>CM053577.1:6727421-6771915 GCA_028646485.1 Cryptoprocta ferox | reverse complement strand
CACCAAATTCATGATCTCTAATAAAAGCACAAATTGGTAAATTGGACTTCATCCAAATTAAAATGTCTTCTCTTTGAAAGACACTGTTAGAAAACTAAAAAGACGAGCCACACACTGAGAGAAAATATTTTCATAAATCTGATAAATGACATGTTACCAGAACATAGAAATAACTCTCAAAGCTCAAAAATAAAAGTCTAACTAAAAAACACCTAAGGATGTGAATGGACACTTTACCAGGGAAGATATAAAGGTGTCACATAAGCACATGAAAAGATGCTCACCATCATTTGTCATTAGGGAAATGCAAATTAAAAAATGCAGTGAATGTTGCCACACGCTTACAGCAATAGCTAAAATTTAAAACACTGACCATTTGCCAAGTGTTGGCCGAGATTTAGAGAAATTGCATCCTCATACTCTTTCGATGGGAATACAAAATGATGTACTCACTTTGGCAAACAGTTTGGCAGTTACTTTAAAAGTTACACATATATTTACCATATGACCTAGCTACTCCATTACTAGTATTTACCCAATAGAAATTAAAGCTTCTATTCATAAAGACTTGTACACGATTACTCATAATAGTTTTATTTTTAATAGCCCCAAGCGGGGAATGACCCAAATGCCCACCAACAGGTAAATGGATAACAAACATTGCACTATCTATACAATGGAAAGAGTGAAAAGGAATGAATTGTTGATAGATATTACAACAGGGGGAACCTTAATAATCTCAGTAACATATATCTCAATCTAATTATGCTGAATGTAAGAAGCCAGACAAGAAAGAATATATACCACATTATATAACATTTTAGAAGAAATCTAAATTAACAAAAGGCATATTAGTTGTTGCCTACGGATGTGGAAGGGAGGGAAGTGTAGGAGGAGCGGATTAGAAAGTGCAATGAAGGAACTTTTGGGGGAGATGGAGATGGTCATTATCTTGATTGTGATGGTTGTTTCAAAGGAGCACACATATGCCAAAAATTATTAGACTGTAACACTTTTTAAATAATTTTTTAAATGTTTTATTTATTTTTGAGAGAGAGAGAGAGAGAACGAGAGAGTGAGCGCATGAGCCAGGCAGGGGCAGAGAGAGGGAGACAAAGGATGCAAAGTGGGCTCCTCACTGGCAGCAGAGAGCCCGATGTGGGGTTCAAAGTCTGAACTGTGAGATCATGACCTGAGCTGAAGTCAGATGCCTAACAGACTGAGCCACCCAGGCGCCCCCAGTATGTACACTTTCAATATGTGTGGTTACCTCAATACATTTTTTTCAGACTTAGGGGTGCCTGGGTGGCTCAGTCAGTTAAACAAATGACTTTTGATTTTGGCTCAGGTCATGATCGCATGGTTTGTGAAATCAAGTCGTGTGTCAGGCTCTGCACCAAGAGCACAGAGCCTGCTTGGGATTCTCTCTCTACCCCTCTCTCTCTGCCCCTCTCCTGTCCCCCCCTCTCTCAAAATAAATGAATAAACATCAAAAAAGTTTGTTTCAGAGTTCAATAATCCTCGGTTTTCCCTCTCTTCCAGTATCTACAATCTTGAATTCTTTGGAAAACTTTAGAAGCTTTTATTGGACATCATATTACTTTGCCTGAGAGGTCTGCTGGCATGAGTCTTTCTATCTTCCTTTGGCTTCCATCCATGAGCCAGTACGAGCTCTTGGATCATTGCTGGTATCATCACCACAAACTCACACTCCCAATAGTTTTTAAACATTTTTCCCATCTTCCGTGCTAATTACAGTGCAGATTCGGCCTGTGCTTATGTCCCCAGCTCCCCCCTGCACCGTGATATCCAGCTATACTAACTCTTCTCAATTTCCTCAATGCCCCATACTTCACCTTGGCTTTCTGCCTTCTTATTTGAAGTTCTCCATTTCTGGGAAATCTTCTTTTACCCTCTTTTGTCCTGGCTGATTCCTACACACTCTTTAGTCGCAGCTGCACATCATTTTCTTGAGAAAGTCTAAGTAATTCCCCCATCAAAGTTTCCCTTAAGTGACCCTGACATATGATCCCCTAAAGTTTTCCTATGGCATTTGCCCCACTGAATTTTACTTACCTGTTTACCTGTCAGTATTCCTCTAGGGCACAAGACTACTTTGATCTGAGCTGACTGTAAACCTGATACAAGGAACAGGGGACTGAGTCTACTGTCTGAGTCTACTCTTTCTCTGTTTATCTGGAGAAAAGTTAAGGACATGTTTCTGACTAAAGCCAAAACAAAACCAAAAAGAAAACCACATTTATTTACTGCCCTTGCACATAAAATAATCCATTCAAAAAGTGATCAGTTCTCTTAGTGAGCATTTATACCAAAAGAAGACATTTTGATCCTAAGAAATGCTTCCCTGTAGTGTGTTAGGATAAAGAAATTTTGAAGGAGAAATTGTCATGTACTACACAGTTCTCTAAACATGGCATTAGTGTGTCTTAGGGAAGGATGAAAGGGAGCTCTGACCCAATCTGGGACGCACAAAAAGAAATTCTAACAAAGGTAACATTCTAAATTATGGAGTTTGGCTAGACGGTCAGTATGCAATAGTTACTGCTTGGCGTCTTGTTTGTCTGTATAGACGCGGCACTTCCAAAAGAAAAACCTTCCTTTCACAGAATTAGGGAGGAAATCTCTTGAGATTTATTATTAAGTAAATCTACAAATCCACCATTCTTAAATTTTTTTTAATGTTTATTTGTTTTTGAGAAAAAGAGAGAGAGAGAGAGAGAGAGAGAGAGAGAGAGAGAGAGAATGAGTGGGGAAGGGGCACAGAGAGAGAGAGGGAGACACGGAATCCAAAGCAGGCTCCAGGCTCTGAGCTGTCAGCACAGAGCCCAGTGCGGGGGCTTGAACCCACAAACCATCACCTCACGACCGAAGCCAAAGTCAGACGCTTAACAACTGAGCCACCCCAGAACTCCTACTAAATCCATTCTTATAAATGTATCTGTTGATCTCTAAATGGCTACGAAAGGTGCTAGGAACTGAAGTAACCAAAGTAGAAAAGTGTCACAGCAAGTTCTTCCTGATATTCTAACTGTTCCTCCAATTTGTTCTCTGGGCAAGAAAGAGTTCTGCCTGTGGACTGAACAGCAGCATTACTCAGTCTCAAGCAGAGATGACTGTCTTTTTCAATTTTGAAACAGAGCTTCCATTATTTGCTTCCCTGCCATTTGTGGGCAGCTGAAATGTGTTGGTCTTTATACTTACTCTAGTTCCCTGAATCCTTGGAATAAGTAAAGTGAAATATGAAAATCAAGTTACCATATACATATCGATATGCAGGTAGATAGATAGATAGATAGATATCTTGGCTGTGGATTGCTGGTAAACATTTTATTTAAAGCATGACCTTTCCAAATAAACTAAAGAATATTTGTAGGAAGCATCTCTCCTTCAGCTATAGCATCCGTAGTTTCTTCTTTCTTTCTAGCCTATTATGAAATTATAAATCATTGAACTATATATTCTCTTTAGTGCCATAATCAATTTCTGATAATTGGCTAAAAATTTAGGGGTGTGTATCAACCAACGTTGACCGTTGTGTTCTATATGCACAAAAACATTAACTTTTGTCTAAGGTAATTATGATGATTGGTTGCTGCATATTGGTATGCGTATATTTGTACTTATATTTCATATCAGTTTAGAAGTTAATATTTCAAGATATAGTTCAAATCAGCATGCTTATTCATTTCTTAAACACATGACTTGAACAGACGGAACTTCATTCACAAATAGAATGTATCCCAAAGAAACTATGGGAAACTCAAATATCAGTCATTCAGGAACTTCAAGTGGTCACCAGAGTGGGAAACATATTTTTTAAATGTTTATTTGTTTGTTTATTTTTCTGAGAGAGCGTGGGCAGGGAAGAGCAGAGAGAGCGAAGATAGAGAATCCCAAGCAGGCTCCATGCTGTCAGCATAGAGCCTGATGAGAGACCCCATCTCACAAACTATGAGATCATGACCTGAGATGAAATCAAAAGTCAAATGCTTAACCAACGGAGCCACCCAGGTTCCCTGCAATACATATTTTTGAGAAGCTGCATACACTAAGACCAGACATGGAAATAGTATCAAATCAATGGTGTTACCACTCTTTTACCTATTTTTAAGGTGTTTTTTTGCTTTGGTTTTCTTTTTTTAATGTTTTATTTATTTTTGAGAGAGAGAGAGAGAGAGACAGCATGAGCAGGGGAGGGTCAGAGAGAGAGAGGGAGACACAGAATCCGAAGACAGGCTCCAGGCTCTAAGCTGTCAGCACAGAGCCTGACGCGGGGCTGGAACCCACAAACCACGAGATCATGACCTGAGCAAAAGCCGGACGCTCAACTGAGCCCCCCAGGCATCCCTCTTTTACCTATTTAACTGTAAGTTATTGCAAGAGTTAATTGCAATAATTCTGTTATTGTTCCAAATAATCCACTCACCTAAACTTACACTCCTTAATATAAATGTACATTTCATTTTTCAGTTCTTTGTGGTAACTTAAAAAAGAAGTACGAATGTCTTATTGCCAGACACACAAGAAAATCAAATTCTGTATCAGTAAAACATCATATAAGAGGAGAGGACAGGAATTCTATCAGAATTAGTGAAAAAGATAAATTTTTAGAACATCAAAAGTAAATGTAAGGTAGAAATAACCCAAGTGTTCATTGACAGATGAATTGATAAACCAAGTGTGATATATACATACAAAGAAATATTATTCAGCTTCAAAAAGGACGAACATTCTGATACCTGCTACAACATGGATAAAACCTGAGGACATTATGCTAAGTGAAACAAGCCAGTCATAAATGCTGTAGGATTCCATTTATATGACCTACGTAGAGTAGTCAAAATCATGGAGGTTCACAGTAGAATGGTGGTTGACAGGGGCTGAGGCTCTAAGAGCTCCCTGTCCTTCTGCCACATGAGGACACAATGAGTGGATGGCTTTCAGCCAGGAAGTGGTCCTCACCAGACACCCAATCTGTCAGCACCCTGATCTTGGACTTCCAGCATCTAGAACTGTGAGAAGTGAATTCCGTTGTTTTAAGCCACTCTGTCTATGGCATTTTTGTTACTGCAGCCTGAACAGACTGTGACATCTCTGTGCACCACTCCGTTCAACACTGTGGTGTATCTTCCACCAGCTCTGTCGATCCCTCATTCCTTCTTTTCCCTCCTCACTCAGCAGAGGACACTCTCAATGCTATTTACTTAATTTGTATGTTTACTGTCAGTCTGCACCTGCTGGGATCCATCTGCACCTGGCTTTTGTTCTGTGATGTGCCTAGCATGCAGTGTGTGCTCAGTAAATGTATGATGTAGGAATGACGCTCTTTGGACCTTTTGTCCAGGAATCAGATACCGATATCTTCCCCCCCTTGGACTGGTCCCCCTCTCCCCTCGCTAGGCTAATCTCATCCCTACCTTGACTCACACTGGCATCTTCCATCAGTTTACCTCTATTTTCTACTTAAATCTCACCTTTCCACTCTAAGCACTCCCTAAGAAAATGAATTTTCCTGGTTTCTCTTCTTTACTCCATGAGCCTTATTACCCTGGGATTCCTTTCTTGGACTTTTAAAAATCTGATGATGATGATGATGATGATGATGATGATGAGAGAGAGAGAGAGAGAGAGAGAGAGAGAGAGAGAGAGAGAGAGAGAGAGAGGACCTCAAGCAGGCTCTATAACCAGCATGGAGCCCGAGATGGGGCTTGATCTCATGACCCTGGGATCATGACCTTAGCCGCAATTAAGAGTCAGACACTCAACCGACTGAGCCACCCAGGTGCCCCAGCCTTTTTAAAATCTTGTGCTCAGGTCTCATCTAAATCAGGGGCATTCAGGCATTGTCAACTGTAAGTGACAATGAATCTGCACATCCTAGGACTTTGAGTCTCCCACCTGGGCTGTAACTGACCAGCGAGTAGCTACCTGAATCTACAGGGTAATATGCCAAGTCAAGGTGCCCATACCACCATTCCTCTCTGCTATTCCGGCCTCACCTCCCTGACTCCACCTTTCTGGGTCCACAGAATTCTTCCCAGCACCCAAGCTGTAAACTTTGGCATTATATTTGATTCCTGCCAGTCCTATCCACAGTTTTAGTTACCCTGCAGTCAACCATAGTCAGAAGCAGATGACAGTAAGTCAGAAGGTCAGCAGTAGCCTGACGCTACATCACAATGCTTACATCATTCCCCTCACTTCATCTCATCATGTGGGCATTTTATCATCTCACATCATCACAGGGAGAAAGGAGGGTACAGTACAGTAAGACACCATTCACATTACCTTGATTACAATTGTTACAATTGCTCTGTATTATTATTGTCATTGTCCATCTCTTACTGTGCCTACTTACTTTATAAAGGTATGTACGAATAGGAAAAAACATGGTGCACGTAGGGCTCAGTACTATCTGTGGTTTCAGGCATCCACTGCGAGTCTTGGGATATATCCTTCATGGATCGGAGCTGGAGGACTCCTCTCTTGAGAGGATCACTCAGGTCTCTCCGTCGTGTGGTCTTTTGCAGTCTTGGACATCCTTAAGAATCAACAAGGGACTTAAAAAAAAAAAAAGGTCGAAGCCTGGGGTCCATTCCAAACATTCTTGATTTCATTGGTTGGGGTTGGATCCAGGCTTTGGCATTTCTTAAAAGCTTCCTGAGGAATGCTGATGTGCAGTAAAGGGTGAAATCCACTAACCACTGGCGACTGTGGGCTTTAGAGTCGAATATACTGTGTGGCTATTTAGCCCACCTGAACCCCAGATCCTCTACTGTGTGTAAAGAATTCCAGCTTCAGCCTCAAGGGTTTACTATGTAGATTAAAGAGCTAAGGATTTGAATTTTTTAGTAATAAATGGTAGGTACTCAATGCATAATAGTTCTCTGCCTCTCTGATTTTCTAATTTGTAAAATGGGAATAAAAGTACTTGCTTTAGAGGTTGCACTAAATAGAAGCAAAATTCCAGTAGTTTTCTTTAAGTCTTACCTTGCCGAGTAAGTAAAGGCTCATTTAGATGCTACAAATGAGCCTTCTCTCCCGTTCCCTTTTCCTCTGCATTTCCACCCCCGCCATGCTGGTGCTCGCCCCAGGACATTGTGCCTACTAAGCTTCACTTCATTGCCAGATTCAAAGTACTAATGCACAGCTCTTAGCATGTCATTACTCTGCTTAAAACTCCCCACTGGCTCCTCACTGACCATCAGATTATATGCTTCCTGTGCCCTCACGGGGATGGGACCAGCTGATCTCGTCAGCCTTACTTCCCATAGCTGTCCCATACCCTACAAACTAGATAATATGGATCTGCGACCTTCCGTAAGTGTGTGGCACACTTTCCTCCTCCTCTTTGCCCTCACATCCTCAATTCTCCCTACCAAAAGTCTAACCAATTGTAATCACTCTTTCTTAATGCATTCATCATTTACTGGATGATAAAATGGTCATTTGAGTTGTCAGGAAGGACCTTTTTCATCGAAAGACGCTTCCTGGGTCTGTCATTGTAGGGAGCAGAATTGCCCTTACTCAGTCTTTGCTTCGCAGCATTAAAACCCCTGGGTTTATCGGCCTTCAGTTTCTGAATTCTCATCAGTTTCCTGGCCCAGAGCATAGTTTCACTGGGATGGACACTGAAGACAGATTTCAGTAGGGAAGGACGACCAACTGTCATTGTGCATCTCACGGCCATTCTCCAGACTGCTTTCTTACCCCGCCGATCACATCAGTAGATGAAGTCACCGCTGCACACATTCTGAAGAGGACAGAACCCAGGTTCATCTGGCTGTCATTCTAAGTCTGCTGGCCTGGCCCAATCCCTTTCTACCACTGTCTCTTCGCATGACCGCTGCCTCATTCCCTGGCCTTCAGCCAGTGGACTAATTCGCACCTTTGTGGCCTCTCTGACCTCCTCACCTCTGCCCTGCAGGATCCTATTCTTGCTTCAGGACAGAGCTCGGGAGTCACCCCTTTGAGGTCATTGGCACAGGCACTGGATTCAGAGGGTCACATGCCCAAGGTGTTTTCATGACACCCTGGGTTCACGCCTCTCAAGGCACTTCTCAGACACACAGTGGAGCTCTGTTGAGTCACCACCTGTCTCTCGGTGGCTGCGACAGTGTCTTATTTGCCTATTTGGCACTGAACTGGCACGCAGGAAGATCAACAAATGGAAGACAAAAGACAGAAAGGGGGTATTCTAACCCATGGCTGTAGTGTTCCAGGTGG
Source organism: Cryptoprocta ferox (assembly GCA_028646485.1). Lineage (NCBI taxonomy): Eukaryota > Metazoa > Chordata > Mammalia > Carnivora > Eupleridae > Cryptoprocta > Cryptoprocta ferox. The sequence goes on along the minus strand of CM053577.1, from coordinate 6,763,668 downwards.
CTCGTTTATTCTATTCTTATCCTTTAAAGAATACTAACACAGCCAGAAGGAGAATGGTGCTAAATGTTATTTCACAACAATTAGGAAAGACAAGAAACAATATCTGTAGAAAAGTTAGTGCAAAAAATTGCAGAAATTTTCATTTTCCAAACCACGGTTATCACATATTTCTCATAAGCCATTTAATTTTTCATGTCTACTTGTTACTCTCATATCTGGGCTTGGTAGACAGCAATAATAGCTTGGGTCTAAAAATACTGACTTCAACTTTATGGTTAATTTCCAGTGGGATGCTGTAACATCTACTTAAAAAATAACCCTTGGAAAAGTGGTTACTTGTCATTTACATATTTTAATGTTAGCAATAAAATGGAAAGTGGTTAGGCTTAATAAATCTGCATGGTCATAAGACAAAGATGGAGATTAATTCTGAGGAGGCTGTTGCTGCTACAATCAATAGAGCGCATCATAATTGTGCATTAAGGGAACGACACTATGATAAGGTGAGAAAACAATAGTCACTAAATAAGTGGTCTCGGGGGAGTTAATGAAAAATCTCTTTCTCCAATAGGAGAGGAACGCTTTTTAAAATTTATAGTACCATATGGACACTCAGGCATACGGAAGACTTCTAGATGCTGTACATCAAAGTGTTATTTTTACATTTCTAACATAACAAATATACTAAACAGGTGCTTTAAAATGTCACACTTTGAACAGCAGTAATTTAATTAGCATAAAAAACTCACTGCGCTTAGTAGTATCACTGAAATATTAGTAGAATAGAGAGATTTCATATGTGATATGCTGCAGCTTTGTATTTATAAGTGGTTTTGGGTTTTAATGAATTTTTTTTCCCTCTCCTTCTTGAAATCAGAGTCTCAGTTGCAGTGACCTAATTATTCTGCAGTGTGACAACGGATCAGTCTTTCTTATCCACACCTTTGTCACTGGCTGCTGTGTTTTACCCCCGCAAAGAAGCTTCCTGTTAGATTCAATCTTGTAACAAATCAGAAAGGACTCTGTTGGCTCTTTGTTCCTATATTTACAGAGTAGAGGATCTCTTTTAAAAATAACACTGTTCTCTGAACACCTAAAAATAACCTAAATATTAAAAAAATAAGAAAATAGATAAGTGTGTAAATATTTTACATCTCACTTTTGAAATATTTTGTCTTTATTCAATGATATGATATTTTAAAAGTGCCTAGAATTGTGTCTAGCATTTGTAATAAAAAGCTTTTCCAGCTATAAATATGATGCTTCCTAATAATACAGAAAAAACTATCATAATGGAAGTTTTAGCGAAAGGAACAGAATATGAAATTGTGCAGTGAACAATGCACAAGCTATGATTTTAAAAGCTTATGAATTAAAAAAAGCTTTTATAATGATTGTGTCTGATGATAGAACAGGAGACATTTGCTTTATAATTTCTACTCAGTATTTTTATATATTTTTATGGAATTATATAGTCTTAAAATGAATTAAAATATTCAAAATATCGAAAATAATACATTTTTTTCATTTCATTTCTGTCACAATTACATAGGTTTATAAATATTTATTTTTAGAATAAACAAGAGAAAAGTAATAGAAAATTGGAGGAGTCTGTGTGGATGCAGGAGATATATATGGACTAGTGAAGCTGTACCAAAAACATCCATCATTTAGCTGTTCTTTCAACTGACGCTAAATTTTCAAAATACTTGTAACAATAATAATAGCTATTATACAAATAGCTCTTCCTGTTTTAGATGTTAAGCAATGAATTATCTCATTTAACCATGAGAACAACTTTGTTAGGGGGCTCCTGGGTGGCGCAGTCGGTTGAGTGTCAGACTTCAGCTCAGGTTGTGATCTCACAGTTCGTGAGTTCAAGTCCTGCATCAGACTCTCACTGTCAGCACAGAGCCTGCTTTGGATCCTCTGTCCCCCTCTGTCTCTGCCCCTCCCTCATTTGCTCTATCTCAAAAACAAACATAAAAAAAAATAAAACAAAAAGAACAACTTTGTTAGGCAGATATTAATTTCATTATAAAAGAGAAAATTAAGCCTCAGAATGATGTGCAAGTTTGCTTGTAAGTACTGGAGTTGGTCTACCGAGGCCCGCCCAGCGATAAATGATGCTGCCTGCTTGGACAGGCCAAGTGCAGTGCTGGGACTGGACATCCCACATGAAGGCCCAGTCTCTGCCCCCAGGAAAGTAAATAATATAAAGCTATGGTTTCCAAAAGAGCTTTTAGTGACGATGGAAATGTTGCATATCTGTTCCGTCCCTCACGACAGCTACTAGCCACATGTGGCTACTGAACAGGTCAAGTGTGAATTTTAACCTTTATTTAATTTTAATGAATTCATCTTTAAATTTAAATAGCTGCATTTGCCTGGTGGCTACACTATTCACATCTCAGTTCCAAAGACTGAGGCAGGTATAGAGTGGCATTTATAAAACAATATTCTGAGACGAATAATATGTTTTAAAAATAAAATAGTAATCAACATACTCTTGGAAAAGGTGATCTCTGCTATAATGGCACTGAGTATATGCTGCTTTTCTGAGAATAGGTGCAAGTGTCTCACTTAAACTGGAGATACGGTTTTATCTGTTTTCAAATAAAAATAACTGGCATTTATTTTATCAGTGAGGATATATCTTTATTTCTGCTCTCATGTGAATTTGTTAGAATCAATGAATTATTTTAATTAATTTTAAATGACTGCACACAGAAGCTTGTTTTTTCTCCTCCAGAAAAAAAGTGTATGTAAATATTCTTTTTTGCTCCCTCAGAATACTTACTTTGTAATGTGCCAAGATGTGAGCAAATGCTCTAAGTGGAAACTCTGTTGCTAAATTAAGCTCTAGGGGTAAAATGCTAATCTTTGCCTTAAGTATATAAATGGTACATTTTAAAAGGAGAACTGTGGGCCAATAAGACATGTATTTAGTTTAATTAATATTAAATCACAAGACAAACCATGAGACTCAATAATTTGAATGAGGAGCAGAGACTATAAAATCTTTAACTTGAGAAGCCAAATATTTCTCCTGTTATTTCTTTTAATTTATTGTATTTGCTTTGCTGGCTCCATTAAATATCAAATCTTCTCCTAAAATAATCTCAGATTTCCATGCACTAAGTATTAAGCCTTTTACAAGAAGTCTGTGTGTAAAATATCTAAAATAATGCTTAAGGATGGATAAAAAAATCACTCTAAAAGACAAAAATTACCAACCTATCTTGAATGTCTTTGGAATAAAGTGCAATATAAATAAATAATTCTGTAGAAAATATATTAGAAAAATGATTCCTTCTAAGTCAAATGGTCGCTCTTACTAAGCACTCAGTCCTTGGTGGAGACTTATTAGATTCCAATCAGCCTTCTGGGTGGGCTCCTAATTAAACAGTTCCATGATTGAGCACAACCCAGTTCAGAATATTTGTTTGCAAATATTTTACATTTAAAGATGACATGTATTAGGATGACTTGAATCTAAACACTGGCAAGAAAGGAAAGAAATCATTCTCCATGGAATTTGATCAATTGTTCAAGTCCTTCATTCTAAAAAAAAAAAAAAGCAAACCCAAACCCAAACCAAACACACACACACACACAGACACACACATACACAAAGAAAAACAAAAATACACACACACACACACACAAACACCTTAGGCAATCTTATCTCACCCTTAAAAATAAAACAGTAGCTATGCATCATTGTTTGTTATGCTTGATATCCTCTGAGTGAAGCTAAGTATATAGGTGGGGGGGGGGATGTGCATGTGTGTGTGTGTGTGTGCATATGTGTGTGAGACAGTTCACTATTCTACAAGAATTTAAACATCCTGAGAACAATGTATCATCCAGACTTCTGTTATAGCTCTAATTATATCCCACTTCTATGTAACCATTCCAGGCAAGTGTGCCAACAGGCCAAAGCTAGCTGCTGACAACCTGGCTCAATCCACATAAAACAGAAAATAAAATAGGATATTTTCTTGCTTTCCATGGTTACAAAGATGTTTCCTCTCCTCTCCTTTCCTTTCCTTTCTAAGAAGGCACTTATTTCATTTAGCAGTAGACATGGGGAAAGAATATTTCTAATTCCCAATGAAATGTCTAAAAGAGAAACAAAATAAGAAATTGAAAAACCTATCTTCTGGGACATGTTTTACATTTTTTTAATGCTTACTTATTTTTGAGAGAGAGATAGAGTGTGGGCAGGGGAGGGGCAGAGAGAGAGACACACACACACACACACAGAATCCAAAGCAGACTCCAGGCTCTGAGCCATCAGCACAGAGCCCAACCCGGGGCCTGAGCTCATGAGCCATGAGATCATGACCTGAGGTGAAGTTGGATGCTTAACTACTGAGCCACCCAGGTGCCCTGGGACATGTTTTAAAAACAGACACAGGGAAGGAAGTCAAATCACCTATCTCCCTCTGTCCCTCTGTCTGTCTGCCTCCATCCATCTCTATCTTCCAATATCTGTGTCTATATATAGAAGAGAACAAAGGAGAGGAGTCAGCACATGCGGAAAAGAGAAGCAGTCTAATTTCCTTGGGAATAGGAGCTCTACACAATGATTAACTATTTTAGATTTGTGGAAAGGAAGGCAGATGTTGTGGGGAGAGGTAGCAGGTTAGCACTTTGGTAACAGAGACTAGATGTTGAAAGTGAGCAAGGCATTGGTAGTATATTTAAAATGAGAGCCTCAGGTAGATGGACTTCACCTGACCAGCAGTGTGGAGTCATCACTGATACTTAAAAGAATTGAAAATAATTCAATCATCGTTGAATAGAGTACTCTAACAGAAACAATAGGATGAATTGGATGAATCAGGGTAGGAAGCTTGGTTAAGATGGTATTATATTGATCCTGTATCATAAAATCTTAGCTCTTAAGAATAGTTGAAGAACATAATGACAACATTCTATCCCAGGTTGGAATCCATTGTATGACATTTCTGAAGTGTGTCCATTCAGACTCAAAAATCTTCCAGTGACTGGGAGCTTGTGATGTCCTTAGAAGACCCAATCCATTTCTCAGTAGTACCAACTCTAAGATTTGTTCTCAGTTTGAATATAAATCAGTTGCTTATTAAATTTACTTCCATATGAATCCAAGTTCTTCTGTAAGAAACAACACAGCAGATTTCCACCCCTTCTTTCTCTGGATAAGGCTTCAACTATCCACAGACACATACCACAGATCCTCCCGCCCTTCTAACTTCTCTGCTCTTCTCCAGGCCAAACTGACACATTTCTTCAACTATCCCTCTTCACTGTCCATCACTATCCTGCTCACACTCGCTTTTTCATGTTGCCCTTGGCAGGAGGCACTGGGTTTACAGTGCAATGATCCATCTGTGGCTTGACTGGAGTTGAATATTTTGAGATCTGCTATTGCAGTGGTGACAGTAACCATGGCCATGATGAATCACAGATACTGAGCAGAAAGGGCGAAAGAGAGGTCAGCCATCGCAATGACACTTTCATGGTGGAGAAGGGCCTGTACATTCCTTTTGAAAAAAGGCACTGTAAGACCTTAAACAGAGAAGAGAAAAATAAAGGCAGTCTTCTCATTTGCCTCACAAGTAAGGAATATTTCTTTAAGGAACACAGAGATAAGTGACTGCGTTATGAAAGAATGCGGATGGGTGAGCACGTCAGCTATCATTCCTAGTACAGAGGCAAGATAGATGCCCTAATGCTTCCTGGCTGTGACCCCAATGACATATACCAGAGTTTCCACCTTTGAAATTGGTGTTCGCAGGTTTGGTGAATCCCCACAGTAGAGTAAACTTTCAAGTGCCCACATGCCTTTCAAATACAAAATTTTTAGTGCCTAACGTTATTATTATTATTATTATTATTATTATTTTTGCCATTCCTTCACAGAACCCTTAATAACCACAGATGATAACATTCCTAGTCCTTAATGTGACGGAAGGCTTTAATGTCAGTTACAAGGAGCTGTGCATCTGCTCAGCTCACATTATTGGGTCCCTATTATGAAAATATACACATGAGCTGTTTTTATGGTTTTGCTTTTGCTTTCTTGGAGCTGGAACAGCTCTGGGACCTGTCATTCACTGATATTAAGAGGTTGCCAATGGTAACACAAAATCCAATGTAGCAGATAACAAAAGGCAACGATAATTTAAATCAGAGAATTGCAAGACTAGAAGACTCAAAAGAAGCAATCCTGTTGTCTTCCTAACCTTTAGAATGATTTGAAATATCTCAAATGTCCTATGGCCTTTTCTTGGTAGTGGGATGATGCACATTTCTTTGTTGACCCATTGTTTGTTTATCTGTATCATCACTTGCATTCAGTGAATATGTATCACTTTTTAATAAGAATAAAAAAATATTTTTCATTTAAAGAATCAATGAGGCTTGGTCAGTAATGATAGTTTCATGTTCATCAAAGGAAGGGTCTCCCACAAAGCTCTTACAGAATTCGGGTCAGTTGGCTGGCTAGTTAAAAAGGCAAGTTGATGCTGTTCCTTCTTAAAAAGGCCATGACCTAAGAGCAATCGCCTCCACTGCCCAGGTCTTGGTCTGTCTGAAGATGGGTGTGCCTGTTGTCCTCCATCAGGGCTGGTTGGCATGTCTTACAGAGCTTTGGCTGGCTGGGTTCCATGTTCCTGGAGCAGACCCGGAACACCAGTTATGAGTGACATGGCAAGCAGACCCAACATGTTCCCAAAACGCCCTGCAATCCACCAGGACTCCCTGCTCTACTATCCGTCCCAGCAGTGGCTCTCAAAGTGAGAACCCTGCATCAGCACCATGAGCATCATGGGGAAAAGTGTTAGAGATGGAAATTACAAAGCCCCACCCTAGAGCTACTCAATCAGAAATTGTGGGTCCGGGGCCCAGTAATCTGTATTGTAGCGAGCGCTTCAGGAGATTTCGGGCTGGCCTGGAGACACAGCTGCAGGGATGGGACAGTTTACAAAGTTTGTAAACTTTGCTCCTCGACTCCTCCAGGACCCCTGTGACCTAGAGTCTCTAGTGTCCCGTGAGACACAAAGGCTTTGCAACCTAGCTTCTGAGGCTCTGTTTATGGAATTGCTGCCAGAATAATATTCTATCGCCAGATGTCAGGACTGATAGAGAAGTCAGAAATGGGGAAGAGCCAGAGGTGTTTTCTGGGCCTCTTTATTTCCAGCGTGCCACTGGCATGAAATATAGCTGTGCTGCATTGAAATCGGCAGAGCCAACTTAAAAAAAAATATACAGAAATCCTTTTTCCTCGTGTGTGGGTGGCAAATGCTGCTAGAGCTTTAAAACTATGGCTGCACTATGAACAAAAAATGCTTTTAGAGGCTGAACCCTCTTGACCTCTTTCCCCCAAACAAACAAATAAACCAAAATGCTGTGTCTAAGTCCATCGATCAATGGGCATTTGCTAATACCTACTGTGTTTAAGGGATTTTATGTGCAAGATATCTCAAGAGAAAAAACAAACAAATACAGAATCCATGTATTTGAGGTGTTTTCACTCTGGGCAGAAAAGGCTTGCGGACAATCATAAGGAAATGCGTCGTTCTAACAGCAGTAAAACAGTGCAACCCGACTTCATGGCCACATGGCAGGAGGCGGCTAGAGGAGGCCCAGTGGCCCGGAAGGAGAGCTCTGATAAAAGTTCTGGTTTAGATACAATGAGCAATGGGCAACCACTTTGGGTTCTCAAACAAGGGAGGGACGGCTGAAAACCCTATACCACAATTAGAGAAGGACTACACGGAGGGCGAGCTACCCCTTGAGCAAGCCCTGGTTCTGCCCCACAGGCTTGGCCGGCAAAGCCCAGCTCTTGGAGGATTTTTGTCCTAGTAGGGGACAGATGGGAAACCACCCCAGAAATAAAACACAGGGGAAATGGGGGTCATCATAAGGGCTTGTAAGGCCAACAGAACCAGAGCGTGATAGCAGCGCTGTGTTCAGACCCATGTGGGTTCTGATGTCACAGTCCAGGTAGCAGGTCACGATGGCAGTCGGATGGTGAGAAAGTGCGTCGCAGAGCATAAAGAGGAAGGAGCATGCTCAAGGCCATGGGGAAGTGAAGGGAAAGATCCCCTGGCATCCTCAGTTCATGGATACTTGAATTCTTGTTCATATCTTCCTGTTGGCAAATCATTAGTATTCAAATTCAAATAATGCTTTGTAATAGCCATGATAACCCTGTGAGGTAGAGAAACTCATTTCATAAGATGCTTTAAGAGCTTAAAGCACCTCCTCTGCTCAGTGACTGAAGAGGAGGTCTTCTATCCCTCAGGAAAAGAAGAAAAAAGTTTTGAGAATACTGCTCTAGTCCATTTTCTGATTAAAGGGCAAGTGAAGTGACTTTGGCAGCATCTCACAATATAAGCTAAACTTCTCCTGAAATGGGCTGAAGTGAGTCTCGATCCTTTCACACATAACTAAGGCTGTTATCAACAAGCCCGGCACTACTCACGATTAAAAAGACTTGCTTGGGGCACCTGGGTGGCTCAGTCAGTTGAACAGCCAACTCTTGATTTCATCTCAGGTCATGGTCTCATGCTTCATGAGTTTGAGCCCCGCATCGTGCTCTGTGCTTACAGTGTGGAGCCTGCTTGGATTCTCTCTCTCCCTCTCTCTCTCTCTGCCCCTCCCTGCCTGTCTCTCTTTCTCTCAAAATAAATAAATAAACATTAAAAATTAAAAAAAAAAACAAAAAGACTTGCTTATTTGCTTATTGCTCTTTAGGCTATTTTAACCAGTCTTTGGACTTGGGTTGGATTTATTTTCTGGAAGGGATCTTATCAAAATGTTTCCTAATGGTCAGTAATCACACTTGATATGCACAACAGGAAGGTGCTACCTAGTATTTGATCCATGGAGATCCTTTAGATCTTCTAAAATTTCTCATTTTGAGATGTAAATCGTTGCTGTTGTTTTTAATTAAAAAAAAAGTAAAATGTGGGGCACCTGAGTGGCTCAGTCTCTTGAGCGTCCAACTTCGGCTCAGGTCATGATCTCACGGCTCATGAGTTCGAGCCCCATGTTGGGCTCTGTGCTGACAGCTCAGAGCCTGAAGCCTACTTCGGATTCTGTGTCTCCTTCCTCTCTGCCCCTTCCCCACTCATGCTCTGTCTCTCTAAAATAAATAAATGTTAAAAAAAAAAAAGTAAAATGTGATTTTGATCCAACTGTATAGGTGTTGAATAAAATTAAGGACTTTAACTGTTAAAGCATAACATGGAGATACCCCTTGAAATAGGACTTGTAAGTTGTAGAACTTGAATGATTTGTAAAAGTCTCCTTCATTAGAATCCACAGAGTATAGAGTAAATTTACATATTTTCCCCCGAAATTTACTTTTACAGTGAATTTAGCATATATATTAAGAGAGCATAAATTGGCTTTTCTAGAAGGCCAATATCTTTCCCAGTACCAATATGTGAGCAGTAGCCTGTTCTCTCTTGGCTAAAAATAGAGACGCAAAATATACAGAGAGGGCTCTAAACTTCTGAGACTACGTAGTGATCATTTACTTGTTAAAAAAATAAGAGGGAAACATAAATTGTAAAAGGCTTCTAAGGCCAGTCTTGCATATAGTACAATGAGACTAGAAACTTAAAGGAATTTTATTGACATGAGTGTTTGAAGGCCTGGGCGGTGGGCTCCGGGGGTCCCTAGGGGGCAGTTCATCTACTCCACCTACTGGAATCTGCTGCCTTCTTAGCATACACGGCTCCCCTGGGCCATGGCTTCGCTCCCCCCACTCAGCAAATGGGAAGAAGTTAAAAGACTTCAAATCGCTGCCAGAAATACAGTTCTTTTGCTGGGGCAGTGACAGTTTCCATGTGAATCTCCACTTTTCCATATTAAGTGGAACTGCTTTGTCTCCGGGCTCTTAGCTAAAGATGAAATGAGAAGTTTTTGAAAGGGGATTAGAATATGACTTTAGAAGCACTGGGTCTGGATGCTTTTTTTTTTTTTTTTTCCACTCAAAATGACAAGGAGGAAACACGAAATGACTATTCCTTCCTTTGTAGTTTGGGACACTCCTGTAAGTCTCATCCTTCGGTGACACAGGTAGGGCTAGCCAACCTTTGTGAACCCCAGGGGGGTCCCAAGCATCTGCCCCTACTCCGGACACACAAAAGAACAAAACCAAAAACTGTCTTCTGAGTATATCGAAAATTTGGGGAAACCCAGGAAAACACAGGCATCCATAATGCCACTAACCTATAAATACCAGAGTTAACATTCTCACGTGTGCAGATTTTTGCATAGCTGTATTCATAATGTATATGTTGTTGAACATCATCCGGTCAATATATCCTGTACCATCACATATTTTTCTACACGTAAGGGTTTCAGTAGCGGCAAAAGTTTCGTCAAAACAGCCCAGCACCTGCTGGTGAACTTTGAGTTGTATCCATCTTTCCGCAACCATAAACAAAGGTCCAAAAAACAAAAATGAACATAATCCTGGTTCCATATCTGGAATTTTCTGAGCATAAATCCCTAACAGTACATTTGGTGGTTCAAGGGTTTTGATACATCAGCAAATTTCTACCCCAGGACGTTGATCCAGTTTGTCTTCCTATCAGTGATGCTTCTAATTCCCTGTGTCCTCGACACAAGGGAGTGTCACATGCATTTTTAAAAACATTTGGCAACTAAATAAAATGGTGTCTTATTATTCTTCTAATTTGGCACTAAATTGTCTACATGCCCTATTTATTGAATTGTTTGGTCTTAGATTTTTTTCCAATCTTTCTACTAAAACAATTATTTGAGTTTTCTCTCCTGACTTGATACTTTGGGAGATTTCCTTCTGGTTTTAGTGTTTAAAACCTCTTTTTCAGAAGAACTTTATCAAGTTCCCCTTTCTCCTAAGAACAGTCCTCATTGAGAAGCTTATGGTTGTATGTCTGCATGAGTAAAGCAATGCACAAAGATCACGTTAAATCACAAATCCCTCAGTTGTATTATTTTAATGTATGGTGATACATTTCTATTTTAACCCCAACCCGCTGCCAGTTGGAGTAAGGATTTCAGGGTGGAGAGACTCTGCAAAGGCCCCTAACCACTGAGAATCAGACTGTCCATGTATTCGCCAGCCATCTACGGAGGACCCATTGTGTTCCAGACACAGTGCTGGACCACGGGGAGACGGCGACAGCAAGACACATGTGCATTCACACACGTCACTTGTGTGGTTTGTAGTTTTAGCCATAGTTATTGTTTCCCCGTAAGTTTCTTTTTTTTTTTAAATTTTTATTTATTTTTAGGAGAGCACAAGCAGTGGAGGGACAGAAAGAGGGGGACCAAGGATCTGAAGCTGGCTCTGTATGGAAAACAGAAAGCCCAAAGCGGGCTTGAACTCATGAACCATGAGATCATGATCTGACCCTAAGTCGTTCACTTAACCAACTGAACCACCCAATGCCCTTTCCCTGTAAATTTCTTATTTATAGCCCGTGCCCCTTTCCTAAGGTCTTGCAAGGCAAGGGTGTGAAATATCCATGTTCTGACTGGTCTTCCAGGGAAGTGCTATGCACTCAGTTCCTAGGCTGCAGTGTCTAGCTATGTTTTTACTCCGCCAGTTCCTGCCACTTGATCTGTGGATCTGGTATGGGAGGGAGATACTACACTTTTGCTGGCTTCGCCATCTTGAAAATAGTGGCTTTCTGGATACTGGTGTGGTGGTGGGCAAGGAGATTGATCTATGGCCTCTGGGTAGCCTCCGATCCTGAAGTTCAAACTCCATGATGGGTAGCCTCCGATCCTGAAGTTCAAACTCCATGATGGAAAGATGGAAGGGCAGATGCTTTCTCTCCTGAATCTAGAGATGATGAATGGCCTGCTTGAGACTGAGTCTGTCACTTTATACCAGGGCCTCTGGTAACCTTGGAAATTTAGTCACATGTTCTCCAAAACATAAAATGGGGCCACATGCCTCTCCTTGGTCTAGAATGCTAAGCTTTTCTTTCTTTCCCCATTCATGCTCCCTGCGAATGCTCCCTTCAGATGCAGTCAGGGAAGACCCAATCCTCCCCATTGCCTTGACAGAGGAAACAGAGAAGCAGAAAGGCTCAGCCTAGAAATGCCATTTCCATCAACTATTCACCTTGCTGCTCCTTCGACTGGCCTGCACTTTGCAGAAAATGGGGAAAGAAGATTTCACAGCAACATTTCTCTCTTCAGAGGCACTGGAGAAAGTGGAACTTTGTTCCTGGTGAGTCAATGATGTCTAGCTCTAAGGGTGCCCATCCATCACCCCTAAGAAGGCGCAGAAGCTAGATTCTCATTTACCGGGTCCTAATGATGCAACCGCAGAAGGGGAAGAGCTCTTTCATGTCAAATCAAAAGTGATCCTGCATGTTCCATGGGGCTCCTGGCACACAGCAGCTCCCCAAACTGGCAAGCATACACACTTGCAAGTGCACAAAGGCATATGTACGGAAACACCACAAACAACAGGCATGTTTCTGCATTTGTAGTACAGTCGTACTTGAGAATTTTTATAAGCCTTCATACTCTCAGAACTACCTATGCTGTTGTTGGTGTTGATGGTCATGAGAACAGGAACCCGGGAAAATTATACTCTCAGTACCTGTGCTCACATTTCCAACATCGATTCAAACGTTTACTTACCCAAAGCCTGACTACTGACCTAGTATCATTTAGTTTCTCGATGCTAAGGCTAGAATAATTTTCATTGAGCCTAGACTGAAATGCTAGATTTTTTCTTCCAAGTTTATCATGTAGGTTGCAGAAATATGAGTAGTCCTTCATAATTCTGGGACCAGTTAAGCAGGTGGAGGTCTGGAGGTTACTAGAATCCATCTCGCGCTGTCTGAATAATATTATTAACTGAAGTTTAATTGTGATAAATGTCCAGAGGATTACATTTTTTTTTTGTCTAACATAGACATTTCAATAATTCAACAACCCACATCTCTGAAAGGATAGAGACTGTAGATAGGGTAACCTCAGACTAGCTCTCCAGATCCTAGATTGATTGAAGGAAGCACACTCAGGACAAATAAAAGTAAGAACTACAGCACTTGGAGCCTGATAGGGTAAGGAATCAATTACCTTCAAAGATGGCATCCGCTAAATATTTAATGGGTGCACAGATGATAGATGCAAAACTGGTTTGCTAAAGGGACAGGCAGGGCAGAGCCTTCATCTGTCCAGACACAAATAACAAAGATGATGCCAGTGTTCTCTGGGTGTCCCCTGTAGCCACCAAGGCCACCACAATGGCTCCTCTTGCCTGTTCACAATGATAATGCCATTATGCCAACAGTGGAAAGAGTCTGTGGGCATTTTGGGGGGGGACTGTTGAATACCCCAGTGTTAGGACTGCCGAGCCCTAAGGCCTTAGGAAGATCAGTTAACCTTAGCTCTTAGTTTCCTCACCCATAAAGTAGAGTGGATTCTTCTGGGTCAAAGTTGAAGTAAGCATTTGAAATAATTTATATATTTTTAAAATATTTAATTTTGGGGAAAGTGCAAGCAGGGGAGGGACAGAGAGTGGGGGACAGAGGATCCAAAGTGGTGTCTGCGCTGACAGACTGACAGCAGCGAGCCCACCGTGGGGCTCGAACTCACGAACCATGAGATCATGACATGAGCCGAAGTCAGATGTTCAACTGACTGAGCCACGCAGGAGATAGTTTTGACAAAGACTCCAGCACCGTGCCTGACACCCACTGTGATCTGCAGTGACAAGGCCCTCTGCTTTCATCCTCCATTATTGCTCTTGAGTTTTTGATCCACCATATCCTGTCAGAGCAGAAGGTTAACTACCGCAGCTCTGCGTTCTCTTCCTTCACATGAAATACGCTCCACATTTGTTTTAGCACATTCGATGACCATCATGCCAGAAAAAGGCAGTGTAATGTGCTGCCAGGGCGAGGGCGCTGACTTCACTTCTTAAATCAGAAGGTGTAAAGTCAGTCTGAGGCTTCCATCAATCTGCACCTTGTAAATCTGGATCCCTGGGAGGAGACGCACCTTCCCAAGGAGAGGGATTGAAATAAAATTTAGTTCACTTCACATAAAAGAAATGACATTTGTTCTATGTAAAAATAGCACCCAGGTGGATTAAAAGATGTGTCATATCATCCAATGTATTTCTGGAAACTCTGTTTGCTGTTAAGAATTCCAAGGACCCAAGGAAGGCATGAAGAAATAAAGAGAACAAATGTGTATAATAATGAGGATCATTCAGTTGCTGTTTGTGAAGAAAAATCTGCTGTGAAAGTACCTAGCATGTTATCTGGCACACAGCAGGTGTTTAATAAGTGTGTGTCCTTTTTTTATTCCTTCTCCTAATTAAGGTCTGATCCATGTGGTCCATCTTGACCTTGAATCCAAGAATGGTCCTCTGAGAGCATCATTCAAATATAGATCTAAAGAGAGATAATAAAATCACCACTCACAAATAATCAGTTTAACTAAACGACCCTCTACTTAGTAGATCTACAACAGTCAAAGGCTATTCATGTGATACTATTGCATCAGAACTGGAAAAACCATGATGTGGTTTAAGAGGAATAAAGATGATGGTAATAAACTTGACACACAGAAGTGAAAGGGGGCAGATAGATGCCCAGTATTTCAGACAGCTCTCCCAATCAGGAACCGCAATTCTTTTTTCTGAAACTATGAAAACAAAATTCAGGCTCGCATTCTTTTCAACTAAGCAAAGCTCCTCTGATTTTAGATCTTTGTTTGGCTCTTCCAAACTAGTGATGTAAGTAAACCGGGTCTGAACAGCCGGCTCTTGTGTCCTGGGTATCACTGTGGCTGAGCCACAGAGAGAGAGGGAATGGTCCTGCCTTCTTGACTTCCTCCCTTCCCTGGGAGCCGATTTTTAATGATGCACAATGGTCTTTTAATGGATCCAAGGAGAGAGGGAGAGGGGGACAGAGAGAGGAGACTGCAGGACTATGGGAGCTGCCAGCTAATTGTTTTCCCACAACTGGAGTCCTATTTTCTCATCCAGAAGAAAATCAGGGTGAAGGGACAGTCTCACACCTCGATTATCTAACCCCTGATGTGCAAATGCATTAATTTCCTACTGTTATCCTGAGAACTGCCTTCTCCAGGGAGGACAGAAGGGAGAATGTGCAGTAGACACAGGAGCTTAAGCCCCTGACCTTGACTCCCCATGTTACCACAAGTCCCTGAGTGATCTCTGTTACAGATAACAGGGCTGACTTTGCCCGAGAGAGAGTGGATTGCTTTAAGATGACAAGGATGAACCGGAAACAGCTCAAAACGAAGAAATATACAAACATTTAATTACGGATCAATAAATACAATCCACTTGATTGCAGGAAAGTCTTAGCATTGCCTACCCGATTCCCTCATTTTATGGTCCTTAAAATATTCTCACAGGGACTATCCTGTGTTGATGCATCTATTTCAAAGGGAGGGAGAGGTCTGAGCCCCTTTCTGACCTGCTGTGTTTGTCTCCAATTATTTAACACACGTGTACAGGAACGTGGGTTGATGTGTCAGCTTTTCTTCCTAACAGTCTCTGTGCCATTGATAAAGGAAGCCAGTAGTTTTCCATGAGATTGGCTGACACTCTGTAATTTACAAAGGCCCAGAATACTTTGTTTTTGTTTCCATATGATTTGGTTTATTTATTGCTATGTATTACTAAATACTTTTCTCTGAATAGCAAGAGGTTTTAATAAGGAAATGAAAACATCTGCACCTCGGAAAATGCTCCTGAACGTAATCAGAGACTTGGAAATTTTGTAAATAAATTCATAATTGGGGTCTCAGACATTCCAGAAGAAGAGGCCCGTCATGACTCATTTTGCTGTGCTGATGGAAAATCCCAAGAGCAAAGACCTTTGTCTCATCCTTAAAGTGTCAGGACTTATGTTTTGACAGTGCTTTGTATATGCTAAAAGATGAATGTTTTGGGCAATTTGCAGAATGTTTATCTGTTCAAACTTCTCTTGGGTCTCAGCAGGTGGAGCTAAGAGCAAGAATTTTTTCCTATCAGAATGTAAGAAAAAATGCTACTCCATAGATATAGAAATTTTAATCACAGAAAAAGCAGCTCTTTCTGTAGCAAATCTTATGTCTCTATCTACTTTGCTTTTTTTTCTTCAGGGGGATCCATTCACACTGACCTGCACTCTTCTCTCTAAACCTCGTCAGAGGGGTTCTGGCCAGACCAGCCCTACATCTGCCAAGGTGACCTCTCCCCATCCGACTGGAAAGAGAGAGTATGTCAGGACATCCGGAAGGGCCATTTGCTGTTCAAGTTTCTGGAAAAATACTGTAAATATTCTTGTAAACTGCCATAAAAGTAACAGACGCTCATGACTGAAGACAAATGAAGAAACAGGAAAAAAAAAAGGGAGATTTTCTCCAATGTGCATTTGTTTATTTTCTGGTGAGATGTTCTTGTGAGGCTTTTGAACCCAGCAATGCCCTCATGGGGGAGGGGCAGAGGCAACTTTGCCCAACTGGAAGATGGTACACAGGTAACCAAAGTAGGAAGTAAAAGGATCATAATCCAAGCTATGCTATTCTTCCCCAAATCAACAGACCAAGCTCAACAGCAAGAAAACATTTTGCAAACTAAAAAATGTGCAGTAGGATACACTTCACAGAGTTCCTTACACATTGTCCCCTGTCCTGCCAGAAAAATAATCATGGAATCCCAAAGTCTGAATGCATTGAGCCAACAGAGAGTCAAACTCAGATGTATAGTTGTTTCCTGAGAAGTCTACCTAAATCCTCTAGAATGATTCTAACACTCAAAAACTGTGAACGTGGATGAGATAAACAGAAGGCGTTCATTAAAATAGGTGATTGCCCTTCCTCCAACTCTTCCCATGACATATAATTTACTTTGCTATTGCAATTCTCAAATTACACTCAACTCACTCATTCCACCATCTGAGACCTTGTATTGTTGATCTTTAATTAAGAAGACTTAATAATTATTCATGGTGATGTTTTTACTTTTCTCATCAACTCAGATAACACCATAAGGTAACACCAAATGGAAACTAAAGCTTTATATAAAACCTAAGACTCAAGAATAATTCAAGGAAAAAAATCTACTTTTTAAGAAATTCTATGGATATAATCTTTCTCCCTTAATAATTAAGAAAATGACAGATTTATTCTGCATGTGTGCATAAAGTCATAGTTAAATCAACTGTATTTTTAAGTGAAACCGTTATTACATTTAGTTGTGGTACGTCGGAAAAATGTCGTCTCCAGGTAAAATAACCAATTTGAAAATTGTCCTGCCATTGTATAATTGTAGGCCACTTTAGAGTTTTGAGACCATTTCTTATTTTTTATTTCATTTAATACAGTTTAGAAACTCAGTGCTGTGCTTCTTTAAACTGATTCACTGAGATGTCCAACTCAGACATGCTGTGTGTCAAAGGAGCTTATGATTAATAATCAAGTGATAAGATTTGCAAATTAAAAAAAATATGGCACGGGGCGCCTGGGTGGCTCAGTCGGTTGAGCATCTGGCTTCGGTCCAGGTCATGATCTCACGGTTCATGGGTTCGAGCCCTGCATCGGGCTCTGTGCTGACAGCTCAGAGACTGGAGCCTGTCTTAGGATTCTGTGTCTCCCTCTCTCTCTCTAAGCCTCTCCTGCTCACCTGTCTCTCTCTCTCTCAAAAACAAATAAAAAACATGACAAAAGTTAAAAAAAATATACGGTAGAATATGTTGCAGGTAAAACCTGTGAAAACTTTGCTCCAAGGCGGTTGTATTCTGGTTAGTTTTCTTGTTTGGGAGCTTACAAGGTAGAAATGCACCCAGGGTGACAGAAATGATGCACAGAAAATGAGCACACCCATGGATTGGGATTCGACAAAACCCATCTGGTGGGTCACAGTAGCAAAAAAGAGAGTGAACTTTCAGCAAGGCCCACCAAATGGTTGTTATCGTTCCTGCTACTTGAACATCTCTGTGACTGTTTATAGTAAGTAGGCATTTCTAAGCATCTAATCATTTTTCTGAAATTATGCTAAGATTTTATACATGTATCATTACATGAATTCACTTATTTTGAATTTAACAGAAGGCATAAAACATTTTAAAACAAATGTATTCATTTTGAGCATATTTTACCCTGAAGTGTGTACATTGTGTGTGCATTTTGAATGTTTGTTTTATCTAATAAAAGATTCAAGGGTTTTGGGAAATATAAAAGTGGCTCATCCACATAAAAAAAAACTCTGAACTGAAGAAATGCAAATGGCAAATTACAGGATGAATGGAATGGACTCCAAATCAGAAACAGACTCTACAAAGATAAACAGACATGGCTGAAGACAGAGAAGTGCAATGGAAATGAGGACCAATAAAACAAAAGTATTGAATATGAGTAAGCAACAAGCTCAAATTAACATGAAAGAGAAACCGTGAGCACCAAAGTATATTGTGAATATATGCACATCAAATATAGATACTAACATATGTGAATAACCTTCATGATTTGGTAGAAAGGCATATATTTCATTAGATGCACCTATTATGTTTAAAGATATGAAAGACTTATGGGGCTAGTTGAGTCTCAGTTATGTGGCCAGGGTGGAGTGTATGATTGTCTGGACTACCTGGTCTCTTCATGCTGTCAACATCTGGCCCACCCTCACTTGTTGGCAATGTGCAAATTTATTTAGTCTCACCAGGATTTTTCCAGAGGACAAATGGTGATCTCTAGTGTTGGCCCTATATTCACCCATGAAACAACAGCACAATGATGAGGCCATGGTAACTTCTCAGTAAATGTTGACTATCTACTTGACAGAATATTAATAATGGGTTAAAAATCAATTTTTATAAATTTGATCATTAAAAATTAATATTAATCTTTGAATACATAATTCATTATACCAGAAAGATATTAGTTAATTTTTACCTCTACTTAGCTATATAGAAAAAAATAGGTCCAAATTTAATCTGTTTTAGGGCCATATGGATTTTAAGTCTTAAAACTACTAGAAAGGGTCATAGAATCTCCATATGTGTGAAAGTACAAAAGTAGGCCAGAAGAAAAAGAACTGATTGAGATGATTTTATGAATTCTCTTGTAGGTTTGTAATTTTATTTTATTTTTTCTTAAAATGGCTGTGGGTATTGAAACCCAAACTTATAGACCTGCCTCCCAAGTCCTGTTGTACGAATAGGCAGAATCATTTTCAGGCATGAAAAACAATGGCAGATACACTTTTTCTAGAACAATAAAACCAGAATATCACACGTAGTCAACCTAGGGAGTGATGACTATACTTCTGAGTAGTTAAAAACTCCCTCAGCTTCTATCTAGCCTGACAGTTGTTTATACAACTTGATGTGATATGATTGTCCAGATTTTAATACTAGAGGTAATTTAGTTTGCTTAAATGTATCAGAGCTTGGTCCCAAAGAAAGAACACTTTTAGTCCTTGGCAATACTGTTGAATTGACTGCACTTCTTTTGGATTATTCCATGGATAAAAAATGTGGTTTTACACATATATTTATGAAAGACTGTATGTATAAATATGCATAAAATGTATAATGAAATCTATATGGATATATAAATGTATAATGGAATATTATTCAGCCATAAAAAAGAAAATTCTGTCATATGCCACAACACAGATGAATGCTGAAGGCCTACGCTAACAGAAATAAGCTAGTCACAGAAGGGCAAATATTGCATGATTCCATTTATAGAAGGAATCTAAGGTAGCCCAGCTCAGAGAAACACAAAGGGGAACAGTGGTTGCCAGAGTCAGCCAGTGGGGAAAGAGGGGGTTGCTGTTTGATGGGTACAGAGTCTCAGTCAGGCAAGATGGAAATGTTCTGGAGCCCTGTTCTAGGGTATCATGCTTATAGTTAACAATACCATATTGAGTAATCCCTATCAAAATAACGCCAGGATTCTTCACAGAGCTAGAACAAACAATCCTAAAAATTTTTATGGAAACAGAAATGACCCTGATAAGCCAAAGCAATCTTGAAAAAGAAAACCAAAGCTGGAGGCATCACAATCCCAGACTTCAAGATGTATTACAAAGCTGTAATCATCAAGACAGTATGGTACTGGCACAAAAACAGACATTCATATCAGTGGAACAGAATACAGAACCCACAAATGGACCCATAAACATATGGCCAACTAATCTTTGACAAAACAGGAAAGAATATCCAACAGAATAGACAGTCTCTTCAGCAAGTGGTGCTGGAAAAACTGGACAGCAACACACAGAAAAATGAACCTGGTCCACTTTCTTACACCATACCCAAAAATAAACTCAAAATGGATGAAAGACCTAAATGTAAGACAGGAAGCCATAAAAATCCTAGGGAAGAAAGCAGGCAAAAACTTCTCTGACCTCAGCCGGGGCAACTTCTTACTCAACACATCCCCAGAGACAAGGGAAACAAAAGCAAATATGAACTATTGGGCCCTCATCAAAATAAAAAGCTTCTGCACAGCAAAGGAAACAGTCAGCAAAATTAAAAGGCAACCAATGGAACGGGAGAAGACATTTGCAAATGACATATCAGATAAAGGGTTAGTATCCAGACTCTATAAAGAACTTATGAAACTCAAAACCCCCAAAACAAACAATCCAGTGAAGAAATGGGCAAAAGACATGAAGATACACTTCTCCAAAGAAGACATCTAGATGGCTAACAGACACATGAAAAAATGCTCAACATCACTCATCATTTGGGAAATACAAATCAAAACCACACTGAGATACCACCTCACACCCGTCAGAATGGCTAACATTAACAACTCAGGCAACAACAGATGTTGGCGAGGATGCGGGGAAAGAGGAGCTCTTCTGCACTGCTGGTGGGAATGCAAACTGGTGCAGCCACTCTGGAAAACAGTATGGAGGCTCCTCAGAAAATTCAAAATAGAACTACCCTATGACCCAGCAATTGCACTACTAGGTATTTATCCAAGGGATACAGGTGTGCTGTTCTGAAGAGGCACATGCATCCCAATGTTTATAGCAGTGCTATCAACAATAGCCAAAATATGGAAAGAGCCAAAACGTCCATCGACCGAAGAATGGATGAAGAAGATGTGGTACATGTATATAATGGGGTATTACCCGGCAATCAAAAAGAACAAAATCTTGGCATTTGCAACTATGTGGATGGAACTAGAGGGTATTATGCTAAGCAAAATTAGTCAGAGAAAGACAAATATCATATGACTTCACTCACATGAGGAATTTCAGATACAAAACAGATGAACATAAGGGAAGGGAAGCAAAAATAATATAAAAACGGGGGGGGGGACAAAACATAAAAGATTCTTAATTATAGAGAACAAACAGGGTTGCTGGAGGGGCTGTGTAAGGGGGGGGTGGGCTAAATGGGGAAGGGACATGAAGGAATCTACTCCTGAAATCATTGTTGCAATACACGCCAAATTGGATGTAAATTTTAAAAATTCATCATTAATTAAAAAAACAATACTGTATCAAACACATAAAAATTTAAGAGGGTCAATTTATATGCTATTTGCTACAATAATAAAAAGGGAAAGTTCACACAATGGATGGATAGATTAAATTAAAACATCAACTCTAGCTTTTGGGGAAAATAATGTATTGATTTAAGCAACTAAGTTTGTAGTAATTTTTAGGCAGCAAGACTAACAAATGATTAATTCCCTAAGAGTTTAGGTCAATTTGGGTAAAAGTTCCTGGCACAGGTGAGGTTTTAATGCCAAAGTTTTAAAACCATTGATTTCTTCACTTACTGTTTCACAAATCACAAGAACTGACTACAACTTCTGAGCAAATGAGGGCATGTTAAGTGGGACTGGAACGACTAGGTATTTACACGATTTAAGTTATCTGTCAACTGAACATACGTCTTCGTTTCACTAAATCGTCACAGACCTCTTTTCCATTTCCTACATCACCACGATGATGTACCAACAGAAATAATATCAATAGTCTGAACATTGATATCAATAATATTAATTTTCTTTTAGAGCAGCTCTTTTAATTAAACTCAAGCTTACAAACAGACTTTCCTTGGAAAAAAATATTTTCTTTGGACAAGAGCAATGTAATTTTTGGAAACACAGGTAAGCAAAAAGGAGAATGCACAAATCACCCATCTAGTGTCAGTCCCTAATTTCCTGTTACGGTGTGTTCTCTCGTTCTCCTTCCCCTTATATGTAAATAATTTGTGAAGTGAGATCATGAAAATCTACTATGCACCCCTCTTTTTAAAGTTTTGCTTTTATAAAAATTTTCTTCTTATAAATATTTAAATTAATTAATTAATTAATTAATTAAATGATACCTATTTCTTGACCACATGCTATGTAAATGTAAGATAACACATCCTTCCCTGGAGTCATGGGAAAAAAGCAAATTTTTCTGTTCACTGTTCTTTTACTCATTTATTCATACACTCACTCATTCATCACTCATTCATTCATTTACTCATTTGCTCACTCATTCATTCACTCATTCATTTGCTCACTCGCTCATTCATTCACTTGCTCACTCATTCATTCATTTGCTCACGCATTCATTCACTTGTTATTTCCTAGTGGTCTAAGTCTGTGCAATGTGTGGGGGACACATACAGAGAGAGAGACTCCTACCCATCAAAGAACTCAGTGTAATGTCAAGACTGATATTCACATGAACAATTACCAAAGTGAAAGCGCTTTTAAATCATTCAGACTTCTGCTGAAATCAGGCCTCTGCTGTTTGTGGCTGTATGATCTTGGCAAATTATTCACCCTCTGGGCACTTTTATAAATCTACACAATGTGGACTGCACTATCTACATTGCTGAAGGGCAGCAGAGAGGAGAGGAGAGGATATGTGCAGGGCACACGCTGCTGGGCTTTAGGCTTACTGGTGTGGCCTGAGGGGGGTACATTCTGTGGTGGGTGCCTAGCAGTCTGAGGGGATGGATACATTCCGTCTGCGGCAGGGTGTGTTTCTGAGAGGAAGGAGCTGAGGCAGCTTGCCCTCGCTCATTCCCTGTCCCAGAACTCATCCCTTGGGGTTGGCTGCTGGTCTAATCTCCTTGTCAACTAGGAGTTGCTGGAGGAAGAAGCCTTGGTTTTGAAATGCCCGTAGCCGGATGGATATCCCTTGGGCAAGGATTACCTGTAGTAAACAGAACTCAGGATCTACAAGAAACGGCTTCCTGGAGAATGTCATGTAAGCTATATAACCTCGATGGGTACAAACTAGAGACATTTTATATTTCAGATGCTCCCTGATTTCGGAGACACTCTGACACCTCATCTGTTCTGGGCAGAGGGACATGTCCAACATGGGAAAGGAGGAGCTGCCCTCGCTGTGCCAAATCTTTCCTTGTTTATCTGAGGCTCCCAATTACTGGCATCCTTCCACATTATTTAGTAAAGTTCTATGTGGGGAAGACCTTTGGTGCTTGTGAATCTGGGTGGACAGTCCACCCGGGTGTAGCTCAGTGTCCTGCTTCTGGCGCAAGAGCCAAGGGGCATTAGCAGACAGACGAAAGAGACAGGAAGGGGAGAGAGGCATGGTGTGGCATGAAAGGCCAAAGTTCAGGCTCAACAGGGAGGGGGAGGTTGATTGTAAGGGTCAAGTGCACCTGGTGAAGAAACAGTGACTTTTCCACAAAGACCAGGGAAAGCCACAGTGTGACTGAATTAGGGGATTGCTTCAAATGGACCTTACAAGGGAATTAGTATGGAGTGATCAGAACAGAGAGGGCCCTTGGGCCGGCTAAGATCCAGATAAGGAACAAGAAATGAATAACTGAAGAGCAGAGGCTAGGGATGGAAAGGAAAGATTTGAAAGATATTTAGGGGGATACAAGACTTTTAAGAAGCTTTAATTTAATAAGGGAGATAAAATATGGATGGAAATAAGTACAAAAGCAATGATAAGAATGATTAGAATCTTTCTGAACTCTTAGACTGTCCCAATCAATAGTGGACATGCTTCAAATACATTAACTCATGAAAACCTTATACTAACTCTCTGAAGTAACTTCTGTTATTACCCCCATTTTAAAGACATAGAAAGTGAGGCCCAACAAGATTATACAGGTACAAAGTGGTGGGGCCTTGGACTGTCCAGGACCCAAGCCCTTAACCACTACTGTGTGAGAGTATTCCATAAACATGGCGGACAATCACAGAAGACACAGTACAGACAGCACCAAAAGGAGAGAACCGTTCAGGGCAGGACATGATTTCTGGCTGGTTATATGAAGCCATTCTCAAAGAAGTGGACTCAAGTCTCAGGATACTCCATTTTATATCTGATATATTACATAGTAAATGCAATCCACTAAGTTACTTTTATAGCTTGGAAAGACCATATTTGCATGCCTCTAAAATAAATAATGTTTTTGAAAAAAAAACTACATTTAACAAGCCCTCCTATATAAATCTACTTCAACATCAAAGCAGCAGATGTGAGATTTGATTCTTGTTCAAAAGTGAGTTCAAAAGTGAGATTAGGAAGCAGATTTTTCTTAAAATGCAGCCGATTCCTCTTCGTAGATTTTATTATTTAAAAAATGGAAAAGAAGCCCTTATTCCTTTGAAAAGTAACACTGAAGCTTCACCTAGTAAGTTAGTACCAAGTTGGTATCTTTTTTAGGAATTTAATTTGGGAAAATGAACCTTTATCATTTTACGGCATATTAGAGCTAATAGATGAGTGTAGCATGGGATGCTAAGAAGGACCAGGCATATTTACTGCACCTTGACATCTGCCTTTCTGCTCTCTGTATTCTTCATTCTTATGTTGGGACCTTTATCTCTGCTTTTGTAAATCTGAAAATTCACTGAAATGGATCTAGTACTAAAGGCGGGGGGGAAAGAACGCAGTATTTCCATCTTTAATATAACAGAGCCAAGGGTGAAGCATGTCCCTGGAAAAAGCACAGCAACCACATGCCCCTAGTGCCAATGGCTATCACACATGCTGAGACTCTAGAGGAATATGGGCTTTGGACCCAGTGCCAAGCAGAGTTGACGGGGAGCTAGTGTGTGAGGTCATGGATACAGGCTGTGCGGGACACATCCCTGGAGTGCAGTTCCCGCGAGATTTGCATTTGCCATTTATGGCCTTTCACATCCATCGCAGACTTGCAGATAGGCTTCCCCAGCAGGCAGACTGGCTATATTTGCAACCACCCAGTTGGATCAAAAATAAAATCTAGGTGCTGACCCACATCAATATTTTATTGGCTGCAATCTGCCTCAGATCAATCTTGCCAAGTATCCAGATGAGGGAATCTAATAAGTCAGCTAAGTATTAGAGGAGAGGAAAAAAATGTTAAGTTAAATGGTGGAAACAGACATATGATTGTCAGATAAGAAGGTTTGGGTCAAGGTAAAAGTGTTCACTGGAAATCAGGAGACAAGATGGGCTGGTACCTGTTGGTGACTTAAGTCCTTTAACCTCACTGGGTCTGAATTTCTTCGATTGTAAATGAAGGGGGTGCACTATTATTTTAACTTCCTTTCATTTGTAAAATTGGCAATTTTTATTTGAATCACAAAAATTAAATGGATGTAAGTGTAATAGCTCTGTGTATAATTTAATCTGGAAGAAAGTCTACACTAGTTGAAAGTCTCTGACAACCAAGAGTCCCTTCCACTTCTTTTCCAAACTATTGTCTTTAGAAGATATTTGTCGAAGGGCGCCTGGGTGGCTCAGGTGGTTAAGCGTCCGACTTCAGCTAAGGTCATGATCTTGAGGTTGGTGAGTTCCAGCCCCGCCTTGGGCTCTGTGCCGACAGCTCAGAGCCTGGAGCTGCTTCTGATTCTGTGTCTCCCTCTCTCTCTGCCCCTCCCCTGCTCGTGCTCCATCTCTCTCCCTTCTTCCCTCCCTCCCCCATTCCTCTCTCAAAATGAACATTAAAAAATAAATAAAAGATGTTTGTCTGCCAAATAAACAATATTTAAGTACTTTTCTCTCTTTCTTTCTCCTTTTCTTTCTTTCTCTCATTTTCTACATCAAAGACACATGCAGCTATTAGGGAAGATTTTAGGTCGGCTTGAGTTAACTAGTATCATCAAACCGAGTTGATATAATTTCTGCCCAAAGCAATTGACACTTTAGTTACGCCACGTAGCCCTCTAAAGGAAAAGGAACACTTTCTTTCGAGCTCTTTTGCAATATTAAAAATAGCACCTGGGTGCCCAGCATTGTCTTTATGGATTATTAGTACACGTACTGCTTTGAGTTTGATGGTGCTATTGTGGCTGGTGGCCCTGTTCTGCTTCAACTATGTCCATATAAGGCCAGCCCTTCTAATTTGTGAGACCAGAGACCCTCTGAACAGTTTATCACCACCACCTGCCCTACCTCAGTTTTCCATGAACTTTGGGTCTCTGACTTGTGGCTCCTCGACCTCGGTTTCCCCTGGGGAGTCTCTGATCACCTGGGTCAACACACAGAGAAGCCCCGGCTTCTGCAGGTGCCTGCTCCAGCCTCAATTTCCTGAGTGGTAACGCTGAGGGGCTGTTTCCAATATCAATGAACACATTTTAAAAACTAGGTGTGGTGGCTGAGTCAAGTGTAGGTTTTACAATGGGAACAGATGGCTGACAGTCGGGCTGGCAGCTGGGCAGTGAGACAATGTGTAGAACAGTCAGTGGGCCTGAGCCTTACTGTTTGAGCCGAGCTGACTAAATACAGAAGATCACAAGAACTTTGTTGGACCTGTTGATCATTAAAGAAGAATGTATCGGTCAGCGCAATAGCTTGCAGTGAAAACAGTAAAGCAGAACGCCGATCAGAAAACAGACAATGGGCTTGTGTGATCGAGAAGCAGACAAGGTAGACTATATCCTGTTCCCCAGTGCACAGGTGGAATTCCCATATGCAAAAAGCTGTCTCACTCTCTCGACTGACTTGATAGTTCAAGGGCTTTACGACACTGATTAGTCTAGTTTATGAGTAACTGGGTAAATGTACAGATAAGTGATAACTACCCAATAAGTCCAGAATTCACCCCAATACATTTGCTAGTGGGTCCACAGCCATGGATTTTCATTCCTAACTGAGCCTGTTCTCTGGGGTCCGTGCTTGTTTCCGAACTTGACATCATCCTTGATATCTTTCAGGAGACTTTGTCTACTCCGAGAAGTTTAAACGCATCTGTCAAATGATTAGACAATTTCTCCGACAACTTGTATTTATGTGAGGTAATTCAATGGATTTATTCAGTGGTCACGACCTCTAATTGTCATCCCGAGGACGTGATTTAAAACCCGCAGAACAATCTCCAAGGGTAACAAGATATTTGAAAGGAAACATCTCAGAGACAGAGTAACGAACTAAAAGGGGCCGACACAGAAGTTGCGGCTGGCCTTGATGGGACCGGGAATCAGAGGATCCAAGCATCTTGTGCAAAATCGACCTGGAGACAGGGTTTACATCCCCGACAGCATCACGTGGGGCTCCTGTCTTTCTGGAGGCTACGGTGCTCTCAGCTCTCAGGGAGCATGACCCCCGCAGGCCTGGAAGCTCTGCTTGTTCCGAGCACGAGGCCGGAGCAGTGAGAACCACCCTGATGGTGGAAAACGTTCTGGACACTCCTGGCACTGACTATAGAGCTACAGTTTCTAATGCAACCTGTTTGCCTGGGGAAGAACATTACTTACACCACCTGAAATCAGTGAGAACCATGCCCCAAATAATTCTATATTGTGCGTTACCCAGTAGATAGAAGATGGCACATTTAAAACAGTATCATCTATGGGCACGTGGGTGGCTCCGTCAGTTAAGCGTCCGACTTCAGCTCAGGTCATGATCCCATGGTTTGTGAGTTCAAGCCCCATATTGGGCTCGGTTCTGACAGCTCGGAGCCTGGAGCTTGCTTCGGATTCTGTGTCTCCTTCTTTCTCTCTGCCCCTCCCTCACTCATGCTCTGTCTCTTTCTCTTAAGAATAAATAAACATTAAAAATTTTTTCAAAACAATATGATCTTCATGTGTGCCCTTGAACTACCTCCAAGGACTTCACAAGCTCAACTTGAAAAGCAAGGAGTGGGCACCGTTCCTTAGCAAAACTCTCACAGATTCAAGAAACGTTCAGGCTCAAAGGGTTCAAGGTTATCAACTTGTTCCTCCCCTTCCCTTTGCTAATGAGAAACCTAAATCTCCAGGAGATAAAGAAAGGTAGCCTTAGGGTGCCTGGAAGGCTCAGTTAGTTACACATCTGACTCTCGGTTTCAGCTCACGTCATGATCCCACCATTCGTGAGTTCGAGCCCTGCATGGAGCTCTGCTTTGACAGTGCGGAGCCTGCTTGGGATTCTCTGTCTTCCTCTGTCTCCGTCTCTCTCTCTCTGCCCCTCTCCTGCTCACTCTATCACTCCCAAATAAATAAATAAACAAACAAGAAAAAAAAAAAAAAGAAAGGTAGTCTTACTGAGCCTTGGAATTGCACCGGGTGATTTCACAAGGTGGCCATTTCCTTCTTGCAAACCCTTGGGGAGGAGGTGCATTTTGTGTGGAGGGAGGGACGAAACTGGAGCCGCAGCTGCAGCATGCAGACGGAGGGTCCGCGTGTCCCCTGACTGACAGCCAGCTCCACGCCTTCATTAGGGCTCGGAGGCTGTGAGGGAAGAGGCAGGTCCTGGTTTTGAGGCTCTGCTGCGTCCTGGCATAAGCCTCTCTAAGATGCATCTGGAGCACACGAGTCCCTCACTGCTTCCATAATAAAACCAGCGTTTTAAAAATAAGTTACAGGGGCGCCTGGGTGGCTCAGTTGGTTGGGCGCCCGACTTCGGCTCAGGTCATGATCTCACAGTTCGTGGGTTCGAGCCCCACGTCAGGCTCTGTGCTGACAGCTCGGAGCCTGGAGCCTGCTTCCGATTCTGTGTGTCCCTCTCTCTCTCTCTGCCCTCCCCTGCTCATGATCTGTCTCTCTCTGTCTCTCAAAAATAAATAAAAATGTTAAAATAAATAAATAAATAAAAATAAGTTACAGCTTATTGGTTTAAATGGATACTTTTTTTTTTCTTCATAGATTACATTTAGCAAGAATGTTCCAGAGAGTGGAATATTCTGCCTGTTTCTCCCTCCTCGCTCTGCTACATTGTTTTCTCTTTCACTTCAAAATAATCACCACCATCAGCAACATGCAAGTCAGACCTGTCCCTCCTCCCCTGTCCCCACTAGCGTGTGAGCCCCTCAAAGGCAGGGCGGGGGGCCCCTTGTTCGCCCCAAGCCCTAGAACACTGCCCCGAGCGGTGAGCATTTACTGCATGGAAATACGGTTATGGGCTGGAGCCTTCTGGAAGGAAGCAGCTTCTGTGCGTGGGAGGCCGAGCTGTCCACAGGGTCAGCTCTGGCTCTCCGCTCTCTGATTTTTAGCTCTTGAGGAAAACAATGTGGATGCTCAAATGGGCTTACGTGCATATGGTAGTGAGTGTAACCAACGACGTAATTCACAACTGGGCGACCATCCTAAGCAAAGAAAGCATCGAGAAGCCTGACGCATCCTGCTGCAGAGGACCCACAGTACATGATTATGATCCTACACGCAGCCAGTTCTCAGGGCTGTAGTCCGCTACCCACAGGTGGTTACCAAACTGTGTTCCGAGGAGCCCTGAGGTTTGGCCCCTGACCTCAGAGGCCTCGAGCGAGGCAACTCGGAGGGGTCCTGGGAAGCCCACTCTGCTCCTTCCCCAACACACCTGCTTTCCTACATGCGGTTTCTGCCTCCGACTTCCTACGTGCTGTTCTCTGTCTGTACGCATGTCGGTTTGCTCTTTGAAAACCACTCTAAACATTCACTCAATAACTGAGCTCATTCCATTTTGTTCATCAATTATTATCTTTTTT
Source organism: Cryptoprocta ferox (assembly GCA_028646485.1). Lineage (NCBI taxonomy): Eukaryota > Metazoa > Chordata > Mammalia > Carnivora > Eupleridae > Cryptoprocta > Cryptoprocta ferox. Next base: position 6,733,813 of record CM053577.1, on the reverse strand, counting down.
TTTATAAGCTGAGTGTAATAGGCCTCGAACTGTGATTCTCATAGAAATCATTTTGTATCTGAAACATTCATATCCCCGTCCTAAAGTCTCCAAATAGCCATTCCTGGGGCAAAGATGTGAACACCAGCTTCCAAATGCTTGTCCTGGACTGAACCACATTGCGAATTACTACAACGTTTAAAAGAAAAAACCATAAAAGCGAGAGGCAATATTAGATAGCACCGAGAAGCAACAGCGTCCATTTTGTTGATAGAAACCACCACTTAGTAAGTGCCGCCCACAGGACGCCTGATGTCAGCTTCATATACCATACTTTTAATTCTCATTATTCTCTAGAAAATACATCAGTGAATTCGGAAGAAGATTAACGTTCCTCATGTTAGGCAATGATGACCAAGAGGTTGGTTCACGAAGCTGGGAAATCTCCCAAACAGCATTGAATCTTGGGTCTTTCTGTCCCCATCCTGATGTTCCTCACTTCAAAACTGATGTGTAGGCAGGTGTGTTCCATAAAGGTTTGTCAAGTGACTACATGAAACACAAGTCTTAAAAAGGTCCTTCCACAGGCAATTCTAGCTCAAATTCTAACAAAAGCTAAGTCAATGGCATTTGGAATCACTCCTTCAATTACAATGATAGATAGCGATGATGATAGCAGCGGCCCATGTCTGCTGAGCTCTGAACATATGTCAGACACTACAGTCAGCACCTTGCACTGTCTCAATTAGCCCTAGCAGGTGGATGTTAGTCTTACGCCCACTTGACAGGTAAGAAAACTGAGGCACAGAAGGATTAGGGAACACGCCTAGTTTCATACAGCTGTGGAATCATGTTTGGGTGATATGTGAACATAGGACTATTTGAATGTAGTCAGTCTGAATCCAATTTTAATGCATATAGAAAAAAATAAAAAGCTCCGATTTTAATGCATATAGAACCATGACGAGATATTGTGTGCAATACAGGAGTTATATGAGCTCCACTTCTTCCCTGAAAGGAATTGATGGCTTAATCAGGGAGACATGAAAGGATGAAATGATTGTGTGCAGGATGGGGGTTGAGAGAGGGGACCCTCAGTATGGACAGGTAGTCAGGGAAGTGGTGGGCTTTCCAGGGTCCTGAAATAATAAAAACCATTCTGAGCGAGGCCAGAAGCATGCGCTAACAGGGGACCCAGGAGTGGAGCCATGGAAAGGGAGTCTGTTCAGAGCATGCTGACGTGACCAGGGGCCGGCTGGGGTCCCAGGTGTGGCACAGAGAGCCATGCAGTCACCTGCACTGAGGATCGACGTCTCTTTTGAAGTTGGAATGCGAACCCCGTTGGGGCAGTCTGTGCATTCCCCAGATGACCACCGAGGACACTAGAGTTTGCGGAACTCGATGCAGCACCTTTAAAAGCAGCAAAAGAAACAAGACCAGAGGACCCCGAGGACGAAGGTGGCCGGCGATCAGGAGCGACGGTGTTGATGCACAATGCACGTGTGTCAGGTGGGGGAAAGGCCAGGGAAGGCCCCGTCGTGCTGCTCCCACCGGTGGGTCTTCCCACTGCCCTGCCGGAGCGAGGTGGGGCTGGCTCGCTCTCCCTGGGGTACTGAAAGGAGTTCAGTGCTGGTCAGGGGGAGTATATTTTCCTACGTGAGTTTGCTGTTATAATTTCCTTCTGTTTTCACAGGAGTCAGATCAGAAGTGACTGTATCTTAAAAAAAGGGTGAGGGTGAGCTGCTTCTGAAGATAAGTTTAGGAAATAGCACCAGGGTGGAACCATGTTGGTTTTCTGCATAATAAAATAAAATGAGAGAGAGAGAGAGAGAGAGAGATCGATCAGGTCCTGCCTGAGGAAATCCCTGCATGTCTGTCCTTCTGTCCCCAGAACATCACAGAGACTGACTGCTTTTGAACGGGCCACAGAGCTTTCTGAGATGCAATCTGGAATAAAGTTTTCATTACTTGGGGCCCAAGGTAAATGAAAAAAAATCTAAACCTCAGTTATATTTATTATTTTATTCATATTTTATTAGTTCAACCAGTTAAGAAAACAAATAATGGCTTAATTAGTTTGCAAGAGTCTCTGTTTACTATTTTTCTGACATAATTGTTTTTCAATATAAATACTATAATTTTTATTTAAAAAAATTTGATGACATGAAAAATAGCAGGCAGTATGATGATTTAAAATGCTTCATTTAGGGGCGCCTGGGTGGCTTAGTCAGTTAAGCGTCCGACTTTCGTTTCAGGTCACGATCTCACGGTTTGTGGGTTTGAGCCCCGCATCGGGTTCCGTGCTGACAGCTCAGAGCCTGGAGCCTGTTTCAGATTCTGTGTCTCCCTCTCTCTCTGCCCCTCCCCCACTGGTGCTCTGTCTCTCTCTGTCTCAAAAATAAATAAAGACAAAAAAATATTTTTTAAATGCTTTATTAAGAACAATAAATAAACAATGATTTTGGCATGCAGAGAAATGTGTCCATTCATTAGTATTAAAAATCTCATTGTGGTCTTCTTGATTTTGTAATACTAATGAAATCTAACCAAATGATTTCCATGAGGCCCTAGTGTGCTCTGGATACAGAATAACACAAAGAAAAGCTTTCCGCTTGAAGGCCCTAAAAATTGTTTAATCGAAGTTTTATGTTTTGATAAGTTGGCGAGATCGTCTCTTCTAGGACCTTTTTGGATGAAGTTGAAGACTTCATTCTTTGATATATAACATCCATTTGCCCTTTTGTCCCATAAATCATGCCAATAAAATCACAGAAACCAAACACGTGTTGTACACGCATGGATGTAGAAATGTGCCACAAATAAGGAGAGTCTACAATTACTAGTAAGGTGAAGATGAAGGGAAACCTAGGGAATTGTCATGAGAACAGGTGCAGATCCTGGCCGGGGCAAACCTTGAACTCTAACCCAGGATACAGCAAAGGCAGCATGCAGTTAACACCCTCCTCTGACATGGCACTGAGTCTGCCATGTAAGGAACCGGCCAGGTAAGAGGGGATGGCAGGAGGAGGAGGGGTGCATGTGGGCTCAGGGGTGAATGAAGTCTTATGTCCCTACACAAGCCTGATGGGAAGAACAAGCGATCATTATTTTCCAGTCAATTAGACATAAAGCATGATTGTGACAGTCTGGTGTGCATTCAATTAGGGCTGTAATATGATTAAGCAGACGGTAGACATTTTGCAAACCTTCCCATGCCTGTGACTGTGAGCAAGGCCGAACCAGAGCCCCTGCTCCAGCCACAAGTTGAGCCTCAGGAATGCTGAGGGATACCTCCCGGGGGGGGGGGGGCTCTTCCAGGAGGAAAGAGGTTTATTCATCAGGAGGGTCCTGACTCCCAAAGGACAAGGCATTACGTGGTGGAAATGCACAGAGAGAAACCTGGAATTCATTAAGAACCTACTAAGACCCACACATCCCTCCCTGGATGTCTCAATGCTCTCTGTGAAGTAGGAATTGTTGTCCTCATTTTAATGATGAAAAAACAGATTCAGAGGCCAAGAAATGTCCTAAAGTAGTACTGAGCTTCAAATACGAGTCTCCCCGCCAGCAAAAGCCAGGATCTTCTCACGGCACCGCACGTATGTGCTATGATGGAGAGTTTTTGTGGGGGTTCCCCAAGTGCAGAACCGCCCATTCACCATCATCCTGGGTGACTTCCGTGGAGCCTAGTTGCAGGGGCAGAAAGAGACTTTGGGCAAAAAGGCAAGTCATTACTTTATAACTAGGTAGTGACTGGCTGGGTCTATGTCCAGATCCTCCCTCAGCTTAACGCTCAAATACACACACAGAGAAGACAAGGAGAGAGCAGGAAGACAGACGTGGGGAGCTGAGTGAGCTAAGAGAGCTGCCACTGTTGGGTGAAAGGAATTTGCACATGTGTGTGTATGGGGGGGGTGCGTGTAAAAGGCTGATATACATGATCACGTTGGCAAAGATCTTATCTGTAAATATAACTCTAATCCTCTAATTTTATGTTGAGGTATCCATACATTATATTATTGCAGAAACATTTTCAACTGATTTGGAAGCGCTCGTCACATGTTTTCTGAGGGTTCTCTACATAAAGCATTGGGAAAATACAAATTTCTACTGAGTTAGTGGCTGTTTACTGAGCTCATACTATGTGCTAGATTCCCATGATTCAAGTATATATCAACAGGGTCCCTGTCCTGTACGTGCGTGCTGCGTGGAGGAGGGAAGAGAAATTAGGACAAGAAGAAACGATCGTCAGTTCCCAGTTTCCTTTAAGATTTCTACAACAGACATGATGAAAGTTATAACCAGTTTCGATGCCTACCAGCTGCCTAAAGAGAAGCTACAGAGAAATCATCTTAATTCACACAAAGAGAATGCAATTGAAGTGATATTAGGTCGTATTTTTTTTCTCATCAGAATATTGGTCACTGGAAAAAAGTTGGAGATGGGTGGGGGAAGAGAGAGAGTGGGAGAGAGAGATGGATGGATAGATGTGGGGAGATTGACGTGAAGGCAACGTGTTTGCCTCCGACTTGAGTCATGAACTGTCATGTACACAAAGCTTCATGAGATGCTGTAGTGCGCCAATTATTAATTGAAACAATTAACTGCAGAAAACACGTGGGCACAACAATATTAGGAGCGCATAATCCTTTCTAGTTAAGAGGTCCTTACTGGATTACTGCAGGAAAGCTCTGGAGTTCTAATTACCTGTGGAAGTCCCACAAGGTTACTGCAAAATGTGGTAATTAGACGGCTGTAATGTAAGGTTTTAGCAGGGGATTGAGGATTTGCTCTAAGTGCCATGGTGTTTTCATGGCTATTTACTGAGCGGAGTACCAGAATTTAATGGAATTTGGTGGAATTCTCCAATGACTCTTGTGAGCGTGTAGTTAACGAAAACGTACCTTAATGTGAGTTTCCTGGGTTTTGTGCAGGTGCTGAACACTACGATTCTTAACTAACATACAGAAGAAATGTCACCTGAATGAGGCGGCTTATGTGGATTGATTTCTGGGATTCATTCTTGCCTGTGAATGCTGTGAACTGTGACACAGCTCGGAGGCCAGAAACGTGCCGCTAGAATCAGCAGTAAGGAGGAAATGGCGCAGAGCCTCCCCCAGACCTGTGCTGAGCCTTATGTGGATTCTCTTCGACAACAGACCTGGGACCTCACGACACATGCTTCTCTAAGTTTGGAGGAGGCACCAACAGAGAGACATTTCCCACGTTCAGGGATGGGCACAATATATTTATTCACAAGTGTTGGTAACTACAGTAGCGTATCAGTTGAGTGAAGGAGATGCGCCTCTCTTTTCTTTCCTTCTTGCCAATCCTGAACCATGCTCTTACATTTCCTTGTCTACGTACTGCAAATGTGTACATAAAAATGAAACCCAGACTATAAACCTTCCTATGCTCCCAGAGTACAGAGCATAAAAGTAATCTGAAGAAAAATATTGGCCTCACGTTTTTATCCATGCTCTGACTTGTGCTCAGAGAAACAGCTCAGCTTTCCAAAGGGCTTGGTTTGCTGCCCTTGGCAAGGTCAGGTGCAGGTCCGTGGACGGGGGTGACAGCGTGGCGGACTGTGTTCTGGTCCGGCACGGGCACTTGTTGGGCCATTTGGGAGTGGTATTAATTAAGAGTCACCTCTTCTATGGGTACTTTTAATGAGGCAAAAGCGAAACGGGGCTGCCTGGAAGGCAGTGCGGCCAAGTGCAGGACAGCCACATGCTGCAGCTTCTCTGGAGTTCCTCACCTCACCTCACCTTGCGCCCCGGCTCTTGAGAGTGGAAAGCCTCCTTCCAAACATTTAAGAGGAGGATAGGGGGACTGTTGCTCTGAAGTGCCGTTTAGTCCCAAGCTTAAAGTGAAAGGTCTCGGTGGCCCTCTCCACCACCCATGGGATGCCACCACACAGGAAAGGGTGACCGGAAAGAACGGAGCAAGTGAGCAAAGCGCCCTGAGGCAGCCGGAGACATCTTCACTGGGAAACAGAGACAGAGGGTCCAGCTGGACCACCCGGGAACAGGGATTCTTCACACTGGTTCAAAAGGCGACTCTTAGAAGCAGGAAACCACCTCCTTGACCTCAACTGCAGCAATTTCCTAGGCGACACATCCCCAAAGGCAAGGGAATCAAGAACCAAAATAAGCTATTGGGACCTCATCAAGATCAAAAGCTTCTGCATTGCAAAGGAAACAATTGAAAAAACTAATAGGCAACCGACAGAATGGGAAAAGATAGTTGCAAATGGCATATCGGATAAAGGGCTAGTATCCAAAATCTACAAGGAACTCACCAAACTCCACACCCGAAAAACGAATAATCCACTGAAGAAATGGGCAGAAGACATGAAGAGACACGTCTCCAAAGAGGACATCCAGATGGCCAACAGACACATGAAACGATGC
>CM053577.1:6538247-6726921 GCA_028646485.1 Cryptoprocta ferox | reverse complement strand
AAAAAAAAAAAAAAGAACCAGGCAGTTGGCTGGTGGTGAACCTTGATGATGTCTTGCTAACCCAGCAGAGTCTGCCTGGGCCAGGCTGATGTCCCTGAACCTGCCTTGAGGGGCGCAGCTCGTTTGTAAACTCTGGGAAGCCGGGGGCCATGTATCTCTGTAAACCACATAGCAACTGGCAAAGTGCCCACTGTGTATGCATGCATGCATGCACACGTGTGTGTGTACCGATGCACGCACACTTATATATAAATATGCGTGCTATACAGCACGTGTACCTGTTAAAGTAGACGTCACATCAGGGCTTTCCAAGAGGAAGGAAAGTAATTATTGACAGGCTGGGTTTCTAAGTAGAAGAGGTGATTCCTAGTAATTTTTTAATGCATGAACATTTTCACTAAGTCTTCCCATTCTAGTCTTTGAGTTTTATCCAGGGTCCCGGGCTTTGCTGCCTTCCTTCATCTGTACCTCTTATCATCATGAGAGAAAAAGAAAAAAAAAATCCCTTCCTTGTAGCTCTCTGGAATAGTCCACAGTGCAGAGCAGCTACGTGAAGTAGGGCGGTGGTTGTGGAGGGGAGAGGTAAGGTCCCCCCTTCAGACCTAGGCCCTCTTCCTCCACTTTAATGGCATGTGCAGCTGGATCTAGAAACTCTCTTATCAGTGGTTCCCTTGTCTACACTGTACACCCTTGCCTGCTCCTTCATCTCCGGCTTTGGGAAGTGAAAACCATGCTTTGAGAAACAAAAAAGAGATAAACTCAACTATCTTTTAATTTGAATTTTAATTAATGAATCAATTTAATTTTGTTTTTAAGAGAGAGAAAGCATGTGCACTTGTGCACGAGTGAGCAGAAGAGGGGGAGAGAGAGAGAGGAAGAATCTTAAGCAGACTCCATGCTCAGTGTGGAGCCAGACACGGGACTTGATCCCATGACCCTGGGATCATGACCCGAGCTGAAATCAAGAGTAGGGCGCTCAACAGACTGAGCTGCACAGGCGCCCCTAAACTGATTTTTTTGTAAAAGGCCACTGTTCTCACATATTTATGTCGAATGCTGAATTTATATTCTTCTGTGTTTGCACTGCCTTTGATATGATAGCTAATTCTTTTCTATAAATAGAGGATAGCTTGTTTGAAGCAATATAATTTGAGTGACATTTTAAATTAATAGGACATTAATAAAAATAGCACAAGTGTAAGTTGTACACATATATATTTAGTTAGGACAAAATTGTTTGGCCTTCTGACTTATAAGGCCTGGAAGCCCATTCTTTTTCCTTATTACATGAACATGTTGAGAGTTTTTTCATCTTGGCAAAATATGGGCTGTAATTTAATTGACTTAGCAACACTACCAAGTAACACATTTATTCCCCAGGGAAATTTCTTTTCATGCTTTCTATTGGAACTTCTAATTGACTTCTATTTCTGAATAATTGTTGAAACTAATAAGTTGGAAGGGCTGGTGATTTCAAGTAGCTATAAACGAGGCATCAAGGCATTTTTTTCTTTCTCCCTGTGAAATCCATAAGTTAATTAATATTTTAAAAGTCAGTATTGAAAATTCTGTCCTTTGAATTGATTTAACGGATGAGTCAACAAGTGTGGTTTGACCATCATAATGCAAGATGCCTAAGATCTAGGTACACCAAATATGTAATTATGTTAGAGTTAGTCCTTCAAAAGGGGATGAGACTGTGTTTCACTAGTCACAGAGAAAGGGGTATGGAAAACACTGAAAAGGCACAAAATTCAGATGAGCTTTTATTTGGAATCGCTGCTCTTTGGTTAGCCACCATTGGTTTACCATTAAGCATCTCCCTAAATATCATATATATTATTTTTTGTATCACTGTGAAGAGCTATTAATATCACAAATAATACACAGTGGTGAAATGTATAAAAAGGTTCAACAGAACCCATTTTCAAATGCAAAACATGTGGTTTTAAAATAAATGTGGTTTATAGAGATCTATTGCTTTGCTCGAATGGAAAAATTTTGTTCTTAGTTAACGCCTACAAGGATAAGATAAGTAAATCTCCCTTTAGGTAAGACCTCTTCTCTGTTTGATTTCCTGCACGGGGGGAGACAGAAATGATGCTCTCTTCACAATTCAGATCAATCATAATTCTATTAGCCAGCTGAATACCCTGGTACACTCAGTGCCTATCAAATATTAAAGCCTTCCCATTTTTGAAATTCAAATAATAGCTTGGTTTGTTATCTACCACTAAATCTGTACTACATTACGAATTTATGATTTACCTGTAAATTTCATGCTGGTGTTTAAGTTTTAAAATATGTGGATGCTGTTAAAAGTGTGTGAGAACATAAACAAAATTATGCAGTCATAAACTAAGTTAAGAATTACAGCAGCATAAGTACTAAAGTCCAGATTACGATATTTATTTGTAGTAAATAATCCAATTCAAGTTACTGTGCCCCTACTATGCACCTGCAGACAGTGACAGTCACTGAGAATTCAATTGTAAGCAAGGTGACATTGTTCCTGCCTTTTAAGAGATGATATCAAATAAACTACCAAATGAATAAATAATTGCAAATGTTTACAAGGAGCATAAAGCAGAGTGAAGAGGGAGCTGAGATCAGGTGCCTGTGTTATGGGACACATGGTTTAAGCAAGACTCTTGATTCTGAGTCCTGAGTTACGCACACAGCAGGGAAGGGGGCAGGGCAGGGGATAGGCAGGAAGAGATGTGCAAAGGTCCTGACACGGAAGATCTCTTAGCTTGCTTGCGGATCAAAATGGAGGCCAGTGTGACTGCAGAAGGGCAAGCAAGAAAGGAAGAGATAGGAAAAGAACCCAGGTCTTTGTAGAACATGACGAGGGGAATTTGTATTTTTTTTCCTGGATGAAACAGAAAGCATTGGGGTCAGAGATACAATACAATTCACATTTGAAAAACACCATTCTGGCTCATGTGTGGCAGCTTGGTCGTAATGCACCCAAAAGGAAGTGGAAAAAGCAGGTAGATTATTACAGTACTTGAAGAAATAGGTGGTGGAGGCTTGGACTAGGATGGTGGTCTGGAGGTGGAGGGAAGTGAAATATTGGAGACCCTTTGGAGGTGGGAATCAACAGGGGGTGGTGACAGCTTATCAGGGGCACTGAAAAGGGGGGGGGTCAGATGGGTGCTGAGATTTCTGGTGTAAGCCTGCCTGGGTGACACTGACTCTGTGGGGGAAGTGTCAGGGGGTCCGCCTGGCGAGTGTGTTTATGTAGGGCGGTCAGAAGCAAGATGGATGGGGCACCTGGATGACTCAGTACGCTAAGCATCTGACTTGGGCTCAGGTTGTGACCTTGAGTCGCGGTCCATGGGTTTGAACCCCGCATCAGGCTCTGTGCTGACAGCTCAGAGCCCGGAGCCTGCTTCAGATTCTGTGTCTCCCTCTCTCTCTGCCCTTCCCTTGCTCATGCTCTCTCTCTCTCTTTCCCTCAAAAATTAACAAATATGAACACAGTAAAAAAGAAAAGAAGATGGATTTTGAGACAAGCAACGTTAGAGATGCTTTTGATGTCTTGGGGAATCTGAGTGCTTTTCAAGGATCCCATTTACTCTGAAATCCTGAAGTTCTGAGGGCGTTCTAGGCTGGGGTATACATTTAGGAGTCAGGAGCACATTAATGGCATTTAAAATGGGTGCTGATGGGCAGGGGCCTCCAGACACTGGAAGTCAGGCAGAGAAGGAGCCACCATCAAGGGAACAAAATACAGAGAGGCTGCAGGGACCTGGAAGCCCGTAGTAACCACTAATTCGGTATGACTGTTTCTATCAGTTGGCTTACTTTGTTTATTAGAATATGTCAGTGGAACAGAGGGCTCAAAACCCTGATTCGAATTACAGTAGAAATGGGAGGTGAATAAATGAAGGCAGCAACTGCGGACCACACTTACAAGACGTTCTGCTCGGAAGAGGCATAAAGAAATTGAATAGAAATTGGATGGGAAGGAGAGGTTCATGGGTGGGCTTTTGTTTTGAGTTGTTTGGTGTTTATTTATTGAGCTTGGAAGAAGGAGAGCAGGAGTTTCTTTTCTTTTTTTTTTAAAGTTTATTTATTTTGAGGGGGGGAGGGGCAGAGAGAGAGAATCCCAAAGAGGTTCCACGCACGTCAGTGCAGAGCCTGACAAGGGGCTCGATCCCACAAACCGTGAGATCATGACCTGAGCCAAAATCAAGGTGGACGCTCAACCAAGACCCCCAGGCCCCCCGATAGCAGGAGTCTCAATAGGGAAGAGGCTGAGGAAGGACAGAGAACTATGACTAAAAACGCAGAGCCCTAAGGCAGGCAAGAGCGCCTGAGATGGCCGCCCTGGGGAAGGGCAAGCTTTGGCTTGGAGCAGCGACAATTCTTTCATGGTCACAGGAGGAAAGTGGCCCAAGATGGAGACACATGTCAAATAGGCTGTAGCCTTGGTGGTGGGGGAAGAAAGCTCCCTTCCAGTGGCTTCCGCTTTTTACATTAAAAGAATAAGTATGTGTGCAGTGCGGCCAACAGGTAAGGGCGCGAGGGGACGAAGATGACCATCACCGTAGAGGGGAGGGAAGAGCTCAGAGTACAAAGGGCCACATAGGAGCACAGGAAGCTGGGCCACTAGAGAAGGGCCATGTGCCTGCCAGGTGGTACTGAGTGATCATTTGACAGGGGCCTCCAGATGCTTAGTAACCTCAGCTCTGCCCAGCTGCCCGTGCTCACTCCCAGGGAAGGTGCATCTAGGGGTTCATGTAGAGTCAGACTGCTCACCAGGAGTGAGGACAGAGTTTGGGGAGGAGATGAAACTTCAGTGACTTAGCAGGAATGACCCAGTGTTGCAGGAAGAGGAGGGACAGATTGCTGGGAGGTGGGGAGGGGAGCAGGGATCCACTGAACGTAGAGGGCAGTGGGGCGCAGGTGGAGGCGGCTGGGAGGAGGGGCTGGACGGTCCCTGCGAAGGGAAGATTCCAGCACGGCGCTCCCAGCTCCCACCCTTAGACCGCAGTGACTGCAGCGGGTAGTGACCGGCCCAGGTTCCTTTTCTTTCCTTTTTTTCTGTCTCTAGTCACTTCTCGTGCAAAGATGACAAATGTTGTGATAAAGAATTTCAAAATATTCCTTACATCTGGTTCACATATTACAGACTCTCAAATTCTTCTTTTAAATAAAATTACAACGGCTTTGACATGAGATCATGATGTTTCACCTCTCTGGTGTGTCACAGATTCTTTTACTGAGAATCTTATGAAAGCTATGGACCTGGCTCCCCAAACTACAGCAGGTGCTGACCTGGGAACCCTGCCCTGGGGGAGAAACCTCACCGAGCGTGTCACTGCCAATACAGTTAACAGTGAAAATTCTTTCTTTTTTCTTTTGGGTGGGGGTACAGCTAACAAAGTCCCAAACACTTTTTTTTAATGTTTATTTATTTTTGAGATAGAGACAGGGTGGGGCAGAGGGAGGAGGAGACACAGAATCTGAAGCAGGTTCCAGGCTCTGAGCTGTCAGCACAGAGCCCAGTGCTGGGCTCAAACCCAGGAACTGCGAGATCATGACCTGAGCCGAAGTTGGATGATTCACCGACTGAGTCACCCAGGCACCTTCCAAACACGTAAGTATTTTATTGATCACTTTACCTGACTTAAATGGTTTTTTTTTGTTTGTTTGTTTGTTTGTTTATTCAACGGTAATATTGAGTACCATCAGTGTGGGAGATTTTCTCAAGGGGCCAAAGATACAGTGGCCACAAGAATGCCCAGTTTCTTGTCACAGGGACACTTACATGATGGGAGTTTATATTATTTTTATTATCTATGTTCTCTGCAACAACCTTTATAGGCAACTGTTTCTTCTCAAAATATTGCACTGGGCAATATGAGTATGAGTTCTTTAAAGGAGAAGGGACTGAGGCAAAAGAGATATGGAGGAAGAAAATCCTTCTGTACCTCTGTCATTCTCCCTGGTGACCCCTCATGTGACAGTAAGTATTATCATTCTCAGGTAATGTGAATATTGTCATGTTGGGAAGACCTGAGAACGATAACCGTCACCGCAGAGGGGATTGCATGAGAGTATGGAAGCATTATGCACATATATCCCCATTATGTGAAAAAGTTACATTACATGCCTCACATTCCTAGAGAGTGAGTTACTGGTAGCATTTTTATTTAACATGTACTAAAAATAGTGCCGCATCTATGGCAAGCACTATTTAAGTGGTTGCTATTATTATGATAATCATCAAAGTATTTTATTGCTTTCATTATGAAACTCATTGCAAAAAACGGGTACTAGGAAAACGCTATTCATAACAATTCAAAGTGAAGCCCCTGGAAGTAAAACAGTATTTCTATTATTCAGAATTTCATCAGTTAGCATTCAGGATTTAGGGGTCCCGCTGGCTACCTTCATAGTGACCAGTTCATAGAAGACAGCTCCTAAAGCAGATGTAGGGGAAACAGACTTTCTCCCCAGAGGCCAGCGGAACGGGAGATATTGCTCTCTGTTGCCAATAGGTGGTGGCCACGTATTGTTAGAAAGAGGCAGAGGACAATGAAATGTGAGTCTTGGAAAAGGACTCATCAGCAATTGAAAATGAATAATCAGCTGGCTGGAAACTGATAAATGAAGGAATCAAAGTGATAAACAACGATCAGACTGATGAAAGGCTAAGTGGCTAAAAAGCTAATGGCTTTTACTGAGAAATCATAGTTCATGCAAATTACTTAAACTAAACATTCCGTTAAAGAAAACTTTGTCAGGTTGTAACTTTTATTGCTCACTGTTGTCCAAATTATTCCTTCTTTAGAAATCTTTTTCATACGCAAGACCAAAGAGGAGCTGCTTTTCTCTTTCTTTTCTTTCTTTCCTTTTTTTTTTTTTTTTTAAAGCTGAGCTGCATAGCCTGTGCAGGATAGTGAAGTTAGTTTAGCTCTGTGCTAGGGATCAATCCCAGCCTCCTCACTTCAGACTTTGATTCAGAAGACAACAATAGGAACCTAGAACAGCCAAGACAACTTTGGAAAGGAAGGCTACAGTTCAGGGATAAGCACTTCCTATTTCAATACTATTACAAAGCGACAGTAATCAAGACAGTATGCAACTGGCATATAGAAATATACATAGATTGATGAGACAGGCCTGGCAGCATAGAAATACAGCCTTATGTACATGGCCAACTGATTTTCAACAAAGGTGCAAAGTTAATTCAGTGGGGAATGGATATTCTTGTGTATGAATGGTATTCGAACAACTGGGTTTTCATATGAACAAATGAATTAATTAAATTAATTCCCTATCTCCTACCCAAAGATAACTCAAAATTGACCAGAGACCTAAATCTAAAACATACAGCAAAGCTTCTAGAAGAAAACACAAGAAAACTTTGGTGACCTTCGATCAGGCAAAGATTTCTTAGATACAACACATCTTTATGATCTACAGAAAAACAAATTGATAAACTGGACTTCATCAAAATTAAAAACCTTTGTTCTTTGGAAGATGCGGTTAAGAAAATGAAATGATAAGCCAGAGACAGGAAGACAAGATTTGCAAATCATTTATCTGATAATATACTTGTATTTAGAATATATAAATTCATGATAATTATATTTTATATATTGTTATATTATTTTAAAAATTTTAGAGTATGAAAGCAACCCCATTTTTTAAAAAGGGCAAAAGATTTGGACAGATGCTTCACCAAAGATGATACAAGAGTGGCAAAAGAAGCACATGGAAAGATCCTCATCATGAGTCACTGGGGAAATGCAATGAAAACCATAATGAAATACCACTATGCATTTAGTCGAACATCAAAATTTAAGAGACTAATTATATCAAGTGTTGACGAGGCTATGGAGCAGTCAGAACTCTCACACATTCTGGATGTGAATGATACAAGTACCTTGGCAAATAGTTTGACAGTTCTTAAAAAGAAACCCCTTAAATATATTTTTAAAGTTTATTTATTGATTTTGAGCGGGGGGTCGGGGGAAGGGCAGAGAGAGAAAGGGAAAGAGAGAGAGAATCCCAAGCAGGGTCCACGTCATCAGCACAGAGCCAGACACCGGGGCTTGATCACACGAGCTGCAAGATCATGACTTGAGGCGAAATCAAGAGTCAGTCACTTAACCTACTGAGCCATCCAGTCGCCCCTAAAAAGAAACTCTTAAAATATAATCCAGTCATACCACTTCTATGTATTTAGACAAGAGGGGGGAAAATACATACATACAAAGACTTGCATAAAATTTCATAGCGGTTTTGTTTGTAATAACCAGAAATTGGAAACAACCCAAACGTTCAACAGTTGAATGGATAAGCAAATAGTGATTACATACATATAATAGAATATAATTCAACAGTTGAAAGGAAGGGACTTTTGACCTATATAGCAACCATAAATCTCAATATAGTTGTGCTGTATGAAAAAAATCATATAAAAAAAGTACATACTATATGTATCTAATTCTAGAAAAAGGCAGAGGAAATGAAAACAGATTAGCAGTTGCTTGGGGCTTGAAGATAGGGCTGGGAGGTGTGGGAGTGGTTGATAGATACTGATTGTGGTGATGATTTCAGTGGTGTATATATATGCAAAACTTACCAACTGGTACATTTTAAACACGTGCATCTTGTATGTCAATAAAGCTGCTAAAAACAATAGGATTCTAAAGTAACCCTATTTAACTCAGGCTCGCTTAGAGAAGAATCCTTCCAATTAAAGAGCAGGAAGGCAAGGCTCAGAGAAGTGAAGTGACTTGCCTGAGGTCACAAGAGCTGGAATTCAGCCTCAGTTTTCTGGTCTGCAAAGTATTCAGGTGGGTAAAACAAGTTCCAAGGTCCCCCTTCGTTCTAAAAGTCTAGGAGTCTACATGAAGCAAATTGATTTCATGCCCAATTTTGTTCATTTTGGAAGACACCAGAGTTCCTTCTAAGTGTACGACGGAAATAGCGAACATTGTGATGTCTGAGCTAACTGCACCCTGCAGGTCTTTCATCAGTAACCGATACACATTCCCGCTGGCATGTCCTTCATTGTGAAGGGACTGAGAGAGCGCTTATTTGACCCTCCATTAGAATGTGTTTGGCTGGAAAGCTTGGCCATTGTAGTAAATATAAAAGTGACTTTCTGAATGCTTCAGAATGCACTAAAAAGCCATTAAAAATGAGGGACTAATGGAACAATTGTGTCTCATTTTTACTTCTAACAACCATGACCCTTTGTGCCTTCGGTACTTCCTGAGATGCTAACTATTCCAACAAAGCTCAATAGCAATAAAGATTTTTCATCACCTACCAGATTCAGGTGGCATTCATTCCCTACTTCCTCTTTTTTTATTCCATATACTTTTTATGCCATGAATATATATATTGCAATGATCTTTTCTATCACTGACTCACCTACATTTAAGTTAACTGCTAGGACCCCATATCCTTTCCCACTGTTGGGCTCAGGTGACCTAATTTCTATCTTGGGTTGCACAACCAGTGGTCACAACATTTCAGACTACATATCTCCCCTTTCAAGTGCGCTTTGGGGTTCCCTGGATATGGAAAATATATACCAAAGCACACAACTGGGTTCAGTTTTTTCAGGTGTGACCTACTGGTTGACACAACTTTGTGATAAAATAGAAGGATGTTGTGTACTCTCAGGGAACAAGGCACAAATGCAGCTAATTGAACCACGAATCATGTTTGTCAATCAAATGGCTGTTTTTTGTCGTTCTTGTCTTGAAATACACCCTTTTAGCACACAGCTCATTCTTCAGAAAAAAAATCCTGTGGTCATAATGTCAATTGCTAACTTTATTTTCTATTTACATCATCCACTTACAAATACCCTTTTCTTCGATTTAATTAGGTAGTGTCACTCACGCTTTCATTGGTAACCGTGTAAGACTGAGCTGAATTTGAAAATGATGCCACAATGTCAGCTCAAGCCACATCAATCTTGCAGGTGCACAAGGGAGCTGGGGCACAACTCTATGTGTACTGGAATTGGATTTTTATAGTTTTATTTTAATAAAAATAATATACTAAATAGAGTAAAATAATACCTTTAAAAAGGAAAAAGATTCTTTTTTTTTTTTTTTTTTTTTGCTCAATTTCAGTTCTAGTTTGAAAGAATTTCAAACTTTCAGTTTGGCATAATCAAAACTCAATGCAAAAGGACAGGTACGTTGTGGGGCGCCTGGGTAGCTCAGTTGGTTGAGCATCTGACCCTTGATTTCGGCTCATGTCATGATCCCAGGGTAGTGGGACTGAGCCCCGTGTTGGGTTCTGCAATGAGCATGGAGCATGTTTACGATTCCCTCTCTCCATCTCCCTCTGCCTTTTCCTCACTCTCTAAAATAATAATAATAATAAAGGACAGTTAATTTGAAGCATACCTACTCTGAGAGCATAGATCATCAAATATTATTATTTTTCCTAATATTTGTGGGTTTTCAGCCTATGTCTACACATATCCAAACTATTACCAAGGACATGATTAAGTTGAGTGTTCACTGATGTAGTAAATATTTCAGTGCAATATAAATTATTTGGCCACACGCAACAAAGTGCTTTTCTCTGTGTCATGCTTTTAGTATTCAGCAATAATTTCAGAAGGAGAGAGTCCCTTAAAATTGAGGCCATGTTCTACCAAAAGAATCTTATGGCTTAAATAGATGGTATAGAGAATTACTCAAAATTAGTGTCCTAGTCACAAGACATTATGGCCATTTTAATTAAGAACAACATGATAAGATTATTGTGCAACAAAATATAGTAGGCATTTGCCTGTAATAAATAAAAAAAATTATTTATTGTCATATTTCTGTGTGTGTCTATTTCCAAATAAGAAACTCCTTGAAAGAAGAAACTGTCTTCTGGATTTTCCATTTCTATTACCAGCAGTGGCAGTGGGCTCAGAAGTAATCCAATCTACAGATGGATGGAAGGATGGATGGGTGGATTTGTTCTAATGTAGCACAATGTAACAGGAGACCTTGGTAGACGGTTGCAAAATGGTCACATGCCAAATGACAATCTTCAGATTTGTCAGATTAAAATCAGCAATTTCTAACAGCTGGTACTATCAAGATATATAAGGGGACCCAAGAGTAAAATGAATTAGAAGACTGACTTTATAAAAATACATAGCTTTAGGCTGGTAGAACCATTAGCAACTGACCAGCACAATCAGGAAACCATTTTGGACTGAGAAGGAAGCAGTCCAACTCACAGAGAGAGCTAGACGCAGAGCTACAAACCAGAAATCAGAGGTACTAACTTTGGCCCAAAGTTTATAGTACCTCAGCAACTCAACTGCTGCCCACTCATCAAGTGGTTTTTCCCAGTGAAGTCCACATTGAACAATGAAGAATCTAAATAAAACGATTGGAAGGGTGTATTCAAGGTGCTTACAATTTAATGTGGAGTTATTGAGAATGATTTATAACAGGTAATGCAACCATAGGTAATGATTCTGGAGCGGAATAGGAGATGAGCATTCTGAAGACATAACATTGGACTTGGGGAGGTCTAGTACGGTAGAGGAAATGAGGTCCCTGGAGTCATAGAGGGGAAGTGAGCAGGCAATCCAGGCCTAGGGTCACAGATGGGAACAGAATTTTGACACGTGAAGATTCACAAGCAAAATAAAATTCACAAGCAGGGTGCTGAGAGTTAACAAGAGAGAAATTCAGGCAGTCAAGGGAGAGTAGGCGGATGTGATGGTAAATTTCAGGAGCAATGTGAACAATCACCGTAGGCTTAGCCAAAACACTGGTATGATGGGTGAAACGCCGATGGGCAAAAATGGAATCTTGATTAGTGTAAAGACAATGAGCAAATGGGTAGTAGTGGGAAGACTTTGAGTTAAGTTCCTCCAGAACTCAACAATGTAGTAAATAAGGCATGTGCAAAGTAGAAAAGAAGCAAACAAAAAGACAAAGGCACTAGAAATATGACTGAGAAAGAACCAAAAGGTGTAAGTTTAGGTTTTTTAATTCACAAGTTACTTTCAAGCTATTCATGAGGAAATTTTAGACTATCTGATGTCATGCTGTGCAGTAGTGATTTCTTTGATGATGAAAATGCTCTACATCTGCTCTAGTGTGGTAGCTACTAGATATATTTAAATCATTTCACAATCAGAAACTAAATCTTAATCTTATATAATTTTAGTTGATGTAAATTTGGATTTAAATAAGCACATATAATCTGTGGCTACATATTAGACTGTGCAGATAATGCATTCTGTTTACTATAGAGCCATGAACTAAATGCCTAGGGGCACCTGGGTGGCTCAATTCATTGAGTGTCTGACTCTTCGTTTTGGCTCAGGTCATGATCTTACGGTTTCATGAGTTTGAGTCCTGTTTCTGGCTCTGTGCTGTCAGCATGGAGCCTGCTTGGGATTCTCTCTCTCCCTCTCTCTCTGCACCTCCCAGACTCATGGTGTCTCTATCTCTCTTCAAATGGATAAATAAGAACTTAAAAAAATAAATCCCTAAAGAAAAGGAATAACATTCTACAAAGAATATGTTGTCTCTTGTTATGCTTTTGTTTTTGTGTATCTACTATGTTCTAGACCATCATTATTCTCACCCATTTTGGCTCCCAGAAATTCTATTACTATTTTCAAATAGAATTTTTCATGTACTCATCTATTCAAGCAACCTTCTAGAAAGGATTTGAAACATTAGACATATGTACACAACTACAATAAGATCAAATTGGAAAACACAAAAAAATGGAGAGAATATGAAATAGCAAGAGACTACTAAGGACACAGATTTAGGACAGCACGCAAAAATACACACCACAAAACATTATAGTTGTTGAAGATATACTTTGGAAGCTCTAATCTTTCTAGTGGTCAGAACAGAGGAAACATCATAATCTCTAACAGTTACATTACATATGGCGTAAAAAGCATACACATAATTCAGGAGAATCAATGTTTTTCCTGGACTAAAGTCCAAATAGTCTTTGTATCAGATGAGTCATCTGGCCAAGGCATGTGACTTTAAGAGTTAAGCTTATGGGCTAAGGGTTCTATGTTCTTTCTTCCAAAGTTGGAGGAAACAGAGGAGACTGGTTTATGGAAAGGGTAGAAGGAAACAGGGGTAAAGTAGACACATGGAGACAGAGTCCTTCCCACATTGATCCCTGGGCAACAGGGGACACCCCACCCTTAATAATGAACTCCTCTCTTATGCCCACTTCAGTTGGTTCTGTTCCTGTTAACCACTAGAGACTTAAGGAAGAGAGAAGTTTCTTCCATGGGTTGACACTGTGCTGGTGGGGATAATCCTCTGAGGCAGACCTCCAATAAGACATTCTGTGTTTGTTTCTTGCGTTGCCCTTCTCTGTGAGCTGAGAAGCATAAGGCTACAGCAAATTCAGTATGAGTGATTCACAAAATCCCATTTTATTACCATTCTCCTTGCCTGCTTTCTCCTGCACAGAGTGAAAAGTGTACCCTTATCCACATCAGATTGAATAAAAAATAATTTTGTTTACTTTTAGGATTCCATGATACTTTTCATGAGCATTTGCCAGCTACTATGTGAACATCACTCTGAAACCACCAAATACAGCATCATTCACCACAAATCGATCTTAATAATAATATAGAAAGAAATTACTGAAACTTTATCTTTGTTTTTCAGAGATGCTTTGTTGGAATTCTCATCCATCTTGTACTGAAGGTAGAAACCTAAGCGTTATCTTTCAGCACCTCCCTCTTGCCTTTCTTCCTTCCATGAGGTCCATTACCACGTCCTGTCACATAGGACTTCCACATGACTCCGGAGTCAGTCAAATTCTTCCCATGTCCAGTGGCACCAGCACCAGGGCCGCTCGGGCAAGCTGGCACTGTGTCTAGCCTGCCATGCTCTAACGACCCCTTCCTGGCCTTCCCGCCCACTCTTGCCCCTTTGCAATTGCCTTCCTTTCTCCAGCTGGTGTGATTAAATACACAGCCAACCCTGCCACTTCTGTTGTTTGAAGTCTTGAAGATTTTGACTTCTCTTTGGGTGTTTAAAGAGACCAAAGTCTACTGCAACAGCAGGTGCAGCCTAGCCTGGGCCCGCCCACCTTTCTGGGTCTTTTCACTCTGATCTGGCCACACTGGTCTGCTTTCCATTTATCAAACCTGCTCTGTTCCCTTCAGTCTCCAGGTTTGATCTCAGGATGTTCCTTTTGTCAAGACTTTCTCCCTATCCTGCCCCCATCCTTCCCTTTCTTCCACCTCTTATCTAAATCAGTATTTATACAGTTGCATGTTGTTTGATGGATGCCCATAACCCCCAATGAACTGTTAGCTCCATGCGGGGGATCAAGCTTATCCTGTGAATTCTTGTGTCCCCCTTTGACTCAAATGGAGCCTACAATGTAGAAGACACTATTTCCTATAAAACGGGCATGATCACAAGATCTAGTTTAGCTGGTTTTCTAAGGGAACACTTTGTAAAATGTATAGTCATAATGTCTGGTTTTACTCAGGTGATATAAATCATATCTTACCATTCCATAAGCTGGGAGTGTTCAACATATTTCCCAAACATGTGCCCATGAATAATTTTTAATGACAATGAAAACCCACTTCCAAGTTAAGGGGAAATTATTTTAAACTATTTGTATAACTTCTTGAATCATACAGTAATTAAATTATCCACTTCTACATGAAATAAAAACAGCAAACTTAATAGGGTATTTTGTATAATATGAATAATTAATATTTAAAATTTAGAAATCTATCTCTTTACAATGTAGTTATAGTCTCATGGAGAAAATATATTCTTAAAACAATAGCTAGATGTTTTCAATTCAAGGTACTTTGAATTAAACCCCTCAGGCATCAAAATGGCTCTGTAGTCTTTTTTAGAATATTATGTCAAACATTCTGAGGCACATACTTTATTGGCATCCAAAAAACAACTGCAAATGTTTCTCTTATATTCAAAGTCCTTAAAAAAAAAAAAGACTCCATTGCTAATCTGACAAATGTGCCTCCTACCACTTCGCTGGGTTCCTTCACAAACACACAATTCACAATTATAAGCAATTTTGTAAAATGCATGCTATGTTCCCTGGAGAATGTCTTGGAGTGGTTAAATATGTGATTGGGTAATTTTCTAAAATGCTTATTATTTACCTGAGTCTCATTTCAGTCTCTCTGGTAAACAGAATATCCCTGCCAGCAGTTATTATCCCCCCAAAAAGCTTCCAAAATTGTCAGGGATCCTCTAACTTTCCCAAAGCACATCGTAGGACTTGGGGCGGAAATACGGAAAACAGAGCTACCTACGCCAACCTTCTTCTTCTTCTTTTTTTAAAATTTTTTTTATGTTTATTATTGAGACAGAGAGAAACAGAGCATGAGTAGGGGAGGGGCAGAGAGAGAGAGGGAGACACAGAATCCGAAGAAGGCTCCAGGCTCTAAGCCATTACCACAGAACCCAATGCGGGGTTCGAACCCACGAACCGCGAGATCATGACCTGAGCTGAAGTCGGCTGCTTAACCGACGGAGCCACACAGGCGCCCCACCAACTTTCTTCTTTAAGTGACCAGGTGGGCTTCCTTTTCCCAGAACGGGGGGGGGGGGGTTTCTGGATTTGAGGCACAGTGGAAAGTGAATAGGAGGACTTTTAAACTTCTTCATGACTTACATTGCATCTTAGTGGTTGCAAATCCCATTATCAGCTTTACAGCTGTTTTTCTACCTTGATTTACTGTTATTTTTGGATCAGAAAGAAAAATGGCAAGATTGAAGCCTCGAAGTTTGCTTTGGAAAATAAAGTTTGAACTTAGCTGCTGTTGATTTATAGCCGGTGCTCTATACTTAGCATGAATGTACAGTTAAGCATACTTTATAGGTAATTACTCCTTCTATCGATATGAGGCAGCAGTGCATAGCCTAGAATAATACCCAGTTTTTGAAACAGTACCTCCTAAAGTGGTGTATTAGGTAAGTAAATTCTGATGGTGGTAGTATTTCATCCCACAAGAGATCTGACTCCCTCTGAACCAACATCTTTTACTACTCGCTTAGTTACATACGAACAATAAAAACTCACCAAGACCAGATTTAACTAAAGTGAGTAACAGAAAGTAAACAGTCTCTAGCTGGAATGAGTTCAAATTAAAAGAGAATAAGAAAGCCAAAGGAAAGTGATGTGAGTTGTTTTAGAGGGCCAGGTGCCCAAATTCTTTTCATTTTAGGTCCTGCTAAAAACATTCCATAACATAATATTTTAATATAACAAACTCAGGTTTCCTCTTTTTGTCAATTATTTAGGGCCATTAAAATTTGGTCTTCACTATTTTTAAGTACATTATTTAAATTCATAATACAAAGTATACAGTTCTTTTATTCTTCAAAAATGTGCAATAAGGAAAGCTAAATCAATTTAAACAAAGTCTCTGCTATGGCTTGAAGACTGCAGACCCTCCATTTTGCCTGGTGTCACCTTGGTAAGTACGGAAACGGGACCCTCAGGTAACGGAACATATGCTGTCGCTGTCCACATATCTCCTTCTATATAAAATAAGCCTTGATATGTTATATGGACCCCTCCTCATGCTTCCACGCCACACACTTTGAGAACCACTGATCTAAAGACACCACGTAGAGCCTGAGATGTTAGTGTGTCTTCCATTTCCATGAGCTGGTACTTGCTGATTCTACTGTCGGTTTGTTTGTTTTGTTTTACTCTCAGTCTGGTAAATTTCATAGAAATAAATAGTAACTCCTAGTTTAGGGGCCAAACAAGGAGCATGGCATTTTTGAGGTGGATAGGGTCCTGGAGATGAAATTAATTTCATGAATAAAAAATGGAGAGGAAAAATTAGTTTTGGGGTCAGGCAGACTGATGTCCGAATTTAGCTTCCGAGAGCCTTCCTTTTCTCATTGCAAACTGGGATTATTAATTCTGATCATACAGAATTGTTTTGAAGCTTAAACAAGTAACATATGCAAAAGGCCTGCCCAGTACCCAGTAGCTAGTAAGTGATTTGACCCAATTAACTAGGTGTACAGTCAGTGGTTGAGTCACAACTAGTCTTACAACTTCTTGTTCAGCACTATTTCTATAATAGCCATCTAATTTGAGAAACAAGTGTAAGTTAACTGAAGAATGCAATTTATTGTAGGTCCCAAAGAACAAGTTGTAAGCAAACTGTTACCATCTCCCTTATAAGAATCAGCATGTTGAAAAATAAAAATTACAGCCAAAGTTGTAAACAATTAACTCTTGCATTTCTGATGAACCTTTAAAGACAGAACAAAGAATTTATAAATTACAACACAATGGAGAAGTAAACACTGTTAGAAGTCACTATTTTTTGGGCTATTAAAATATTTCAGGGGTTCCTGGCTGGTTCAGTCGGTTAAGCGTCTGACTCTTGATTTGAGCTCAGGGCACGATCCCAGGGTCGTGGGATTCAGACCTGCGTAGGGCTCTGGGCTGACAGCGAAGAGCCTGCTTAATATTCTCTCTCTCCTTCTGCCTCTCCTCACCCCGCAAAATATTTTAAATTATATTTCTCTAAAGGTCACTGTATGGGGGTCCTGGGCGGCTCAGTCGGTTGAGCGTTGCACTTCGGCTCAGGTCATGGGCTTGCAGCTTGTGGGTTCGAGCCCCGAGTAGGGCTCTGTGCTAAGCAACAGCTCAGGGCCTGGAGCTGCTTTGGATTCTGTATCTCCCTCTCTGTCTCCCCCTCCCCTGCTCATCTTCTGCCTCTCTCTCTCAAAAATAAATAAATGTTAAAAAGGAAAATTGAAGGTCACTGTATGTACATATGACAGTTATGACATCTTCTTGGGGAGTAGGGGGTGGAGAAAGGTGGGGGGTCTCTGAATGTGGGTCCAATGGACGTGGGATCCCACACCGGGTGTGAGGGGGGCGGTGGCCCATCCAGGAAGGTGTCTTCAGAGCTTCTGTATTACTGCCATCTTTGGTGATGGCATTTCTGAAAATGAAATGTACATCTGAAATGTGTTTTCTATTAAGTTATGTCAAAAATTTACATGTATTCTTAAGTTTTTCTAAATGACTAGTTTCAAAGAATAGCTGGATGGATGTTTTTTTTTCCCTGCTTTGTTCAAATCTTGTCTAATTAATGCGTTCTTTTTTTTCTTAGAGTATGAGTTATGTTTGAAAAGCATATAAAGAAATATTTATGTACATAGTATTTGAGTACATTTCTGGTATTTGAAATCACTGAACACTGAGGTGGGTGCCTAAGGAAAGTTATATTATCCTTTTGAAGGGATAAGGCTTTAAATGGGCTGATTTAAAAGAGGGCTGAATTTTATCTGTTTGGGATGCATATGAAATAGGTTAAAACTGAAAATATCAGAGTGTGTTCTCTTATAGTAGGAAATTATTATTTTTTGAAAGGTTTTAAAATTACATATATGTGTATATTTTATACATTTACATAGTCTATTCAGAATACAACATTTTTGAGAAAGGAGCTAAAATTTATATTAAAAATACAAGTGAAAGCAGCTACTGACATTATCAGTAAAAGAAGAGAATAAAGATAGGCTCATTAATGCAACTATCTATATTCCTACATATATCTATTTTATAAAAGATGGCTTTGGAAAATCTGGCTACATAGAACAAATCTAATAGAGAAATTTTAATAAAAACTTCTATTGATAACTAGGTACTTTTTTACAGCATTATATTTATGTAACATTTTATACTTTCTATAATGTTAATTACTGGCTCAAAGGAATTATTTCATTATATGTTAATGTGATAATGTAGAAAATGACAAAAAGAAGGTTTATTTTTTATTTTTAGCCATGAAACCTTAATTAAACCTAAGGTTCAGGTTTCCTGCTACAATTGTTAAGTATCTGGAATACATTCTAAAATTAGTCCCTATAATTGGTGGTGGCTGGGAAGTTATCATATGTAGAATACCTATTCTATAAATGTATATTATATAGGAACTGTGTCAGTCGTTTTTATACACAATCTCATTTAGTTCTGAGTTCAGACTTATTTTCATTTAATTTTTTTTAACATTTTATTTGTTTTTGAGAGACAGAGGGATACAGAGTGCAAGCAGGGGAGGGGCACAGAGAGAGGGAAAGACACAGAATCTGAAGCAGGTTCCAGGCTCTGAGCCACCAGCACAGAGTCCGATGCAGGGCTCGAATTCGTGAACCACAAGATCATGACCTGAGCCGAAGTCACACTGAGCCACCCAGGTGCCCCAGACTTACTTTCATTTTAAGTGAGAAAATCAGCTCAGTATCTGGTAACCAAATCTGGCATTGGATAAGCACCATCTAACTGCAGAGTTAGTACTTGGGCCATGATCCCTGAGTCATGGATGTGCAACTGAGTCTACCACTTGGGAGCTGAACCACCGACACCACCCCCCACCCCCCCACCCCCGCCAAAAAAGAAGACTTTGCTGATAGAGACTACCAAATGTCTACCTAACTCTTTCCTCAGTGCCTAGGCATTTATCTAGACCTCATTTCTCAAGTTCTCTTGCAGCACATAAAGCCGAATGGCTGTGTCCCATCCAAGGGAATGAAGAGATGATTGCCATATCCAGGCTGGGGTTTATCAGAAAGATGCATGTCTTCATTTATTATTTCTTTCCCCTCTGCCAGCTGGACCCTGGATCAGGGGATCAGCCTGACCACGAAGACAGTGATAAATTCCAATGGGATAGCAAAGCCAAAGGATAGAAATACCACTTTGAAGAAAATCACTCACCTGTCCCTGAACACTGTCCCCACCCCAGGCACAAACCAAGCTACATTTGTGTGTGAGCCATTATATTTGAGTTCTGTTGGTTAAACAGCACTTTGGTCTACAATAACCAGTAAAACTGTTTTCAGAGGCTCTGCTTCATGACAGTCCCTCTGGGGAAACCAAAGACCGAGACAGGGCTGCAAAGGACATCCTAACCACCTCAACGTCAAAGAAGATTATTGTATATTTACTTTTACAAAGGATGGGAAAGTTCACCAGACCCTTCCCTAAAACACTTGTTAGTGAGTTCAGATTTTAAAATTAGACAATTGGCCAAAAGTTCCCAGTATTCTGGGGCGCCTGGGTGGCTCAGTTGGTTAAACATCCAACTTTGGCTCAGGTCATGATCTCACGGTTCGTGAGTTCAAGCCCCACATCGGGCTGTCTGCTGTCAGCACGGATCCTGCTTCGGATCCTCTGTCCCCCTCTCTCTGCCCCTCCCCCATTTGTTTTCTCTCTCTCAAAATAAATAAACTTAAAAAAATGTTTAAAAAGCTCCCAGCATTCCACAGGTAACAAGTGTTGATATACAGTACTCCTCAGGTATACAAGTGGGGCAGCAGCTAAGTCCAAGTAGGATTGGGGGTCAGAGTGGGGGAGAAGGGAGAACAAGATGTCTTCAGGAATACCCTGTAGCTAAACCATCATGGAGCAGAACTTCTGTATAGGACTCATGTTCATAGACCTTCTCGGAGTCTGGTGGTGCCATGAATTTGAAAACTATTTCGGACTCTAGAGAGTGGCTGCCAGGGACCCAGTTGTGTTCCTCAAACATTCATGTTAAAAGCCTCAATCTTCAGTACCTCAGAATGGACAGTATTTGGAGACAGGGCCTTACACAGGTGACTTAGTTATGGTGAAGCCAGAAGAGTGGCTTCTAGTCTAATCTGACTAATGTTCTCACAAGAAGAGGAGATTACAACACAGAGAGACACCAGGGCTGCCCCTGCAGCGAGATGACCATGTGAAGGGGCAGCATGAGGGCCGCCATCTGTGAGCCAAGGGGGAAAACAAACCCGAGGAAGCCTCCAGACCTGTGAACAAAGAAGTTTCTGACACTTAAGCGCCCTGGTCGGTGGTATTTTATATGGCAGCCCTAGCAAGTCAACACAGAAGCCCATTTCAAGAGCGCTGTTACATGTGAACCCCAAGAAAGAGCCTTTCCTGTCAGCTGGAAGAGACAAGGGACGTCAGACAAAGTAATGCTGCTTCCTAGAGCACGTTCCTAGTCCCCATTCCTTTTAGATCTCTACTGCTTTTCATACTGTGTTTCCTTCTGAAAATATTGAAGTCCAAAACCAAGGGTTTCTAGTAAAGGCTTGAAAAGCAGACAACATAAGAAATACTAATTTTCTAAACTCTGAGGTAGAGTCTGGGGTAGGACATAGAAGACTGACCTGGAAGGCATTTGTATTTTACTGGAAATATGTAACATAACTGCTTGGTTCAGATATTATATATTTATTTCCATCTTGATGTGACAATATAAAACCACTCCTCCTCTTGCTAAATTGGTATGCATTTAAGACACTAAATTGTTTCACTGTCCTGATTAGGAACCAAATGATATAAACTCTCATGAATATGTAAATCAACCCCTCTAAGCACATTATTAATTATTTCAAAGATAGTTGGAGGTCAGCAGCTCATAGCAACTTCTATGCATGAAGTCTCATTAATACAAGACATCGCACAGCGAGGAAGAATAAAGTTTTATCACAGTTACTGCGTGTGTGCATGCATGGGCGTGTGTGTGTGGCCAAAGTAACATCTAGAACTGAACGCAGCACAAGCAGGCACTGAAGATAGCCTGTGGATGATGATGAAGGGGTAAGTCATGAAGAAAAACAACATCTGTTTGGGGCACTTGGGTGACTCAGATGATTAAGTGTCCGACTTCAGCTCAGGTCATGATCTCACTGCTCATGAGTTCGAGCCCCACATCGGGCTCTGTGCTGACAGCTCAGAGCCTGGAGCCTGCTTCAGATTCTGTGTTTCTCTCTCTCTCTGCCCCTTCCCTGCTCACGCTCTCTGTATCTCTCAAATATACAATACAATACAATAAGATAAAATACATAAAACATAAAAAAAAAAAAGAAAACAACACCTGCTTGAATCGGGAAATGTGGACCTGAACGTCCAAAGAAATTTCTGTTGCAAATACATTTCAGATTTCTTGTCCCAAAGACCACAAATGGCCCTAATCTCCTCAGAACGAAATTGTGGCTAGCTCCAGAAATCTGTAGGTCATGAAGATAAAGCACACTCTCATTTCCCAAGACACTAGAGAGCACACAGAGGGTTTCGTCCCTGCATCTGTAACTCTAACCACTGCCAAGAGCCTCTTTGGAAGCTGTAATCAGCTTTTTAGTGGTTCTCAGTAACTGAAATGCTCTGATATAAGCCATGGGCTGGCTGAGGTGCAACCCGCAGAAAATGTACCACAAGCTGGGGATGGTAGTACACAGAAGGACTGACAGACGGATGAGAACATTTAACACAGCGAGCGGTACTTTTTAAAATTCACAATATGGGTATAAGACTCTTATTCTCACCAAACTGCAATAAGATTGATCCGACTTGCCCAAGTAACTCTTCAGGTCCCTCTTATCATGGCTTTTATACCTCTGACTGTGAACTCAGAATTTATCCAGTGAAAAAGATAAAAACAAACAAACAAACAAAAAAACCTGTTCACAGCAGATAGCGATTGAAATGAGGAAGATAAACATAAGCGGCCGCCATCTAGTGCGATCAACACAATGTATATGACAAAGAGAAGAATGAGCATCCCGGATACTGGAAAACTTTGTACACGTATTTGGAGTTTTCTGACAGAGGGTATAACTGGAATTTCAATGTTTCTGGTGGAGGAAACTGGGCAGAACCTTTTCAGCATCAATTTGAAAGTTAAAAGTAGGCAACTCTCTGTCATTTCTAGGGATGTATGTCCATAGGTTGGCGACACTACGAGGAAAAGCAGGGAGATGAATATCACAGAAGGCAAGATAATAGTTGCATCGGGGCAAGAGAGAGGAGGTTGGGAGTGGGGAGGGGCACCCGAGGGGCTTCTTGGATGCTTGTGTTTCCTTGATCCGGGACGTGGTTCCAGGGGTTGTCAATAACCACAAGTCTATGACGATACCAGAGTGGTTAAGCACTGTTGTAGATGCATAAGAGATCTCATAATAAATTTAAGAATACATCAAGCCATTTACAATGGTATACTTAAAAGTCAATTAATATTCTATTGACATGATTATAATCCTTCCAGCCTCAGGAGAGCATCCTCTGTACGGATAATGCCAAGTGCACAGACTCAAAAATTGTGCTACCTGCCAATAAGGCAAGGGAGAGGAATTTGGATAAATACATTTTCATAAAAAGAAGCAGAAAGCCTAAAGACTGCTGTTTTGAACCACGTTTGTCACTATCTTAAATTACAGGCATTTTTCTAGAACTCTTTGGATAAGTAATAAATTTATACTTTAAAACGGTTTGCTTTTGCCCTATAAAACAAAGGTATGATGCTTTTCTTAAGAGTTCAGGGTGGGGGCGCCTGGGTGGCTCAGTCAGTTAAGCGTCTGGCTTTGGCTCAGGTCATGATCTCACGGTTTGTGGGTTCGAGCCCTGCATCGGGCTCTGTGCTGACAGCTCAGAGCCTGGAACCTGCTTCAGATTCTGTGTCTCCCTCTCTCTCTCTGCCCCTCCCCCACTCATGCTCTGTTTCTGTCTCAAAAGTAAATAAAAACAAAAAAAAATTTTAAAAAAAGAGTTCAGGGTGGAAGTAGATGGAGCGAAATTATTTTTTGCCTTCTCTGCTGGCTACTGAGAGCATTCCCACCTTACTTCTGTTTTTCTAAAATGTCGTTTTATTTTTAACCACTTAATAAGATGCAAGAAAACATGAAAAGCAGCTTGGAAAGGAGAAACCCAAGCAAAGTAAGAATGAAAGGCGTAGTTTCCTTGGGCACGGGCTTCCTCCTAAAGATACGGGAAGACTTGCTGGCAGCCTCACTTCATCTGTAAAACACTAAAGACTCACACGCACATCAGACAAATGTGGGAACCCATTGTCCTCGGTGAGTTAGGCAGCATTTCCGAGGCCAAACATAGGACAGTAGATGGTGCCGGCTGATCTAGCTACTATGAACTCCTGGACACCACCAGTTCTGTCCTACTGCTCTTTTTCTGGTCCCTGTCCATGGACCAGGCATTCCCTATGAGGCAACTAATTGACTGAGTGTTATTCCCATTGTAGGAGGGGAGAGGAAAGCGGAAGATAAATCATTCAACCAGCATTATTGACCACTATGTGTTTGCAGTCGTTTTGCAGTCCAGGGCACACAGCCAGACCCTATTTCCCCATTCCCCCACATGTGTGCTGATACACACATGCACGCGCGCACACACACCCACACACCCCTCATGTGGTTAGGTGGGGCCATGTAGCTCAGGTCTGGTGTAAGGAATGTGGGAAGAGGTGATGTGCTCCATTTCTGGGCCTGGTCTCCAAAAACTCCAGCCCGATGCTCGCACCCTCCCTGCCTCTGTCAGCTGGCCTGGAAGAAGAAGATGCCATGGAGATTCAGAGGCAGAGGGATGCCAGACACTAGGGGGCATAAATCAGAATCTGAGTCCCAGAACGATGTCATGGGGTAGAGGCATCACAGCTGGCCCACACTGAATCATGACGTGAGTGGAAAGAAATCTTGATTCTGTGATTTCAGTGTTGCTTTAGTTAGAAAAGTTATACTACTGTTCTGACTCTCATACATTCAAATCAAAGAATAACTGTCAAAACTTCTAAATTGCTACCCCCTCCCCCCACAAAAAACCCCACCAAGCTTAGCATTAATCTCAGAAAACTCATAAGTTTGATTTAATTTCAATTAAAGAAGATAAGCTTTGGACTGCAAGCTTATCAGCTTCTTGAATCCTGGTGCTGCCGCTGCCATTTTCATATTTAGTACAAGTATTCAAGATCTGGGAGCTAGGAAGCAAAGGGCCATGTATTACAGACTCAGATATATAGACAATGTGTGTGTAAACAGATCTCTAGGCAGCCTGTTAATATTTTAAAGCTCATTTATAGAGTGCAAAATTGCTTTTTAGAATTATATGAATTTACATTCTTACCCATTTTTGAATGTATGTCCATAATATTTTATTTTATGCTTTAAATTAATAATTCTTTAGTAACTAATTATGTTAAACTTTTAATGTGTATTGATCATGTACATATCTTCTTTGGTGACCTATTATTTATTTATTTTTTTTTTAAACAAGAGCGTTTGCTAATTTTAATAACATAAAAAAAGGTTAGTTTTTCTAGGCATGATACTAATTCTCTAAGTACACCCCAGTGCGGTTTTGCAGTATAATATTCTATATAGTTGCTACTTTACAGCTAATATTAATTCTCTACACATGACTCAACACACAGGTGACTTGTTTCAATATTCTTGGTAATGGTTGTTTTACCGATGACCTATCTTTTAATTTATTTCCCTACTTTTCTATGTGGTTTTAGGAATTATACTGAATCGATTGTGTGTGTGTATTTGGGAGAGCAATGTTCGAAAGTGAAAAGAAACATATTTTGGATTTTATGATTAGCTCCCTAAATAGCTGTCCAGAAGCTAGACTTCTTGACTCTGTAGGCATCAAGAAAGTCTCTGCGTCTCAACAGGACCAGGACTATCTGCCTTATGCTTCATGTTGCCTGCGAAGATGCTAAGGACAAGGGACTATAGTTTCTGAGTGGACATATTGGATAGAAAGGAAATATCATTCTAAGGTATATGAAAATGGGAATTACATAAAAATGTGATCTGGGAGAAGAAGAGGAAAAACAAGCAAACGAAAAGCGCTGAGGACAGAGGTGGGGATGCATCTGTACCTGGATGGCATCAGTGGCCATGGCTGTGGCCATGGCATGTCACAGAGAAACCAGGAACGATTCCCTCAGACACCCCAAGGCTACAGGACATCCATGTTTCCGGGGTCCATAATGGACTAGAGGTAAATCCGCTCTACATGGTCTTCATCATGTAATGTAGAGCAGCCCTCCACAATAAATCAACATGACTTCATAAAGCTCCATTCAGTTGTGTGAGTGATACCCCTGGTTAAGAGCAGATACAGACAGTGCCTTGGGATTTCAAAATAATTTCTAGATGGAATTCTCATAATAGCAGGTACAGAAGAAAAGATAGCAAATATGTCAAAATAATTACAAAGTTTCTCCCAAAGCCTGTAGTTTCATGCAAGAGTTTCTCAGAGGCTCTGGAAATGGGCCATTTTGGCTGCGTTTGCTGATCTTATTTTCAATTCCGTTAACGTTTATTGAAAATCCTACGCTGGCTGGCAAATCAAATCGCTCATGGACAAAACAGGCAAGGGCAGAGGCAGTATTTTTGTACTTATTAATGCTATGGTCTCCTGCTGAAAATACCTTGTTGCTTATAGAATGCTCACCCCCACAGTAGTTCTCAAACTCTTAAACCGGGGACTCTAACAAATCCTGGGGGCCATCCCAGAGGTTCTTTTAATTGGCCTGAGGCAGGGCTTGGGCATTGGGATTTTTTTTTTTAAACTTTGTTTTACTGAAATGTACATCTAAGGTTGAGAAGCACTGCCTAAAGAGAAGTAGGGTGGGAGAAAGGAGAGAATGTGGAGCTCTGGGGTCAACCACACCTGGATGGAAACCTCAGCTCGCTTCCTCCTGTGTCCCAGGTACCTAGTTATATTAAGGCTTTACTTCTTCTGTAAAATAAGAACAATCCCTATTCTTCAAGTTTGCCATGGGTTTAATTATGGGGAGAGTGCTCAAAATTTGGACACTCTTCCCTTGACATTCTTTTCCATAGAACTTTCAAAATCGTACTTTAACTGTGGTTACAGACTTCTCTACTCACACAGTGTTTAAGAACACAACTAGTTGGCATTGAACACCAGCTCTGGTTTCATTAGCTGGAATACCATGTGCACTTTAATTAGTGTCTGTGAGCCTTAAATGATTCGTGCATAAAATTGGAAGAATGACAATATCATTTCAATAGGTCTTTGCGGGATTAAATGGATGGATGGATGTAAGCACTTAGAGTGGCACCTTATATATGGTAAGTAGCTGGTAACAGTCCTGATCATTAGTTATTTTTTTACTCTCAGGGAAATAAAATTCAGCATCCCACTCTTACAAAACATAATGAAATTTCTGGTCAAATGAGAAGTCCACACAAAGAAATCAGGGTTTGCACCTGAAAGGGTTTTACACCAGTTTTGTTTGTCATTGTAATTATGACAATGAAAAAGGTTGGTTCATTGTCGACTATCCATACCTTGAGGAATGTATATGTCTAGAATTGAGCTTTGAAAATGTTTAGTCTAGTGGTCTTGAAAGAGGTTTGAAAGACTACATTATGGAAAAAAAAGAACATCTTACGAATTGGTGATAAGAGTTATTAGACATTTATATAAAAATGGGAATTTATACAGAGACTCTTAGCAAAACATTTGATGTATGGGTCATTTAGCAATAGAAATAAATGCTTTATCTAGATTCTTGTGGCTTCTATGGGACCACTGTAGTTAAAAATTGTTTACCAAGGGCACCTGGGTGGCTCAGTGGCTCAGTTGGTTAAGCATCCAACTTTGGCTCAGGTCATGATCTCAAGGTTCACGAGTTTGAGCCCCACATCGGGTTCTCTGCTGTCAGCATAGATTCCGACTTTAGATTCTGTGTCTCCCTCTCTCTCTGCCCCTCCTCTGCTCGCTCACTCTCTCTCTCTCTCTCTCAAAAGGAAACAAACATTTTAAGAAAATTTTAAAAAAAGAACTAGAGTTTACCAATTCAACTTACAGCCTCAATTTTTTAAATATAAAGTTTGTAGTCCGAGAAAACTGATCTCATTTCCCCCCCTCCCCCCTCATAATGTCACTATTCAAACACTAGCGAATGGTTTGTTTCCCAGGCTCTGGAGATAAAATGATGGATTTGGGGGAAAGACTGTTTTGTATGGTCTGTGGGAGGATGAGAGAAAAAGTGCTGTATTTAACTTGAAGAGTGGAAAAGAAGTGCATGAGATACAGATATCTGTATCTGATACTGATCTGTATCTGTACTGATATCTGATGTAGCTTTGGTTTTGTGTTTTTTTTTTTGAGAGAGAGAGAGAGAGTGAGAGAGAGAGAGAAACAGAACTAGTGGGGGAGGGGCGGAGAGAGAGGGAGAGAGAGAATCTTAAGCAGGCTCTGGCATGGAGCCCAATGAGGGGCTCAATCCCAGGACCTTGAGATCATGACCTGAGCTGAAGTCAAGAGTCAGACACTGAACCGACTGAGCCACCCAGGCACCCCTTCTTGTTAGCTTTGAATAATACCATGCCATCCTAGTGGGATAATCCATTCTAGTTTGTAAGCATCAAAAAGTCCTTTGGCCTCTGCCAAAGTAGGAACACAATCACCAAGCAAATATTCATTGGTATCTACCAATGAATCCGTCCTGTTTAGAGTTTCATGCAGACCCCTGAGGTCAGAAAAGTCAAAGAGTGACTTAAAGCTGTGGATTCCAGGGCCAGTGTAACCAAACATCTCTTGTTTAGAGATGAACTTTGTCACTGAAAGGAAGTAGTGGCTTTAGGAATACAACACCCCTTGATTATATAAATAAATCTTGGTTTAATTTTCTTGGAAAAACTGTAGTTTAAAAATGGCTAGTGGCCACCATAAGGGCCTGAAACCATTTGACTAGACATTTTAAAATGCCATGGTGGAAAGGTTTTTTCTTTTTTTAATTAAAATGTTTTATTTATTTTTGAAAGAGAGAGAGAGAGAGAGAGAGTGAGCGAGCAGGGGAGGGGCAGAGAGAAAGGGAGACGCAGACCCTGATGCAGGGCTCGAACTCATGGACCGCGGGATCATAACCTGAGCTGAAGTCGGAGGTCCAATGGACTGAGCCACCCAGGCACCCCCCTTCCCCCTTGGTGGAAACATAAAAGGACAGCTCTTCAGAGAAACCAACAATATTCAGTCAACTCTTTGTTTAGGTAAAACCGTGAGCAATAAAAGCAGCACGCGCGCACACACACACACTTGCAAAAAACTTCTAATCTTCCAAAAAACAAAGACAACACTGGGGCCTTTGTGGTTCAGGCATTCTGCACAAGACTTCTGAGGTCAGGCAAGAGCCATCAAGGACATGTTCTACAGAACCATGATCAATGAAAACAGCAACACACCTTCTTTGCCAAATGGATCTGGCATAGAATTTGAGCCTTGCCTGAGTAATCCCGCTCTCATAAAGCTGATCTTTCAATACATTCTTAGTTCCACTGTGGAATTAGCCATCATTTTTGCTTTTCATACACAGTCTTAAGTTTTATTTATAAGATTTATAGACATTGATATAACCTTTTAATTAACCCCACCACGAAAGAATATCATGCAACGGAAATGGTATGAATTCAATTTTTCCTATATACTCCTATATATTTTTAATATGTTTTTTTTGTATATATTCCTATTTGTATCTATAGTTTGAAAAGCCTTGATTTTCTATTTATGTTCTTTTTTAATAGTTTATTTTATGTGACTTGTTTTATACTCCACGAATCAAGGCAAAGTCAAATAAACCAAGGGAAAAAGATGGTCTGATAGATGGACAGGTGCATAATGCTTGGTAAATGGTTGATTTATGCATTGAAGTACAGGAAACACCAACCTACAGTTAAAGAATGTCTGAATGCATGTACCTCTATGAACACACACACATATATGCACAAATAAATTGCATATACTATCTGCAGAAATGCTTACATAGCGTGCTTACATAACAACCCAATTAACAAAAGCCAATATTCATTATGTGCTTACTGTCTTCAGCATTTAATGCGAAGACACTCTATATGGCATTTTTTAATCCATCCACATAACAATGTATAAAATAGTTGTTATTGTATTTTCTCCATTTTAGCTTAAAACAAAACAGACATACCAAGGATAAATCACTTGGTAACCTATGTTATGAAGGTGGTGAGTCTCTGAGCCAGGATTTGAACCTGGCTTCTCTGATTCTCTGTGTACACTCAGCCTCTTTTCATCTAATATGAGGAACACTTACAATCTGGGTCACAGTTAAAAAAAAAAGGGGGGGGGGCTGAAATATAATGACAATATGATGACAAACTGAATTGGACTTTGTTATAAGCACTTCTGAAAATATATATTAAAACACTGTTGAAGATGTAAAGAAACAAGTATTGAAATGAATTATACCGTGTAGAAAGTGTACCACATGGTTGAAAGTCATTATGGTTGTTTTTAACTTGTCTCAGCTTGTGGTTATTTGCTACATTCTCTTTTTTCCTGGTTTCCAAAGTTTAGTAAAAATCAAAGAGTAGAAAAACAGGTCAGTTTTAGATTCCACATCATAGTCCATGCACAAACAAAAAATTGGAAGATATCGCTTAGTTCAACCTGTAGTGTGTGACTGCTGTGGCGGCCAGCCAAATTCCTTCAGGTCGCTGTGACAGGGGGTGGGGCACGGCCCCCTAGTCTATGCACCCAGCTTTAAAATGCACACCCCACCAGCCCTCCAGTGGTTACTTATTGTAGGGTAACAGTCAATATTGCTAATGTGTGGAGGTTAGTACAGGTCTATGTATCAGTTTTTATAAATATCTCTTTATCAACAGATTTGCAATTTGAATATCTAGATATTTTTGATAACTTTCAATCATCAAGAACTGCAGACAACGTGTGTTACTCTATTCCAGATACATTCTCTTTTAATAACAAAATCCATAGATATGTAGCTTTTTCCTTCTTGCTGTCAAACATTAAAAGACAGAGGTGTTAGGGAAGGTAATGAGCGGTACTGAGTACTACTTGGTACTTGGTACTTGGTACTTGGTAGTGAGTGGCATTTAAAAAATAACAGCAAGGTTTTATGGAGAATTATGTTTAAATAACTGGTGATGAGGTAGGTACAGTCACAAAAATTATTTAAAAGGATTCCAAAGAAAAAATCCAAAGTAGCAAGAATTACAAGAAAAACTTAGAACAACTTGTTATACTAGAAAGCCTGGCTAATGTGTATAAGGGGAATCACTATACAATTTTTTTTTCACTTTGTATGTTTGAAATTTCCTATAATTAAAGAGGTTTAAAATTTAAACCTGATTTTTAGAAGTACCTTGAGTATGAGGAGAAAATTTGAAAATGGATAGTTAGAAATGTTTCCACGCTGCAAGGTTTTGTGAAGAAAGAGTTTATCAATACAAAATTATCCCATGAAAAACAAAATCTTTCAATCTACAAATAAATATTTCATTAAATTTTGAATGCTTTTGTTAAAAATATAAAAGTTCAAAACCTTTCAGTGAGTTTTCCTTAAGATATTGATATATGCATTATGTGAATCTTAATAACATTGCATTATTGGCAAATACAGCTGAAAAATGAGTATCATAATTTTCAAAGTCAACAACGCAATTAGCTTCTTCCATTTGGAAATGTGAAATAATTTTGAGGTATATTTTTTAGCTTCGATCAAAAAACATTAAAACTAAGTATCAAAATAAGTTAAACTTAAAACCTGACCACTGAGACAAGGAATCACAGTTTCAAAGCACAATTTTCAAAATAAGTGAAGCGTATTTACTCACATTGCAATCATCAAATATATATATTTATAGTGAGGTACATACCCTTATCTCATTCCATATATAAAAAATAATTCAAAATGTATCAATGACCTAAACATAAAAGCTAAGCTATTAAAACAAAACATAGGGAGAAATTCTTCGTGACCTTGGTTTTGACAGTGGATTCTTACCTTTGACACCAAAAGCACAAGCAACAAAAGAAAAAATAGATAAATGGATTTCTTCAAAATTAAAAACTTTTATGTATTGAAGGATATTATCATGAAAGTGAAAATACAACCCAAAGAAAAGGAAAAATGCTTGCAAATCATATACCTGATAAATGTCTATTATCCAGGACACATTAAGAACTCTTACCAGTCAACAAGACAAGCAACCCAATCAAAAAATGGGCAAAGGACTTGAAGAGATTATTTCTCCAAACAGAAACACAAATGGTCAATAAGCATATGAATATATTCAACATTATCAGTCATTAAAAAATGCAAGTCAAAATCACAATGAGATACCACTTCAAACTTAATAGCATGTCTATTAAGTACAAAACAGGAAAATAACAAGTGTTGGAGAGTATGTAAAGAAATAAAAACCCTTATAAGTTACTGGTAGGAATGCAAAATCGTGCAGCAGCTATGGGCGATAGTTTGGTAGTTCCTCAAAGGTTAAACACAGAATTAGCATATGACCTAGCAATTGTACTCCTGGGTACATATCCAAGAGAAATGAAAACATATATGCACACAGGAACAAGTACACAAATGTTTTTGGCAGCATTATTCAGAATAGCCAAAAGGTGGAAACCCCACAAATGTCCATCAGCAAAGAAATGGATAAACAGATTGTGGTATGTCCATATAATGGAATATTAATCAGTCATAAAAAGGAATGAAGATACATGGCTATAAGTTGGATGAACTTCAAAAATATTATGGTAAGTGAAACAAGGAAGATACAAAAGGTTACATACTGCATGATTCCTTTTCTATGAAGTATCTAGAACTGGTAAATCCATAGGGGAAGATGATAGTGGTTGCCAAGAGATGGGGGTGAGGGGAGATTGGGAGTGCTTACTTAATGAATGTGGGGTATTTTTCTGGGATAGAGAGGGGTGATAGTCATTGCATAATATTGTGAAAACATGAAATGCCACTGAACGGTACACTTGAAAATGGTTAATTGTATGTTATATGAATTTCACCTCAATAAAAAAAAATACATGTGACAATAGTAATATAATACAAGAATGTTCTGCAATGCTGAAACGTAAAAAAAATTGAAATTGAAAATATTAAATATTTCAGCTTTTTCTCATTCTTCTTTAATATCTTTTAAAATATATGGTCTTTCATATATATGTGTATGTGCTCCAAATTTTTAGCAATAAGGGTATACAATTTAAAAATTTGGATAGGGCTGCTCTAGATCCAGGGTAATCTGTAACTTGTAGGGTGAATCCATAGACATACTTTGTGCACCTCGGCTGAATAATATTTTAAAATTTATTTTCTATACTTTGATGCAAGTGATGCATTTTCTAGTTCAACATAATTCCTTCATACCTTCAGATTTTGTATTTTGGGGATCCAAACATTGTTTCCTGCTCAGCAAGGATCAAATAGATATTTGAATTTTCAACCCCTCCGCTAGGGATTGAGTATACCTAAGGTAGTTTCGCATCAATAGTTCTTCGGTTCTTAATTAGCATTCAAAATGGAGGGGAAAAAAAGTACTAGACTTACCTACACACGGCAGAGAGTAGCCCAGCTGAGGGTCATGGATAAACTGCCTGTCATTAAGTCTTGTCACACAGTATAAGTAGAAACAGTCTAAGCAAATCACATGGCGGTGGTTGCACTGGAAAACCAGGACGGGGCTCCTGCACAGAAAAAGAAAAACATTTCCTCCAGAACTTCTAAGGGTGGAAAGGCAACATGTGCATTAAGACGCTTTGTAATCCTATCAGGTTGCTTAGAAAATGCTCTGTGTAAAGACCTGCACCGCTCACCATTGAGCACATAGTATCAAAGCTGCTAAATCTTAAAAACCGGAAGCTTTCATTAATTTTATATAACACTGATTTTCCTAAATTTATACTTTTATATTAACATATTTACCAAACAGCTGTTTAAACCCAGGCTCAGATATAACCTCTTTCTAGATATCTTCTAGAAGCCTCATAATTCCCAATTAACCCAGGAATCACACCATACATTTATCTGTATTTTTATTGATACATAATTACAAGCATAGTATTGATATGCTTCTCCTCTTACAGACTGTGATCTACTTCAAAGTAGATATTGTGCTTACTTTAAATTGATATTCTCATAGTGCCAGGCATTGTAACGTTTAAATAAATGTTCCTTGAATTTTATTTTAATGATATATAAAATCTGAACTTCCCTAAAGCCAAAAGAAAAGCCACCATTGTGCCAAAGTAGGCGTGTTAAACAGTCACTCATAATTTATTGGCAAGCAGAAAAGTAGAATCTCAAAAGAAAAATTATCTAGCACAGATTCTCTTCTACAAGATTTTGCCTATTGGGCCATCCCTGCTCCATCCAAATAGCCAATTTATTAAATCAAGTTTAGGAGCTTACTAGTAAATTAATATATAAGTTCTAAAAATTTTGGATTCCCTGAAAACGCCTTGCTGGGGGAAAAAATCCCCTAAATAACCATGTATTTTTGCTAACAATGTGAACCACATGATTTTATAACCAGAAAAAAAGACAAATTGAATTAATTTCACATCAGCCCCAAGGCCATTTTAATAGGAAAAAAAAAATCATTGAAGTTTATCTAGATAAGCCTATTCTCTGTGTAATGACATCAAAATACAAAATATTTTTTTATTTCATACACAATTCTTAAGAGATCTAAGAGCTCTTCAAAAGCCCTTTCCCCAGAAGAATTGATATTAAACATTAATATTAGTAGCATATACTTTTCTTAACAATTAAAAGGTTTTCAAAATTCTGCTTTACCACAGATATTTCAAAGCAGTATCTAATACAAAACAAAACAAAAAATAACTTGGTATTTTAACGTCATGGAGCAACAGGGCAATGGTCAACGTAAGCTGAGCAGGGATGTTCCCAAATGTTTTACGTGCTTCTATTTCTCATCTCTGAACCTACTGAAGTCTTCTTGGGGCTATCATTTCCATTTCCAGAGACTTTTTCAATTCGGCATTGACTGTGTCCTGAACTTTCAACCTCTTCCCTTCTAATAACATTCTGCTTGAAGATGACAGAATATATTGCTTTCTCATTTCTATCATGAGTCAGACATACACACATGCACAAGGGCACACACACCTTATTCATTCTGTGTGACCCTATAGAACGGCTGTATTCTACCTTCTCCTCATGGCTAAGTTCTGTGAAAAATATTCTCCATTCTAGTCTTAGCAACATGGTCGACTAAACCTTTAGAGACCCTCAATCTGTTCTCAACACATGGAAGCACTGGAGAAAATATTAGAACATTTATAAAAATGTTCCTGTATTTAACAAGGTTAAGAAGAAAGCTTAGTGATTACCCTGTAGAAGAAATAAAAAGAAAACTATAAAGCCAAAGAAGTAGGAACGTGAACTACTGGCATAGTCTCCCAGAGCGACATTAAGGTACATGGTGGTCACTGGTCCAGGAAAGTGAGTTCTTTTCCATCCCTATTAAGGAAAAATGGAGAGAATTCTCTTTCATGTATGGACACTATGTATTTATGGATTTGCCCTTCAGTTAAAATATGGCCCCAAAGAACTTCAACCATGTGGACGGTCCACAGAACATCAATTGTCCTACCTTACTAATGGCGTCCCACTGTTTGGAACAGATTGGAAAGGCCTGGTAAATACATGAAAGGCCATGGTGTGAGGTAAACCTGTGAAGATTCAATGGCCCACCATGTTAGGAAAGGTTTTAGAGGTTCAATGTTTGGGGTGTGGAGGGACACACTCAACAGAGTAGTCCATCTTGCCCCTCCCTCTATTACACACACACACACACACACACACACACACACACACACACACACACAGATAGATACAGCAGTACAAGGACAATCACAGGCCCTGTGGAAACAGGCTCTAGTCCCCACAGAGTGAAGCACATCCTCTTGGAGACATAGGAGGAGTCTTACTAAAAATTCAGCTACAGCCACACCAGTTCACTTCTGCCTTCTTGAACTGAGATATAGGTGGGGAACCGAACAGACCATACTGACAGGACTAACTGATCAGAACCATCAGGATGGGAAAGGCTGGGGAAGAATTCATGGGGTGGTCTACTGGGACACTTCATGGCACTGCCTTCTGGAATTGTAGTGGCAAATGGACCAGGCAGCAGTTAAGGCAGCACTGAGAAGTGCATGGTGACCAGGACCTGAGAGACCTTAGGATTTACCTGTTGAAGCAGCTAACATCAATAATTCTTATTATTACAAAAAATACATATATAACAGAGTCATCAGAAAGGGCTTTAGAGAATGTCTACCTTGAACAAAAAGTATGAGAAATGAATGCAGGTAACAATAGTTGACCAAACAGTGAGAAGAAAAGGAAACAAGATATAAAAATGTGTTCAGCTTTGGAAGTGAGGACAGATCACTGAAGTTCCTTGAAGGAGAGTCCCTTCCCAGACACAGGGTGTATATGTCAGTGACACCAGGACCCACATCTGTGGGTTTACACTGGACATCCATTTTGGAAAAGAAAGAAACTTCCAAGAGTTTCAGGGAGTTACAAGTATAAGAGAAGCCACTCAGGAATTCTATCTGTCACTATCCATATGGAGTGAATTTATATATATATATCAGGATTTAGAGAGATATAGAATAAATATGTAGAAAAATATGTATGTTGATGGATGTTATAGATGTAGATGTAGATAGTATATGCACATATTCATGCAGAAGTATCAGTCAGTTGGATTTACTGATACAGTTATGAAGTTAGATTGTTCATCCATTAGTAAGAATATTTCTAGTTAAAAAAAAGAAATTTCTAGTATTTATGAAAAAGTTAGGTGACGAATAAGCATGCCACCCATAGAAACATTATTGGATTAATCATCTGAGTCATCTGAGAGAAGAAGTGAGGATCATTTCATGGCTGGAGGGACTACATAATTAATTTCCTAAGCAAGAGACCGAAGAGGACAGTGGGGAAAAACTAGTATTTATGACCACCCCCTTTGGGTTAGGTAGTTGCCAGGAACTTCTCAAAAGTTTTTCCATGTCATCCTCCTAAAATAAACTGCCCGCACTCTATCACATAAAAGAATGTTTGTCACTCATTCTTCTAGTAGAATACTAGCCTCTATATTCAAGTCAAAATTCCAAACTTCAAGGTCCAGTTCAAGATTAGACCTCTAAGGAACTTTCCCTGGAGCTTAATTCTTCACTGATTTTTCTCTTTCTCTTTAACTTTTAGTCCATAAGGTCTATCCTAATGTGCTTCAACACTGCCTTCACTTTTATTTAGACTGAGAGTGTCATAAGTTGCCATCTTAGCTGTTAGCATTAAATGAAAAATCCTGATGAACTTGATTACCACTTTCATGACCCATGTCTCACCAAATACAGCAGAAAGCACATGACTGTTATGTAATCAATAGTTACTGATCGTACCTGTGGCTCAGTGAACAACATGTTTTTATTTCATAATTTCTCTGCTCCCACCCTCATATGTTTTACTCAGTTACTTGCTGAGCATCTACTTTGGCTGAAGTAGGCACTTAATGAACACACATGGAAGACAGCAGTGAGTGAATAATAAACACCTTATGATTCGTGTAAGCGTTGGGAAAAACACACATAACTCAGTCATAGGTCACAGTCTGGGGACACGACATGCATGTGGAACAGGTATTAAAAGGAGGTGCATGTGGTCATCAAACTCTGGTACCACAGAAGTTAGGACAGCAGAAAAGTATGAGTCAGGGTTAGGAAACCTGAGCTGAACTTAAAAGAATGGAGCATGAGCACTGGGTCCCTGGGGAGAAATGTGGCTTCTGGACAGGGCAGGAAACACAGATGTGGGAAGGAATTCTTGGAACAGAAAAGTTGTCAGTTGGGCTGACTGAGGGGAAGTATCAGGGCAAGAGAAAAGAGATGTCAAGGGCTGGTGACAGTGAGTGGTAGGGGACTTAAGGAGACAGACATGAGGCTTCCAAGTATCAGAAGGGAGAGATGTTTTAGTATGTTTGATTCTGAGGGAACGTGTGGAGGAGAAAAGACTGGAAGTCATGAGAACTATTTGGAGGTCGTTTTAATAGCTCAGGCATGAGATACTAAGGAGGCAGACCCTGGTGTGCGGGCAGTTCTAGGAATGGAAAGAAGATGGACAGGAATGATTTTTCTGAGGAAAACCTGCCAAGACTTATCTTCTTTTGGGTCTTTGTTCCTCCCGACATTCCTCTGTGCCCTTTGCTCAAATTATATATAAATGTTAATTGATCAATCTAAAAGATGATTTTACCCCAACGGGCCAGGCTACAGAGCAGTTAATCAAAGGTTAAATAAAGTTCTCAATCATATGTAAAAGGAATTATGAATGCTGTACTTGACATTACTGAAGAGTTATTATTTTCTTTGAAAGTCAACAGCTTTTATTATAATTCACGTATTTCATAGAAACAGGAATGTAGCAAGCAGGATAATATGAAAAAATGTTTTGAACCTGCAGGTTTGTCCATGTTGCTCTGTTTACATCGGGAACAGGCTCTTCCCTGGCATCAGGCAGAGCAACTACCCCTCTCCGATGCCTCCTTGCAGATGCAGCCCAGGGCACACTTAGCAGCGCCCATGGGCGGCTCTTCTTGCAGGA
Organism: Cryptoprocta ferox; assembly: GCA_028646485.1. NCBI lineage: Eukaryota > Metazoa > Chordata > Mammalia > Carnivora > Eupleridae > Cryptoprocta > Cryptoprocta ferox. The sequence goes on along the minus strand of CM053577.1, from coordinate 6,688,637 downwards.
GGTGCGTTTGCACTCTGCATGTGCAGAAGCCCGTGCAGGCGCAGGTGCAGGAGCAGGTGCAGGAGCCCCGCGCAGGCATAGGAGGCACCAGTGGGGCAGGAGCAGTTGGGTCCATTTTGGGCAGAGGTGAGGACTGAGGTCCTAAGTAGGAGGCACAGGGAGACACTGGTGCGGGCTGCAGGCATGATTCTGAGGAGTTACTTGTAAGCAATGACTTCCCTGTTTTTGTTAAAGGAGTGATCCAAAGACCCTTTGTTCACAGAGTATTAGGCATAACTGAAGGAATCTTAGTAAAAAATATGGCAAACTACTCATATACATCACACAAAGCAGAACACTGTTACACAATACGGAGTCCAAACATTTAAACTCTCATCAAATTAACTCTCTAATGTCTACAAAATAGCATCGATGTTTTCATATTTATCTGATCAAATGCTCAGTTTAATCTGCTCTCCACCTCATTTGTGGGAGTGCGCTCTCTCTCACTTGCTCATTGGATCTCCCTCTCACACACACACTCTCTCTCTGCCCAAATCTATTTCTCTGACTCTGTCGACTTCTTTGCCACAGGTATATCTTCATTTATACCCATTAAGAGGCTGCTGTTTCAACTTCTCAACTGAATGTGACATATATTGAATGCAATCTCCCAGAAATTTTAAGATACATAAAGATAAGGAAGCAAGTCTAAACTTGAAAGGAAATAAAAATCTAATAGAGTGAGTAGGAAAGGGATACACGTAACTGTAATACAGGGCAGAACACTTTAAATTATGTTAGAGATGTAGGAAATATTAGCAGGCTCTGTGGTAAGCAGCCTTCAGGATGTCCCCTAGTGATCTCGACCTCCTGGCAGTCATGTTCTTGTGGCCTTTCACAAATCAGTGGACTGACCTGAGTAATCTACCCAGGAAGTGCAGAAATGACAATGAGCAATTTCTAGGACTAGAACAGAGAAGACCCTGCAACTACTGCCTATGCTTCTTCCTGGGTCACTTGCTCTGAGGAAAGTGATGGCCATGTTGTGAGGACATTCAAGCACTCCTGTGGAGAAGTTGCATGGCAAGGAGCTGAGGCTTCTTGCCACCAGGCAGCCATGACTTGGCAGGACCACCTAAGGTAATGAGTCATCTCTTGTGCAGACCCTCCAGCATAAGACACGCCCGCAGGCTCTTATAGCCCTGGCTGACATCTTGACCACCATTTCATGAGCTATCCTGAGTAAGAACCATCCAGCTAAGCTCTTCCCAAATTCCTGACCCTCTGAAACTGCACGAGATAACATTTTTTTGTTGTTTTAAGCCACTAAGTTTTGGGGTAACTTTTTTATGAAGCAATATATAACTAAAACAGGCTTGGAAGAGGAAAGAGATCACATTTAGATAGCAAATCAGAAAAGAATTCATGCAAGTAGTGGCACTGGAATGAAGATCAAGTTTCCAGGGCATGGAGATAGAAAACAATCTTCCAGGTCAACAGAAGAGACTGGAGTTGCAAAGGAACACAGCATGGGAGGAGTGTTGAGTTATCTAGGATAGCTGGTTTGTCCATTCACCCCAATGAAAAGCAAAATATATATAGGGATAGTAGAGTCATCTGAAATGCAATGAGAAGCAATGAAAGTTAGAATAAAAGTATTAAGTGCAAATCGTTGAGGAGATAAAAATAAATTTTGCTCACTGGAGGGAGAAAGTTAGTCCTTGAATTTAGCTAACACTTGACCCTGGAAAACGGCACGTGTTGTTTTTACAACATTTCATTTGTGCAACAGTAACACAGATGTTATGCCCCAGTTAGCACTCTTTCAAAGCTCTCTACAAACCCCCAGTACATGAACAACTATGACTCCTGGGAGTTTAATAAAGCATTAGATTAGATAAAAATAATTAGAGGAGGAAAGCTATGCCATTAAGGAACCTGAATCTATCTTCCTAACAACTGTCATTTTAAACCTCTTTTACTTAGAGATAGCTTATAAACAAATAAATGACTACAGTCTCAGAAACCAAGTGCATTTTCTTTTAATCCATATCACCTACGAATTGCCCAGATGAGCTTCTGACGGAGTATCCAACATGGCGTCTGCCCCCGATAACATTTTAACACGCATAAGTCATACGAGTTCATTATTTGAGTTAGCCAAGTGAGCAATCCTAGTCACTGGAGAGGCCCCTGATCCAAGATGCTAATTGATAGACTCAACTTTTAGAAATTAAAATGTGCTTCAAGAGTTGAATGACCTTCAAAATTCCATCCAGCAGCCAAGTTTAAAATCCTGAAGCAAGTTCGTTTATCCATTAGTCTGCTTGGACTCAGAATCCTACAGAGACACGGCAGGTCCAGAACAAGGTCATTTACCACCACTCCCAATTTCTTCTTCCTCCCTCTGCTCATGTTCTCATTGCTTTATTCTGTCCCCTTTGCTGCACAAAAAGGGGTGACTTTGGCTCCGTGCGCTTGCTTGTGCGAGGCCCAATATTTCAGCATAAACAACATTGCCAAGGTAAAGACTCTGTATTAAAGTCTACGTTTTTGAATCACTGTCATCAATCCATTCTGCTAATTCTCTGGACTAACTGCCACATGCCAGGCACTGTCCTGTGGATATCAGGTAAAAGTGAGCAACACATGCCCGTGCACCTCAGAAGGTCATAAGGTTGAAGACAAACAAGTAATTATCTCCTGGTGTAGTAAGAGCTACCACAGGGATGAGTTCAGAGACCACCTAACACAGTCTTTGCAGCCAGTGGAAGGGGTCTCAAGGCAACTCATGCATCTGTGCGTGCATTCAGTCCCTACAGAGAGAAGATATCGAACTAAATGGCTTCCCTTGTTTATAAAGGCTTTCAATAAAATATGATATAAATACAGTAAATACATTAGGAACAAAATGATTAAGAAAATATACTCTGTCTCCTTTCCCTATCGACAAAACTGCCTTTTCCTCTTTAATCCTCAGTGATTCTGTCCCATGTGTGACATTAAATGTTACTGAATTCAAGAGAACTCTAACCTCAACATTTGTTTGCAGGTTTGAAAAAAAAAACAATTAACAGCTCCCTATCAAGTCAACTGTACCTCCACTGAGATGCGTACCTGTTCTATTTACTGTCACATAGAGAAAAAGAGAAGATTCAAGTAGCAGCCACTTTTTCTGTTTCAGACCTATTTCTTTTCTATATATACTTACTAATTTTGAGAGTCTACAAAATAGGAGCTATAAAAATAGTTGAGTGAAGATATGCAGAGTAGCAAAAGTATAGTGCTTTCAAGAGCAAACGGATTAGGTCTTCAAGAGTTTGTGTAGCCTGAATTCTCCAAACTCATTAGCCTCAGGCTGGAGGAACCTAAATCAGCACCCGCACCATTTCTTCCTCCCACGTTTTCCCCTAGCCCCGTTTAATCAGCAGACCCTGGTGATGTTATTCTAAAGTGGCATTCATCATGGCAGGTATTGGCCAAAACCATGAACCAGTTACCCAATGCCAATGTGTTAAGACCCCAGGTTTTCCTCCTGTTTTTCTGAGCCCTCCATAAGGCTCCATGCCCCACACTACATGTCTCTCTAATTGCCATTCCCAAATCCTTCTCTCGCCCTCTCTTTACAGTGTCAGAAGTCAACCTCCTTTTCCCTCATGTTCTTGTCTCTCTGTGTGAGATTCTTCCTACTTATCTTCATTTTCCTCTTTCAGGAAGCTGCTTCGATAAAACTCCAGCTCACACCGATTTTCCCACTCACTTTATAATTCCTCATAACGCTTATGTTTCCAAAGTAGTATTTTTATTTTCTACGTAGTGTTTTAGTACATATCATTAGACTGTTCTGTACCTGCTTGATCAGTTTCTGTCAGGTCTCCCCTGGTCAATTCAACACCTAGTCACGGAGAGGTACCTGGGTGGCTCAGTTGGCTAAGTGACCAGCTCTTGATTTCAGCTCAGGTCATGATCTTATAGTTGGTGACATGGAGCCCCGCATCAGGCTCTGCACTGGCAGCGTGGAGCCTGCTTGGGATTCTCTCTCTCTCCTCTCTATCTGTCCCTCCCCTGCTTGTGCTCTGTCTCTCGCTCTCTTAAAATAAATAAACATGAAAAAAAAATTTAAAAACCCACACGTAGTAATTGGGAGGCTACTATGTGTTGGTTCCCTTGCTTGATGTTGGGATGGGATACACGGTTCTTGTCCTCATGGAATTTCTGGCTAATGGTGATGTAACTTAAGTCTAGGGCACTTCAGGAAAAGCTTAATCCAATGTTGGTCACCCAGAGAATGTTTCCCGAATGAAAATAAATAAATAAATAAACCCCAAAGGCAAGAATGAATTAGCCTGATCAAGAAACTAGAGGGGAGTGAGGAAAACATGCAAAAACACTTAAAATAGCATAAAATTAGAAAAGGTTAGGGAACTGTGTCATAGGTCTTCATATTATCTCCTCGGTGTTTATCAAAGTTCTGAATTCCTCGAGAAATCAAAAATCAAACTAAAGCATAATGATACTGCTTCCACAAGCCACATGTGTAAGTTCATGTTTTAAGTTTCTAGACTACTTTAAGTGTAGCTGAATTAGGTTCTATTATTTATAACATTTTGAACTATTAACAAGAAACAAAATAAAGTATATGAAGCCATAGTTACAGAGGGAATTAGTGGATTATTAATTTCCTCCAGATGGCTTCAGTCTTCAAAAGTAATTACTTGACCTTAGTATAGTTTATATATTGTATTTCTAAATATAATTACTGTTGACAGGTTGAATCCAAACATAAATCATTACATTCTAGAAATGCTAGACTGTAAACATTATATCAATATATATTAGAATTAAAAATTAAACTTCTTTCTTTTTAAAAAATAAGTTAAAGTTTTGGAAGGAAAGAGGTCAACCCCATTTTCTAGTAATCCATTACAATGATTTGGTTTATCAGCAGCAACCCCAAGTTTTCTTGCTACGGCCTTTATTTGACCAAACAGATGCTGATAAATAATTGTAAATAGTGGGTAAATCATAATGAAATAACCACTGCATATAACGAAAAAAAAATTTTAAATCCTCCAAGGGAGGGAAATGCATCTCATGACAAATTATCCCATTACTGTCCAATCCTCCAATTAATAGAGTTAATTTCAATTCTTAAAATTATATTTATAAATGGCCAAGAGCTGAATGCTACATTTGCAAGAGTCCACGTACTTCTGAGTTTTAACCTCCGAGCATAGTCTATTCAGACTATCAGTATTGTAGAACTAGAGAGAGCTGAAACCTGATTTAGCATAACATACTTTCTGGGTAGCATCATCTGCATGGAGCTGTTGGGGGACACAAATATTCAGCTATTGGAGAAGCCATTTGAACACATGCCAGTTCATGCACATATCTTGTCTTTGTTTCTTCTTTTGTGAGAAACAGCTAGAAGCAGATAGATGCCTAGATCTACTGCAGAATTCTGCTAAATTAAGACAGATATGAAGACAGATCTTGTTTAGATAAGGACCCCACTGTGAAATAAATTGTCCTAGGGTGTCCCCAAATCTCATGACAGGAAATACTAATGCGCTAAGAATCAGTCCAGTGGCTATGAATGTTCGGAGCTATTTAACATAAAGTATTATAAAACAGAGTGGTTTAAAAATGATATTTGCTGCTAGCTCACAAAAACCTTGCATAGAGGATTTCTCATTGGTCTTTCATTCATTCTTAAAATGAATGAATGAATTCATGCTACTAGAATGCCAGGTGTTTTATTCCTCTTATCACAGTAATGTTAAGAATCAGGTCCTCTGAAGTAGTTTGAAATGAAGAACCTTCTCAAAAGATTGTAGACAGTTCTATGACAAAAATGTCATGACAGTTCTATGACAAAAATGTCTCAAAATGAGGAAGTATAGTGACATTTCCGAGGTATTGGTAGATGGACTGAGCATTAAAATATTAATAACATGAATGTAATTTAATAATGTGTGGAGCAGAGTCAATAAAATTATTTTCCTAATTGAGGTTTTTGTTTTATATCTAGCCAGAAAAGCCGTGTGTCGCGTGCCAAAATATTTCCCTAAAAGTAATAAAAATCAACATGACATCACAAAACAAATCCAAATGAATTCATGTATAAAAACTAAGCTAAGGGAATTCATGCAAAGAGGCAACGGCCTGCTCTGTACATCCCAAGACACTGGAGGCTGGGGGAAGGTTCCAGAAAGCTCCAGGCTGAGAGGGCTGTGCCAGGAGCTGGCTTCAGAATGCAGCTTTCATGGAAAGGGATTTGCGAAATGGCAGGTTAGACCAGGTAATCTCTAAACACCTTTCAGACACCAAGATTCTACAGTCTGTAATTTGTATGATCACAGCATTTCTTCCTCACTGTAAACTTGTGGAACTCAAACCGTACTTGAAATTATGTGCGAAAGACAACTCATATTTAGGATTCCGGCTTTCAAGTTGCTTCTTGAACTAATGCACGTGCTGCTTGCAAGGCTAAGAGTCTGAGGATTTCTAGAGATTTTACTTTCTGGAAGATATGTTGCGAGGGAGGCCCTCTTGATTTCATAAACCCAACGGCTGTCTTTCGGTTTTCTGAGTGCCTGACCAATGGCTGCTGTTTGGTAAATGCTTTTGTGCTAAATGGTTCAGCAGCTGACCGTTTGGCTAAATGCAGGACCATGAATGAGAAGGGACACAAAAGAAGGCAAACAGGAGTGCCAGACAGCCAGAGATCAACAGCTTGTGCAGGGTGAGAGGGGCGCAGTAGCTTACCGGCATTGAGCTAATCATCGATACTACTTGTCAAGGTTACAAACATCATCTCCCTTCATTAAGGACATGTCTTTTGCTTAAACTGATCTGGTCTCAACCAGCGAATGTCCAATGCTGGCCACTCCCACACAAGAGAAAGGAAACAGGAAATGGACTTTGCTTAGCTCATGAAAAGTGACAGCATGACAATAGGATGGAAGCACAGGATGGTGCCTGGCGGGCTGCTACCGACTGGGTGGGGGGGGGGAAGGCCCGAGGCGAGCACATTTACACTGGTCCCCGAATGACCTGTATGCACAGATCTGATGCGAGAGGGCTCTGCGGGAAGGAACGGCTAAGGAAACTCCCTTTCGATGGCAATGCCTGGGCATGCTTGAGGAATTAAGAGGAAAGTCGGTGTGACAGAGACACCCTGAGAAGCAAGGGGAAGTGGAACAGGATGATGTTCAGGTGGACGGGAAGAACAACATGAAGTCCTTGAATTGTCAGGGCTGCCTGGGTGGCTCAGTCAGTTAAGCATCAGACTCTTGGTTTCGGCTCAGGTCATGATCTCATGGTTTGTGGGTTTGAGCCCTGCATCGGTCTCTGAGCTAATAGCACAGAGCCTGCTTGGAATTCTCTCTTTCCTTCTCTCTCTCTCTGCCTCTCCCTCCCTCACTCTTTTTTTTTTTTTAAGATTTTTTAATGTTTATTTTTTTGAGACAGAGACTGAGCACGAGTGGGGGAGGGGCAGAGGGAAGAAGAGAAGAGAGGGAGGGGGAGAGGGAGAGAAGGAGAGAGGGAGAGAGAGAATGAATCTGAAGCAGGCTCCAGGCTCTGAGCTGTTAGCACAGAGCCTGACACGGGGCTCAAACTCACAAACCATGAGATCACGACCTGAGTGGAAGTCAGACACCTAACTGACTGAGCCACCCAGGTGCCCCTCCCTCAGTCTTGAGAGAGAAGGATCTGAAGCAGGCTGAGAGCTCAGAGCTCGATGAAGGGCTCGAACTCATTAACTGTGAGATCATGACCTGAGTGGAAGTTGGATGCTTAATTGATTGGGCCATCCAGGCACCCCTCAGTAAGCATTTAAAAAAAAAAAAAGTCAGGAATTTGACTCTTAGGCAATAAGAATTCAGTACAAAAGTTTAAGCAGGGATGCAACAGGACATCATTTATGTTTAAGAAAATCACTCTAACTTTGTGCAGTACATGGATTGTAGTGTGACAAGAAAGGGAAGGAACCCTGTGGATGTTGTGAAGTCCTCCTGGGGCAGAAGATACTGGTTTGGACCGAGCAGTGGAGCCAGAGGGACATGGATAGGTGGACAGTATGTTTGGGACAACACAGCATTCGCATGTCTCCTACTGAGCTCGTCTCCATTTTTACTAACATTTGTAGATTTCTCCATTTTTAGGGAACCTCAAGACCATGTCCACAGGACCACTGTTACACAATGAACACCTTTCAAATTATTTTATATAAAAATGAAGACTTTCCAGTACTTTCCAAATAAACAGAACTCAAAATCATTGCCTAGGGCCTAAATTAAAAGATAACGAGCCTAATAATAAAACGGTGCATTAATAAAAATTTAAATTATGGTCCCATTGTTTGTCCGAACAGTATTTATTGATCTCCTACAATGTGCCAGGGGCCGGGCATAGTGCGGGGCCCCGAACAAGGAACACGAGGTGAACTGATAACCCGCTGTGCACTGTGCGAGGGCTCCCCAAATGAGCGAGGCTCTGGGGGACAAGCTCTTCAAACCGCACTGATACTGGAGGCATCAGAGATCTTTGGGAAGCAAAACTGACAAGGTTCAGGGGTTCATCAACCCGAGGCAGGGAGAAGCATCAAGCATTCTGTCTAGCTTCTCTTTTTAAACATTGACTGGATGCTTCTAACAGGCTGGGTTCCCTGCTAAGTGCTTTCTCTGCATTATTTATTTAATCCACTGAGTTATGAAAGCCCTAGGAGGACAAGGCCCCTTCTGGGTCTTCTCTTCTGTGATCTCACCACCTAATACCGGGCCTCGTACGGGGAGGAGTTCAAACATACTTGTTGAAAGAATGGTGGACATCTCCCCGTCCCTGCTGCGATGACAGTGAGATGGCCTGCTGTGGGAGGGGCAGGTGAGGGCACGGGGTGGGGAGGAAAGCTGCGAGACCTCTTGATCCCAGAGCCAGTAAGTGACAAAGAAGTCACCAGGACCGACTTGCTCCGGCCCCGCTTCCGTTCCTCAACACTGCATTCCTCCACCTCAGGCTGGCCCGGATGTTGGTGACGTTTGCTAATGGGGGACAAACGACCAGAGCAGCAGCCGGACTGGAAATACAGGTAGAAAATTTCTTCTGGTTCTAGACTCGCTGAGTTTGAGACACCTTTGCAACGTCGAGTGAACACGTACAGAGATCAGGTCACTGTGTGCTCCTGACACTCGGGGACGAAGCTTGGAGCTGGAAAATGCTCTGGAGACCCATCAGCCAAGAGATGAATAATTATAGGTCTGGGAGCAGGTGAGCTCACCCGTGGACCGTGAAAATAGGAGAGGAGGTGGTCTGGAAGGGACCCCGGAGAACACTGACATTACAGTGTAATTGGTTTGATGAAGTTTTCACTTGCTGAGCTACGGACACAAAACAGTTTTGCGTTTTTCCAGTAATTGATATTTTTGTGTTCTGTCAAGCGCACCTGCTGAGCAGCGGGCCCCCAGCGACATGCCGGATTCCATGACTTCTGGTCACTTTCAGGTACTAGAATAATGTAATGGTGGCCACCGAGCCTTAGAGCAGCCCACCTTGAACCTCCCTCTCACACTGCACTCGGCGCTCGCTCTTGCACCCATGAAGACCAGAAAGGATCTCAGCTGCTCCCAGGGCCGTGCACAGTAGGGGGTCCTGCTCGCACCGGGTGTGTACAGATTTGATCAGCCCAGTTTCTGGAAGGACAATGGAACGCTGTGGAGGGATCCTCTTTTTTCCCGATTGCTGCTGAAATCTGCTTGTGTGCAAGCCAATGGTTGGTTCTAAAGGATAAATGGTGTAAGAGACAGAGGTTTCACTCACACTGAATTTGCAGATTCAGAGGGAAGGTAGCATCCAGGAATAAGAGTTGCAAAGTGGGCGAGGAGTAGGGAACAGGCCTGCCTAACTCAGTCTAGATGGCATGGAAGGCTCTTTGGAGGAAGAGTCTTATTCCCCAAACAGAAACCGGGGTGGTGCTTTAAAACACACAGTTAGATCATCCGCCTGCCCCACTCAATCCCTGCAATGCTCCCCATGTTATTCCTTACGATGGCCTTGTTCAGTCCTGCAATGCTACCAAACCACTCCTCTTGGGCCCTCACCTCCTTCTCTTCTGCTCACTGTGGTCCAGCCCAGTGAGCTCTGTGCTACTCCTCAAACATGCCTGGCATTCTTCTGCCTCGGGACCTTTGCACTGGCTACTCCTATTGCATGAATGCTCTTCCCTAGCTATTCACATGGCTCACATCTTGATCTCCTGCAACTCTCTCCAAATGTCTTTTTCTAATAAGCCACTCCCAGACCACCCTACATAAAAGTAGTCAACCCCTACTCTGCATCCCTAAGTCCCTTATCCGCTTTTATTTTTTCTACCTTCTACAGTAGATTTGCAGTATTATTCCCCAGTGCTTCATTCTTCCCTGAACCCACACCTTTGCCAGGTGACTTGGCCCCTCCTCCCACCGGAAGCTGAGTATACTTCCCATCCGTTGACAATGAGCCAAGCCACACGGCTTCCTTTGGCCAAAAGGACGAGAGTGGATATGATGCAACCAAGCACTTGAGAAGTGCTGTGTGCTCAGGCTCACCCTCTTGTGTTCCTGCCTTCCCCAGTGAGGGGGATCTCCCTGGGGTGGCTACTGGCTCCAGAAGGATGACACACCAATTAGACTGGAAACATCCATTGCCCAGAGCATGCAGCCAAACCCAGGTGAAGCTCAGAGGGGTGAGTGAGAAATACTACTCATTGGGCACCTGGGTGGCTCAGTCGGTTAAGCATCTGACTCTTGATTTCAGCTCAGGTCATGATCTCATGGTTCTTGGGATCAAGACTCACATCGGGCTTTACACTGCTTGGGATTTTCTCTCTCTCTCCCTCTGCCCCTCCTCCACTTGTGCTCTCTTTCTCTCTCTCAAAATAAATTGAGAAACATTTTTAAAAAATAAAGAAAAAGAAATACTACTTATTGTCCTGTGCCATTGAGATTCTGTGGTTGTTCATTCCTAAGCTCTAGCTGACTCGTGCCCTTCTGTACAGTTTAATCATTTATCATACTTTTTGTTTATTGTCTGCCTCTTCTTGCTAGAAGGTAAATCTATCAGGTCTGAGATCTTGTCTGTTCACCGTTGTATCTCATGCCTGGCACATAGCAGGTGCTTCGTATAGATGTGTTTACTAAACGTGGCAAAGCCTCGAGTCAGGTTGCCAGTTACCCACCCTGAATAGGAGGTCTCTGTCCCATTCTGCTTCACTAAAAGGGAGGAAGGAAACCTGAATCCAAAGGATGGGCGGGTGTAGCACAGGGTGACTGCTCAGGGTCAGGGGTGGGCTTGCTGAAAGATTCGTGCGATGATTCAGAGGTGGTACAGCTCTGGGGTGACCCTTAGATGCTCAGCAGGAAAACACCCACAGGAACTGTCATGGGGGAATAGACGCTTTAAGTAGGGAGCTTGATTTCAACGAAGCAGTTATTCGTTGAGCAACACAAAGGGTCAGGAAGAATCACCAGGGACACTGAGTAGTTGCTCCTCTCCCAGGGGTTGGAGTCACCTAAGGGCTTGCAGAGGACCCAAGAGGAGACTGGGACCCCTGGAGAGAGGAGGGAGCAAACTTGCCCTATGACGTCTGGTGATAGTTCTGGGTGCGTGCTGCCGTGTGTGGTCAGGTTTCAGCACAGAGTCCTCTGGGTGAGTCCGCTGACATGACCCTTTGACAGGCTGGTGGCTTTCTGCCCCAGAACTTCAAGGACTTCTGAAATCTGCCTCTCTGCCATGTGTCCCTGAGCCCCTTTCTGTCACCTTCTCTCTCCCCACTGGTGAGGTGAGACCCACAAGTTGATGGAGAAGGCACCTAGTTGGAAGGACTGAGAAAATCCTGCTGGGTTGAAGAGATTTGGGAATGACATTGAGAATTTATAGAAAATAACTGGTACCTTTATTTCAATATCACGTAGCTACACTTCTTTTGGGTCTAGATACTGCCCCAGTAGCTCACTGGGTTTTGGAGTTTTGCCACAACAATGAAAACATTGCATAGAGTTTCAAGCATCTTCCATCATCTGGGCGGGTTTCTAGAGTCTATTTTCCCTCAAATAATTGCTGTTTCTTCCCTCTTCTATAGCAGAAGGGCCAGGTTCATCAAAGCCTAATATTTTCCACATGTGTAAACAGGCCTTCATGACTTCTTACTTTTACAGATAAGAAAGTTAGGCTATTAATTGAGGTTAATAACTTGTCAAAGGTGACACAGTGTTTAGGCATCAATCAGACTATCAGTTTCCACTCACAGATTGTGAGAACCTTGGCTATCAAATTGCCCACTTAACCACATCTCCGCTTACCATCCGCTACAAAAGAATATAAATTGAGGAAATTTCACAGTGGAAGGCATCTAGATACAGTCATGAATGTTCTGCCTGGGTTACAGAAGAAGCAACGAGTCTCGCTACACATCTGGTCTCTTAACATCATCCTCCCCAAGGAAATAAAATCCCCTCCCCCATGCCAACTTTGTTCTTGAATTTCACCCTGTGTTTATTTCAGTATCAAATGATAGAAGGAATGCCTTTTGCAATATCCATCCTCCCAGAACCCTGCCCCTTGATCAGGTCCAGGATCGTTCTTCTGCACAACCTCTTGGGGCCGTCCTCCTGTGGCCTTCCCAAGCATTCGTAGGCCCAGAACTTCCTGTCTGTGCGCTCATGTTTCAATCGCTGTGTTCGTTCCCTGTCTTGTTGCTCTAGTGAGTCTTGCCTTGGGCTTGTTTGCCACAGAGAGTCACCTTGAGCCCCTCCTATGAGTTCATTCTTATGCTTCTCTTCTCCAGGCCTATTCCCTCTGCAATGGGGCAAGGCTCCTACCATTTTCCAGACCACAGGAAGAATATCACTGGATATGTCTAACAGTTCTTTATTTGGGAAGCAGTAGCTGTTACATGAGGAAGGGACAGCCCTATCTTCAAGTTCACCTGAAATACGTGGGTTCGGCTTATCACGTTGGGGTCACCATTGTGGGTTCAAGCTTTTAGGCTTCATCCAGAAAAGCCAAGGATGGCAGAAAGGATTACTCAAGACTCCACAAGTCAAGAGAGGTGAGAGGGAGGCTAAGGGAAGTCTCCCTGAGCTATTCTCAAGATCCCACATTTATTAAGCACACGTGATAGGGTAAACATTACACAATATGTCCTTTGCTATGTGCCTGCCAGTAAGAAAGCATAGAAAGCATGCAAAACAACAAGGCGTTTCCCAAGACTACAAAAGAGAAGATGCCGAAAGCAGGGTGGAGAACAAGATACTGCATAGATAACATGGTCTCAGGAAGTCATGAGCACAGGCAGGGCCCAATCCCTATATACACATTAACTAGGTACTGGTCAGCTGTTTTCAGCCTGGCAAGAAAGCAGAGTAATGTGTTCGGTATAATCTCCTTAACCAAGACATAGCTAATTGATTTCCCAGAGACATAGCCACCAGTTTCTCTCCTGCTCACCCCTGAGCGCACACACGCCAGACACTGACTGAGCAGGACCCCGGGCGAGGTCTGTGCTCCTCCTTGCTCATGGGTGGCTCTGCTTGCTTTGTCCTTCCATGAAGAGAAGGGTTCTGCCCCCAGAGCTGCTGTAATCTCAAGGTGTAATCCTTTCCAGGATGAGTCGATGCCCAGAAATAAGTATCAAAAAATAAATTCAACGATAAATGTTGGAGATTTCATTTTTTGTTTACTTCACAAGGGACAGAGGCTAAGCCATGGCCTGGTCACCGAGGCTATGAACACCAGTGCCAACCTGCATGGTCAACATGATCCCGACTGAGGCACCCCTTATGGGGGGGGGGATGGCTGAATGGCACGGGCATGTAGCAGTCTGCCCTGTAAGCAGATGACCCCAGGCATCCCTTGCCTACTGAGCTGGTGAGCCCTGATCCATGCTAATGACAACATTTAATGTCCTGGCTTCTCTAACACAGAACAGAGACAGTATGCAACTTTTTAACTCCAAAGACCAAGGCCATTTCTCCTCCCCCAAACCTATGCTGACACTAACATTTTCCAGTCCGTGCTCAGTATTCTCTTTCTTTGACACGGGGGAGCTCACACCACCTGTGAGCATCTGGAAGCCAGGCAGCTCTCCACACTCCTCCTCCTTCTGGAGGACCAAGGGCCCCAGGGCAGGATGCGAGGCAAGATTAACCATGAAACTTCTGTCCAAATGTCAAAGGTAAATTTTGGTGAGCATCCACTAGGCATTTGGGGGGATTTTACACAAAAATAGGCAACACAGACCTGTTCTTCGAGAGGTCTCCATTCAGCTGGGGAGACACTTGACATTGAACTACACAGAGAATCTCACAGGATCAGTTGAGAATATTTGAAAATTTTCACAAACAGTAAAAAATTCTTTGGAACATAATCTGTAAAAGAATCTACCCAGTTTCCATCGTCAGCCTCACCTGCACATAATGACAACGGTAGTTACAGATTTCCAAGGCAGTTTTCTTCATTAGTTTGATTTGTCTGATAAGTGTTATTGAAACTCTAAAAATAATCTAATCTTTATCAGAATTAAAGGGTACTAATAATTATTTCATCTTTTTCTCAGTACGATTCCGTGAGGATTATGTTTAATGAATCAGACGGCATAGTGAGAAGAGGAAGACGAGGTATGTTCCATGTTCCCATGAATCCTTCAGCTACCAGACCACTTTGCAGAGATTTGAGGAAAGGGAGATGGGGACGACAGGCACACAAGAGCTTCTGGGGAGGGTGTGTGATGGGGGGGCTGACCCTCACGTGCATGTGCACACACACGCACGCACATACTAGCTTGGTAGGGCCACAAAGTACCACAAGCTGGGTGGTTCACACAACATGTATATGTTGTCTCAGATTCTGGAGGTGAAAATCCAAAATCCAAGTACCTACAGGGCCACGCTACCCCCGAAACCTGTGGGTTTCCTTGCCTCTTCCTAGCTTTTCGCGTTACTAACAATACTTAGTGTGCTTGGCTGGCAGATGTGTCCCTCCACTCTGCTTCTGCCTTCATATCATCGTCCCTCTGTGTGTGTCTGCCTCTGGGTCTCTTTTCTTTTTATAAGGACACCAGTCAGACTGGGTTAGGTGCTCACCCTATTCCAGTATGACATCACCTTCTTACCTCTCAACCACATCTTCAAAGATTCTATTTCCAAATAAGGCCACACTCACAAGTACTGGGGTGAAGAGTTCAACGCATCTTTTTGGGAACCCAACCCAACCAACAGCTCCACAGACACACACATACAACACATACACCAGAGTTATAACTTTGATTTGGTTTTTAACTGGTTGCGCTGAATGTGACGCGTCATTTACATTTTCTGTCTGATGTCTCAGGTTTTATGATCTTGGATTTTCTGGGAAAATGAATGTATTCATTTCTAAGATACAGAAGAGGGTGTAACTAACTTTTACCATCAGAGAGCCAGAGGGATAATATAAATGACAGGAAAAGGAAGATGCTTAATATTTTCTTTAGAGACCTTGTGTTTTAATTATTTAAATTAACTCATAATACTCTTTGAAGATATTTAGATGTTAACTTTTAACATAATTTTTACTTTGTAAAGGACATCACTGGGTCAACTGACAAAATTTCAGAGAAGCTGGTAGCTTAAATAAAAGCACTGTATCAATGTTAAATTTACTTAAGTAAATGACAGTATTGTCTCAATGTAAGAGAAAATATGTTACTTAACTGAACACTGTTTATCAGTAAAGGGCCCTGGTATATGCAATTTTCTCTTAAATATTTCAGAAAATTATGATAAATAAACAAACGTGTGTGTGTGTGTGTGTGTGTGTGTGTGTGTGTTCACAGAGAAAACGCAAACAGGAAAACATGTTAACGATAGGGGAACCTTGACAGAGTGTAGAAAGGTGCCCTTCATATTCCTTTTGCGTCTTTTCTGTATATTTGAAATTATTTCCAAATAAGAATTTGAAAAGATCAAAATGCATTTTTAAATTTTATTAAAATAGATAAGTACAATGAACAAACAATAAAATATATTGTCCCATTTTCAAACCATGTTAACTTATTTTGAGGGGAGAACTTCAATAAGGTGTCATAACCATGAGACAGATGAAAAAAATTAAAAAAAAAACACTAAACAGGTTATTTCATTATCAAGGTGACTGTAAAGACCATATTCATGTAACCTGAGATATTCAAAATACTACGAATTGGGACATAAAGTCTTCTTTGAGTTACAGATACCATACTGGGTGTGCCTCATCCCATTTAGACGGTCTTCCCAGGACTGGGAGGAACAAGAAATGACTCAGAAATTCTAAGCTGAAGAAGCACAGAGACCAGGAAGGGTGAGGTAACTGATCAGGAGGGAAGAAGAGGTAACTGATCAGGAGGGAAGGTGGGGAGGTGAATCGTGGACTCATGCTTATGGTGATGATGAATCTAAAGTATAGACGCCAAGGAGTCAGATAAAAATGTAAGACTAAAACTTGAGGGAGGAACTGGGTTGAGATAGATAGATTTTGGAATTACTGGTGCTATACGTGCTCTGGAAATAAAGTGACAAGAAACAGACCGGATACCCCAGTTGCTTATCAGCTCATTGCCCAGAGGAGCAAAGTTTCTTCTTATGGAAAATATTTTCTTCTCAGATTGAACATTCTTTAATATGTAAGAGTCATGTTATTCATTTATCAATTTTTGAAATTAAAAATACAGATCATTCTATATTGATAACATATACATTTTGCCTTGAAAAATGCGCTTACGGCATCATCCATACTGAAAAAAATATAGAAGATGGGTCATATATAATCAGTAGAACTCAGGGATGTAGGTAGAGAAAGGTCACTAGCTGAGACTCCACACTTCAGTATGCGACACCAACTTCAAACCATTAAATACTTAATCAAAAGGAAGGAGTCTGTTTCTATTCTAAAGTAATGTGAATACCTTGAATACCTTAGATAACTATTAAAAACAGTGTTTAATATGGGGTGCCTGGGTGGCTCAGTCGGTGAAGCAGCCGACTTCGGTTCAGGTCATGATCTCACAGTTCATGAGTTCGAGCCCTGAGTCAGGCTCTGTGCTGACAGCTCAGAACCTGAAGCCTGCTTCAGAGTCTGTGTCTCCTTCTCTCTCTGCCTTTCCCCTGCTCATGCTCTGTCTCTCTGTCTCTCAAAAATAAATAAACTTTAAAAATGTAAAAAAAACAGCATTTAATAATAAACTTGAAAGACATGTTTAACAAAACATAATAAACTTCAAAAATATGTATATGTATACATACACATTGTTATGGGCTGAATTGTGTTCCCCCAAATTCATATGTCAAAGTCCTGACCCCTTGAACTTCAGCATGTGACTGTATTTGGAAACGGGACCTTTAAAGAGGTAATTCAGCTCAAACAATTCAGATGCATAGGCCCTAATGCAATCTGCCCGGTGTCCTTAAAAGAAGAGGAAATTAGGACATAA
This sequence comes from Cryptoprocta ferox, assembly GCA_028646485.1. Lineage (NCBI taxonomy): Eukaryota > Metazoa > Chordata > Mammalia > Carnivora > Eupleridae > Cryptoprocta > Cryptoprocta ferox. Next base: position 6,671,170 of record CM053577.1, on the reverse strand, counting down.
ATACACACAGGGAGAAGGTGGCCTCCTATAGGCCAATGAGAAAGGGCTCAGGAGAAACCAATCCTGCAACATCTTGATCTTGGACCTCCAGTGTCCAGACCTAAAGGAAATACATTTCTGTGGTTGAAGCTACCTAGTCTGGTATTTTGTTATAGTGGCCCTAGCAGATTAATTAATATGCATATGTATTTTATTTTTGTCTAAGAATAAGAATAGCTCATGCATGGATTATGAGAGACTGGAATTCTAGACTTAAAGTGTTGGGTGACTTCCTTGAAATTCAGAGATAAGGGGAGGTGCCAGGCAGTGTCTAACATGTTATTATTTACATACATACATATATATTTTTTCTTCTGAAATAGAAAGTTTTATACATTTGTTGGGAAGCCGACTTGGCAAGCTGCTAACTGGTTATGAAAAAAATTACCACCCATGTAAGTCATTCAAATTAAAATACATACAATACAACTGAGTATTTGCACTATTCATATAGTCATTTCTTAATTCTTTGGCTAATATTTTAAAGTATATAATGCATATCATATACTAGACAATGGAAAGGCAGAATAAAATGTAATCATTACACTTATGATTCTAATCCTAATTAACATCATATGTGCTATAGTGGAGACACAAATATAGCTAAATCAATGTCTAACTTCATGCAGGGGAATTGAGGAAGGCTTCGCAGATGAGGTACATTTGAACTAGGTCTTTAAGGATGAGCAGGAGTTTGCCTCATAAGGTAGAGGGAGGAAGGGTACTCTTGGCAGAGGTTATAGCATCTATTAAAATGGTAATTCTCCTCAAACTGATCTCTAGATTTGAAACAGTCATTTTTGAAATATTAGCCAGTTTTATAGGAATTGAAAACTAGTTTTAAATTTTTAATGAAAACAAAATGACATAACTAGCCAAAAAATTCTGAAAAGACAAATTGGGGACATATACTTCCTGATTTCAGGACTTACTATATTCCAGAGCACGGTATAACAAACTCTACTTAAGGCCAATCTACGTAGGAAGAAAGCTTTACTTGGATTTTAAAAACATTTCCACATAAAAATTGCACTGTACGTGCTCCAGAATCTTTTATAAATTCTTCTAGTTAACCTGGCAAAGTGGAACCAAGGTTCAGATGTCACGTAAAGCTGCAGTAATCCAGATAGCGCTGCACTATAAAAAGGATAGATAAATAGATCAGTGGAACACAATAGAGTCTAGCAAAGGCTCCGTGTAATCCCATGGAGAAAGACCATGGACCAGCAGGGGCCACTCGACAAATACCTGCAACAATCACAGTAAAAACAAAACTATCCCTAACATCACACCAATCAGAAATTATTGAGGAATGGATTGAAGACCTAAATGAAAGTGCTAACACTATAAACTTTTAGAAGGAAAGAGATAGGAGAAACTTCTTTGTCACCTTGGACAAAGATTTCTAGATAAGATACACAAAATGAACGATGAAAGTAAAAAAGAAATCAATACACTGGACTTCATCAAAATTAAAATTCAAGGGGTATCAAAAGGGATCTTTAAGAAAATTAAAGGGCAAGCAACAGACTGGGAGAAGAAATATGCAGATCACCTCCCAGTTAAAGGATTTGTGTTGGGAATATATTTATAAAGAATTCTTACAACTCAATATTAAGAAAACAAATGACTCAGTAAGAAACAGACAAAAGATTTGAATGGAAACTTCAGTAAAGAAAATATATCACAAATACACACATGAAAAGATGTTGAACATCATTTGTCAATAGAGAAATGCAAATTAGAACAATGTAAGATAGCACTACACATTTCCTAAAATGCCTACAATTAAAGAAACTGACAATGTTAACTATTGACAAAAATAGGGAGAAACTGAAACCCTTAAATATTATTGTGGGGATTTGAAATGATACACATACTTTGAAAACAGTCTGGCAGCTTCTTGAAAAGCTAAATAAAACCATGGGTTTACATTGAGACCTTTACACAAATGTTCATAACAGCATTATTTATAACAGCCAAAATTGGTTAAAGAATTAAGACTTAACCTGAACAAAACATAGAGCCAAAGGAACAGTTTAGGAAGGAAGTACCAAAATCAATTCTTCTTCTTAGGAAGATAAATCAGATGTGGAGTGTGGACCAAAGCAGATGAGAGACTGCTAAGAGGGACGCTAGATGCATAACTTTGTGGATGGATTAGATTTTAATTTACGTGGAGATAGTTTCATATTACGATTTTTGTTTTCCTAAAGGACATGCTTAGCCACAGGTGGAAACACAGTGGAATGGATATGAACGTGTCATCGTGATTTTGAATCTGAAGTGGGTGCCTGAGCATATTACAGTCTCCCTTTACTCAATCTCTAGTCTCAGGTTCCTCATCCATCAAATGAGAATGTCTCCAGCTGCATGGGTTGTGGAAAGGCACCAAATAATCTATGGAAAGCTTCCAGAGACTGCCTGGAACATAGATGGTATTCATGGCTGTACAGTTTCCTTCCACTTCTCTTCTACCTCTCTTATTGAATGGGAAAAAAATATCCATGTGGTCTTCTATAATCTACAGAGTAAAGTCATATACTTTAGGAGGCAATGCATTTGAAGACCACAGTGGACCTTCTCTTTGTCCCCACAGCCCCCACCCCATATCACTTCATCATAATGATGCTCTGCCTTTCTAGGAGTGCTCTGTGTCCCAGGAAGTCAAATGCTCAGGACTTGGGGGTCCCCTGCTCTCTGGTCGCCAGCTACCTCCTAGCTTTGATCATATTTTCTGCAATTGGCTTCATCGTTCCATAACTGTAGGCCATGCTGGGATTCCTTCCCTCCACACAAGGCTTTATCAATGCTAATTATTGCTCTGCTCCTTCCAGACCCCATGTGGTGGGGGAACTGCCATCTCTGGGGGTCCCACTGTTCCTTCCCACACCTCTGCCAGTGTAGCTCTTCACAAAGCCATCTGTAGTTCTTTGCACTGATTCTTGTTTTGTGCTCAGACCTGAATTAAAAGAGTCTCAAACAGATAAAATGGACAGCGGTAGAGCAAATATATCCAACTGGAAGAGAATCCTTTTATTTCATGCTTCGAATCCTGCTGACAGAAAGCGAGAGCCCACATTTAAAGTGCACTAACTGCCCGTCTGGTGGGATTAAGCAAGGCTGGCCCCTCTTATTACAGTCATTATCCCATGAATGAATTAATATGATGTTATTTCCCATTCCTGTTAAAGTCTCTTTCACAGAGACACAGAGCAGACATTCACCACACATCGAGACAACTTTGCTATTGGAGGCATCCCTCTTGGAAGGCAAGTGTGCTATGACCTAACAGGTGTCTGGAAAAAACAAACAAACACCATTTCTCATCTAAGATTGACATCAGGTAGCGCTCTATGAGGTGCTTTTGTGAAAATGAAAAAAAAAATCTCTTTAAGTTGGATGAAACCACATACCAGGTCACTAAGTTTAGTGAGTAGAGTGTGAGCTCAATTCCAGCCCTGATTTATCTTCAAAGCCAGGCCTTTCCTAACTACAAGCAGTAAGCCCTGACTTCACGTGATTCTAGGAAAGTCACACTGACTTTTTGGACACCAACTTTCATATGTATAATGAATAATATTATACATTTCTACCTAGCTTTATACAACCAGAGATATCATACTCAGAACTAAAAACACTACACGTGTATCTAACAACGTTAACTTGAGTCTCCTATACAGAGAAAAGTTACCATTCTTTGATGGACTGATCACAGGTTATTTAACAGATGGCTTTATTTTCTGGTGATTGAATTATCAACTCTTAATATCCAAATAATTACTTAGTCAACTTTTAAAATTTCCCTATGAACAAGCACTGGATTTATCTTCCTGCTTCAAACAGCCTGATAATCTGGACAAAATATTTGAAACAAGGGTTTTCAAAACACTGGGCATCAGGCAATGAAGAACGATACTGCACAGGAGACAGGAAACGAATGAGCCAAGTCCTATGTCTGCCTCAGTTGTAAGGGAGTTTCCAGGCCCTGGATCAGGGAGGGAGAACCTGGGAAAGCCCAGTAGACTTGTAGAGTCAGAGAGACAAATTTGGGCCTCTTAGGTGGACAAGGCAGCAAGAGGTTTCGAAACCAAAAAGGAGAGGAGTAGCTGCACACTGGACAAGTGTATGGGGGCTTCCCCTCAGGTGTCCAGCTGCTCATGGACTTGAAACTGTGGAACCACTTGGCAAGATAGCTCGGTAGGTTCTTAAACACGTTCCTAACATGAGATCCGGCCATTCTTCTCCTAAACATCTAACCAAAAGAAGGAAAGCCTATGCTCACGCAAAAGCTTGTCTGTGAATATTCATAGCAGCCTTATTTATAATAGCCCGAGAGTGGAGATGACCAAATGTTCTTCAGCTTGTGGACGAATAACCAAACTGTGGTATGTCCATGCAATGCTCTATTCCTCTGCAATAAAAAAAGAATGATAGAGGGGCACCTGGGTGGCTTAGTCGGTTGAGCGTTGACTTTGGCTCAGGTCATGATCTCACAGTTCGTAGGTTCGAGCCCCGTGTCGGGCTCTGTGCTGACAGCTCAGAGCCTGGAGCCTGCTTCCGATTCTGTGTGTCCCTTTCTTTCTGCCCCTCCCCTGCTTATGATCTGTCTCTCTCTGTCTCTCAAAAATAAATAAATGTTACCAAAAAATTTAAAAAAAAAGAATGATACATGCAACACCATGGGTGGATCTCAAAATAATTATGCTGAGTGAAAGAAGCCAAACAAAGCTTATACTGTAGGATTCCATTTGTAAAAGATTCTTAGAAAAAGGAAATAATCTACAGTAGCACAGAGAAGGTCAGTTATTTACTGAGGATAGGAAGTGGGGACACCGAGGGGTGGGAGGGAGAAAATACAAAGAACCACAATCAATGTTTTGGGGATGATGGAGGTGTTCCAGATCTTGATCATGCTGGTGACATTGTAGGTGTGTACGTGTGTCCTCACTAATCAAACTGCACACTTTCAATAAGTGCATTTTACTGTATGTCAACTTCACCTCAATGAACAACTTAATGAGCAGAAAAAAGAATTAAGAATGAAATGATTTCTTCAACAAAAGATTTGTCATGCATGACTCCCTTCTCATAATCTAGTTTGAGGGAGGCAGCGATTGGAATCTGCTCACACACGGTTGCTTCCTTCATCCCATCGTTGTTATTAGGCAACATGTAGAAGAATTGTTACCATGCTTCATTTGAAAACATGCTCCATTTCAGATGTCCTGAGTGGCAACAGAGTTTTTCACAAAGAAAACAGAGGTGTGATACTCTGGTGTGTGCCTTGATTCTTGCCCTCCCACATGGGACACACGCATCAGTTGTCCCTGCAAAAAGGAACTTAAGAAATAAGGTCTTGCTTTGGGCTTTAGTTATTTTAGATCTAAATATACACACACCACAATGCATATGTATATACATCTACATTGGTGGTGGTGTTCTCTTTTGTTATTGTAATTTCTGCTTTCATTTTCCCAGGGAGAGAGACTGGGTCATAGGATTTGATCAATCCCACTTTTTTGAAATGTGTTCCCAGTAAATTGGAAGAGAATTGATCTGGAATCACATAAAAACAACAACAACAACAACAACAACAACAGCTCCTGACACCCCACCACTACCACTTCTGAAGGAAATAAATAGAAAGAAAAATAAATCAACGTGGTTTACTTCATGGACTTCCAATAAACTCTGGCACCAAAACTGCTCAATTGTAAGAGGCTCTGAATGGTGGTGGTCTTGAGTCTCACCAGTATCGCTAAGTGACCCCTTCCATTGACGAAATAAGCAGGGCAATGTGTGCTTCCCGAAGCCCAGTAACAGGGTTTGAGATCTGGTATAACATGGTTTTCCTCAGTGACCAGTGAGAAAGCCAATTTATTCCATTAAAAAGAAAAACTCCTTTGTTTATATACTGTATATATACAGACTGTATATTTCCTATTTGGCATGTTAAAATGCCTTCCTTTAATTAGATGATATTGAGAGTAGACATTTTTGTTACTGTTTTTAAATATCTTCATCTGTAAAATAAAACACTGCAATATATATTGCTCTATTGCTCTTTTCCCCTTTTCTTTAAAATGTATTAATTTGTTAATAAAAGCTCAAAGTCCTGGCTTTATCAATAGTTTTCAGGGCATATAAAATTTTTAGAAACATTTTACTTTGGTTTATATAGGCTTACTTATAACAAAAACAAAGAAGGTTAAACGTAATCACACATGGTCACAAATGACAATGCTGCTTCTAAAGGGTAAGAAATCTTCATCTTTAATTTCCTCAAAGCTGTATCCTCAGAAATATCTTGACCCCCACCCCCAAGCTTTCAGAAAAAACAAACAAGAAATCAGGATAATCAGTTCATACTGTTACTCTAAGGAGAACACCAAACACCTGGTGATGTGGAGCTCTGATAAGTGAGCTAATATTCCTCTGAAAGGCTCCTTGAGATGGGCTGCATAGACGGGGGCCAGCACTGGCTAAGCTTAGACACCACACACACACACACACACACACACACACACACACACACACACACACTTTTATTAGTGTGACTGAGGACAGCCATACAGGAGTATCAGGTGGGGATGAACTGAATCAGGCTGAACAGGGTGGAAAAGAGGGAAATGGACAACTGACCAGTGGTGGTCCTGAACCCTCCTGAGAGACTGGGTCTGGGTTACCATAAGGAAAAGGTGTGTAGATGGGAGCCTAGGGACCATATTTTCATTGGAAGATCCCCATGAGACCTAGGTCAGAAAAAGTATAATACTGGGGACATGCTGACAAAAGTTAAGCAAGGTGGGAAAGACTGGCTATCCTAGTCCCTCTTAAGCTGAATTTAGCAAGTGGGGTGGTTAACTCGTAGCAAGAAGAACCATTTTCAGAGAAGGCACTGAAACTACAGCAATGGTATGATATTTGCCTCAAATAACGAGAAGGCAGTTGACTTACAAAAGTAGGGGTTTGGGGGATGCCTGGCTGGCTGAGTCAGTTAAGTATCGAACTCTTGATTTCGACTCAGGTCATGATTTCACTGTTGGTGGGATGGAGCCCTGCACATCGGGTTCTGTGCTGACAGTGTGGAGGCTGCTTGGGATTCTCTCTCTCCCTCTCTCTCTGCCTCTCCCCCTCTCACATTCACTTGCACTCTCTCCCCCTCAAAGTAAACAAATAAACATTTTTATAAAAGGTAGGGACTTGGAACTTAGCATGCTTTTTCTGCATACTCCGTGGAGTCTGAAGAAGACTCCAGACTGATAAAGACTGGGGGAGGGGAGTGGGGCTGTCCTGGGTGAGGTCCTGCAGACCTATGGCTTGTGAGCAGAAAACATTTTTAAAATTAAAAAAAAAACAAAACAGAAATGATTCATCAAAAATTATAAATGTAGAGGCGCCTGGGTGGCTCTGTCGGTTAAGCGTCTGACTTCAGCACAGGTCATGATCTCATGGTTTGTGGGTTCGAGCCCCACGTCGGGCTCTGTGTGGACAGCTCGGAGCCTGGAGCATGTCTTCAGATTCTGTGTTCTCCCTCTCTCTCTTCCCCTCCCCCACTCATGCTCTGTCTCTGTCTCAAAAATAGATATTAAAAACATTTGTTTTTAAACTATAAATGTAAATGGTAAAAAAAAGTCATTCATAATACCGCCATAAAAATAGATCAATGACATAAACAAACTTTCCCAGTAAATACTTGAAATGCTCAACTTCACTATTAACAGGAATTTAAACTTATTAATCAATAAGATGTTTGCCTATCAAATTTACAAGCTTTTCTAAAAATAAATTTCAACATTGGTTAGTTTTGGTAAGATGGTCTCACTACTGCTAGTAGGAGGGTTAACTAGCAAAATCTTTAGAAGGACAAATGAATATTATGGTTTATATTTCAAGTTTTATATAGTTCATAACATAGAGCACAACACCTTTACATCTAACAATCTCTCCGATGACAGAGATTGAGTCAGGGACTAAGATGACCTATAAAGATGTTCACTACAGCATTATTCACAAATCATTTTAAAATTGCAAATAATTTAAATTTCCAAGACTTGAAAGTGATTGAATACAATAGTGTATTTGTATTTCAAATGAGATATGCTAGAGAAAAACATGAAATCAAATCTTTTGAAATGGAAATGACTTAAGAAAATCCTCCCAAAGTGTTGCTATGTAATAAAATCAAAATCAAAATACAAAACTATAGGACATAATTCTCTCTTGCTAATCTAACAATACACAAACGCATACACATACATGTTTGTGCAGGTGAAAAATATAGGGACCAAAAAAAACTTTGCCCAAAATGTTGGTAACAGTCAACGGATACTGGGTATAGAGATGATATAGTTTCATTTTTTAAATTTTAAAGAGAAAGCATATTCTTACAAAAATGTTAATAATTACAGATAATGTAAAGCAAAAAGTAAAACTCCCCAAATACCAAAATCCCAATAATCTACTTGTCTTTCCACACCTTCCGCCAACATACCCACAGACATTAGTCTGAAGTGCAGAGTATATTTAAAATATTTTTTTAATATTTATTTATTTTGAGAGAGAGAGAGAGAGAGAGAGAGAGAGAGAGAGAGAGAGCGTGAGCAGGGGAGGGGCAGAGAGAGAGGGAGACACAGAGCTGTCAGCACAGAGCCTGATGCGGGCTTGAACCCGTGAGTGAGATCATGACCTGAGCCAAAGTCAGACACCCACCCAACTGAGCCACCAAGGGGCCCTGTGCAGAGTATATTTAAATGTATAGCTTTAAAAGAGTAAGTAGAATTATGCTGTGCATATTGGCATATCTTGGATATCTTTTCAACTAAGTATAGAAATTTCATTCTTACTAATATTTCGTTAGAATTCCACAGCTATGTAGAAACTTATTTAACCCATCCCAAGATAAAACATGTATTTATCTATTTATTTATTGAATTCATAGATCATTTTTTATCATTTTTTTCATCACAATAAGTGTACTCTTTAATCCGCAACCCCTATTTCACCCATCCCCCCCCCCACCTCCCCTCTGGTGACCATCAGTGTCTTCTCTATAGTGAAGAGTCTGTTTCCTGGTTTGTCTCTTTTTCTTTGCTCGTTTGTTTGTTTTCTTAAATTCCACATATGAGTGCGATCATACAGCATTTGTCTTTCTCTGACTGACTTATTTTTCTTAGCATAATACCCTCTAGTTCCATCCATATCATTGCAAATGGCAAGAGTTCATTCTTTTTATGGCTGAGTAACATTGCATTGTATGTATACACCACATCTTCTTTGTCCATTCTTCAGTTGATGGATACTTTAGCTGCTTCCATAATTTGGTTATCATAAGTAATGCTGCAATAAACATAGCGGTGCATGTATCTCTTTGAGTTAGCGTTATTTTAATTTTTTTTATTTATCTTATTTACTTATTTTTGAATTAGTATTTTTGTCTTGTTTGGGTAAATACCCAGTCTTGCGATTGCTGGATCATAGGGTAGTTCTATTTTTATTTTTTTGAGGACCCTCCGCACTGTTTTCCACAGTGGCTGCACCAGTCTGCATTTCCACCAGCAGTGCACGAGCGTTCTTGTTCTCCACATCCTTGCCAACACTTGTTTCATGTGCAAAACATTTATTTTTTATCCCGAATTTTCACTACGTCAAATAATGTTGCACTGAACAGCTTGGCACATTTCTGTCTGAACTCTTTCTTTAGAAAACATACGTGGAAGTGTAATTTTTGGGAAAAAGGAATTGCCCATTTATTTTCACAACTGCTACCAAATTGTTCTCCTAATTAGCCCTACCACTTCTCATCCCCAAAACTGTCCATGAGAGAATGTGTATGCTCCTGGCCTTGACTGAACATTTTCTTTCTCTTTCTTTTTATCAATTGAGAAATTTCTTATTTTAACTGCTTTTAAAATCTATTAGTGAGTCCACTTTTAACGTTGTTTGGCCTTTTATATTTCTGTTGTGAATGGCCTATTCATGTCTCCAGCCATAACCATTCTCTGTTTCCTAATATTTATTCTTTCTTCCTTAGTAATAACATCCCAATGTGTAATAGGATGCATGGCCACACAGGACTAAGACTACATTTCTCAGTCTCTTTTTTTTTATTTTTATTTTTTAAATTTTTAACATTTATTTATTTTTGAGAGACAGAGCACAAGCATGGGAGGAACAGAGAGAGAGGGAGACAGAATCTGAAGCAGGCTCTAGGCTCTGAGCTGCCAGCACAGAGCCCGACGCGGGGCTTGAACCCACGAACTGTGAGATCATGACCTGAACCGAAGTCGGACACTTAACCGACTGAGCCACTCAGGTGCCCCTCTCAGTCTCTTTTAAGTGTAGGTGTAGTCATGTAGTTAATTATTGCCCCATGAGACATAAGAAAAAAAAGAAAGCTTGCTACTCCCAGGGACTATTCTTAAAAGAAAAGTGCATGTCCTTCCTAAGTTGGAATCTGGATCTGACCACTGGAACTTAAGCATTCATCTTGAACCAGGAGTAAAAGACAGATATTATTGATGCTGGGACAACAAAATAGAGGGGTTTCTTTATTTTTCTTTTTTTCCATGTTTATTTATTTTTGAGAGAGAGAGAGAGAGAGAGAGAGAGAGAGAGAGAGAGAGAGAGAGAATGAACAAGTGGGGGAAGGGCGGAGAGAGAGGGAGACACAGAATCGGAAGCAGGCTCCAGGCTCCAAGCTATCAGCACAGAGCCCGACATGGGGCTCGAACTCACAAACTGTGAGATCATGACCTGAGCCGAAGCTGGATGCTTAACTGACTGAGCTGCCCAGGCGCCCCCAAAAGAGCGGGTACAATCCATGATAATGATTTAAAAAACACCTTACCTGTCCTGGGCCATTTATTTCTAGACACTGTTAAGATGAGAATTAAATGTTTGCCTTTTTATAATGGACCTTCTATCACCTGCAATTTAACCTTAATCGTAACTGATAAAATGTCCTTTCCCAATTTTTCTTTTTTTCTTATTGATGTGAAATTCTTCATAAAATATGGATAGACTATCCTCTGACTGCCAACAGAAAATTATGAAACAAATTACATAAAATCCTTCTATTCATCCATTCATACATCAGCTTAATAATTCATTACTCTGCAACTTTTACCCAAAGGCAATGCTTGGGGGGATATTGAGAGGAAGGTGCACTGTAGACACCATGAGGAATCCAAACAATCAAAAAACATTTCCCAAACCTTCTGTCTATATGCATTTGAGATATTTGGTATTGTGGTTATCCAAGGAGATGAAGATATTTTTTCTCTTTTTCAATAAAGAAAGAAGAAAAATCATAACTTCTTGCTTCCATTGGCTACCAGAATAGTATTACAGCTTTACTTGAATGGAAAATTATCTCAAAATTACAATCCTTTGAACTGTTAGGGTACTGCATTAAAGCTACATTTGGTAAGTCACATGTCACTCCTACAGATACAAATATTGATAAGTACACTCTACGGGTGCGAGGTATTGGTACCTAGGACAACTACTTAAGCAGATTTTCTTTTAGTTACAAGAACTGAAACCTTAAGCTTCTTTAGTGGCACGGCCCCTTCATGGCTCTGGTGGAGACCCAGCAATGTGCTTTTGTGGGCAAGTATTTCTGGAAATTTGAAAAGATATTTTAACTCAAGTTGGTTAAGACAGGTGCATCTTTCCATTCCAATGTCCTCTCTGGCAGAATCCTCCTAGGCTAGGGGGTATGAAAGTGATCCTGGGCATTTGGGGCACCTAGCCGAGGGTAATTTGAGGTGGACATGCATTTTGCCTGCCATTTAGTTAGGTATGTGTATGAGGTTTACAGTTAGTTCTGCAATGAATTAACTTACTGCCAGGTAATCTGGAAGAGACACACCTTCCAGGGATCCTCCTAGCACTGACTATGTTCACACACCCACCCAATGCCAAGGCTGACGGTCAAGATCAGAGTTATGATAAGGCATCTAGCACGAACATCAGAAATACACGGGTGTCATACGTAGATGAATCACTGGGTTCTACTCCTGAAACCAAGACCACACTGTATGTTAACTAACTTGAATTTAAATAATAATAATAATAATAAAGAAATATGTGGATGGGGAAAAGACACAAGTTTTGAAATTTCGGAAGCCAGAAGCTCATCGGAGGAAATTTCTTCTACTCATCCGATGTATAAAAGGATAAGTGGAAGATTGATTCCCATCAATACCTTGTCCAGTGGAAGTTCTTTTGGACAAGAACATACTTTATAATGCAATTTACACAATCATAAACACAATGTATGTACTTTTCTTTTTTTTTTTTAAAGGAATGACTTGAAGTAGAACTTAGTAGTATTCCTGTGCTAAAGAGGCAGAAACCTACAGCGATTCAACAGTGAGTATGCCAATTACGAAGTTGCATATTTTATGGATTCTCATGTAGTGGATCACGTCTCACTGCATCTGACATCTAAACTGGAAGAAATCTGGACTTCTGATGAAATAGCACATTGCCACAGCCTAGCGAAAAGCCTCAAGAAGCAAGTACTCTCTCCCAATGACCAAATTCCTACATTATTTATCAAGAAATAACTATACGTAGCAATGAACATGCCTTTCGATTATCTGATAATTAATGAAGAGGAATAGTAACAGGGTCATATTGGAAAAAGACTTAAATGTTTTGCTCATTTGACATGATACACTAACATTGACAAAAACATCGAACTCATAATATGCCAATAGAAGTAACACATTGAAATTCAATGAGGAATTTTGTTAATTTATCAAGTATTTAAGACCAGTCACTATGCCAGAAAGCCTGAAGTGCACTGAAGTCTTACAGACCTTATATAAAAGAAAATTACTAGAGGTTGCCTCAAACTTGAAAACAAGCCTAAAATTGTTTATAATGTTCCAAAAAGAAGTTGTAAAACTGTTCATTTCTTTCCAAAACCATCAACTGTAAAAAAATAATAATAATAATAATCAACCATGCTAGGGGAAAGATTAAATTATCTTTCTATTCTTTCTATACAAAATGGCACTACAAAAATCATTGCCTATGAAAAGGCCATCAAAGGGTGTGCCGCCAAAAAGTGTAGGAAAAAGCATATTACAAAGGAGTGTCAGGTGGTTGGTTACTAAATATATTATTATGCTTCTAGAAGTATGATTTTCATACTGTTGCCTTTTCAAAATCTGTAAATCTGTTGTGATTTCTTTTCTTGTTCTCAATTATAGTAATAATTCTGTATTGTTTTTCTTAAAAAGGGACCCCCAAAATGGTGTAGTCCAGATTCCACAAAATCTGAATCTATTTCTGTTTCTCCGCATAAGGGTCTTCTCAGGTCTCCATTTGCTGAACACCCCTATCTTTCCAAAACACCTTCTGGACTAGATTACTCACTGCCAGGACCACCTCTGCAGAGAGTGTCCTTGTCAAACTCGTTGAGATTTAACTTTAATCCAACTTAAAGTCTTAGCTTTATACATAGCTCTGGGCCCGACACAAGGAGCCCTTTCAGCAGGGAGCTTTTTCAGGCTTGAGTGAAATGTCATAGCTTTCTGGGCACTGGGTTTTGCAGAGCAATCAGATGATAAAACGCAGAAATGCCAGCATGCCAGCTTGGCAGGACACACATCTGGAGCAAAGGGATTGGGACACTGAAGGAAGCTGGGCATGTAAATCCCCTCTCCTTTCTGCCTTGTGAAGGATATATCCAACTTGTGAGTTTTTCCTTGCGAATTTCCCTCCACAGTCCTCTGGGCCATACTAACACACCTGTTAAGAGACCAGTGGGGTGTCTGGGGCTCCTGGGAAGTTGTGGCCTGCACAAATGCAATGGATGGCTTGGCATCTTCCCTTCCTTAATTGCCCTTTACTTTCTATCCTAGCTGCCCAGAACTTTCACTTCCCAAATAAAGGAATGGACTATTGCGTCAGGCTCTACTCTGTAGAAGACGCTGGCTAAGGTAAAAAAGTCCTGGCGGTGATCACGTAGGAAGCGCTCCTTACTGTCACCTCTTGTCATTACCAGGATTCTCCACATCCAAACACGGCAGTTATCAGATGACTCTTTGTTACTGCTCTGATATCCAATGCGAGGAATAAAAACAATGAATGAAATTCAGTTAAAAGGTAGAAAAAAAATCACATTGAAGATACATTTTAAAAGGATAGCATATTAAAATAAATTATTAACTTGGAGAATGAAAGTAGAAGATAGACTGCATTTTGATAAGGCCGCGTTTGGGTTGGCTGTGACAGACGGACAATATGTGCATACATTTACACACACAGACATACATATACTATCAAAGGAACAAAAAATAAGGCATTTCTGTTCATCCTTGCAGAAAACCTATTACTGTTCCAATGCAAAAGGGAAGGTTCCTAACAGTTCAATTTGTGTGTGTCTGAGGCCATGTTTGATTCACTGTCATTTTTCTTCCATGAAACGTGGTGACGACGTTTGCCTGTTCCACCCGGTCAGCTCTAGACAGATGGCCACAGCCCGCATTTCCAAATCATGCCAAAACAAAGATTGAATCTGGCAGGAGCCTTAACCCATAACTTCCTTTCCCAAAGACACTAAATACATTTGCTTGGTAGCCTTTCTGACAGCACCAATTAAACACAGGAGCAGGTAGGAAATGGACACACCGAACCAAGATTTAGAGGAGAAACTAAGGCAAAAATGCATGATTGAAATAAGCCTCCCCCAACAGGAAGACTTATGTTTCTCTCTCTTGTGGAAAGATAAATCCCACAGAAAGCATAATTTTGATTTGCATTTGGAGTGGAGGAATATAACTCAACAAGATGGCGTAGCACTGCTTCCAGGTGGGCACCGCAGGAGTGCTCTTCAAGAGGAGAGTGAATTGTGGGTGTGCAGTGTGCTCGGAGGACTACCATGTTTACGAAAGAAGCCGTAGAATTCTGTCTGCCTAACTCACACACGTTCCATGGCCAGGTTCCATAATGAGCACATCTTCCCATGTCTGAAACAAGGGGATACTTAACTCCCCAGTTGTTATTACTGGTGCTTCACCGCAGTGAGTACCAGACATCAAAGGGGTGCGGTGCACAGGATGTCCTCAAATGGCACTTTCCTCTCAGGTCACAGATACGCCAAGGAACCCAGCTTCTCCAGTTGGTGTTTTAATGTAATCACCCAAAGAACGTAGAGACATGTTTTTTAGACCCTGAGCAAATGATCGGGGCAGGTAGGTATTCAGAGAATAAACATGTCTGTATAACTGTGCCATTGAGTTTAAAAAAATTTTTAATCCATTTGGACTGGAAATTAGGGCTCTATCTTGGATTCATCTAACTGGGTCAGCCATTTTAAATGGTAGCTCATGTGTTCAAATCAATAAAGGACAACAGAATTCTATTTCTGGCCAAATTTAGCTACTGACTATTTACTAGGTAAATAATCTTGGCAAGATTATTCACTTCCTTGTCCTTTTCTAGAATGCCATGGTTTTGCTCATTTGGAATTGTGCTATGGTTTTTGTCCCCGTGATATGTCCATATGGAACAGAAGGACAAGCTTGACACCTTTCGGAAGGAAGAAATCACCTCTTTTTTTTTTTTAATTTTTTTTAACATTTATTTATTTTTGAGAGACAGAGAGAGACAGATCATGAGCAGGGGAAGGGGCAGAGAGAGGGACACACAGAATCGGAAGCAGGCTCCAGGCTCTGAGCTGCCAGCACAGAGCCTGATGCGGGGCTCGAACCCATGAACTGTGAGATCATGACCTGAGCTGAGGTCGGATGCTCAACCGACTGAGCCACCCAGGTGCCCCAGAAATCATCTCTTACTGTGTTTTAAGAGTGAGGATCTGGACAAATACAATGATTCTTTTTTGGTTAAGTCCTGTTTATCACACAACTCTGAGAAACCAGCCACATACTGTGTGCACAAGAGGACCGTCAGACCCTGTTCCTCTCCTCAAATAATTTAAAATGTAGTCAATTCAATCATGATAAAGCTGTACTAATGCTTTAGTGTAATATTTTCTCCTTTTTCTGCTATTTTCAGAAAATGAGGGATCCTACATCGAGGATATTTACACATCCAAACATTTTTAACCTTATTTATTTTGGGATCAATCTTTGACAGGACTTCCTGTTCCCGAGAGCATCACAAGCACACATGCGTGGTCCAGGGGGTTCACGATAAGTGGAGATGGACAGGAGCCCACCCAGGCCGTCAGGAGCACCCAAGTAGGCACTGCTTTCTGAGGGTCCACTGGACCCGCTCTGGTCTGTTTGCCGAGCTGTCCTGCCTCCTTCGCTCTGTTGTCTCCCTCCTCCTTCTAATTGTCATACCCTCCACCCCATCCCCTCTATTTCTAACTTGGGGCTGCTTCTAATTGCTTGGCTGGGAAAAGGCACTAAAATAGTGTGCGGAACAATAGTAATAGCACAGTAAGGAGCTGGAATGAAGTAGAAGCTCGTTCCTGCACAGGAGCTCACTGGCGAACCAGATCCTGCAGGTCCCTCCTTGGAGCAGACTGCCCTGGTGGCACTGTTTTTTGTGACAGTTTTCTTCTCTCTCAGAGGTATTTCTACAAGGCTAGGCTTTTGGCAGTTTTCACTTATCTTTAGGCTGTCTGTGTTCCCAGCGGTCTGATAATCAGACAAGTGGGGTTTGTCCCAGAGCTAACTGGAATTAGAGCTGATTTCCTGAGGTTGCTTTGGCCCAAGGGCCCCTGCTGGCCCCGCTCCCTGCTTCTGGGTGGATCGTGGGGCCCTGAAAGGTGCTCTCAGGACTGCAGCCTCTGGGCAGACCCAGGCAGGGCACCTGAACTCACACGACACGATGCGTGTTACAGAGAGGATGCCTATGGCTCACCACAGGAGAGCGAAGGAAGTGGTGGCCCTTGGAGCTCAGGGAAGCTGTTGGGGGGAATCATCAGAGCTTCCGGGACCTGGATTTGAGGACCCCAAATCTCTCGCCTTCATGCTACAGAGCATCAAATGCCAACGCATGTTGATACAAGGGTCCAGGATGGGAAGGGCTGACATAGCAAGTTTAAGCCCCAGATTTGCACAGGGCGGGGATGGCTCTGATATCTTCACTTGCTCTGAAGCTTGAGGCTGTGTTGGTGTCCAGCTGCCATTATATGAGGTCCTTTTTCCCTCCCACCACATGCTTACTAATTTCTCAACAGTGACCTTACAGGTTATACTCCATTATCCCATTTTTTTTTTTTTTCTGAGAGAGAGAGAGAAAGAGAGAGAGAGGATGGGGTGGGGGAACAGAGGATCACAAGTGGCTCCGTGCTGACAGCACCCGGCCCAATTCGGGGCTTGAACTCACAAACCGCAAGATCATGACCTGAGCCAAAGTCGGACGCTCAACTGACTGAGCCACCCAGGCGACCCATGTTATCCCATTTTTTTTAGGGAAAGGTAAGTAAGTCTCCACAAGGTAAAATCAGTTTGCCCAAAGTCAGGCTCCATAGTTAAGAAATGCTAGGAACCAGCTGCCCTTTCACCTCGCCTGTCACCTGCCTCTGTATTACTAGCGGCAAAGTCTCCCTGGGATGCTGTTACTTGACACAAGCCATTCTCAATTTTAAATTGTCTCTCTTCTGCCTGCAGAATAAATACAAGTTTATTTTTTAAACATTTTTTAATGTTTTATTTATTCTTGAGAGAGAGACAGAACATGAGAGGGGGAGGGTTGGGGCGGGGGAGAGGCACAGAATTTGAAACAGGCTCCAGGTTCTGAGCTGTCAGCACAGAGCCCGACACAGGGCTCGAACTCATGAACCATATCGTGACTTGAGCGGAAGTCAGATGCTTAACTGACTGAGCCACCCAGGCGCCCCAGAATAAATACAAAGTTATTAGCATGGGATTCTGTTTGCCTTGTCTATAGTCTCCTAATGGTGGGTAGCTCATTAAGGAGAACAAAGAAAAGCAGCGCGACTGATTCAGGACACAAGGCGGCCAACGCCTCCCTCTCCTGTGACTCGGTGTCCGGACCACGGCTTATCAGACCAAGGGCATGCATGGGCCATTGGAGCACACACAGGCTGGCCAGTCATCTGGGTTCTGGTTCATCTCGTTTGTACTCAGCTCCAGCTCCCTTTTGATCAACAGCACACATCGCTCCTTAGTATGGAAATAGGATCCAAGAAAGGGAAGCTAACTGGCCCATAAGGAGATTGAATCCACAGAGCCTCATTAGTGACTATGTTTTAACCAAGAGATTTGGAGATAACTAGGCGCTCCCGCTTACAGCATTCGTGAAACAAAACACAATGAAATAAAAATAAAGGCTTTGTATTAAGAGCTGGCCTTGATCACCAGAGTGATGTTTATTGGATGTGAAGCTGTTATTTGTCCAGATGTATTTCTAAGTACATGTGACATGTCAGCTGCTTAGAGATCATCTGCTTCTTCCTCACATAGCCAGCTCAACATCAACATGAAGTGACAGAAAGGAGCGAATATCGGTGTCCTGCATTCTGCTCACAAAACCACCTTGACATGTCAACTGACAGAAGTCTCCCGGGCCTCCATCTGGGTTCTGGATTTTCCTAACATCGGCCATGGGTTTCAAGGAAATGCGTCTCAAAATAATCAACTCTGAACTTCAGAGCTGGAAGCAGAGGACTGGGTACAGGAAGAGCAGGATGTTCTTTTCTTCTCTTTCATTCTGGGTGGCTCTTACTGTTCAGTCTTGTGAATGGCAAATTTCAGTGGCGATGAAATACCATCTGGTTGGATTTTTTAAATCATGGTATATAGGTAAACTTCAGCTGGCTTGGCTCCCCATTAGAGCCCCAGCAGAGGCTAAGGGAGGGAGACAAGTGGGAAGGAGACAGGGGGATGGAGAGGGGATGGAGAGAGAGGGAGGAGACACATAGGAGGGAGGGAGGTGGGGGAGGGGACAGAGAGGGAGACAGGGGAGCCACAGCCCTCTCCCACCACAGGGGAGGTCTGGAGTTGCCCCGGTCTACATCTCTTCAGGGAAGCTTCTGGTAAGTGGCAGCAGCAGCTGGGGGCCACAGCCACATGGGATCTGCCAGGGAGTCAAGAGGTCCCAGGGGATTTCTCTTAGAAGGTCCCCCAGACCATGCGATCCAACAACTTGTCTGGCTTGGACACCTTGAGTTGATCCCCACTTGGAAGTTTCTCTGATGTAGAATTTCCTTGGCCTCCTGTTTGCCCACTGGACACAATGTTTACTACCAATGGGGAGTACTCGAGAAAGTACTAGATCATTGGACGCACTCGTTTCTCTTCCTCTTCAAGTCATTTGTGCCCCATTATTGGCTCCTGACACTTATCAATTAGCAACCACTTTTGCAAAAGAGCAAGCTCGAGAAAAATGCAAATGTTTATTAGGGATGCCTGGATTTTAAAATTCAAAATGAAAATAGCGTGATGAGGTCCCACAGAAACACCTCGTTCTTAAATATCATACTATTTTATTGATGGAAGTATGCTAATGAGAATAATAGCACTGCTTTTCAGACACTAAAAGATCCTATTGGTTATTCTTAGAAGCTGTAACACAGACGCAGATTGTTAAGACTTCCTTGGTGCTTTATATTCAAAGTGCGTTTGTATACACTAACGTGTGTCATCCTAGCACAGGGTTCGGCATGGTTGGCATTTGGGCCAGATGTATAATTCCCTGTTGCGGGGCTGCTCTGGGCACCGCAGGGTGCTTAGGAGCATGCCTGGTCTTGACAAACCAGATCCTAAGAGCACTCATCCCCAGATGTGACAACCTAAGATACTTCGCCAAAGGTCTTGCTTGGGGCAGGGAAGGGGAGATGGACCACAGGGTGCAGAGCCCTCTAGCCCTCTCCCCACACCCTTTTAAGAACCACTGTCCTCGAATGAAACTCAAAAGAATATTATTATTATTACCCCATTTTACAGATAGGAAATCAAGCATAAGTTTAACGAAGTGAACATTCTTGCCCAAGGTCACGGAGCACAGTGTTGTAAGAATTAGCCCACTGTGGACAACTACCGAGTGCCAGTGAGGCACTGCGCTCAGGGCTGCAAAATGACAGGTGCCTGTCCACCTTAGGTCAGACCTGTCCACCTTAGGTCAGGCCTCCCCCCTTTCTGATCGACCTAGCAGGAAAGGCTTTCAAGCCAGGGGAGCCCGGAATGACAGGAGGGGAGAGCACTCCTGCCCCAGGGGTTCCCAACTTCTGGAGTCTCCGGCAGACACTGCACAGAAAACAGCCTCCTGTGTGGCCAAATGACTTTCCTTGTACTGAGGCATTTGCCCTGAAGGCTGAGTTATTTCCTAATCCTTATGCTTAATATCTTTAGAAAGACTCATTTGAAAAACAGATTGAGTCTGTATTGAGATTAGTTAGGCTTCTTATTAATGCGAGGTGCTAATCCCTCGCCTAGAAAAATGCAAAGAAAGTTTTGACTGAACCATCTAAACTATGACCCAGAGCAGTCCTTGGTTCATTAGCACTGCCTTTGTCTCAGTCTTGACATTTTCTTCTGCACCTTCACTGGTCCCTAAGACCATGAGAAACTCATCCCATGATTTCTGGGTGGCTAGGTGGGGATGGAGTGAGCAATTTCGGGTAGCGGCTCTGTTACAGGATCGGGAGAAATTAGGTGAATCTGCAGCATCTGACCCATTTATTGCGTAGCTGAACAGCTGAGTCTGGGGCTCGTGGCCATGGTGGTGGCCGGGCATATCTGTGGGGCCCACAGATATGGGGTGTGAGGTGCACTGGAGGGAAAGAGCTCAACTGTGATCCTTTGGGAGCACTTGGGATTCCTAATACAATCTTGTGTAGAATTCTTTATTTTAGAAATGTACTGTAGAGCTATTCTAACAACTCCAAGAAATTCAAAATTCATCATTTATTTCTGAAGTCGTGGTTAGGGCAGGGTTCTGAATCCATGGGAAAGCAATTAATTAGAAAAACAGGCTACTCGGGACTTTTAAAATGATCCAACACTGAAAGATCGTGGGGCGGGGGGGGGGGGGGGAAACACTGTGGCTAAAAAATGTCCCAGCTGCGTTAGAAGGTGTGGAAGAGCAGCTATGGGACAGCAGGGTCTTGGGTACAAGGTTGGAGGGGCCACATCTCGGCCTCTCCATCCTTCCCGTCAGAGCACAGGGACTACCAGCGTTGAGGGAAGCTGTCTCTGGCGCCCATCCGCATCTGGGCAGTGATAAATGCCTCTTGTTCATCAAAGCCCCTCTCTCCCAGTGGATCTGCACAGCCACATAATATGCCCCCAGGGCCAGAGAGGAGAGCCCCCCCCTTCCCTGTCCCATGCTGGGAGGCTGGGGACAGCCTGGGGGTCCTGTGTGAGGTTCTAGGAGAGTGACATCCCCTCTTGTAGAACAGTTTGAGGGTTCCAGATAATGCACATGGGGCTGACGCTACCCCGGCCCACCGGCAGCAGGGCAACCATCCAGGGTTTCCAAGCTGATTCTGAGCAGGATGCAAAACACCATTGGCGGCCCCAGGATTCACAGTGAGATTATAGGATCTAGTCACCTGCATAACTATGCGACAATTAGACATTCAGCAAATACACATGTGAGTACCCCTACCCCAGAGCCTCCACCCTCAGGGGACAGAGGCTTGGCCCACACTCAGCATCTTTAAAGCCCCTCGGACCAAGGTGCTCCAGCCTAAGTCTGCCACTTACCAATTTGCACAAAGTCTTCCTTACTCCTAGAGTTTCATGATATAGGACATTTCTCTGCAAATTCTTTTTTTTCCAAAATTTTAAATGTTTACTTATATTTGAGAGAGAGAGAGAGAGAGAGAGAGAGAGCAAGCATGAGCAGGGGAGGGGCAGAGAGTGACGGAGACAGAATCTGAAGCAGGATCCAGGCTCTGAGCTGTTAGCACAGAGCCCAACGCGGGGCTCGAACTCAAGAGCCATGAGATCATGACCCAAGCTGAAGTTGGCTGCTCAACCGAATGAGCCACCCAGGCACCCCTGCAAATTCTTTAAGGTGTGAAATCTGAAAAGAGTTAAATATGCTCCAAGGAAAAGGGAGGAATCATCTCAAATTAGTATTTTCAAAAGAAATTAATGACTTGGCTTATTTAGCTCATAGGAAACTGTGAATATCACCCATCAGTGTGAGTAGAAGGGAAGGCTTCCATTCGAGAGGGAGGGGCTGCCTGGATGGGGAGTAAAGGTGCAAACAGATCCTGACAGAACCCCGGCTCCTACCCGCTACCCCAAGGGGAAACCAGCGAACTGGGTCTTTGGACCCTCCTTTACTGTGACGTTGCTTTTGGAATCTGTCACTCTAGGAGTTACAGCTGATGTTACAGCCCGAAGTGGAGCTAAACCAAAATAAACAATCTGCTCTGTTCTGCTTAGGCTAATACGACAGTGATGTAGGACCCAGCGCGCTGGCAGAGGCAAGACGCTTTCTCCACCCTGCGTGTGTGCCACTCACGCCCCGATGTGCGCAGGCCCTGTGGGGAGGGGGACCTGGGCTCCCGGTAATTATGAACACTGGTCAGGGGACCCGGGGAGGCGCTGGGGCAGAAACTCAACATTTTGCTTTCAAGTGCAAATAGAATTATTCTGTTTATATCAGGGGGCAGAACAAGCTTTTAAGCTGAACGTACCAAAGTCTTTTATTTGCTTTTTCTTGGGTGTGGGGGACCTCTGTGTCTGTGAGTCTGGGGTTTTTGCTGATACACTAATGGATGGTGAGAGTTTTCCTTACAGTTCACAGAAAGGGCGTGTGGCTGACAGTATATATAGATTTGAAGCCACCTGCGCAGACACATTTCCAGTTGTCTTAAATACCCAATATACATTTTTTTGGTGCATATTTGGTCTTTTGCCAACAACTGAATCTCTTGGTGTTATCAATGCCTTTTTTTCCCCCACAAAGATAATAGGCTTTTGTCTTTAAAGGGCGGTGGGGGGGTGTTAGTAACTACCTCACCTATGGCTTCCTTTCTGAAGACGATCTTAGCCTGCCTTGTTTGATCATACTGAGAATGGGCCTTCGTTCTCTGACCGGCTCCAGCAATGCACACCCGTGCCGTTGTATTTTGAGCCCCAGTGTGTCCGGTCTGATCTGAGTGCAGTATTATTCTCTCTCTTTCCCTTTAATTCCTGCATGGGCTCCCAGGAGTCCCAGATGCAGGCTACTTCTCCAGCAGCTCGTGAAGGCACCGCTATGCAAATGGTCTCAGCGAGCCCCCTAATCTGGTTATGCCTTCCACTTCCACTTCCACTCAGGATCACTTGCTCTGGGTGAGGGGAAATTGCCATACATAATTCAGTGAAAATTGTCAGCTGAGTGGCTTGGATTAAATCTGGCCTTCTACATGCAATCAATTTCCAATTTTATCACCTCATCCTAAGCAAAGCGTGAACGAGAGTTCCGTGAACTTGGCTGGGGATGGAGCAGGGTCCCCTTTAATAAACAGATGCTTAGTACACCCCCTCGTTATTCTAAATTGTGATTTTCTAAAGGTAAACCAGAGCCAATCCTAATGATCGTCCCCCTCTCTAGGAATTCTCCACGGAATCAAACCTAGGATTAAGTTCATAGAGAGGGAGGGTAGGAAACAGGAAGAAACACGTTCCCTGTCCCGTCTGGATGCCAGGCTGCAAGTATCTCCCTGTTCCTGCCAGGTGTCCCCTCCTCTGCACAAGTGTTTTCGGAGCCAGGGGACGCGCCGCCCCCCAACCTGCAGGCTCTGGGCCTTCACTGATCCTGACACAGGCCATAAAATGAGTCAGCTGTGTGAAGTGCCCAGGTTGAGAATGAGTGCCAGTGACCAGCACCTGCAGGGCTGATAAGGCATGAGTTTGCACCTGGCTCAACCTTCCAAGGGGGATTTTTTATGCCTCTCCTTTCATTCCACTCCTACGGTCCTGTCACCGGATGGCTCACACTCCAAAGCCAATCCGAATGGGCTCTGCCTCCTGGCATGGGCACTAACATGGGGGGGGGGGCTGTAATGCCTCAGCACAGGCAATGCTATGGCAGTGACACCCTACGGAAGAAAGGGTCCCATAGCCACGTGCTCCCGCACAGATGTCCACCCCTCCTTAAAACAGCCTTCGGCTGCCCAGACAGACTGACAAAGTATTCTCTTCACTCCAGACCTGTGAATTTTCCCTTCCTCCCACCAGTGGAGTACTGTGAATAAACATTGAAGAGGAAAATAAAAAAAATAAAATAAAATAAGAGCTAGAAGGAAAACCATGGAATCCTACCCCTAGATGGGGCTACTGTCTGCAAGTGTCCTATGTTTGTTCTTTAAAATTCAGTTCACTGAAACTGAGATTGAAATTAGGTATCAACAGAGAATTTACAATTTAAATCAAACTTTGACTCCTGTAATTAAGTCTTTAGTCCTGTGAACCTCATTCACAGCCTCGGCATTAGGCCGCTGTGGGATTCCAATTGATAAATTTCTTAATTTCCTGGGTGCCTGACTTAAAAAAAATTAAAGGAAAATCAAGCCTGAAATGTTGAGTAAATTGAAAGGGAAGAGAGGCCAGATTATGACAGATTATGGACAACAAGAGACTAAGGGCTGGGCCTTGCCAGAACACTTGGTAAACCCGGGAAGGCTTCAATCTGTCCATTTAGTAAATACAACTAAGGGAGGAGACCTGCATTCCGACTGGCGTCTGCAATCTGTATTGCATAAGAGCAGTTAGAAATGGCCAGTTGGGGAAGCAAGCATGATGGGATTCTCCCTGTGATTTCTGAGACAAGCATCACTGCAGTGACCGCTACACCTGACATCACTGAGCGAAGGGAAGGTCTGCACACTTCTCCTTTTCAGACTTAATTCCGCCATCCAGGACAAAATGTAATGGAAGGCAGCATCCTGCGCCATGTTTCTCAGTCATTCTGTTGGGATGGTACTCTTGCTCTATATGTTGCTAAAATAGCCAATGTTTATTGGGTCCTAACTACGTGCCAGGCATTGTTTTAACTGCTTTATATACATGGACTCATTTAATTCTTAAAAACATGCCATGGGGTGCCCAGGTGGTTCAGTTGGTTGAGCATCGGACTTCGGCTCAGGTCATGATCTTACGGTCTGTGGGTTCCAGTTCCCTGTCGGGCTCTGTACTGACAGCTCAGAGCCTGGAGCCTGCTTCAGATTCTGTATCTTCCCCTCTCTCTGCCCCCTCCCACACTCACATTATCTCTCTCTCAAAAACAAACAAGCAAGCAAGCAAGCAAATAAACATGCCAGGATTAAAGTATTATTACAATCCTCGCTACCGATTTAAGTAACTTGTCTGAAATCATGGCCCAAACTCTTAAACTTCACTTTAGGGTCTTCAAAGACCAGGGCCATTCTGAAAACTCAGCTTGACCCATTGTGTAACAGAGGGGCAGCCTATTTATTAGGAGGTATTGTGGCTTAAAAAAAAAATGAAGATTGCAACTAAGACTCATAACTAACCCCTTGCACTGCTCCAGGTCACATGCCTCAGGCATCCTCTGACTTTAGAACTTAACTTGAACACTTGAAAGCTTTCTTGGGTTCAGGGAAGGCAGCCCGGACGCAAAGCGGAGATGGAACACCGGCGCATTCAATTACCACCACCCGCAACTCCCTGGGAGCACAGAAAGTCCGAGGAGTGAATTGGAAGGTATATACTAGTGAGCAAATAGACAAAATGTGTCTTATCATTTAATTTTATTAGCAGTGACAGTTTTAAGGGGAAAGCTTTCGCAGTATTTCAAACTCTGGCATCAAAATCTGGCAGATTCAATTTTGTGTTTATCAAGTTAACCGACGACACACGTACAAAAGAAGCATTCAAAAATCTTCAGGCCAGCCCTTCAATTCGTATGCTAGGCCCTGCTTGCCTACAATTGGAAAACCCAAAGGAAATATATCTCCTACCTGCTAAAGAGCAAAGGAGGGTTCAGCCCCCCAACAGGTAAAGACCTTCACATTGCTTGCTCCCTCTTACTCTATAGCAAGTTCATCTCAAAAGAAGCCCCCTGGCTACGCAGGCAGGCAATCAAGTGGAAAGTTCAGACAGTGTAATTACAGAGGGTGGGGTGAGCTTCGGCCGGCAGTCAGGGAATCACAGTGAATAAGCAGGCTGCTTCAGGAGACTCACCTGTTAGCACATTTATTGCAACAACTGGAACCAGCAACTAACGCACATCTACCCGATCATCCTGGGAGCAGCCCACTCTAGACCGTCAAGAGCTGGGAAAATGACCTGGGGCATCCCCAACATCACAGGTGCAAAGCCCCACTTTTCTTAATAAAACCCAGTAACAAAACAGAAGGCGTCATGAAGCGCAATGGAAGGTCACTGCAACAGCACTGTGAGATTAAGGGGAAATAAGCACATTTTACTCTGCCCCAGCCTGAGTTTCCTCCCCTTATTCCTTACAGCAAGAGGTGAATAGAATACCACACTTGCACTTTTGTTGCGTGTATTGAATGGCTTTGTGAATTCATTGAAGCTAAAGTTCCCATTTCAAATATAAGAATATAAGGCAAACATGAAAAAAAAACACATCTCCTAGGTAATCCGAATTAAAAATAAGAGCCGTGATCAAGAGACAGCGTGCCTTGTTGATTTATCTGGGCCTTCAGTTTTCTGGCCCACCGAGGGCTCCACCTCCTTCTCCTCTTTATTCTTCGTGATGATGCACATTCTCATTTGACAGTTTCAGCGGATTGAGGCTGAATGTTAAGTTTTCTGCCAAAGTGGGTTCAGTCTCTTGTCAGCGATTTCCTTTAGTAAAATGCACTTTCATCTTTAATCTACTGAGGAGAGCTGTTCATGACAGGAGATCCTTGGAGAAAAGGAGACTGAGGGGCAGTCTGCTACCCCGTTTAAATTGGCTTCACCCAGATAAGTAAATATAAAGATAAGGCCAACAAGGGTTAATAATTTATGCTCGAGAAAACTTAAAAGGGTTGTATAATTTGAGCTTCCCGTGAAAGTCCAAAACTAGACTCAACATTATATATAAGCCAGCTCGACCCCCTTACTCTCCTTTGTTCGAAAGTCCTGGCTCCATTGTTCTCCTGGCTACCCACTCTCCAAATCAGGAAAGCATGAAAGGTGCCTTCTGCTTGCTTCCCCATCTTATCAGCCAGTTAATCAGTTGTTAGGTTTTGAGTCATTAGTACTTCTTGCAACTGTTTCCTCCTTTTCGTTTTATTTTTATTCTCGCTGGGACAACTGAGAATAAAATTCTCCCTTCCTATCTCCCTTTATTTTTTTTTTAATGTTTATTTACTTTTGAGAGACAGAGAGAGATGGAAAACAATCAGGGAAGGGGCAGAGAGAGAGACACACACAGAATCCAAAGCAGGCTCCAGGCTCTAGGCTCTGAGCTGTCAGCACGGAGCCTGACGCGGGGCTCGAACCCACGAGTCGTGCGATCATGACCTGAGCTGAAGTCAGACGCTCAACTGACTGAGCCACCCAGGCACCCCTTATCTCCCCTTCTTTAAATCCATGTACCACGTGGGATGTCAAAGCTATTCCACAGGAGACTGTGAACATGTCGATGCCAATTAGAATGCAGTGAACATCTAGGGTGACTCTCCCCTCCCTCCCCGCGGAACCCTGGTTAGCAGCTGTGTGGATGCCATCTACCTGGAAGGCTCAAGGTGCTGTCCCTACTCTCTGGGTGACTTCAGCTTTAAAGTCTCTGTGTGTAGATGATGATACAGGTGAAGAACCTGGAGCTTACGGGAGCAGGAGACTTTACAGTGGTTCGGAGTGGAGGTAATGAGCAAGAGTTTTCAGTTGCTTTTAGGCAATGCAAGTAGACTGCGCAGCCCACAGTTTCTTCCCCTTCAGTAAGCACGGGGCCAAATGAACAAAAGGAAATATTAAAGCCTTAAACAGTAAAAGAGAGCTTTCAAAAATGTATTCCTTGCTTACAACAGTGGCCCAAACTCTTCCCTCTGTTACCAAGTTAAAAGAAATTATAAGGTAGCATTGGAAGCGAAAAGTAAAGGGCTGCAGCATATTTTACCCCTGAGGAAAATGATTATGCAGTTTGCTGGGCAGCTGACGTTGACCTGCGGAGGTGGACCGAGGTGCTGAAGCTGGGCAGCCACGGTCAGGGTCTTTTCACAGAGCTGAGCCGTGGAACTTTCGGCTGTGGCGGAAATGTTCTGTCTCTGCCCTGACTGTGTTCTAGCCACCAGCCGCGTGTGGCTACTGAGCAAGTGAAAGGTGCCAGCACAATGGATTTTTTAATTGTATGAAATATTAATTTTAACATGAATTTAAATCAGCATGTTAGCTCGAAGCTACCACATTGGACAGCGAAGGATCATGAGCGCACGGTGCCGAACCTTCCACGGATGCTTGGGTCACAAGCCGAGGAAATGCAAACACAGACCAGAAGGAAGCATGAGGCAACAGGACAGAACTCTCGGAAGCAGGGTAAGCAGGCTCGAAGGCTGCTTGCTTCTTCTCCATGTGCAACGTCCCCTGAAGACGTGAAATCGGCATGCGCTTTTGCACAGAATATGTGCCAAGTTGGTGAGCCTGTAACTACCCCGAAAAATATTAGGAATGACGATGAAGTTGGGTGTCACAACAGTGACAGCAAGAGCTCACTTCTGCAGAAGTAATGAATGGTAAGCACTTCACACAGTGCGCACCTGCAGGGTCGCTTTAATGTGAGCGAGGAAACTGAGGCCCACCAAATGAAAATAACTCAGCCAGGATCGGAAGCTTAACAACGGTGGACTCAAGCGTCAAACCGACCCCTCTAGGACTCAGAATCAATAAGCTTTTAAGCACTGAACAGTTACAAAGGGGCTATGGCTCAGCCGCTCCAGTGCTGGACCCAGCACTTAATTCCCGGAGACCTCGGGCTACATGGGCATCCGGAGTGGCCAGAGCGCCTGGCCCAGGGGCCTCCGGGCTGGGGCTTCACAAGCAGCCTTATCTTTCCACCCCAGTGAGGCCTACCACTGTCATCATTTTTCTTTGTGTGCTAGGAGGCAAAAAGGAGAAGCACCGAACAACATTCTGAGAAAAGCCACATGGGACGTGCCCTCAAAAGTTAAAAATAAATGTGCCAGCAAGGATTCCCGCACACCCTTTGCCTTGGTCTGTAAACAGTACTGGAGGCAGGGAGATTCTCCCGTAACATCTAATCTGCGGGAAAAGGCATTATAAATGAGACAAGGTCAGAAAGCACCCTGATGTTTATACAGCAAGGGACTACATTCCTAGGCGGGGAGGTGAAAATTAAGAGCCCAGGAGTCCCTGGGGATTAGCTTTCCTGCTATCGTTAAAGAAATGTACATCTCAGCAAATCAACTTTGTATCATCCTCATTCTCAGACATATTGGTCAAGCAGGGGGTTTCCACACCACTCCCCTATCTAGACCCTCGAGGACAATGGGACATGTGTCAATCAGGTCCGAGGACAGACTGCCACGTATCCTAGGAGCAGCCTCGCTCGCTTACGGAACAGGCTCCCTTTTCCACCGGCGGAACATTTTGTCAATCCTGACACTAGGCCAGAACCCCTGAGTTGCTGTGTGTGCAGACTTCATATTAGATGATTAACACCAATGGGAAGGAGAAGAGAGGAGAAATGGGGGAGAAACACATCAAGAGTGGATTTTAAAGTCTTCTGTTACATCTTACTAAAATTGGCCCCAACCTCCCTCATCCAACTAGAAATAAAAATAGTTGATTGTTATTCTAGGGTTCAAATGTGAGGGGGGGGGTGCGGCGCGTAGGTCATTATTTTCCACTCAATTCTTACTACCTATTCTATGTAAACAAAAGCTTTCTATGTATATGATATGTAATACTGGCTTGCAATATAGAAGCAAGTTTCCTCCCATTTCTCACCCTATATAACAACCATCAGGTCCTGTTCATATATAAGTTTGTGAGAACTTTTCCTCATGGGTTATTAATATCAGAAATAATAGCAACATATTTGCCCGTGTGCTCAGCCTATGATGTTTTACATAAATTAGTTTATAATTTTCCCCAAACCCTTGAGAGATAATTTAAAAAATTTTTTTAATGTTTATTTTTGAGAGAGAGAGGAGAGTGTGCGCACACGCGCATGTGAGCATGAACGAGGGAGGGGCAGAGAGAGAGGGAGACACAGAATCCAAAGCAGGCTCCGGGCTCCAAACTGTCAGCACAGAGCCTGGCACGGGGCTCAAACCCACAAACTGTGAGATCATGACCTGAGCTGAAGCTGGACCTTTAGCGACTGAGCCACCCAGGCACCCTGATAGCTATTCTTTTTATTCAACAGATCCATTCACTCATTCTTTCATTCAACAAACATTTATTGAACATCTATTCAGTTGCAGGGAGCATTTTTCATCCATTGCCATTTTGGAGAGAACGGGGCTTAGGTTAATCTCAACACTATCAGTAGGGAGGAAAATATACACAAAGGATTACATCATAGCTCTTACATAAAATTATCTATTAATATATGCTCATGTTATGCTAATACTTTTTTAAAAATGATATCTGAGTGACTAACTTTTTTTGTTTTTGTTTTTTTTGGCTCAGGTCTTGTGTCTAACAGATTTTTGGTTCCATTCATTCCTCATTTGGGAAAAGACAATTCCTAAATGTGATGGTTCTTGGGCTGATATAATAATTGGTTATAATAACTGGCTTCCTTCTAGAGGACAAAAACTTTGTTTCTATTCCATTTTAGATTCTTCACCTTCTAACCCGCAGAGTACTTAACTGGGTAAAGTAGGGATGGGGGTAATATTGGCATTCCTTGAGAAGATAATGCATGTGATGCCAGGGGATCTAAGTCTTTTGAATAGTAGCTAAGTTTGTAGCTAAATCATCAACCTTCCCAAAGAAAGATGCTGCAGTCACCAGAGATTTGTTTGCTGATTCTGGACTAGGTGAATTCCTCTCTTTGTCTTCTTTTTCCCCCGCCCAGTTCAGAAATACCTTAGGGTGTGCCTTTTTAGGGAAGACTAAAACCCTAAAACATGAATCAGTGCATCACTTGGAAAAGAAAGATTTCCAAAATTAATTGCTAATTGATTCAACAAACATTTGTTGAATACCTGTCATGTGTCAGGTTATGATGTAAACTCTGTGGATACAACTGGAAACAAGTTCCCTCTCTCCTTGGCCTTTCTATTCTCTTCCACAACAGCTGGAAAAGAGGAAGGGATTCAAGATAGAAACTCCACCTACAACACAAAAATTGTGCATTTGGGCTAGAGGATGTCCTTTAGCTGTGCACTTGAAAGTCTAAGAGGGCTACACCGGATCATGGGGCTCTTGGTGGAGCCCCTGGAGAAGAGTAGGGAAGATTTAGGACTCATTTTTACAAGTGAGGAAACTAACACCAAAGAGACAGAGTTTGTTTCCTGAGGTCCCCCAGGCTAATGACAGTCTTTGTCCCATCAGATCTCAGGTAGTGCCCCCTCAGGACAGCTAATGCTGACATTTGTTTTGGTCAAGAGAGAAGAGCACATTCAGCTTCATTTCATCCTTTTTTTTTTTTTTTTTCTTTGTAAACTGTAGTTTCCTTTCTGGATCATTGCTTTGTATTAAATTCACATCCTCAGGTATTTCCCCCCTGTGGGTCAGATTAGCTCTCATTGAAATATTAATTCCACATTTTCAATAATCCCTGTGGTTTGATGTCACAAATATCTGGATAAATTGTGATAACATTAAAAACGGCTTTCTCTGCCTTCATATACTGCCATATAATGCATTCTTTTACCATCAAAGGAAAGTCAAAATACGCCTCTCTAAATCCTCTTTGTTTTTCAAATTTTATGATTTGGACATGGATGATATATAGATCACAGTCAAACATTTTCTTCTTACCTGATCTGATTTTGCTTGATAAAATCAACTCCATCTATATGTATGTTTTTTAGAAATATGTCTCCGTTTTTCCTAAATGGATATGTCTTACATCTAATGCATAAGAAAAAATTCCAGTAGCACCTCCCTGGGGAATATGAACTAGCCCCTGATTATGCTAATGGAAGCCAAGAGGTTTTCAAAGCAAAAGAGCTATAATAAATTATTCATAAATAGGTCTCTCCTTTGATGGTTTTGGTGTTTCCGGATTTTCCTGACTGTAGAGGATATGTGATATGATATATGTAAGGAAAGCTGAAGTTGTTACAGAGGGAAATGGGAATTGAAAATTAATTGGAATTTAAAGCACTGCATTTTTGCATTGGGTATATTTCGTGGAGGTGGCAGGGCGTAGGCAAGAGCCAGGAGCCTGCTTATCTGATTGTCCTTAGAGATTGCAGGGACTTGCTTCTGATGGAGCTGTGTCCTAGTTCCCAAAGGAAAACGACTCCCCCAAAACTCCTGCCCTGGACAAGGTACTAGTCTGTATTTGGGTTGCCAGACTAGAGAACTAAAGGCTTTGGTTGAGATACTGCTCTGTTTGTGCTTAGTTTCTCTGCTTCTCTTCTCCTTTTGTTTTTTCTTCCCTTTCTTTCTTTCATTTGTTGGTTTGTTCCTCAGGGTCTCCACATGGACCATGCCCAAGGGACACCTTGTGGTGTTCAGGAACGGTACACTCTTAAAGTTGTCACGTCTATGGCTGCCATAGTTTTATTACATATGCATTTTGTCATGCCTACCAACATTTCCACAGTTTTAGAACGCCTTTTAGTCAGAATGGATGCTGATGGGTTATGAAATCTGTTCATTCCTACTTGCAATGATCTGATCTCTGTAAGTTAAATTAATTGCATCTACTTTGGCATTTCTATTTTTCTTTTTTGCACTCAATATTGAAAAAAAAAACAATTTCTGTCTTCAGTTTAAGTCTTTTCTGTTCCCTGAACTTCACCAGGCCCTCACAAATTTAGGGTAAGACCCCACTCTATCTTTCCTCTAATTCCCAAGATGCTCATGGACGAATCCACTTACCTACCTTTATGAAAACCCAGGTCCCTTTCCTTTTATCTGAGATTTTCCTCAGTCAAGAACACTGTCTCTACTGTAATGATCTGAATAAAATCATCTCCTTATGAGATGCTGTCAAGTGCATTTTGTCTTTGATACTGAGGAGACTTCAGCTAGCCCTGTATTCACATTTAGCCTTCTAATTCGTGAAAGACTATGAAGAAACAGAAGGTAACTTTGAAAAAGACAAATCTGGGTTGGGTGAGAAACTCTATAAGCCCCGATGTGCTTGGAACCCGTCAGATTTCTGTTGATTGTTACAGTATAATTATTAATAGCACTCCATTACTCTCAGAAGTATCCTGGCCTAGACGAGGAATTATATGGTCATCAGGTACTAAACCCCACCCCCAACACAGACCTAAGCATCAAGCACATAGCTAAGGCACCTTTACTGAAATGTGAGTAACAAGATGTCAACAGTCATCTATCTTCATGGTAGGAGCTCTAAGAAGCCCACTTGACCTCACAGTTAAGGCATCACAGGTGATCAACCCTGGAAAACGATGCAGTCTCTATGGCTAGCATTTTTCTTACATTAGAATACTTGATTTAAATAGTTTTAGTTTGACATCGATATACCTTGGACTTGATGTCTTTCTTAGAGAAGGAAATCTCCAGGTTGTTTCAGCCCTTCCTCTGGATGGGTGAATACACACACGTCAGACTACTGACAGTGGCCATGAGTAGATATTTATTATGTGTTTTCTAATATCTGCTAAGGAAAAATTGATTTTGAGATAGGTGTTGCAGGATGAGTCCCCAATATCTCACCAACCAGTAGAAAAGAAAAGTTAAGTAGCTTTCAACAAAACAGAAGGATCCCAAATTTTTTTTTCTTGCTTATGTGTATAGAGGAATACTTTCCACCAGATAATAATTTCCCTTCCAATGGATTAAAGCTTGAGACAATATCAAGGATGTTCTGAAAGCTCAGGACAAATCTAGTCTAATTTCTTCATCCTGAGTTTCTTACATGTTACCCCGTTTGTATCCAACCTCTGGTTAGCATCAAGGCTCCAGTTTAGTAAGAGTAATGCTGATTTGTGGCTGAATGAGTTCTGGAATGATAAACTACTGGTACCTCAATATTGCAACCACTCTTCTTTAAAAAAAGTTTTTTAAATGTTTATTTACTTTTGAGAGAGAGAGGGAGAGAGACAGAGCATGAGCAGGGGAGGGGCAGAGAGAGAGGGAGACACAGGATCTGAAGCAGGCTCCAGGCTTTGAGCTGTCAACATAGAGCTCGACGTGGGTGTCGAACTCATGAACTGCGAGATTATGACCCAAGCCGAAGTCGGACGCTTAAGGACTGAGAAACCCAGGCGCCCCCGCAATCACTCTTCTTACTATCTCCTTGCCTACCCAATCCCCAGTCTCTTCCACGTAAGGGTGATGCTAAAGATGACTGGTTTTATGCCATGGATTCTTCATGAAATCATAGGAAAATACACTTGAACTTTCAGTGCCCCAACATCAACAAATAATGATGCTACCAAATTATGTTTCAGAAACTTTTAAAAACTTGTATCTGCATTACATTCTGCACAAACAACACGCTTTCAATTCCTACTGTGGCAGAGATGATAACCACAGAGGGAGTATTAAAAACAGATAATTATAATCAGAACAGGAGGAACAGAAGAGGAAGTAAAACACAGTCCCAATGTGTCAATGAAGAAGGCCAGAGAAGAACAGAACACTGGAATTTCAGGGCAGTGGATTGACACTCACATCAAGGTATGTTTTGCGAGCGTTTGCAAGAGGACTCACAATCTAATAGGTATTCTAGTGAATATAAAAATAAAGCAACGTGAGTCGCTTGCCCTCAAACAATTTAGATTTTCTGGAGAAATATTAAATGCGGACATAAAACCTTTGATGTGTGTCATATGACAAAATGTCTCCTAAAGCGGTATGGAATAAAAAGAGAAAAATGAAAACAAAACAAAAATAGAAGTGGCTCTGAATTGAATGAGAAACACCTACTTGAAAAACTTGAGGAAGAACAGTTTTGGCTATTAGGCAAGTGCAGTTGACAGGATTCAGAGTGAGCCCTGAACAGGCATCAGAGGTCAGAACACAGAGGGAAGAAAAAAAAGGAGATGAAGGATGAAGGGGCAGCCAGGTGACATTCAGGATAAGAGAGGACACACACATCATGGCTTAGTTTTATGTTTTGTGTTCGTTTTAAGGGAAACTGGTGTTTTCCTGAAACAATATATATTTGATGGAGAAGCACCGCCCATTTCGGTAGCAGAATAACTTTATCATATTGCTGGGAGAATTCAAGAATTGAAACTCGGAAGACAGCAGGTAGAAGTTATAAGTTTTGTATTAACATGGCAATATGGAGTGAGAGGTATGAACTCTGATATAATGTAATCTTTCACCAAAAACAGTTTTACTTTCTCAGTGACTTGACCCTGGTTGTATATTAATATCTTTTTAGGAAATGCATTTTTCGGGATACATTTTATTCAGTGATTGTTTTGAGATAGACATTCAAGGACGATTGGGTCTATGGATGCAACAGTCTGATAATATTGTTAAGTGAGTTTTGAGAGATTATAAGAAGACAAAAAAAAGTTTTGTTCCGATAAGTTTGGACAATGACGTATCTGAAATTACTTTTTAAAGAAAAAAAAAAAGAAGTCAATACTCATTTTTAAACTATATCGGATGCAAGTTTTTTTGCTTTTATCTCAAGTATATTTTAGAGGCTTAGGTTGAGCATACATTGAAACTGTAGTATGTAACGTGGCTCTATTTCACAGAGCTAGGAATACTGCCAATTTGCAAAGACCAACTTACCGAGGCTTCTTTCCTGAAAACTAAAATGACTTCCTTTAAAATGTACGTCCTCATAGCTTTCCAAACATCATTGCATTATGGGGGAGATCTTTTAGTTGTTTCAAAAACATTCCTATCACACACACTTAATTATTTCATATATAAGGCAAAGAGCGAAGGCATGGAATTGTTGCTCACGCTACAAAATGTTGACAGGCTTTGATCCTCGGCTCTGAGAATTTTACACAAACATTATTAATCCCACTATGCCTGTTCAATGCAAAAGCAGTGACACTGCTTCAAGTGTTAATACAGATAGCCATCCTGTGATACTCAAGCCCAAAGAATAGAAAATTTTAAACGTTAACAAGTTTCTGAAAGTGAGAAGTGCCGCTGATGCATATGTGATGAAATGTTAGTCAGAAGGAATGAGTGCGAGGGACAAAAAACAAAAATGAGAAGTATGAGAACCATTTTTTGTATCAGTGCAATCCACAACGATCAGATGGTTATATTGGCAAAGTTGGGAGGTGAACTTACCTATTTATAAACTTAGGGTAAGGATTTGTCAGGATCGTAAAGTGGAAAACTACCATTATGGACAGTCTTCCTGAAGGAAGTTACAACATCAGGATTCATTTATTCCCTGGGCTTTCTCTTGGTCCTCATACCCATTGTTCATGAAACCAATAAAACAACTCCAGTGTCTTATCATTAAATCAAGAAAAGTGACTCCCACCCCTTACCGCGCACCAGGACCATCTGGAAGCTTGTAAAAAATACTGATGCTCCTTTTTTACTTCCAAAAATTGTTTCTGCAATGGTCTGGGTTGGGTCTTGAACATTAATATGTATAAGAACTCATCAAGGGATTCTAACATGTCTCCAGAGCTAGGGAACAGGGGTTTATTGGGAGTAAACTGGAATCATACCAGAGATCTAATCTATCCTTATTTCGTTCATTCTTAAATCCCTATTCTTACAACTTCCTTGTCCCTTTAGAATTTGGACAGGAATCATAACAGTATTAACGTTGATCTGATATGTCTAAAACCACTGATTCATTTATTTATTGCACACACACTTATAATTCACATCCTAGAATTTGGAAAGGTACCCCAGACACAGACTGCTAAATCTCCACCTGTTGATTGAGTCATTTTTTTTTTTTATTGTTCATTTTCACAGTGACAATAACTTTGTGCTTCAGGGTGACTCAAATATAATTTCCTTTTCCCTTTTTTTTAAAACTTTTTTCTTTATTGGATTTTTCCCATTATAATAACATTTAACAGATGATCCTTATTTTACATAACTTGTTTCTAATAATGAAAACAACCTAACTTATTTATGAGACTAATATAACCTTGATACTAATATAACTGAATAAGAAGAATATAAGAAAATCACAGGACAATTTCACATAAGAATATAGATTGAAAATCCTAAAGAAGTATTACCTATCTGAATAAAGTATACATTAAAAAAAATAGAATCAAGAAGAGTATATCCCAAGGGTGTAATAGTAGCTTAACATAGAAAATATGTTTATGTCATTCATCAAATTAAGATAGAGGAGAAAATTTTCATAGTACCTTGAAAGATGCTGACAAATCATTATGAGTTGTACTCTATAGAGTATACTATATATATAGTATATTCTATTCTCTCTCTCTCTCTCTATATATATATATCTATATATTCTCTCTCTCTCTCTACACACACACACACACACACACACACACACACACACACACACACTGCATTAAAGAAGAAATTTTAGGCCCATAACCTTTAAGTAAGGTACAAAACAAGAATGTTTCATATCACTTTTACTGTTTAACTATATCCTGGACAATACAATAAGAATTAGAAATAAAAGGTAGAAGGATTATTATGGAATAGAAACAAGAAACGGTTACTTGAAAATGACAAGCTCATTTACATACATTCGAAAAGAGTCAAAGAGACCTTATCAAAAATAATAAAATTCATTAAAGAACCTTGAAGCGGATTTGATTAAATGTAGGGATATACCCCATTCAAAAACAGAACACCGACCACTGAACAGATATCAGCTCATCCCCAGATAATCTATAAGCTTAATGTGATTTTTTTTGAGGGGGTAACATATAGGATTATTTTCTAATTGGTTTTCTCAACCTTCTCACATATTAAGTATATATATCACATCATGTCCAAGAGTACTTCATAGTTTTTATAAATTCTTATAAATTTAGCAGCAGCCAAAAGAAAGGTGCAGTGGCCTGGAAGTCCGGTGTCTGGGTTTTATTGGCACCCACCTCCCCCACCAACAGGATGTGCTAGCAAGTCATGTCACTTAGCTCCTCTGAAACTCCTTTTCTTCACTGATAAATGAGATTAGACAATAGTAGGCATTTTTTGCATTTTTAAATCCATTCCATTTTGTAAATAAGCTTAAAAGTTTAATAACACCCACCATGTCTATGCCCCCCACCCACCCCATCACTCTGCTATCCCCACAACTCATATATCATCTTTCTGAAATAGTTCTTTCTAGGGGTGACTGGGTGGCTCTGTTGGTTAAGTGTCCAACTTTGGCTCAGGTCATGATCTCACAGTTCGTGGGGTCGAGCCCCATGTGGGGCTCTGTACTGACAGCTCAGAACCTAGAGCCTGCTTCAGATTCTGTGTTTCCTTCTCTCTCTGCCCTTTCCCTCCTCATGTTCTGTCTCTCTCTCTCTCTCTCTCTCTCTATCTCTAAAATAAATGTTAAAAAAAATTGAAATAGTTCTTTCTAGGCAATATTCTCCAGATTAAGATAGAAAATGGACTGTCTTCTATAGAACTTCATCAGGAGAGGTGCTGGCATATGCTTTCTGTAATTTGAC
Source organism: Cryptoprocta ferox (assembly GCA_028646485.1). Taxonomy (NCBI): domain Eukaryota; kingdom Metazoa; phylum Chordata; class Mammalia; order Carnivora; family Eupleridae; genus Cryptoprocta; species Cryptoprocta ferox. Next base: position 6,632,535 of record CM053577.1, on the reverse strand, counting down.
TCAATTAAATCTTCTATGTACAATACAAAATATGCCAGAGTCTGTCTATTAGAAAATACACACTTGAAGGACTTTTTTCTTCAGTGGTGTGTGCATGGTACTTCTTATAATACATATTGACCAGAACTGATGAAACAGGACATTCAATACATTTTCACTAATAACACACCTCCCACTCCCCGGAGCATAATCACAGTATAAAGTGATCTCTGGGTTTCTTCTGATTCTACAATTCAAGAATTATTCCTGCCTTAAAGCTCTTGACTACCCTTGGCTAGTTGGCTTCTTTCGAGATGCAACGCAACACCAAACTCACCTATCTGTTCCTCGTTTCTTCCTTCTCCCCAGCTCCACAACCTAAAAGAATAGGTCTCAAGGACCAAGGCACCAGAGTTTATATATATTTAGAAGGAGTTTCTTCCTGAAGGTCAGACAGTATTCAGAGTCACTGCTAATAATGCTAATGTGCATTTGCTTAGATCAGGGGTTGACATATTTTTCTGTAAAGGATCAGAAAGTAAATGTTTTGGCTTTGTGTACCTTATGTTCTCTCTCAAGTACTACTTAATTCTTCCACTATAACATGAAAGAAACCATGGATAATACATAGATGAATGAATATGGTTGTATTCCAACAAAACTTGATTTACAAAAACCGGTTGGGGGCTGGATTTAGCATATGGATCCTAGTTTGCCACTCACTGACTTCAATGTAGTTTATCCACTGATGAACAATTGTGTCCTATTTTGTGCTATCACGTGAGGAGGGCTCCTATGGGCATGAACAAGTTTCTTCACTTTTTTTCAAATGAAGAAGATATTTTTTCAGAGGGCACACATTTTCAATTTAGTTAGGTGTGTATGTGTGTGTATGTGTGTGTGTGAGTGTCTATACTGATTTAAAACATCAGTTTGATTTTAACATTTTTAGATACAGCTCACTAAGCAGAATATCAGTTCAGATCAGTTCTAGCAGACTTGACTTGAAAAATAACAACACTGGTGTGTTATTAATATTGCCTTTCTACACCTAGCATGGTCTCTCCTGTCAGGTTCATTAGCAGTAATCCAAGTGTGACTTCAGGTAATGATAACTTCAGGTGAACTCAAGTCTATTGCCAAGGTGTGAAGTTATCAAGGCAAAGATACAACTTCATGGAGAAGCAAACCATTCACGACCTTAACAACAAATAAGTGTTAAATGGCTACCCGGTATCAGTTAGGCAAGTTTTGTTGTGGCATCCAATTATTGAATTGGTAAAAAAAAAAAAAAAAAAAAAAAAAAAAAAAAAAAAAAAATCCCTCAGTAGGATAGCATGTAATAAATGACCAAGAATCTGAAAGTCATGAATAGAGTGTTGAAAATACATTTACCATCATTGATTCTCATGGGTAAGTTAGAGGAATATATAAAGCAGGTACTAATAATGAAGCAAAATAACAAAGGGGCTGTCATTTCAAAAGATACTTGACAAAGTAGTTGAGTCCTTTTGATAATCTTTTATCAATAAGGAAATAGTAATTACAAACAATTTCTGGTTGCGTATACTTTGGCTATTACGTTGTAGAATAGAAATAGGATTCCTTTTAATATTTAACATTGGTTCTGTACTTATAGGTTGAAAATCAGATAGTACTTGTTTTGAAATCACAGTCAAGAACTCTATAAATTTAGACATTAGTAGTACATCATTACGTTGTGTGAAAACTGGGTAGGCCACATGGCTTCGAGAGACTCTGATGTGCTGGAAACAATTCTAGCTGTCAAGATAGTAAAGGCCAGAGTGGTCTAGAGACTTCTGCTGCCTGAATATCCCCTTTGCCTATTCCCTTTATAGTGCTAATGGAGCCCAGGAACATACTGTTCCAAAGTGAGCCTGAAACAGCATTCTCTTGGGTGAAATGTTCTCTCTCTGTTGGCGGGGAGAATCTTTCCTCCTTATTCTAATCTCAGTTCCCCACTGAGGAGGAAGAACACTGCATTTATCTCCAGGATCATAACGTGAAGGCTGGTGGCATTGAGGCAGCTCTGTATGGAATGGGTAATTGCTTGGTTGTGCCTTTCAATTACCTACATCACAGCTGTGCTTTTAGATTAGTCAGACAGAGCAAGGCTTCTGTTTAAAGTTACCTCCCTGAAACTCAACAATGTCTTCACACATATGCCAAGAAGCCAGGATTATGTGGGGGCACAATTATATGGGCTGTGTGGAATAATTGTATCTCTCTCTCTTTTCATATTCCAGTTCATTAAAAATGAGGCGCTACATTTCTGGTGTTTCTAAGAGTTAAGAAAAACACTCCTACTTCTTACCTGCTGATCAGATTTTAAGATATGTGGTTAAGCTTATATATAGCTTTCAGTATTCAGCATGCCTAACAAATGAATGTGTATCAAGAAAAATGTTGCTAAATACGCCTGGGTGGCTCAGTTGGTTAAGTGTCCGACTTCAGCTCAGGTCACAATCTCGTGGTTCGGGAGTACGAGCCACACATCGGGTCCTGTGCTGACAGCTCAGAGCCTGGATCCTGCTTCAGATCCCATGTCTCCCTCTCTCTGTGCCCCTCCCCTGCTCATGCTCTGTTTCTCTCTCTCAAAAATAAACAGACATTAAAAAAAAGAAAAATGTTGCTAATATTTATATGCGAAACAATGATAATGGCACTAATAATTCTAAGGTATAATTCCCCTGAGAAAAAAATAAAATGAATTTGATTAATCTTAAAATATTCTAGAGCAGACCTATGAACTTTGCATTAACTGGTTGCTATTTTCTTGTTAAATGCAGAATCTACTTTTGAGAGGTTTTTTTTTTTTTTCTGGATATTTCAATATTACCATGCCTTCAATGTCAAAAGGCAAAGTCATGTCTGTTAGTATATAATGACAAGTTTACAGTGTCAGAATCTTCTATCATTAGGACAATATTAATTTCAAATAAAACAAGTACTAACTAGAAGGAAGCAAAAAGATAGATACTGTGATAAAGGGAAGGACTTTTCTTTCGACTGTAACTATGCTTTAATTTCTTTCTGTATTCATTCAGCTCCTGTTTGTTGAGTGTCTCCTTGTGACATATCATTTGTGAAGTAGTGCCATTGAGTAGAACGTTTCTCTGGATGTGGGTGTAAGTTTTAGCACAAGAAATCCATGTATACCTGTAAGTGGACAGTCTATGTGCCATGTGTGGTTAGAAGGGTTGAGAATAAATTAATATCTCATTCTTAACTCCTTTTCAGTATGATATTTGCCATCTAACTTTAAATTTTCTGAAACAACTCATTGAATGCCTCTGCCCTCTTACACCCCAAAACTGGGAAGTCACATGCACCCTGAGTACTGTAAAACCGGGCACATGATCCCTCAGCCCACCCACTGCAACAAGACAAGGACCAAGCTCTAGCATGGCTCCCAGTGGCATACGATCCTGTCCCAAGGATGACGCCAGCTCCCTGGTTAAAATGCCTGCCTGAGAAAGCTCAAGGCTGTCAAGAGAGTTTACTGTTAGCCAACACCTGATGACAAGTCCCAGACCTCCCTTTCTTAGAGCATTTATGAAGAAGGCTTTATGATTGTGAATATGTAGCTCTTTCAACTCAGACATGTCCTTCTCAAGGACCTGAGAGCCATTCCTCTGAAATGCACTCATCGGGAAGGACGGGGCCTCTGTGTGCCAGTTCATGGAATCCCTCTTCCATAACTGGCCTACAGGCATTCACACCAATCAGGTCAGCCCTCTGTACTTGTTCACTGTCTGATTCACTAAGCCCTGCTCTCCACTCCTTCCTGCTCACCCTAAACTGCCCAATCACCTCCGCATAGATCAGAACAGAGCTCAGCTCTTTCCCACTGTCTGTGGTACTGACTAAAGCCTGTCTTTGCCACTTTAACCAAGTGTTTTAATGCCTGTGTGTTACCTTTGACAGCTCCCTCCTCCTTCTTCCCACATGCAGACAATCCCCTAAGGTTATTGACATTTCTTTGGGATGTATCACAATCTAGATTTTCTTTTCAGGTGAGATATAAATGTTACATATCTTTCCACGACATGATATTAATTGTGAGAGGCTCTAAGAGCTCCCTCTTGAGCTGTCAGCCAGGCAGGGTGACTATTAGTTTCCTATGGCTGCTGCAACAAACCACTGTAGACTTGGTGGCTTAAAACAATAGCAGTTTATCCCCGCACAGTTCTGGAGGCCAGAAGTCTGAAGACTCTGGTGGACAATCTGTCCTTTGCTTCTTCCAGCTTCTGAGTGGCTACCTTGACATTCCCAGAATTTGGCTCCATCTCTGCCTCTGTGTTCACATCTCCTTCTTCTCTGTGTGTGTCTTATCAGGACACATGTCATTGGATTTAGGGCCCACCAGATAATCCTAGATGATCTTCTCATTTCAAGATCCTTAACTTAATTAGATCTGCAAAGACCCTGTTCCAGCTAAGGTCACATTGGCAGGTTCTGGGGATTAGGACATTAAGATACCATTTTGGAGGCCACCATTCAGCCCACTGCAATGAATTAGTTCCTTCATGTTCCTGAAATGAACACACGGGCCTCCTGGCCTTGCAGCTATGCACAGACTCCTTGACACAAGAGTCAAGGTGGGGAGGACAAAAAACAGGACTTTACTCCTACCCGAGTGGGCCTCAGACCTCAGGCTGGCTATGTGGGCTTTCATGTGACACCAGAAAACAAGATGCAGCCCAAATGGTACTGTTTGGCAGAGTTCTAGAAGGTTGTTAGAGTTTCAGAGCTTCTAAAACCTCAGTCAAGCCTTGTTTAGAGTCAGGTTTGTTGGGGTCTTTCTTGTACAGTGCAACCCAATTCAGGATGACCCTTTGTCAGTAGGGAACCTCGGGGGACGTGCTGGGCATGGCAGTTATCTTGGGAGAAGAGTGGGGAGGGCTGGTGGTAAAAACGGTTTTCCTTCCTGCTTCAACTTTACTCACCTCAGCATTGGCAGGGCCAAGCGAATGAGAGGCTAATATGGAAATGAATCAATGAGAAAGCACAAGAATGAATGAGCAATGAATTAATCAACTATAGACCAAGGAGATTTCAAGAGTGCAAATTCCTCTAAATTCCTCTAATGCTGCCCAGCCTGGGGCAATTGGGGAAAAAAATATATTGTTTGGTCATCTGAGCTCTGTTCCACAAATAATGATCAGTTTTGATTTGGAGGAGAGGGGTGTAGAATGATGTGGCTATGAGGTCAGGCTACAAAGGGGAGGCTTGTCACTCACCGTGGGAGGAGGGCACTGGCTTCCTTTCTGTTCACATGTCAGAGGGTGGATAACTGTGATACGCAAAATAGCAAAGAAAGCAACGAAGAGTGATGGATTTCTGAAATGTTCAGACCTAAGAGCTATTTCCTCACTTCTGTTTGCTTTAGAGAAAGAATATGACAGCCAGGAGCATGAGGGCACACGATCACACAGCAACAGTCACGCTAGAGGTACGCGTAAAACAGCAATGCTCGCAGATGATACAACCTTTTCAAACCCTTAAAATCATCACACAAGATGAACTAATTTGGCCTGAGATGCAAAGGTCAGAAAGAATCAAACTGTTTTTGTGCCAACATTGTCAGCAAGGCGTCTGAAAAGTAAGCCAAACATCAAAATAAAGACCCTTGAAAAGGTAAGTGGAAAATGGTTTGCTTGCAATTATTCCATCCATTTTTGCAATGTCCTTTTCTGTAACACACTTATCCCAAAGCACATTCCATTTTTGAGACAGAAGCATAAAAGACCGTGCCACAAGATTAAAACAAAAATATATTTGTTTGATACAGACTTTTCCTCCTTTCCTGTTCATTAATGCTCATTGTTTGCTTTTAAGAGGAAAAAGTCCTGCATTGTCTGTAAATTTTAACATTAACGATCTGCTTAGAGTTCACAAACATAAATTAACTTGATATAAAACAATCTAGAAAATAATTTATGTTTAACAAGTATGTCTTCCTTTGCCTATGGTTGTTTTATGAAAGGTGTCCTACTCTTTGGTGAAAATGAGTTCAGGAAGATATTTACTCATGCGGATTTTCAAAATTAAGCGTATGAAATTCCCCAGAAGTAACAGTGAAGGCAGTCAGGATATGATGATACCCTGGTTATCAGCACCACTGCAGCAGGGGAAATCTTCACCATCCTCACCTCTCTCTCCCAGCTGGAAAGTCACAGGATTAGTGGAGTGGGCTGGGGTGCATGTAAACTTTCTGATTGCTATGATTGGGTACAGGGAGAGAGGGGAGTAAGAGCAGGGGCAGCTGCTGGACCTAAACCTTTTGAAATAAGTCATATTCTGGGGAAATCCTTAGTTTTGCTTCCAGAGCTTGCTCTGGCTTGAACAGAGGGTGGAGTGAGAAGGAAAGATTGATGAACAGATTCCCATCTGGCCTGGGACCGTGGCTGACCAATGCCCTTCATGGGGCTGACCGATCCACAGTCAGTGCTGGATCCCATGTGGTGGGTCCCGAATTCAAGCCAGGATCTCAACCATGCATTATTCATTATCTGAACACGGCATACATGTTTCTATTCATTAGTCTGTATATTTTAAATAGATGCATCTGTTCTCCATTGTGAGATGATTCCTCATCTTTCATACTGAGATCGTAAAACCTTGAAAATATCTTTCATCATGATGTAGTATTTTCATTTTTTTCCCTATAAAATGTCTTGAAAGGACCAGATAGTAAATATCTTAAGGTATCAAGGTCACAGGGTCTCTCTGTTGTAATTACTCAATGATACTATTGTAGCGCAAATGCAACCATTGACAATCCATAAACAATAGGTGTTATATTATGTCAAAGATTTATTTATGAGCACTGAAAATTGAATTTCATATATCATGTTATTATTATTTTTTAAAGTATAACTTTTTAAATATGTAAAATCTACTCAAAGCTCATGGACTTCACAAAAAGAGGGAAAGGCATAATGTGCCAACCTCCGGTCTACAACAAGGTTATGGGAAAGTTAATCTTCATTTTACAAGTCAAAAAAAATGATGTGAATAAAAGAAAAAGGTGGTGATGTTGATGTCTTTCTAGATAAGTTATATAAACACATAAATGTTTGACAATGTAAGTTGTCTGGCATTGTAATGAGAGGCACAAATTAGAGCTAAGAGAAGACGGTTCTAGTTTCAGTTCATCTATAACCTGTTATTAGTCTTGGAAAAAATACTAAAATTTCCTTAATTCTATTTTTTGGGGTTTTTGGTAAATGGAAATGGCTTATAAAATTTCAAAGATCCTATTTTTCCATGAAGATTATTTCATCCCTATGTTTACAGCTTTTCCCATTTTCCTTGTATAACTAGCTACCTGTTTATTGTTTTACTTCTATCATATACAATTATAAGAGGTAAGATCTTAAAATCAGGGGTGATTGCTATAATTGAAAATGAATACTTTCTCTAATTTATCCTTAACGCACAGGGTGTTTGTAGAAAAGCACAAACTTTAAGACTACCAATGATTTATAGCATGTCATCACCAAGCATACATTTTGAAAAAGCTAAGAAATATAAAATCAAAGTAGAATATAAATTATTCAGGAGAGAAGTCCAATTACAAGGAGAAAAAAATATTTGGATGCATATAGCCTACCTCTTGCTGTCATCAAAAGCATCTGGCAGGACTAGGCTCTGTACCTCCTGCTGATGTAGACTTTAATGACCGATGTGCTATATTTTATAGTGTCATATAATCCCAATCACATTTTCTAAAAATTTTATTGTCCGGCATTCACATACCCTATAAATGGCATAATAAATGATCTATAAATAATAATGTGGAGTTCACTGGGACTGAACACATTTTTACATTTTTGTAAAATAGAACATGCTACAAAACAGAAAATAGTTTTTAAAAATAAAGGGAACAGAGAGATACATGTTTCTTTCCTGAAAATACTTGTATCTATTGATGATGATGAAGCCCAGGATACATTAGCCCCTTGATAAATATATTCTTTAATAACACTGCTTGTTTTTAAGTTGAACACACCCAGAACTAGATGCATTACCCAGAAGGCTTCTTAACACTGCTTCCAGCCAGATTTTGCTGTTCCTGTCGATAGAACCACAGAAGACCCATTCATAACACGTGAGCCCATCTTTGACTCCTCCTCCTTTGCTTAGTCTTCTCAGGCTCTATGCCCTGTGGACCCCCATATTGAAAAATCTCAGCCATCAACCCCATTTCATTTTCCTGACATAGTATTTCCTGTCTTCTTCCTGGGGGCAGACCAGGCTTCTGACCCACAGGGGAGATCCAAAGAAGGTTTCTATGAATGGGAGAGGTTTGAACAGTCCTCCAATGCTTCATGTGCCAGGACAACCGAGCTGCACTGAGTCAGATTATCTGCAAAGTTTTAATTCAGTTTATTAACTGATTTTGGAAGACTTCAGTCCCATTTTACTATCTCTTTTCTTCCCTCTTCACTCAACCAGTAAACAAATATACATTGTTTATTGTATACAAACAACAATAAAACAAAATACCAACCAGCTATGTAATGGGGGTGAGAGGAAGAAAAGAATGTATTCTAATGTGAAGATACTGGCTTGACCTTGGGGTGTCCGCATACAATTGGGAAGACAAGTGACAGGGAGAAAATGATGGCATAGGAAGCCTGCCACAGCCCAGCACATGATGTGGCCACATGAGTGATACGGATCCTAGGTGTTGTGGCTTAGAGACAAAAGGAGATGATTGCATTTTAGGCCCTTTATCTTCCATCAGACTTGAGCTAATTCAGTAGCAGACCACACCAAACAAAGCTAGATAAATCTTGCCAGAGTATCATCTCCTGCATTCCCAAATCAAATACACTTAACATAATTATGTGATGCTCCTCTTTTTAGAATTATTCATGCCACTGTTTCCTTTTGTTGGCATGAGTCAGAACTACCCGCATAAATTTAACATGACTTATTTACTCCTCTACCAAAATACGAATAATTTAAATGTTTCATGATCAGAGGGCTATCAATATTTTATATTAATTACATAGAAAAGATATCAGTGCAACTGTTTAGAAATTCTTCTGTCCTGTGAAGAAAAGGCAGTAAGAAAGAAGCAATGAATTATTAATTAATAACTATTAATAATTGATACTGTACTATGTGCCAGGGACAGTGCCAATGTTTTCGTGGACCTCACCCCCTCTCACCTCCTCAAAGCTAACCACTGTCCCGATTTACAACATTGTAGTTTCATTTTTCCCTCTTTTTGAAATCAAAGGGTCTATGTTATTTTTTTGTTTAACTCTTCTCATGCAACACTGAGTGAAATTCACTAGAGTAGAATCAGATACCGAATTTGCAGGGTTCCGTGCAAAATGAAAATGCAGGTCACCTGTTCAAAAACGACAAGATGGTAACAGCAGACCACTGAACCCAGCACAGGGCCCTTTCAGAGCGGGGCCACATGCAATTCCCAGATCACACACTCATGAAGTTGGCCTTGCTGTATAGGACACTAAAGGGTAAATACACTATATTTATAACTCCATCTCACTATTGATGAACATAGCTAAGTGGTCTCCATTCTTCTGACTTTTTTGAATGATGCTGCTATGAACATTCTTATGCATCTTTTGGTGAAGATATAGATGCATCCCTATCAGTTATATAGTTATGAGTGAAATTGCAGAGTGGTAGGTATGCCTATGTTCAGCGCTGGGAGATCAAACACAAATTTGTTATATCGATTTATATTTCCACCCACACAGTTCCACATTTCTCAGAGTTCCAATGGTTCCCTAGTCTCACCAGCACTTGAAATTTTCTCTTTTCCTGCTGGGGAGATGTTTAAAGTACAGATTCTTACATCCCACTCCAGACTTAACTAAATCCATACTGCTGGAGTTTCTCTCCAGATTCTGTTTTTAAAAAAATAATTGTTTAATGTTTATTTATTTTTGAGAGAGAAAGAGGGAGTGTGAGCTGGGTAGGGGCAGAGAGAGAGAGGGAGACACAGAGTATGAAGCAGAATCCAGGCTCTGAGCTGTCAGCACAGAGCCCAACGTGGGGCTCGAACCCACGAACTGTGAGATCCTGACTTGAGCTGAAGTCAGACGCTTAACCGACTGAGCCACCCACATGCCCCATATTCCTTTTTTTTTTTTAAAGTTCCCTCTGTGATTCTTCACTAGGCCAAGTACAGAATTGCTATTCATCATCAACAGTAGTATCTTACAACAGACCTAAAAAAATGTTCTTGTTGCACAGAAGTTAAACCTGAATTGAATGACTGAGAATATTGACACCAGATCGTTACCTCTCCAAGAAGACAGGCCAGTAACAACCAAGCTGACGGAAAGTAGCCAAGCCAGGAATATTTTGCATGGTTTTTCCAACACTCCCCTCAGGGAGGGTCAATTAGTGTTTCTTGCTCTGGTGGTGTGAGAGGGCTTTTGAGAAAGAGCAAGGTGATTACTTTCTCAAAGTTACAAGCTAGCTACTCTGAAATCACCTTTGGAAATTATCATTATAGAGTCATTTTCGTTTTCAACCTTCTAATTTTTATTTTAGATAACCAAAGTAAAATTACATCATTTTACATAATTATAGTGTAATTTAAAGCTTTTCTTTTTTGTTTCAAATCTGTAGGATATCTACTTAGCAACAGCATGCCATTTCCTTCTATTTTTTTACGTTTTAGGCATATGCACATTAGAAGTGGAGGCATGCGTGAAAAACAAAGGGGATTCTGTCAAAATATATTGTAGTTCAGGAGGGAAGCTTTGAGTCTGATACTCCGTGCATTATAAAACAGTAGCCTGGGATCAAATGCATCATGTTGGTACTTTCTTCGTGTTTAATTTCAGAAGAACATATTCATAGGGGTGATATTATGTAGACATGGCTATCCCTAAAACACCCTATTAAAAGGGCTAATAGACAATGCATTTCAATATTTTAGATTTTCTTTCAAAGCAAAAATCATTCGTGACAGAAAAATCCCTTTGGCCACATGGCATGTGTTTACGGCGTACATGTTTTTGTTTGTTAGGGAACATGTGCTAAGATATATTATAAAAATTAGCATTTCTGGCCATCTTTCCCCAATCATATTTTAAAATATGTACATTTACAACATATATGTAAAGCTCTATGACATCGACAGATATTATTCTTTCAGATTGAAAGATCATATTCTTGGTGACGTATGCAACCTATTATTAATATGCTTGTCTTCACTTCAGAAATGAGAGTGCAGGGGTAATTCACATACCCAGAAATATGCTCATCTCTGAATCTCTTCCTGCGTGACCCTGAGGTATTCTTCTCTGCAAGTGGGATACCAGAGCATTTTCTCCATATGTGTCCTCAGCAAGTACGGCCACAGCCACACTACCTAGGTCTGAGTGCCAGCTCACAGGATAGATTACGGTAGAAAGGCTATGGTGAGTCCTCACAGCCTGGATGCCATTTTCTTCCTAGAAGGAAGTCCACTGATATTCTTGGATCCCGATGCCTCACAAGGAGAACACACTTCCTAGACATTCCCTTCCTTAACTTTCCTTCCTCTCACCTTTGCTTCCATTGAAGTCATTAGTAATCACAGAGAAAACGGAAATCAGCCTAACCTGTGCTTTCATGGTTTTCAGTCCGTCGGGGCTGCTATAACAAACTACCATAGACGGAGTGGTTGATAAACAACAGAAACGGACTTCTCACCCTTCTGGAGGTTGGAAGTCCAAGATCAAGGGGCCAGCAGATCAAGTGTCTGTTGAGGACTATGTCCTGGTGGCCTTCCTCTTGGCTCACTGTGTCCTCATGTGGTAGATGGGGAGGGAGGCTCTCTGGGGTCTCTTGAATAAGGGCACTAATGATATTCATGAGGCTCTGCCCTCAAGACCTAATCACTTCCCAAAGACCTCACCTCCTAATACTATTCTTTTAGGGGCTAGGATTTCAACGTATGCATTTTGTGGAGAAAATCCTCAGTCTAGAATGGCATGTGGCAGACAAAAAGGGCAGGGTCAACTGTTCTGAAAAAGTACCAGAAAAAGAACCTTTAGACTTAGCCATGATGTTCAAGATTATTAGAATTTCTGTTACTGTTCAGCTGTTTAACACCTGTCCAATTACTACCACTACCCCTTTGAAGAGGAAACCAGTGATTTGTTGTTGTTAGTTAAATTTCTAAACTATCACACCTAAGGATATGTTTTCATGTAAAAATAGAACCTTTAAGCTGTTCCTTTAAGACTCAAAAAGGATAGAAAGAAGGGCCTTATCAGTGCTGCTGCATGTCTTCTGCCCTCTTTCCCTTGTTCAGAGTTCCCACAAAATTCCGGTAAGGACTTGAAACAAGTTTCCCTGGGAAACAGATGTCAGGGAGCACAGCTGGCGTCCTGAATGTGCCCTATTTGGGAACACATCGGCAGTCAGGCAGCTGGTGAAAACAGGCCCAGATGCTGGAATCCAATGCAGGCTTGCTAGCGATAATTGTATTGTGTTTAGAGGAGTAGAAAGGGTTCCACGCCCCCCTCCCCCAACCTTTTTTGGTAAAACAGGTTGCACATAGAGGGGGAAATCTGTGTGAATTGCAAGCATCAGAAAAATGAGATTCTAAAAGAGAGGAAGAGGTCAGTCTGATCAGCCCAGTGCTTCCCAGAGTGAGCCTGGATTGGTTTAGCGCAGCTTACGCCTCACACATGACCAGATCCTTTGACTCCAGTGGCAAACATGCATTGCTCCCAAATTACATGAGAGGCAAGGTCAAAAGAGAAGCGCTCTGCCAAACTTTATTAAGATCCATGAGGATCTAATGATCGACAAGATAAAAAAAAATGGAAAGTGACACTGTACTGTCTCCTAGAAAATTGCAATTCAGTCATGTAAGGTCCTATGTCACAGAATATAAAGAGGCACGGCTTCACGATGCCACAAAATGGGAAGGACTAAGAATATTAGTCTCACTTTACAGATAAAGAACTTGAGACTCGAAAAGTCATTGTCTGAAAACAGACCATGTGAAAGTCATCGCTCCTTTGTTTTAGACAGCTTATCTCACAAATTTGTAAGATGTTCTGGAACACCTGGCCTAAGACGTTTTCTTGCCTGATGTTGAGGAGAAGCGTGGCTGGCCATATAGTACAGGCATACAGGGACACAGAGCTGGGAATCGAACAGCTACACAACTGCCCGTTCTACCCTACTTGTTTAAATCTGTGAACGCTGTTGGTGGACGGATGGTCACCCATTTAGTTAACAGATTATTTAGAATAACTATAGAGGGCCTTGTTAATTTCCTCCATTCTAGAATGGAACAGTAAATAGAAAAGGCAACACACACACACACACACACACACACAAAACACAACAAAAAATGCATAGCCCTGTGCTTTGGAGCATCATCTCAACACGTCTAGTCATGTGAAGAACTGGCTCATACACTACCCTTTACGTTCCTTATATTTGTTATTCTATCTTCTATATTCTCAGATTGGCATTTTTTCACTGTATGAAAGGATGTAGTTTCTGATGTCAAAGTCCATGAACACATTGAGCACATTGGCATGGGGCCAGGCGGCTGCTTGGGAAGGGCAGGGAGCATGGCCCTCCCTCCCCAGAAAGGCAGGAAAGCCATTGGGCTTCCCAAGGCAGCAGCCTCCTTCCAGGCTTCCCTCCAGGAAAGGCGGCTTACCAGAATGAGCTCATGCACTTCCCATTTCAGTCAACTCTTCCTCAAGATCCCCATTTGAAGAGAATTCTGCATTTGAGAATTAAATCAAATAAAGGTCAACCTCCAGGCTTATCAAGTTTTAATTACTGTGGGAGAAAGTAAAGACATTGAAGTCGAGTGTGTTTTAGTTATTTTTCTCATTTTTTTACTAAAGCAAAATTATGTGAAGATCGATGAATAAGACAGAATGATGAAATAACTCTGGGTAGTTATTCATATTACCTTAAATTGTGCCTTATATCATCTATCTATAATTATCATTCTATGTCTCTACGCATCCATCCATCCATCCATCCTCTCGAGGAAAAAGAATACAATTAAATTTAATATTTAACCAAAAGGTTCAACAAACATTTTTGGTAGACAAGTATAATTAAATAAATTTTCTGAACTGTGACTCAATCATATGCTTTAGAAACTTCCCATCTGTACCACAACACTGAAGACTGGTAACCAACATCTATCCAGAAGTAGTAACTAAAAAACACTGACATAACAGAGAATGACAGAATAATTTTCTTTCTTTCTTTTTTTTTTTTTTTTACTCTTGAAATTTTAACCTACAGAGTAGAGAGTAAAGCGACATTATACATAGCAGTAAAATCACTGGCAAATAAAACTAATTTGCTTGATTATTTCTGAAGGCACTTCCTTCTAGGGAATATTTTTCAGAAATGGATCAACGGTACTATATGCCACCTAACATATTTTAGAGTTTCATGAAATGCACAGTGAGGACAGAAAATGCTGTTTCGAGGTGTGCACTGGAACGTTTCTAACGTAGTAATTGCCATGAAGATGTGTCCTGTCAACTAATTTCACCAGTTAAGTATGCCTATCAGTTTATATAGCATGAAAATGAAATTTCAAAACCTATGATAATACACAGCAGACCACTGCTATGTGTTGAATTTCACTTTATAGCTTAGTTTCATTTTAAAATTCTACTGTGACATATTTAGCTAGAAAAAGATATTAAACCAACTCTTTTTTTAGATTAATTAATTTTTTTAAATTTACATCCAAGTTAGCTAACATATAGTGTAATAATGATTTCAGGGATAGAATTTAGTGACTCATCACTTACATATAACACCCAGTGCTCATTCCAACAAGTGTCTTTCTCAATGCCCCTTGCCCATTTAACCCATCCCCTTAACCAAAGCCCCTTCAGCAATCCTCAGTTTGTTCTCTGTATTTAAGAGTCTCTTATGGTTTGTCCCCTCCCCCTCCATTTACATATTACTTTTGCTTCCTTCCCTTATGTTCATCTGTTTTGCATCGTAAATTCCACATAAGTGAAGTCATATGATATTTATCTTTGACTAATTTCGTGTAGCATAATATACTCTAGTTCCATTTCATTGTTGCAAATGGTAAGATTTCATTCTTTTTGGTCACCAAGTAATATTCCATTGTGTGTATACACACACACACACACACACACACACATCTTCTTTATCTATTCATCAGTTGAAGGACATTTGGGCTCTTTCCATACTTTGGCTATTCTCGATAGTGCTGCTATAAACATTGGGGTGCACATGCCCCTTTGAAACAGCACTCTTGTGCAACAGTGCAACTACTGGGTCATAGGGTAGTTCTATTTTTCATTTTTTGAAGAAACTCCATATTGTTTTCCAGAGTACTCACACTAGTTTGCATTCCAGCCAGCAGTGCAAAAGGGTCCCTCTTTCTCTGCCTTCTCGCCAACATCTGTTGTTGCTTGAGTTGTTAATTTTAGCCATTCTGACAGGTGTGAGGTGGCATCCTATTGTAGTTTAATTTGTATTTCCCTGATGATGAGTGATGTTGAGCACTGTTTCATGTGTCTGTTAGCCATCTGGATGTCTTCTTTGGAGAAGTGCCTATTCATGTCTTTTGCCCATTTCTTCACTTGATTATTTGCTTTTTGGGTATTAAGTTTGATAAGTTCTTTATAGATTTTGGGTACTAACCCTTTATCTGATATGTCATTTGTGAATATCTTCTCCCAATCTGTCAGTTGCCTTTTAGTTTTGCTGATTATTTCCTTCATTGTGCAGAAATTTTTATTTTGATGAGGTCCCAATAGTTCATTTTTGCTTTTGTTTCCCTTGCCTCCAGAGACATGTCAAGTAAGAAGTTGCTACAGCTGAGGTCAAAGAGGTTGCTGCCTATTTTCTCCTCTAGGATTTTGATGGTTCCCTATCTTACATTTAGGTCTTTCATCCATTTTGAGTTTATTTTTGTGCATAGTGTTAGAAAGTGGTCCAGGTTCATTCTTCTGCATGTCGCTGTCCAGTTTTTCCAATATCATTTGCTGAAGAGACTGTCTTTATTCCATTGGATATTCTTTTCTGCTTTGTTGAAGATTAGTTGGCCATACACTTGTGGATCCATTTTGGGTTCTCTATTCTGATCTATTTGTGGGTTCTTCTATTCTGTCTGTTTTTGTGCCAGTACCATACAGTCTTGATTACAGCTTTATAATAAAGTTTGAAGCCTCCAGCTTTGGTTTTCTTTTTCAGGATTACTTTGGCTATTCGGGATCTTTTCTGGTGCCATACAAATGTTAGAATTGTTTTTTCTAGCTCTGTGAAGAATGCTGGGGTTATTTTGATAGGGATTGTATTGAATATGTAGATTCCTTTGGGTAGTATCAATATTTTAACAATATTTGTTCTTCCAACCCATGAGCATGCAATGTTTTTCCTTTTTTTTTTTTTTTTGGTATCATCTTCAATTTCTTTCATAAGTTTTCTATAGTTTTCAGGGATAGATTTTTCACCTCTTTGGATAGGTTTATTCCTAGGTATTTCATGGTTTTTCTCAAAATTATAGATGGGGTCAATTCCTTGATTTCTCTTTCTGCTGCTTTGTTATTTGTGTATAGAAATGCAACTGATTTCTGTACACTGATTTTATATCCTGAGACTTTGCTGAATTCATGGGCCAGTTCTAGCAGTTTTTTGGTAGAGTCTTTCGAGTTTTCCACATAGAGTATCAGGTCATCTGAAAGGAGTGAGACTTTGACTTCCTCCTTGCTGATTTGGATGCCTTTTATTTCTCTATATTGTCTGATCGCTGAGGGTAGGACTTCCAACACTATGTTGAATAACAGTTAAACCCAACTCTCATGTATTTATAATTCAACTTAAATGTTTCATACTTTCACCTTACTTTTTGTGACCTTAAAGTGCTGGGTATGTAACTTTTGATGTAGAGCTTTTAACTTCATGATTTCAATATGAATAGCAATACTTTTTTCAAGTAATTTGTTTTACTGTGCTTTCTGTAATTCCCGATTTCACTGAAATAACAAATCTGCTCATAAGTGAATATTCTTACTATTTAGCCCATAGAATAAGGTAATGAAATTAGCTCCTCCACTTTTTCTGAACCTGTGGTATGCACAGGAATCTAGATGGATGGCTATCCATGTGTGTATCTATATAAGAAATACACATTTCGTATGTAAGCAAGGGGTCAGTGAACCTTTTATGTCAAGAGTCAGATAATAAATATTTCAGATTTTGGAGGCCATAGGGTCCCTGTTGCACATACTCAACTCTCCCAATGCAGCAGGGAATGAAGCACTAGGCAATGTATAAATTAATGGGCTGACTGTGTTCCAATAAAACTTTATTTACACACACACCAAGCATGGTTTACAGACATCTTGTCTAAACTTTGTTTCATTCATAAATGTGGTGACAGACCAGCTGCACTGGCACTAACCAGAAGCTTGTTAGGAATGAATACTCACAGGCCCCGTTATGGACCTACAGAATATGAACGTGCATTCTTTAAGATGCAAGGGAAATTCATGGCATGTGGCAGAATGGGAAGTGTTCATCTCAATCATGGAAACTGGCTTATACTTGGATTCACAGGGCAGATAAAGGAGGTTTCATTAGTTAGTTTAGTTATCCATCCCAGGATAAGGACAGGTAAGCCCTTAGTCCTCCAATTATATACTGTTAGGGGCTCATACACCAGTGCAGTATCCTTGTTAAATTTTTCAGCTCCCTTTGCCCTGTAGACTGACATTCTCTAAACTAAGCTGCTGGCATATCAGAAAGCAAAAAAAAAAAAAAAAAGGAAGTTTCTATTTATGTAATTTTTAATTTTTGAAAACAAAATGAACTTAAGAATTCCAATTACTCAGCCATACAGATGGACACTGGCGCCCTCATTAGACTGCATGTCCCCATGATGTTCAGAGAGCCATGTTTTCTGGTGAGAAAATGGGTTTCTATCTCACACAGGGCTGGCCATGTGCCTTCATCAGTGTAAATCTGTTTTCTCTCCAACTGCTGCAATACATAACACTGGTTTACACTTGTAGGATTGAGTGAAATATGTTCTCTAGGCTTCACTGAGCGAATCTTCCTAAAACAAATGATTTCAAGTGTTTCCTACAAACAAACAGTAAAACCTAAAAGAATCCTAATAATATAAGCACAATAAAGCAGCAAGGAAATGACAGTGCAGATATTTCCTTATTCAGTATGTTTTGTTCATGTATCACATTATGAGGTAAAAGCAGGGCTAAGAATTAGAATTTTCAACCTGAAATGATAAATAAAATGATGATTATCTGGCATATAGATTTACATTCACACTTAGGAATAATAAATATCTAAGGGGATTTCAACTAATAACTGGATAAAGCCATCTACACTAGGAAGACTTTCAAACATGAAAATAAACTTCTACAAAGTCTTAAATCATGTGACATTTATCTCAGTACTTTAAAACTTTCCCAGAATTTAACAACCATAGTGCAGAAGTCACTTTTGAGGGGTTTTTTGTTGTTGCTCTTTTTTTTTTTTGCTGTTGCTGTTTGTTTGTTTTTTAATAGTGAAAGAAAAACTATCTACTTTAGAAGATATTTCTTCCTCCTGTAACAAGAGTGGCTGAAATCATACACAGAAAATTACATGGCAATAGGTTGGAATACATTTGTTGAATTTATTCTTGAAATATGTATGGAAAGTATTATTAAAGAATTTAAGAAGCAGATATTAGAATGGATACAGTATAGAAAGTTTGTTGTAATGTTAGATATAGGAGACGTTCAGATGTGTCAGCTTGTGGTATTTTTATATATTCTCTTCCAGTCAGATAGGTAGCGGAAAACTTAATTTTATAAATGATTTTACAAAATTACTGATTTTAACTTATTAAATAAAGTTTTACTATAAATGATGTGGTCTTCATATAAACAGCTTCTTGGATTAGAAAATATTTACTGGTCATGATGGGTGACTGTACCACTAATGGAATAGCTCTCTTGTTTGGAGAAAAAGATTTAAGTGCAGTGATTACACAGGTAGCAAAGAAAAGAGAATTAATTCATCACAAGGTTTTTATATGTAAGACTTCAGCAAAAAGGTTGAAGTCAGAGGAAAAAGGTGCTATATATAAGTGTCTATTGTTAATTCTATAAAATCAAGACTCCTATATGTGGTAGATTTTTCTCCAACGGTTTGAATGAAATAGGGAGTGACCATGAACGTTATTTGTACCACAAAGTTTCACAGTTCAACTATAGTACAAACCTTTCCTTTTAATAAATTTTCTAACCTTTTCAAGGTCATCACGTGTGACTGCATAGGGGAGGCACTAAACAATTTTAAGGAGAACCACTTCTATTTATATGATTCATAATTTGTAGATTCACACATCTCCATTAAAAAAAATCCAGGTGGTAGCAGTGTCATAGAAAGAGGAACTTTTACAAAATTTGCCTAATAATGCCACATGGGATAGTGGCTGGCCTGACTTTCTCTGGGATATCACATGGCTCTCAGTAGAAATGTAGCCTAGCAACTATTTCAGAAAAAGCAGTTTTCTGTACCATTAGAGTAGGTATAATTTTTACTGAGCACAAAAGTACCTCCCACCCCTTTTTTCAAACAACTTGGGCTTTGAAGAGAATCCTTTGAAAATGGCTATTTGGAAACAGTTTGTTTTGTGATTTTGTTTTTTAAAAAAATAATCGTGTTTTGAAAATACATCAGTCTTCTTAAAAATGCCTGTAAATAAAGTGAACTCTTCATTTGGAAATTATTCAAATGAAGTGTTTCAGTGAATTTTGAACCTATTTAGTCAAAAAGGCAATAATGACCCGCCTTCCAAAATTGGTTGATCTCAATGAAGAAATTTATTACTCAAATTTCAAGAAAAATCCTGGCCTAATAAGTGAAAGTGATTCAAACATTGATTCATGATTCAATAGACAGCCAACATTGTGGTCCTTCCCTTTGGAGGCATTATTTCTCTGAATTGACCTCTTCAGCTATGACTGTGTGAGAGCTGAATGTCAGAGCTCACTTTCAATCCATGCTTACTACAACTCGGTACCCTCATGGACAGCCTCATGACTATTTTCCAGCCTTCCGGTGCTATATCTCATGTCATGTTTTGTGGCCTCAATATTCACGTAAAACATTCACATAGTCTCACCTCAATCTCTTTTTCTTCTCTCCAATGGTCTCACCCTCGCCTCTACTTTGTCCACCTCTCCCACTGTTACACAGCACAGTAGTGCTTTTTGATTCTTGGCGTTTGCTCTGGCCCCGTCCAAGACCAATAGATTCAGCCTTTCTAAGGGAGGGATATGCATGGCTGTAGTTAAATTTTTTCCCAGCTGATTCTGATACGTAGAGAACCACTGACTTAGGCCTGTTGTTACCAATACCTGGGCCATAATCTTGCTAATCCTCAAGCACCCTCTGATCACCATTGTCCACCTGAGACCAATTCCTCCTGTAACCTCACTTGAAAAATTCTTCAACCAGGGTGGCTAGGTGGCTCTGTCAGTTAAGCATCTGACTCTCAATTTAGGCTCACGTCATGATCTCACAGTTCCTGGGATCAAGCCCCGAGTTGGACTCTGTGCTGACGGTGTGGAGCCTGCTTGGGATTTTCTTTCTGTCCCTCCCCTGCTTTCTCTCCCTCCCTCCCTCCCCATCTCTCTCTCTCTCTCTCTCTCTCTGTAAATAAATAAATAAATAAACAAATAAATAAACTAAAAAAAAACAGTTAAAAAAATTCTTCAGCCTCATCAGACCCTTCAGTCTATTGAGCCCACCAACTTTTCATTATCCATTACTCCCTGGTGTTCTTCCCTTATCAACTTAGATTTAATGCTTCCTCAATCCCTGTGCCAATTTTCTTCTGCATAGTATTTACCGGCAAATTCCTAAACATGGATGAATGCAGTTCACATCTTACTCCACGCCTGCCTCTGAAGTTGACCTTGGGTGGATCAAAATTCACACTTGTATCCATGGGTCTGAGTTTAAACATAATTACCCAAACTTCAAGTTCATTTGCATAAAAACTGCACTTGAAGATACGATTAGCAAGGAAAAAAAATAGAAATAAATGAAGTATGAAAAAATTTTTAAAACTTATTACTAAGTAAAAAGTGGAAAAAAGCAACCGTGAAGTGAGAGACTTAGAGGAGTGTGACAGACATCTGAAAGTCTCAGAAGAAAATTTCAAAATGGAAGGATGGACAAAAGGACCAAATTCTGGAAAAGAGAGAGAAATGGAGACCCACATTCACTCAAAACCCTGCACATGAAATCTTACAGCAGCTCAATGCATAACTGCCACACGCTAGATACAAACTAAATGTCCTTCAATGAGTAGGTAGACGAACACCCTATGGAACAAGAATACAATGAGCACCACCGATCACTGAAAGGAACCGTCTTTGCCTAAACACAACAACGTGGATGGATCTCAAAGGCAAAACGCCGAGTGCAAGAAGCAAGTCTTAAAGGCTATTGCTGTGTGTTTCCATTAATGTGACATTCTCAAGAAGACAAGTACAGTGATAGAGAACAGATTAGTGGGTTCCAGGAGTTCGGATATGATAGGATTTAGGGGGTGACTAAAAAGTGATGCCACCAGGAATTTGGGGTGGAGGAAGAGTTCTGAGGCCTGGTTAATGGTGACGGTCACACTTATTTATACATGTGTTAAATTTAACTGTACATCAAAAGGAAAAAAGTCAAACTGGAAGACCAATTTTAAAAACTGCTGAGAAAATGTGTTCATTAGGAGTAAGCTTTACTATTCATAGCTTCATTAAAAAGTAGTACAAAAGGCTTGGGAGAGTGTAGGGTAATAAAACTGCAACTTCCAATGATCTTTATTTAAAAAGTATTTTTAGGGGCACCTGGGTTGCTCAGTTGGTTGAGCATCTGAGTCTTGATTTTGGCTCAGGTCATGATCCCAGAGCCGTGGGATTGAGCTCCGTGATGGGGTTGGTGGTGAGCATGGAGCCTACTCAAGATTTTCTCTTTCTCCCCCTCTCTCTACCTCTGCCTTCCTCTGCTCACACATGCCTGCTCTCTTGCTCTCTCTCAAAAAATAAAAAAACAAAAATAAAAAGTATTTTTAAAGGATTTATTTTTTATTGCTAAGAAGCCTAAAATAGAATGTATTAAGTTTTTAAAGACCTTCCCCTCCCCAAGTCCTACATTTAATAAATCCATATATATTTGAACTGACAGGTGCCTGAACAGCAGCTGGGTCCCGGGGCCTCTGGCTAGACCCAGGGGTCAGAATAGTCCTCATGCCTCTGCTTCAGTTCCCAAATTCTATTATCCTGCCATCTCCTTGGTGTGACTATAAAGCAACGAGATGGTTTATTCATTTGAGCCCTATGAAAATCAGTTCTTTTTTCCGGTACTCTGAGACCATTCTTATCCCACTTCCTATCTTTTAAAAAGGCTTTCTTCCCAAGATGAACATTCCTCCAATTCAGATTTATTCCTGAAAGAGCCCCTCTTCTCACTGCCAATCCCATCCGAGCAGGACAACTTTCTTCTTTTCCCCTGGGATGCAGGACAGCTGGATCCATCTCAGACAACAGTCTGCACACACATCCTGAGGGTTGGCATCCAATCGCATTCAGTAAATGACACAGAGCTTCCAGACATTCCAGGCTTTGGGTTTCCACGATTGAGGCAAAGGTCAAGAATTGAGGATGTTTAGGGAAAAAAAATCTCAAAGTGTTTGGGAAATGGATCCTTTTTTAAGACAAAGAATAAATATATAATTTAACTCAAAGTAAAATTGAGCAAAGAAGGATTAGTATTAATTTAATAAGTAAGGTTATATGAATAAAGGGACCCCGGACTCTTGAAGCTGGAATACTTGCAAAGTAAGAATTTCTGCGTTCTTTTGTTTTTAATGTTTGTTTATGTATTTTAAGAGAGTGCATCATCACAGGAGCAAGCTCTGGGGGAAGGGCAAAGGGGGAGAGAGAGAGAGCATGAGTGGGAGAGATAGGCAGAGGGAAAGAGGGAGGGAGGGGAAGAGGGGGGAAGGAGAGGGGGAGAAGTGAAGAAGGGGGAGGGAGAGAGCGAGAGCGAGAGCGAGAGAGAGAGAGAGAGAGAGAGAAAATTAAGAGGCACCATGCCAAGTGTGGAGCATTTGACAAATCGAGAGTCGAATGCTCACATGACTGAGCCACCCAAGTGCCCCAAGAATTTCGGCATTCTATAATGAAAACTATAATTTGTCAATGGGGGCAGATTCTTGGATTTGTTTTTGTTGTTGTTTGTTTCTGTTTTTCTTTTCTGCAAAAGATCCACTATGGAGGGTGCTCTTAAGCTATACTGATACAAGCCAAATACCTACACAGTATTTTCTCGAGTGCCCTGAATGGAAGGAAAGTTCCAAATGAAGATATTTCAGACTGAATTAGTTCTATTCACGCTAACAACTCTAACAACAACAGCAAAAAGTAAAATTTCACTTCCTTATGATATTCAGTTGACCCTTGGACAACACAGGGGTTAGAGGTCCCAACCCCCACACAAGTGAGTATCCATGGACAACTTTCAACTCCCCAAAAACTTAACTACTAATAGCCTACTGTTGACTGGATGCCTTACGGATAACATAGTTGATGAACACATATTTTGTAAATCTATTGTATTATTACAACAGAGTAACAAAACACAATGTTACTAAAAAATAAGGAAGAGAAAATACACTTAAAGTTCTGTCCTACATTTATAAAAAAAAAAAATCCATGTATAAGTGAACCCATAGAGTTCAAACCCAAGTCATTAGGGTCAACTGTAATTGTTGCCTCATTCCTCCAAATTTGCCCCACAAATGTTCTGGTTAGCTGGTGCCTTTCCTTTCCAGAGAGATTCAGGGACCCAAACTTCTTGGATCTTGTGACTTCACAACTCCTGGGTCTTCAGTGCTCTGTATCCAGCCAACAGAAGGGAAGAAGCAGACTGGACAAACCACATGCATTTCCTGTTGCACTGATGAGGAAGGGAACATGTAACACGTCTCACATTTCAACTTGTTACTTGATCCCACCTACACACGGGGGTCTAGAAAGTGTAGCCTCTGGCTCTCAAATAAGTACCCATATGACGATACCAAGCATGCTGTCTTCTTAGACATGGGCACTCTTGTGCAGTGCACCACTTGGAAATGTTTTATGCAGGGTTTGGAAGTTAAGGTTTCCTTTTGTAAAAAAAAAAAAAAAAAAAAAAAAAAGCTGCTGCTTATGACTAAAGGGAATGAGTGGGCTAATCTCAAGTGAGTTGGACCTCCACAGAGGGAAGAGAGAAAGCCCTATCCTTTGGGACCAGGGAAACACTGGGGCCTGGATTCTGGGAAGAGAAGGGGTATCTAGACATGCCCATGGAGATGGTGGACAGGTCTACCACCCCTGGAGACCAACATGGGTTTGGCAAGGATTCTGAGACCCGGTAAGATGTGGCACTTATGAAAAGTTTCTAGAAGCAGCTATTAGTTATTTTTCCTGTATTACTTCTCTAAGCATTTAATCAAATCTGGTAAAAGTTAAACTCTGCTTCTTTTAGCTATGATGGAGAAAACTGGGAAACACTGACCATCACCAGTGCCCACGTTAAGGTCATCTGAGCTGGTCACCAGTAAAAATACAATGATGCCCAGAAGAGCCGCAGTTATAACCATCAGTGGCAGAGACCACAGCATGAAGACAAGATGGGAAGTCTGGAGTGCAAGAACCTAAAGCATTTGGTCTTGAGTGTCCATATGACAGAGACTGGAAAATGGTGAAAATGTTTCTGAGTCTAGGAAAAGTTTGTGCCATACAATTTAGAAATAAAAATACAGCATATGCTAATCGTATTGCTTACAAGTAGGTGATCCAGGAAAACAAAGACACATCTATTTACTACTAAACATTTTTAAATATGGTGACCTTTTGGCAAGCGGCAAAAATATATAATCAAATGATAGCTTTGGGATGGAATGCCTGGGTGGCTCAGTCAGTTAAGTGTCTGATCCTTGATTTCAGCTCAGGTCCTGATCTTAGAGTTCATGAGATCAAACCCCATGTCAATGAGGAGTCTGCTTGGGATTCTCTCTCTCTCTCTCTCTCTCTCTCTCTTTCCCTCTTCCTCTCACACGTGCATGCGCGCATGTGCAAGCTATCTCAAAACAAATTTTTTAAAAATGACAACATTGTTTTAGGCAAGAATGAAACAAACGAAGTTTGAAAATAGCAATTTCTGTTACACATGAGAAAAGTGTGCTGAGTTGGAGACTCACGTGCTGGTGATGAAGAGCTTCCAGAAGGGGTATGTAAGTTTTGAGAGGAGGCTATGGAAAGGTCGATGATACCTTGGCTTTTATGTGGTCCTAATAGAGATGGGCAACAGATCCAATGACCTGTCCACTTTCCTCCTAGCTGTTTGTTCCAGGAACATAATCCTCTGTCAAGGATTTACCCTGAAAAAGTCTGTTTTACTCTATTCCAAGCACTGTGGACTCATTTGGGAAACAGAATTCTAAATCCCAATTAAGTGGATCTACAAGACAATAGGGAAATGATCATGTTAGCTCTTAAATAGACCTGATGTCTCACAATGCTGTTTCACTGCCAACTCAGTTCCATTCCCCATTTCTCTGCCTCCAGGGTCTTAGAACAATGGCTTCTTCCAGAGGAGAACATTGCCAACCAGGATACCAGACAGCAAGCGAAACTGGCCTTTATGGGAGAAAATGAAGTAGACTACTATGATCTATGGTTGGTATTCTCAATCCATTCTCAATATATCCCAAGGGAGACTTCACTCTTGCTACAAAGTAAGAAATAACAATAACAATCACTACTGTAATAGAACATATTATGAGGGGCATACTTTTAAAAGCCTCTAAAATGCTACCAGGAGAGTTTTATGGCTACATCGAATCAGAACTCGGCCATGTTTAAAAACAAGGGGAGAGGCTGGGATGGTGGTGGCCCCGGGAGGGAGGGCCACATCTCAGCACTTGCTTGGCTGTTTCTCTTTTGTGAAGAGCATCACAACTGAGTTCATGGATGCCCCGAGGAAATACTAGGCACAGCCTGAGCTGTTCAAAACAATCTTACTATAAAACTGACTTTTCTTCTTAAGCTAAAAAAAGGCACTTTTTGTAATGAGAGGTTAAAGCTAAGATACAAGTGAGTCCTGCTAGTTTCTGTTTACTTCCTCCCATTTGCGATCGCTCTGTGCATGACTGAAAATTGGATATCAAAGAGAAGAACTAAGGTTATTTTGCTGGGTATCTTTTCTCCTAAACATGAGGCTTCGAGGGCTTATAAGCTTGAGTAATTCTTCAGAAGCTACAGAAAGTTTGTTCTCAGAACGTCCTTAAAGGCTCAGCCCCCTGTCCAACATAACGTTAAGACTGAAACATCTCTTCCAGATTTCCAAGGACTCCAAGCTGCATGATGGCTTTGTGAAGTTCAAGCACAGCCACAGGGGAGGAGGCAAATACACCTTTACTCTGACATAATCTAGGTTTTTCAGAGGTAAAAGACTTCAAGTGTATGAACCACCCATAGAGAAAGCAGTTAGAGCTAATTGCACCTCTTGGTAGAGAGGATTTGCTCGTTCAAGGAAGGCAAATATAGAGGACCGCGAAACCTTAAGAGCTGCACACCATTCTGGGCTTTTAAGAATGATGCCTTTATTTAGTACTTGTATAGACTTCTGACAAATGTTTGTGTAGTCTTCTGAAAAATGGATGGTTTCCAAATTCCCAATATATTTCAATGGGCTATTTGGATGATCTCTAACTACGTATCCTATAAAGAAGCAGATTTTCCAATTTTTTAAAAAAATTTCTGACATGTATTCATTTTTGAGAGACAGAGCACAAGCAGGGGTGGGGCAGAGAGAGAGGGAGACACAGAATCCGAAGCAGCTCCAGGCTCTGAGGGCTGACAGAGCCCAACGGGGGCTTGAACTCACAAACCGCGAAATCACGACCTGAGCCGAAGTCTGATGCTTAACTGACTGAGTCACCCAGGTACCCCTCCAATGTTTGAAATAAGGCAACCAATTCTCAAAGCTGTTATTATAAATCTTCATTTTTCCTATGTGTTTATATCTTAATATCCTTAATATAATGGTAATTTAGTGAAATTGGCCATTAGTTTAAGGCTCTGAAGAATGTATGTGGTAGCAGAAACCAACCTTTTGTTTTCAATATGCTTAATAAAATAAATATTTCTGTATTCCTCTTTATAGTATTATATCAAAAGCTGCTTTCAGTAAGCTCTGTCAAACCAAGGTATAGATAATCCCAATCATCATGACATTATTGAGTAACTTGAAAGTAGAGCTAATACAAAAATGTATTAACACATCAATGATCGGCTTAGCCAGTTAAAGCGCAGAATTTATGAGGTTTGGTCACTGTCGACCAGTTGCCTTTGTTCTCGTTAGGAAACAAAATATCCTAAAGATGCTCTATATTGATAATAAAGAGGATATGGTTTAAAATAGATGTCTGGTTTAAACCCCACACACTCTCTGCATTTCTGCTTTCCTGCTGATGGAGTAGGGGCTTACTACTTGTGTGAACTTGGGCAAATTCCTTATCTTACCTGAGCTTCAGTTTCCGTTTGTGAAATACATACTAATCAGCAGTATCTACCTCAGAGGTTCTGTGAAAGCTAAGTATCTTAAATACACATAGCTGGGTGCTTGGCAAATAATAACTCAAAAAATGTATGATGATAATCATAATCATGACTAACGAGGGTCATAGCGTGAGCAAGAAATAATGACCTGGAGTTTAAAGGAGCTGAATATTTCTGATTCTGCTATTGTGCTGATTCTGAAATCTGCTCACAGTATCTCATGCCTTTCTCCTCAAATCTGGCCTTGCTCTCTTAGAAAGAACTGTCTAAGTCCTCTCTGCTGCTAAACTTCTTAGCACATTTTTGGGCACAAAGAAGAACAAAATGAATTATTATTACTATTATTTTAATTTTGAGAGTGGGGGAGGGAGGGGCAGATAGAAAGGGAGAGAGAGAGAGAATCCCAAGCAGGCTCTGCACTGTCAGCACAGAGCCTGATGTGGGGCTTGAACCCATGAACCGTGAGATTATAACCTGAGTTTAAATCAAGAGTCCAGTGCTTAACCAACTGAGCCACCCAGGCACCCTGACAATGAATTATTTTTGAATGAGCAAACACTGGGTCAAAAGCCATATTTGTTGTTGATTCCACTCATGTGCTAATTGAATCTATGCTCTAGATGGAGGAGCTCCTCCCATGGTTTCGGAGGGAAAGTTCTAAACCTTGGAGACACCTGTGACCCCACCCTTATGCCCTTGTTGGCTAACAGTACAACCCATCCTGTCAATTCCTCCTCACCATCAGATGGTTGGAAATCTTTTTATGGCCACTGCCAGCAATGACTTTCCCATGTCCCTTCTACTGGTTGGTTGCTGCTCCCATTCAATCCTTTCTCCTCTTTCCTAGAACACCAAGGCAGGAAAGACTACTTCCTACTACATTGTTTAACTCTAATTCATATGACTAAAGGATTAATCTTCCTCAATCATAGCTATACAAACATCCATGTTTTCTCAGAAATTTCCGTGGTGGCCCATTCCTTTTTCTAAAGTAAAAACAAACTCATCAGGATGAGATCTGAAGCTGTCCTCAGCATGGCACCCCCTTTCCTTTCCAAGACTCACTTCTTGCCAGTGCCTTGCCTAGACCTTAGCACTTCTTAACCATTTCTCGTTTCTCAATCTTGCTTTGCTCGTGTATTTCTCTGTACCTAGAATACACTCCTCTCAATATCTTCACCCTTGAAATCCTTTCTATTGTTATGCTCCAAGTGAAATTAGCCTTCCTTCCTTGAATCTTTTCAAATGATGCTGCCAAGTGGTCATAGTTCTTAGTGGCATCTCTTGTGTGCGCTTATGAACACACCATTATCACGGCCTAGCATGCTTTGTTGTTTTAATCACTTTCAGATTATTATTTGCAAACATTAAAATAGTATGGCTCTTGCTTAAATGTGGCTTGTTATTTATAACTATATTCATTTAATGCTGACATTATTTTGTGCTGCAGCAGAGCCTATTATGGGCTCATTCCACCAAACTTTAACGTGGTGAAATTTGGAGTAACTCCAAAGCAACCTCCAACTGAGGTGGCCATGGATGTTATCTCTGAGGACCAGACCCCACTCCATGAAATAAGCATGATATTTTATAGACCACTTGCTTGGTGCTATTAAAAAAATACTGAATTTTCTTATATTTGGTTACTTTCATGACCAGTGGACAAATTTTCCAGTAAAAATATAGCTGAGAAGAATGAAAGAGAAATGTGAGTATAAAGCCTCACATTTAACCATCACAGCAGGAAAATTCAAAATTGAATTCCAACCCTAGCTATTAAACACCCTGATCAAACCTCCCTCTGACTTCACTGAGCCAGGCAATTTTTCTCTTTTTCCCACTGACACAAAGTCAGCAAGGGAGAGAGCTGAGTGGTTGGCCAAAGAAAATGAATAAACTCTGCAGGTCTGGTCTCATGGAGCTAGAGCATGCTAATTGTGGCCTGACCTGACTGTACTCTGGGGGTACTGATGATGTGTGCAGGTGGCTGAGAATCCACAACACGAAACTGCTGTGCATTACCTGGAGACTCAAATCCCCAACATAGCTTCCGAGGTTAATAAGGTTGCCCTGCTAATTCATCATCAGCTGCAGTTACCTGGGGTACCTACTCATACCTCGGTAAATATTTGTTGAATAGATAATTGGATGAATGAATGAATGAATGAATGAATGAAGGTGGGCACAATGGAGACAAAGGCCAGTGCTTGAGGGAAGGCTTCTTGGAGAAGCTAAGCAAGGTAGGGGAAGTAGAAATTATCCAGATGAAGGAGCAAGGAAGGGTTGAGGGCATTTTGTCAGCTCAGTTGGTAGAAACGAAGCAAGTAACAATAAGGGGCCAGAACCAAGCGTTCTGAGTAGAACACTGGAGGAAAGAGATGAAGCAGGCCAGGTATGAGGAGACAAGGTGATGGGTGACGAATAATTACAAGTGAAGAGAAAATGCAGCCATTAGGTCCACTTATACTAACAGGACACTAAGTTTACATGTAGAAAGGAAAGGGCTTTGGAAGGACTGAAGATGGTCATGGATTCTTTTACATTCTTTCCACTGGATGTGGGGTCTCTGTCCCCTCTCCTCAAATCCAGGAGGACCCTGAGACTGCTTTGCTCAATAGAAAACAGTGGGAGGAAAGCTCTGACAGTTTCTGGGCCCAGGCCTGAATCAGACAGCTGCCGTTCCTTGTGTCTTGGAATGTTCTTCCTGGGAGCTCTCAACTCCAATGTTGCCCATCCTGGAGAGGACACATGTAGGTGGTCCCCTCATAGTCATATCTGAATCCGTGCTCTCAGCCACCCCCACCAAGGCATCACACACACGGACTCCTCTGCCAGCTGCGTACCACCAGCCTCCGTCCATCCATGCTGAGTAGGACAGTTGCCCAGCTGAGCCCTGCCCGAATTTGTAACCTACACAATTGCGAAATAATTAAATGCTGTTTGAAGTTGTCAAACTTTTGGGTAGTTTGCTACTTAGTGACCATCTATCTACTAAGTGATAGATGACCAAAACAGGGCATATAAAAATTATTTTGGAGGTAATATAGCCTTATTTTCATAGTGCCAAGCTTTTATAAGATGGTGTTATCACGGTTTTGGGGATCTTTTTCCTTATTACCTCCCTTGCCTTTCTGGTTCTAGGTTCTCTTTCTTTTTCCATATCTCCATTCCCAATGCTGAAATTAAATTTGGAACAACAGAAACAGCACTCCACTGGCTCTATTTTCTAGTCATGTTCTATCCCCACATAACATAATGCTCAGGAAAAACTCGGTATAAAAATCAGTCACTGTCCTTGCAGAAGGGAACTACCAGCACGCAGTAGTCACAGCTACCCAGGGAAGGGACAGCACATCCGGCATCCTTTCCTGTGCATGACAATTAAAGGAGGGAAGGAAATGATCCCAGCAACTCCATCAATGACAGATGATAACTGTGTTCAGGGTTGTCCCAGTCTTTCTACTTTTCTCCTCTGAATGTTTAACATTATCATTGTCCTGAACCCTCGGCCCAGAAAGCAGATAAACAGCTGCTAAGAGAGCCAGTGGTGTTCACTACTTATATTCTCTTCCCTTCTTCCCTTTGGTGAAGGCTGAAGCAAACACATATTGCCTCCATTCCCACCTGCAGCCTCCTAGAGTCTGGAAGCCGGAATCTGTTTTTTAACTTAGAAGAAAGTAACTATACCATATGCACCAGGGCCGCTGGTGTTTCAGGATTCTTCTCTCCTGTCATCCCTCACACTCAACTTTTTTCCTCCTCTTCCACCTCCTCCTCTCACCCCTTTCTCCCCTTCATGCTCCTCCCCTCCCCTTCCTCCTCCCACCCCACTCAACTCTTCTCCTCCCCCCTCCTCCTGCCTCTCTCCCCTCCTCCCTCTTCTTCCTCCCCTTCCTCCTAGACTTATCTATCACCCTACTGACTTTGCTTAAAAGCATAAGCTCCTTTTTCAGAATCTAAAGGCCTAATCCAAACTCTTGCTGACGTACTATCATCTCTATTTTAGGCCTGCTTTTCTTCTATAAGAAGAGAAGTGTGCTTTATTGATATTGGAGAATACAATGGTGTAGTGATGAGATTACCAAAGTGATGTAATTTCAAATGATAAATAATAGATTTAGGTACTATATGTGTCAGTTTTTAAAAATAATTTTACTTCCATATCACATTTTGGTTGAGAAGTATATATTCTTCACTCCCCCTGTTACAATGCATGTTGTTCATGACATGAAATATCTTCTCTTTCTACAAAGCTTTTCTCATCTACTATATCCTCAAAAAAAAAATCAAGAGCAAATCTCTGGTTGTTGAGTTTTGAAACAGTGAATATAACAACCCTACTAGCAGCAAAGCCAATCTTCTATAATATAGCAAAAGACTGGAAGAGATACTTAAAACTGATACTTCAAGCTGTTTAATATTTTCCTCTTCTCCAGTTACAAGCAATTGGGAAAACTAAAATATTACAATTGAGTCTTAATGAACTATCAGATTATATGGACAGAGTGAATCCTCTGAATTACAGAAGTATTTTTTTAAATCATTTCCTGGAAAGTAAGTGGAGTCTCTTACTCCATGATGCATATTAGGTAGGGGGGAATGAGCTATAGGTTTTAAATAATCTTGACTGTGCCACAACCAAGAATATTTATTCACTGCTTCTGTGTATTGTTTTATACTTTCATAATATCCTTCACCTACGTCATGTTCATGTAAACTTCACAACAATTCTCTGAAATGAACGCAGTTAACTGCATCTTGCAGGTGAGGAAATGGAGGCGTATGTAATTGTGCTCATCAAAGTCAGTGTTCATCTAAAAATGCTGTGGCTCAGGTAGACCACGCACGCGGTTACTAAGTGAGTGGTTTCGAGGCTAACGTTGGTGGTGTCTTTGCTGGTGATGGAATGTCATTCTGGTAGTGGGCAAAGTAACGTGGTGCGTTTCATGAAGTCTTCGCATTTCTGGAGTAATAGTTAAAACACAGTTTGATCAGATGAGAATTTGGCAAATCCCCCACCCCCACCCCCTTGGAACAGCACAAATTCTAAGAGAACCGTGGCCATGGCCCAATTCCTGTCACAGATCTGTGCTCATAGCTCCTTTATAATTTGTGTGAGAAGGACGGTCTAGCATCGTTGCCAGAAAAAATGTCCCCCAAAGTCCAGGTTATATATCAATGGCAAATCATAGGTGGAAGTCAAGGGCAAAGAGATAGGAAACTCTGTGATTATCTGCCTGCAGAGTCTCTCACTCCAGATTGGCAGCTGGCCTCACAGCAGCTCTTGCCCCCCTGCAAGGCCAGGCCAGCATGGACGCCCTCCACCCCGCAGCCCTGTCAGCGTGGCCTTGATGATGAATTCAGAGTGGGGCAGACCTGCTACGCCAGCCACAAAGTTCACAGATTAGGCTGAAAAACGGAAGTTTTGGAAAAGCATTGACACACATATATTTCCCATTGTCCAAAAAGGAGGCCAGATGGAACACTTTCTAGTGCATTCTATGATTGGAACTACAAAATGTTATATAAATCCATTTTTCATAAAAGTCATATAAGACTTATCCCAATAAGTGACCAATACTTTCCTCCTGTAACTGCAGCTAATATCACTCTGAGGGAGTCTTCTGGAAAACTAAAACTAAAAACTAAAAATAATATGTGCCTTTGTGTTTTTATAAAATATTTACAAAATGCTCTGACTTTCAGATAAAGGAAATGCAATAAAAGGTGAATAGTATTTATTACGGAAGTGAAATTAAAGATATTATTTATATTTTTTCATATGCCAAAATAGCATATACTACCTTTACAAACAAAACATTATTTTTTAATGCCTTACCCCTCTCATCAGACTACCTGGTACTACCTCATTATGCTCAATCAAGTTGGAATCAACAACTAGTTACTGAACATATGTTGTCCAATTTTCTACAATTTTTTTCTCCAGTTATCTACAAATATATCAGCCACTATACTACGTACAATATATCAGGCACTGTACTATGTGTATATTGTGGGACTCAATGCAGTAAGAAGTAATATATTTAAAAATATAGACAAATGGAAAATTCTGGGTGAATTCAGAGAAAGTAGAAAAAGGCCGAAGTTATTAAAAAAAGTCTTTCTGGAATTGACAGCATGTAAACTGGACTCTTTGAGTACCAGCAGGATGTGACTTTGTTGAAACAGAAGGAAAAGGGGAATCCAGTTAGAAGAAGGAGCAGAAGCAGAGCCATGGGGTGGGGGGGCTCAGGTGCAGGTGCTCCGAGTGATGCCAACAAAACATTAGTCCAGACTCTGCTGTCACTGGGTGTCTGATCAAATTGGGGAAAGAAATACTATTTAACGCATTTAATAATAAAAGTAAAAAAAGAGTTCAGAGCCATGGACCAAGGAATAGAGAAATGACAAAAACAATGAATTCGGAGAGAAAAAGAATGTTCCCAATGATTAAAGTACAAGAAACAGCATCGAGAGACAAATGAGGTCCCTGAACCAGTGAATTCTTGTCTTTACTTCCTCATGTCCAAATGATCCCATAACGGGATAGTACAGAAGTTTCATGCCAATACGTCTCAGATTTTCCGAGGTGGTCCAGGTACCAATGATTCTACCCCACAGTTCCAGAAATATGCTACTGCTGAGCATACAGAAATAATGGCATTCCGATAAATAACCACAAACAATGGTGGAGATCTAATTGAAACAGAGCGGGGGGGGGGGAGAATATAAAAACAAAGATACTTTTTTAAAGACAATATTGACAAGAACCGGTTTTATTTGTTGTATTTTGTGAATTCATCTGGGCCGCGGGAAAGACTTAATAACTTCACGCATTTTAACATACATACGTGTCCTGGCAAAATGAGGATGGTTTTGTTTCCAGGAAGGAATCAGTTAAGGAAATTCTCAGAAAGGACCCTTTGACCCTCGGGCTGCTGCTTTCAGTGTGTCCGCGGGGACTCTGGAGGAGAGGCCTGGAGGGGACAGGCCGGCGGGCCGGCGGTAATGGACCTGGCAGTGAGCCGGGCCGCCACATTAAGCGATGAATCAGAGCAAGCAACGCAGTCACAGGAGAATTCTTTTCTGAATATTGTTTTCTTCCCATTACTGGAGGCAAATTCCTCTGCCTCTGTTTCAGGTCATTATGTCGACAAGCAGACTTCTCCTTCGACCAGGGAAAAAGAGGACAAAGGAGTTCCTATGTTTGCATTTTGCTGGAACACTGGGAAGACTGAAGAGCTCTGACACCGTCCACCTGCGCTGGCCCTCCAGAGGGTCCGGCATCGCCAGGCGGCCGAGGCCCCGGAGAAGCCAGCCTCTCCCTCTGACAGCTCATCAAACCATGTGATCAGGCTGTGTATAATCTTTTAAAAATATGTGCCATGAGTAAATAAAAATTCTAACCTACATTAGGTTAAATGGTCCAAATGTTTTGTATAGGCTCTATTGTTTGTCCCAAATAATTGCATTTTTAGGTAGAGAAGATTTAGAGTCACTGGGGTGTGCGTGTGTGTGTGTGGACGCACATGTGTGTATATATATATTTTTATTTGATATATCCAATGCATGTAATATTTCATATATTTTACATAAATATATAATAAATGTTAAATATATACTACATATTTAAATATATTAAGCATAAAGGTAAATATATTTAGTTAAAAAATGAAGTTAAATATGTACATAGTTAAAAATATACATATGCACAAATACACAAAGTTAAAATACATGTATTCAACTACTGATGTAGGAAAGAATGGCATTAAGGCATGCGCTAAGAGAAACCCTAATGTTGTCTATACAAACAGCTACTCCCAGAATGCTGTGTGCGCCAGGATGGTGTATTAAAGTACTGATTCTGGTTAGTTCTCTGCTTAACAGGTAGGATGGTTAATCATTCCTGTCCTCAAATCCAGCTCCCCACATCCAGGGAACTGTTCGTAGCTACTGTATTGAAAGGCCCCCAGCACCCAGTCTGTGGGTCCAGTGAGAGGAACTGAAAGGAACCGTTCTAAGCAGATGGGGTGTCCTGGGGCCAGCTTGCACGGCCTCAAGAGCTAGAACATCGGCATCCCTTCCCAAGTCTGTGGTCAGTGCAGATAGTTGGGGACTCAATTGGCCAAGATGGGTGTGTCAACATCCCAGAAACTGAATAAGCACAAAGCAGGGCTCTTTGGTTTTCCTCAGAGATCTGGTTGTTAAACCTTCACCAGCACAGCTAGCTCTGAGTCTAGAAGATACAAATGGCCTGGCCAAGCAGACAGAAGCCAAACTTTGCCAAATCAAAGCGGGGAAGTGCGGTGGCCAGTTTCTGAGCTGCGGGCGAACAGCCAGGGTCTCCTCCGTGCAGCCTCTGATGGGAAGGCAGGCGTGTGCTTTTGAGGGCCAATGAACATGAAATACTGCTTGTTGAGTTGCCAACCAGTTTAGAGACAGAAAAACAGGGTAAGACAGGGGACATTAACCTATATTTTGTTCCTTGTAAGGTCTGTTCAAAACAGTAGCTCTGGAGTTGTGCTCAAAGGACAGACTAAAAATTTGCCTCAGAATTAAGCAACTACACCTGCTTAGTTGAGAGCAAGGAGGTAAGGGGGCATGTGGAGAGATGAAGGGCACAGAGAACTTTCTCGATGACAGATGACAGACTCCTTCTGAGGTCTGGAGGACAACACACAAAGGAACCAAGGTCGGATAAGGTGGGAGGGGTCAGATGAGAGCAGCAGAGTTTAGACGTTCCCGAGAGGATGACACTACCATGCTCTTCCCCAGACAATTTTCGGTCATCATTTTTATTTTCAGTTCTTACAGTGACTCATGTTTTACTTTCAATGTATTCTTAAGACTTATCTACATCTCGATCCATGAAATTTGGTCTTATCTTGACCATCTGTCATGTAAAATGAAGAAATGAAGCCCTGTGCAGTATCTCCACCTCTTTTCTCTCATTTCTGAGCTTTTTTCCAGCTATACTATTATTTTTACACTTTCAATGTGACATTTACATTTTGTTCTGTAACATCCATGCTTCTATCTCCCCCGCTTTGCCTATAGGTGGATTCTAGAAATTAAGTTAAACAAACACAGTGATATACTGACTTTATGCAAATTATATTCACTGGATCCAACTTTAAGGAGAGGTCCTATCCTAACATATTAAAACCTGGGTCACTCAAAAAGAGGATTTTTTCCAAAATTTGCGTCGACTGCATTATTCTTCCTTATACACAATTAATTGCTTTTGTACTTTCGTTTTATATGTGGGAAGTTTTCTAGCACAGATTTTTGCTTGAGTGTCAAACAGCTATTCTTTCATCTTGCTGACAGAATAAACTTATACCTTCTCAACCTAATACTAAACTCTTCCAACATTTTCTCTAACTCATTACCTAACTGTTCTAGAGTAAACTCCTTTTTCAGGTCTGCCAGCAAACTGTCTTTCTAGAATTTTCTTACTGAATCCTCTGTCTTCCTTTATCTTGGGCTTCAATTTTATTTATTCAGGAGTACATCTTCAAGTTACTATTTTTTTTCCTCCTCTGGGAATCCTTCATTTTCACTCTGAAATGTCCATGCTTTCCTTTTTGCTGATTTTCCTTGTCTTTTGCTGGAGCCCAGATATGTCACAGATATTTTCAGAAAAGCTGCATGGGAGGGAAACATTTCTGGATCCTTCATGTCTACATGTGTCTTTACTTACTCACCCTGATGGTCAATTTTATGTGTCAGCCTGACTGGGCCACAGGTTAAGCATTAGTTCTGAGTATGGCTATGAAGCTGTTTCTGAATGAGATTAGTGTCTGAATCTGTGGTTTAGGCAAAGCATATTGCCCTCCCTAATTTGAGCAGGTACCAACCAATCTGTTGAAGACCTGAATAGAACAATAAGGCAGAGGAAGAAGGAATTCACCCCTTTTTGTTTCCTGCCTGCCTGTTTCCATTGGGGCATCAATTTTCTCCTGCCCTTGGACTAGGATTTATATCATTGACTCATCTCATTCTCAAGCCTTTGGACTGAGACTGGAATTTATAGTACAGACATTTCTGGGTCTCTAGCTCGCAAATGGCAGGTGGGGGGATTTCAGAGACTTTAAAATTGCATGAGTCAACTTCTCATAATCTCTCTCTTGATAAATATATGGGTAGATGACAGGTATAGATACCTATCTTGATAGACGTATCTGTATCTTGATAGATATATTATGCATCTCTCTATATATTTCCAGAGAAACAGAACCAATAGGATGTTACGTATATTCTCTCTCAGAGGCTTGACTAACACATTTACACACTTAATAAAAAGTTGAATAAGTACAGGATTCCATGTTGAAAGTAATTTCTCAGAATATTGTGGGCATTTCCTGTCTTCTAGCATCAAGAGGCTTCACTATGGTAGAGATAAGAGACTTCTTCAGAAGACAGGCTGGGATCCTGCCCAAGCCAGAATGAAGACACTCTACTCTGGGGCTCCATCTTGATTTCTCTTGGTCAGATGATAAGTGATATTTCCAGTAGCTTCTTTTGCCATTAATTTTGTGATTGATTTTACAACCTTCTAGGGAATAGGGTGAGTTATATCCAATTTTTCTATGAAGAGTGTAATTCTGAGTACTATTTCCAAGGTTTCGTTCCTTTCTCTGTCTTTAGAGACTAAACTCCTCTTTTTCATTTCAGAGAGCATTATTTTGCGCTTTTGGAAGAATTCCACTGGTTTAACAGAAACTTCACTGTGCTTTCACTAAAAATAAGGCAAAAGCTTCAACAGCTTTGCCATTATTTCAAAATAATTTATAACCAAAGACTTGTGTTGATGGATTATTCATATTAAGATGACCATCTTAATTACTATATGCACTTAAAAATTATTCCTGCAAAACAACCACACGTGCAAATCTATAATCCTTTTACATATAGGTACGTATTCTACATTGTACTGGAATTTTGCTCACAATCTATGCTTGCCAAGCTATTCTAAATTGTAGTATTTATTTTCATTTTTACTTTGGTGCTTAAAATAAAGCTGGGACAGCATAGTTCTGTGCACTTCTTAGATTAGAAATATTATAACAGCCCTCTGAGCACAGGTATACCTCTAAGAACACTGAAACTGTTAGAACATAAAGAAGTTTCTATAAAACCAAAACATAAAGGTAGTCTTTTGCTAAATATGTACGAACAATAGTACTGAATTAATTTAGCTCTGCCCCACCAGGAGCTGTCCAGCATGTGACAGTCATGGGAGCTGATCACTGGTGCATAGACCACATGCAGAGGAGTCCTGGTCTCAGATAATCTTCCAGATTGATAATCGGTATCTTTACACAAGTCTAGGTCTTCCATAGCAAATTCTTCCATATGTTCTTTCTCCCCCTCTTATATTACTCAGTTATTAGAGAGGAGGAATATCTTTTAAATCTTCCAAAGAGCTACCTTGGTATTTGAAAAACCAACTATATTCTGGAGATTTAGTGAATTATATTTGATGACAAAATTATAGTAAAATGGTATGAAATCATTCTGAAAGAGGTTAAAAAAAGCATTTTATGACACATACTAATTCTTTTTACATATAAAGTGATAAAAATCTGTTTAATTTAAAAATCTCAGATTTTTATGTAATTATTGCAAACATCTGTAGAATTACTTTCAAAGGAAGAAACAGCAGTACTATAATTTGGACATACAAAATTTAGCAATGACAAAATTAGGGGTATAGCCTTTAGTCTATTAATTTTTAAAAATGCATCTCAAGGAATGATTCTTCTTTTTATGGAGTCTTTGTATCGATACATATTTAATTGGCAAATGATAACATGGAAAAGAGAAAAATGCAAATGGAAATTTATGTCATTTCCTCCCACAATTAATACAACCCGCATGCAAAATATGTCTCGAACCTTAGTTCCAGCAACTATACTGTGTTTTGCTCTATTATATAAGGAAATGATAGAAGATAACAGAAAATAAAAGATAGAAGATCCAGAATACAAAGGGCTCTTTGTTTATTCTCAGACTGCTCACGGACCTATTGAGTCAACTTTAGAGGCTCTCTTGCCTTTTGGTGCCTCCTGATCTTTGTTTATAAAGTACACGGAGGGCAAAAACCCATAGGAGACTCACGTAAATAACTCATAAAGAAAGGCTTAAGCAATTTGGGGTTGTTTAAACTGGAAAATAGAAGAATAAAAGTTTGGGGAAAAAATTTCAGGTATATACCAGAGGAAAATGTAGTTGTAAACTCATGTAAGAAAGCACATTTGCATGAAAGTATGATCTCAAGGTAGTATGGAGGAGGGTTCCAGACTCTCTGTCCTGAGCTTTCAGGACAGGTGATGACTGGTCTGCGGGAGAGAATATGTACATTCTCCTTCCTGAAAGCAAGTTTCACATTGGCCAGAGGAGATCCTCTCTCTGTGATAACGCACTTGCATAAATACTCCATGATGCAGGGGACAGGCCTCAACTACTTGGTAAGTGAAAACAGGAAAGAAATAAGGAATGCTTTAATGACTTCCGTCATGGTTATGGATGCCAGTGTGTTTCCTTTGCAAATAATGAAATATTTCAATAACTGTTTCTGTACATTAACTATATAGATTGGTAGTATTATAAAAGGATTTTCCCATGAATAAATTATTACTAAAAACATTTCAAATATTCATGCAATAGAAAAATCACATATATTTAAATATTCACATAAACTTTCTCTAACTCAAGAGAACACTTATTTTCATCTTCCCCATGCTCTGAAGGAGCCAGAACAGGATAAAAGAGAACAGATATGGGAAACTCTACAGAAGAATCCAAGACCTGTGCCTCAAGGCAATGCCCTGGTGATCAAGGGGGAGGAGTCACTCATCAGAGCTGGGCACAACTTTTCAGGTGGGAAGTGCTACCTTCTGGGGACCCTTTGGTAGGGCAGTTTACAGCTGAGCCCACCAAATATAATACCGATGAACATACTTATCCAATCTCCGGGGGTCGCTATTTTATATTTTCCACAAGGTTTAAATCTATAGAAAAAGAAGTGTTGATTTCTTGGCTGTGTTTCCTCAGCTCTTTATTTCTCTTTCAGAATTGCTATACTCAGCTAAACATCTCACCTCTTGAAAGAGCTGCCTTCTTGCCCAGCTCATGTCATCTGGATAAATGTGCTTCTGTTTTGCACATACCCCAAAAACATTGAAAAAATATCTGCTATTCACAACAGTTTGGCGCTATTGTTGCCATAGGGAAAACGAGGAAGAGTAGCAAATAGAGAGCATGAAAATAAATACACATCAATGTTGGAATTTAGCATATAATAAAGATGCAACTTCAAATCATCCCACAGACAGCATTGAAATAGATTTAAAAAAACAGCAAAGTTTAAATTGTAACTTCATTTTATTTCTTAAAAATAAATGGAAGCTAAGTAAGACAAAAATTTAACTGTAGAAAAATCAAAGCATCCAAAATATTAGAAGAAACAGCAGATGAAAATTTTATAATTTTGGAGTAATGCAATCCTTTCTAAGCTGGTGTTAAGACCAGAACCCATAAAGAGTAGATAAAAGTATCTGACTACCCAGAACATTTAATTTTCTTTCCTATGGCAACAAAACCAAACCAAAGACAACCTTCTGGTAGTCTGCTATACTGGTGGCTGATAACGAATGGCTTTGCAGAACACTGTCCTTCTGTGGTGCCCTCCCCTTGATCTGGTCAAGTCTGTAACTTACTCCAACCAATAGAATGTTATAAAAACTTCAGACCTAAGCTACTACTTTTGCACTCTTGGAAGTCCCTGAATTGCCAAGTTAGGAGCTCTGCTATCCTGCGGAAGATACCAAATTGAGAGTTCATATGGAGGGGCACAATGAGGAGGGAAGCCCTAAGGCTACTTTGAGGAGAACGAGAGAATTCAGCTGAGAAAAGAACCAAAGCCCCAGAACTGTGACCCTGCTCAAGCTATTCCAGCCAGCAACCAGCCATCCTAGCTATATCAGAGTCAAGAAGCCATATGAAACATTATAGGCCAGCAGGTGTCACACAGAGAGTCACACTGCCCCCCTTCTATGTTCTATTCTGTCTCAGAATTTTGAGAATAGCTTCTTTTTAAGACATAGGCTAATTTTTTATTAAGCAATAACTAACTGGAACATTCCATTAGTCAATAAACTGGGAAAAGTACAAGCAATATACATCTCAAGAAACTCGTTTCTTAAATAAGCAAAAAGATCTTACAAATCAATAAGAAAAAAGACAACTCTATACAAAAATAAACAAAATGACTTAAGAAGCAATTCAAAGGACCGAAATACAAGTGGTGCTAATAATCCTTTGAATATCAGGCTCAATCTTAATCTTGTTTTAAAGATGTGAGATTCCATTATTGGTCTATTGGACTGCAACATATTTAAAAGCTTAGCAATAAATAAAATAAAACTTAGCAATAAACAGAATGGAGATGTGTGGGACTACTATACTTTCATGTACTACTCTTTGGGAGCAATTTATCAGTTTATGAAAAATACAGTGTATATATTATTTGACTCACCAATAAAATTCCTAACAAGATGCTTTATAAAAATATTTACTCAAGGATACAAAGATATGTAAAATATAATGAATTGAATGTTGTGTCCCCTCTAAATTCACATGAAGGCTGAACCTCCAATGTGATTTGGTATTCAGATGTAGGACCTCTGAGAGGTAGTCAGGTTTAGATGAGGTCATGAGGGTGGGTTCCCCATGATGGGACTAGTGTCTTTATAAGAAGAAAAGAGACCAGAACATTCTGTCTTTCTCCTCCATGTGAGGACACAGAGAGAAGGCAGCCATCTTCAAGGAATTCCTAAGAGGGTTCTCACTAGGAATGGAGTCTTCTGCTACCATGGATCTTGGACTCCCCAGCCTCTAGAACTACAATAAAATAGATCTTTGTTGTTCAAGCTACTCAGTCTATAGTATATGTACTGTATACTATAGTATAGCCAAGTTCATTATTTATAATACCTTAAATGTTGGGAAGTTTGACACATCCATCTATAAGAATCTCATTGAAAAAATGACAGCAAATCTATGCAATGTAATACTATGCAGCTGTAAGGCAGAACTGTACATATGGATCTAGGAGGATATCTAGATGTTGGTAAAGGGGAAAAAATCAAGTTGTAGATCAGAATCTGTAGGATTCTATTTGTGATCCTTTATGAAAAAAATATGAGCACACACATATTATATATTTGTATATAGATATATTTGTATAACATCTCTAAGTAGACACAAGAGGCTATTAATGGTGATTAGGTCTGGGGATTGGGAGTATTGATGTTGGACCACATGGCGAGGAGAGGGAATAGAGACTTCCTTTTCACTCTATACCTGTCTGGATGTGTTAGTTGTTAACATGAAATTTTTATTAAAAAGAAAAGAAAAATAATGAAATGCTCCAAAGGCCTTTGTGTCAAGAGCTTCGCCATTCCCCAAGGCACAGAACACGGGAGCACTGTTAATCTTCATCTTTACTTTGGGCTCATAGATGTATACTGAGTTGCACTGGTGACACTATGCACACACTGTCCCTCTCTCCTGGGTTAGTGAAGAATCAGGAGGATTGGGAAGGAGCATAGAGTGTGCTGGGAGAATAGACCGCTACGGTCCCCACACTGGTTCCTGATGCTTTGACTCCTGAATAATGAGCAGCCATAAGATGCACTAACAAGAAGGAGAGGGGTGCTTTCCTTCCCCACCACCAGTCTTACCAGAAATAAACCTGCGTGAGGAGCAGCGAGTCCTCTAAGAGCCCTAAGGAACCCGCAGCATTCTCAGCCCAGACTCTGAATTCAGATGGGAGGAAATGGTTAGACATCACTGACAGTGATATCATTTTAATCTCTTAACCTTTATAGATTAATTTTCCTGAATCAGATGGGTGTATTGTGGAACATCTTATTATTTGATGTTCAAACAGAATCATATTCACTTACAAGCTTAATTTATATACATTTATTCTGATATGTTTTTTTTAGGGCTTGAAAACCAAAATAGATTTTTTAATTTTCTTATAAAAAATCACAAGCCTTTATTTCGCAGTGTTAGGTTTCTTAATATCTTTTGTGTCATCCCTTGTAAATGTGAGGACCGATCGATCTCTGTTATGCATGTGTGACAGACCAAATCTAAAACATGGTCGGAGGCAAGCAGACCTTGAAAATCTTGAGGAACTGGAACATTTTCATTACCTATACCACGCTGTGTGTCAAACAGGCATGCCAATCAGTTTATGGTTCTTAGCAGGGTGGTACACATGCAAAGTTGGTGTGATAGTTTCATTTAGCATTCTCATTTGGAAAATGTTCTGGGATATGTAAATAAATAATTGGGAAATGTCCAAATAGGCACAGTATTACAGTTTAAAGATATGAATACATGTGAGAGAGAGGCAGAGTCACCATTTCGTTGAACAATGTGTGAGCGTGATCTCTCAGTGCAAATCAGAGGGATGATCATGAATGTGAGGCCCAAGTTATGACTAAACAACCACAGACAACATTTATTTTAACCATATCACTTGGCAAAGGAGATAATTTTTTTTTACTAAAAACAAAAACAAAAAGCATTACCCCTAATTGTTTAAAAAGAAAAAAAGGAAAAAGTCAGGGGGTAAGGGGAAGAAACACCTAGTGGAACCCTGAACCAAATGGCACAGCTGTTCAGGACACTAACATTGGGATATGAAGATTTAAGATTTTTTTAAATA
This sequence comes from Cryptoprocta ferox, assembly GCA_028646485.1. Classification (NCBI taxonomy): domain Eukaryota; kingdom Metazoa; phylum Chordata; class Mammalia; order Carnivora; family Eupleridae; genus Cryptoprocta; species Cryptoprocta ferox. The sequence goes on along the minus strand of CM053577.1, from coordinate 6,588,141 downwards.
TGAAAATTAAGGTCTATTTTGGTGTTTCAGGTTATAGAGACAAAAGGTACTCTGGCAGGATTATAGAGATATGAGAGACTGAGAGAAAACTCATGAAAAGATCAAGAATATGGGACTATTTCTGATATAGGAAAACACATACATAATGGAGTAAGGTCAATGGATAATATTTTGAATTGCAATATCACTCTATAAGTATACAATGTATAATTCCAATAGCTGAGTGTTGCAAGCTAAATTCAAAACAAACAAAAAGGTAAGCAAAGAATAATTTAAAGCCATTAAGTGGAAGAATCCTATGACAAATGATATGATTACATTGGAATTTTTAAAAAGGTGTCATGGAAGGCTTTGGGATGAAGCCAGGGAAGGAGTTATGAGACTACGGTAATAGTTTGGGTCTATAGATCTTCTTTAGTCAAAATTGGTCTTTATTTACTACTTACTCCTGTTTCCCTGCTATTTTTTCGGGTTTTTTTTTACCTCCTTCATTTTAATTTTTAAGTGTTATGACTCATCTGCCACAAGGCCTTTCCTCATCTTTCTTTGCCGAATTATAACAATCTTATAAACACAGACCATGTAGATCTTTAATTTTTCCATTTCTGACTCAAATTCATGGCACACATTTGGGATTCTCCCTTTAAAGAAAATCCCATACCATTTTCAAGAGCATTTTGGGATTAATATTTGTGGTAATAATGAGATTTTCTTTGATGGTTTCTTAGTATCTCAATGCAGAGAAACAGAAGATTATGGTGATGGTGGACTTTTTATGGTTAATGAGGTCAGGAAAACTACATGGTCAAGTGGATAGATCGCTAAGACTTCTGGTTTTGGAAGCTTTTAATGAAAACCTAAGAGATTTATAGACAGCTGATTTTACAATGTTTAGGTACACAATGGCATGATACTACTGTAGCCACAAATACTAAGCAATATTCAGAGTCCAAGTACAGTCAAACTCATTTTGATTGTAAAAATTTAGTTTTTCAATTTGCCTCCTGCCTCATGAAAGTAATATACTAGGTGATTCATTTCCACATTTGAACTGTTGTTAACTACAATGGGTGAAGGAGAGCTCAATCCAGGGTTGGGCTGTTATGTCACACTTGGAAGAAAAGGGAATAAAATTACAGTGCAGAATGACCTATCAAATTTCCTTGACAGGTGCTAATTCACTTTGATCTATTCTTCACCATAATTTCATTGGTGGGGAGGGCATACATATTTATAAGTGTGGAAGCAGGCTGCTGTTGTTCTGTTTGTAATTTACAGCAACAAAGAATTCATTTAGATTTCCATATTAGAAGTCCCAAGGTGACCCTGTAGGGGATACCAACCCCCTGCTGTGTAGGATTCCTAACATAATAAAGAATAAAGGAAAACAACAGTACATCACAACCTGGGCTCATGGGTAATAAATTCACATATTTACCACTGAAACAATACGCCGTGCAAAGCAGCGTCATTACTACAGTTTGCTGATAAAAACCCGAGGGATCCCAGGAAGTGCTTGCCTGAAAAGCAGCTGATTAATCTGAGTTACCAAGCTTTGTTAAAGAGTTATTGTTTAAATCATAATTAACAATGAGTAGTCACTCATGGAAAAGTTGTAGGTGGATCCAGTTCAACCCCTTGTGAGACAGACAGCTTTTATGCTTTTTTAAACTATGAATTATAAACAAATATATGCCATAAAACAAAGTACCAAATGGGAGAACAATAATGATTTTGATTCCAGACAGAGTTAGATTTAGAATCTCATTAGCTAAGAAAGATATTCGATTTCATACAAATATCTCTTAGGTGACATGACCATGGTGTGATATCTTTGTATCCAATAAAATGCTTTAAGATTCAGTAGGTAAGTTCTTTTACTTCTAAGGAAGGGCATTCTAACTTCTATGTACACAGAAATCATTCCGATGCATGGTATGACTAATAAAAAGCCATAATTAGGTAAACAATTTGAATAGACATTTCACTAAACAAGATATGGGACTGGTTAATAAGCACATGAAAGAGATGCTTGGAGTAGGTAAGATGGCAGAGAAGATGGGGTCCCTATGCTTTCCTCATCCCTTGAACACAGCTATTAAGCAAATCATTCTGAACACTCAGGAAATCAATGGGAGGACTGAAAGAACAAACTGCACAACCACAGGGAACAGAGAGGCCATATCATGGAAGGTGCAGACAGGGGAGAAAAGAATCTTGCCTGAGATAAAACACAGAGCACTGTGCCACTAGGTGGGCAGATGGCTCAGACACAAGGTGAAGACAGGGATCTGATGGAAGCCAGACACACAGAAGGGGAGATACTGTTTCCTCTTCTCTGAGGACTTCCTAAACTTCCTAAAGCAGATACGAACTCCTCTCTCCAGGGAACAGAGCAGGCCCACACCATTTTTCACTCCTCTCATCAGCACTGACACACTTCAGTGAGTGGCACAATGCACACAGTGGAGGCTTAAGCTACTTACACCAACCCCCAATCCCCTGTTCTCTCTAGGTGTCTTTTTAACTAGGGCAAATGTGATTGAAAGCCAGATGAATAGCAGAAGCCTCTCCAAGAAGACCAGCACAACCTCCCACATGCATTGGATCTACTGATTATATAGTGCTACAAAGCTTCCAAGATCTAATGGAAATAGGGCCAGGTACAGGCTTTACTAACACACAAAAGACAGAATCCTAGATAAAATTCCAAGATTGAGGAATTCATTACAAAAGAAAGAACAAGAAGAGTTCATAGCCAGGGAGTTAATCAAAAGAGATATAACTAATATGCCTTAACTAGAATTTAAAACAATCATAAAGGTACTAGCTCAGCTGGACAAAAGCATAGAAGAAACCAGAGACTCCCTTACCACTGAGATAAAAGACCTAAAAACCAGTCAGGCCAAAATCAAAAAAGATGCTATAATCAAGGTGCAAAACCAATTGGATGTAATGACCATAAGGATGGAAGAAGCAGAGGAATGATTAAGTGATACAGAAGACAAAATGATGGAAAATAATGAAGCTGAAAAGAAGAGGGAAAAACTGGATCATGAGTGTAGACTAAAGAAACTCAGTGACTCCAAAAAGTGTAATAACATTCTTATGATAGGAGTCCCAGAAGAAGAGAGGGAAAGGGGGGCAGAAGGTTTATTTGAGTAAATTATAGCTGAAAAGTTCCCTAATCTTGGGAAAGAAACAAACATCCAAATGAAGGAAGCAAAGAGAACTCTCTTCAAAATCAATGAAAACTGGCCAAGATATGCCATATTAAAATTTACAAAATACAGAAATAAGGAAAGAATCTTGAAAGCAGCAAGGGAAAAGAAATCCTTAACCTATGAGGGAAGACAAGTCAGGTTCACAGCAAACCTATCCACAGAAACCTGGCAGGCCAGAAGGGAGAGCAGGATATATTCAACGTGCTGATTGGGAAAAATATGCAACCAAGAATACTTTATCCAGCAAGGCTGTCATTCAGAATAGAAGGAGAGAAAAAAAGTTCCCAGGCAAACAAAAACTAAAGGAGTTCATGGTCATTAAAATAGCCCTGCAAGAAATATTAAAGGGGACTCTTTGTGTGCGAAGGAAAGACCAAAATTGACGAAGACTAGAAAGGAACAGAAAAAAAATCCATAAAAAACAAGTAATAAAATGGAACTAAATACATATTTATCAATAATTATGCTGAATGTAAATGGACTAAGTGCTCCAATCAAAAGACATAGGGTATCAGAATGGATTAAAAAAAAAAAACAAGACCCATGTATATGCTACCTACAAGAGACTCATTTTTAGACTGAAAGACACCTCCAGATTGAAAGTGAAGGGATGGAGAACCATCTAGCATGCTAATGGACATCAAAAGAAAGCCAGAGTAGCCATACTTATATCAGACAAACTAGATTTTAAACCAAATATTGTAACATGAGATGAACACTATATCATAATAAAAGGATTTATCCAGCAAGAAGATCTAACAATTATAAATATTTATGCCCCAACATGGAGGCACCCAAGTATATAAATCAGTTAATAACATAAGGAAACTCATTGATAATATAATAATAATAATAATAATAATAATAATAAGGGACTTTAACACCTTACTTACAGCAATTAACAGATCATCTAAGTAGAAGATCAACAAAGAAACAATACTTTCAGTGACACACTGGACCAGATGGACTTAACAGATATATTCAGAACATTTCATCTTAAAGCAGCAGAATACACATTCTTGTTGAGTGCACATGGAATATTCTCCAGAACCGATCACAGACAAGGTCATAAATCAGGCCTCTAAAGTACAAAGAGACTGAGATCATACCATGCATATTTTCTGACAATAACACCATGAAACTGATGTCAACCACGAGAAAAAAAAATGGAAAGAACACGAATACATGGAAGTTAAAAAATATGCTATTAAAGAATGAACGGGTCAACCAGGAAGTTAAAGAAGAAATTTTAAAAAAATACACGGAAGCAAATGAAAATGAGCACATGACAGTTCAGAATCTTTGGGATGCAGCAAATGCAGTCACAAGGGAGGTGTATACAGCAATACAGACCTACACCGAGAAACAAAGAAAGTCTCAATTACAAAACCTAGCCTTACACCTGGAGGAGCTAATAAAAGAAAAAAAAGAACAACAAAAAATAACTAAATAAAATAAAAATAAAACAAAATAGCCTAAAGCCAGCAGAAGAAGAGAAATAATAAAGATTAGGACAGAAAAAAAACTGATATAGAAACAAACAGTAGAACAGATCAACAAAACTAAGAGCTGGTTCTTTGGAAGAATAAACAAAGTTGATAAACTGCTAGCCAGACTTATCAAAAACAATAGAGAAAGTACCCACATAGATAAAATCACAAATGAAAGAGGAGAAATCACAACACCAGAGAAATATGAACAATTATGAGAATATGATGAAAAATTACATACCAATAAATTGGGCAATCTGGAAGAAATGGACAAATTCCTAGAAACATACAAACTAAAACTGAAACAGAAAGAAATAGAAAATTTGAACACATCCATAACCAGTAAAGAAATTGAATCAGTAATCAAAATCTCCCAACAAAAAATCCAGGGCCACTTGGCTTCCTAGGGAATTCTACCAGACATTTAAAGCAGAATTAAAACCTCTTCTTTTCAAGCTGTTCCAAAATATAGAAATGGAAGGAAAACTTCCAAACTCATTCTACAAGGCCAGCATTACCTTGATTCCAAAACCAGACAAATACCTCACTAAAAAGGAGGATTATAGGTCAATATTCCTGATGAACATGGATGCAAGTATCAACAAGATACTAGCAAATCAAACCCAATAGTACATCAAAAGAATTTATTCACCATGATCAAAGAGGATTTATTCCTGAAATGCAGGAGTGGGTCAATATTTGCAAATCAATCAATGTGATACACCACATTAATAATAATAAAAAAAGGATAAAAACCAATGATTCACTCAATAGATGCAGAAAAAAACATTTGATAAAATACAGTATCCATTCTTGATAAAAACACTCAACAAAGTAGGGATAGAGGGAACATACCTCAAACTCATAAAGGCCATATACAAAAAACCCCACAGCTAATACCATCTTCAGTGGGGAATAACTGAGAGCTTTTCTTCTATGGTCAGGAGACGCGGATATCTACTCTCACCATTGTTATTTAACATATTACTGGATATCCTAGCCTCAGCAATCAGACAACGAAAAGAAATAAAAGCATTTAAATCAGCAAGGAAGAAGTCAATCTTTCAGTATTCGCAGATGGCACATTCTGTGTAGGAAACCCAAAAGATTCCACCAAAAAATTGCAAGAACCGATACCTGAAGTCAGCAAAGCTGCAGGGTATAAAATCAATGTAAGAATTCTGTTGCACTTCTATGCACCAATAATGAAGCAGCAGAAAGAGAAATCAAGTAGTCAATCCCACTTACAATTGCACTCAAACCCAGAAGATACCTTGGAACAGACTAACCAAAGAGCTGAAAGGTCTGTACTCTGAAAACTATACAAGACACAAAGAAATGGGAAAACATTCCATGTTTATTGATGGGAAAAACAAGTATAGTTAAAATGTCGATACTACCCAGAGCAATCTACACATTTAATGCAATCCCTATCAAAATATCACCAGCAGTTCACAGAGCTAGAACACACAATCCTAAAATTTGTATGGAATCACAAAGGACTCCAAATAGCCAAACCAATCTTGAAAAAGAACACAAAGATAGAGGCATCATGATTCTGGACTTCAAGCTATATTACAAAGTTGCAGCCATCAAGACAGTATGGTACTGGCACAAAGACATATAGATCAATGGCACAGAATAGAAAACCCAAAGATGGATGCACAACAATATGGTTAACTAATCTTCAACAAAGCAGGAAGGAATATCCAATGGAACAAAAACACTCTCTTCAACAAATGATATTGGGAAAACTGGAAAGCAACATGCAGAAGAATGAAACTGGAGCACTTTCTTACACTACACACACACACACACACACACACACACACACACACACACACACAAAATTCAAAATGGATGAAAGACCTAACTGTGAGATAGGAAACCATCAAAATCCTAGAGGAGAACACAGGCAGCAACCTCTTTGACCTCAGGCACAGCAACTTCCTAATAGACATCTCCGGAGGCAAAGGAAACACAAGCAAAAATGAACTAGTGGAACTTCATCAAGATAAAAAGTTTCTGCATAGTGAAGGAAATAACAACACTAAAGGCAGTCTATACAAGAAGATATTTGCAAATGACATACTGGATAAAGGGTTATTAACCAAAATCAATAAAGAACTTATCAAACTCAAAACCCCAAAAGACAAATAACCCAGTTAAGAAATAGGCAGAAGACACGAATAGACATATTTCCAGAGAAGACATCCAGATGGCCAAAACACATGAAAAGATATTTAACATAACTCATCATCAGGGAAATACAAATCAAAACTATAATGAGATACTGCCTCATACCTGTCAGAATGGCTAAAATTAATAGCACAGGAAAGAACAGAGTTGGCAGGATGTGGAGAAAGGGGAACACTCTTACAGTGCTGGTGAGAATACAAACTGGTGCAGCCCCTCTGGAAAACAGTATGGAGGTTTCTCAAAAAGTTAAAAATAAAACTACCCTATGACCCAGAAATTTCACTACTTTGGATAAATTGTATTTACAAAAAGGATACAAAAATACTGACTATATGGGGCTCATGCACCCCAATGTTTATAGTAGCATTATTAATAATAGCCAAGCTGTGGAAAGAACCCAAATGGCCATGGGCTGGTGAATGGATAAAGAAGCAGTGCTATGTGTGTATGTGTATGTGTCTGTATACAGACACATACACATACATACATACACACACAATGGAATATTACTCAGCCATCAAAAGAATAAAATCTTCCCATTTGCAACAACATGGATGGAGGTAGACTGTATTATGCTAAGGGAAATAAGTCAGCCAGAGAAAGACAAATACCATATGATTTCACTCATATGTAAAACCTAAGAAACAAAACAGATGAACATAGAGGAAGGGGAAAAAGAAGAGAAAGGGAGGCAAACCATAAGAGACTCTTAACTATAGAGAACAAACTGAGGGTTGATGGAGGGAGGTGGGTAAGGAATGGGTTAGATGGGTGATGGGCATTAAGGAGGGCACTTGTTAGGATGAGCACCGGGTGTTATGTGTAAGTGATGAATGACTGGGTTCTACTCCTAAAACCACTATTATGCTACATGTTAACTAATAAGAATTTAAATAAAAATTTGAAAGATGCTTAATATGACTAGTAATCCGAGAAATGTAATTAAAATCACAAGAATAGACCACTTCACACCCACTAGGATGGGTATAGTGAAAACGATTGACAATACCAAGTGATGGTGAATATGTGAAAAAACTGGACTTCCTCTCTTTTGATGGTGGGATGTAAAATGTTATAGCCACACTGAAAACATTTAAGTAATTTTTTAAAAGGATAAACATATCACCATAGGATCCAGTGATTCCTCTTCTACATATTTAGTTAAGAAAAATGAAAGCGTGTGTCCACATGGAGACTTTATACCAAGGCTCATGGTTCAACTCAAATAATCTCAACTCGAAACAAAAACGAATGTTCATCAACTGGTGAGTGGACAAAGTAGATATAGCCATTCAATGGGATTTTGTTCATCAAGAAGACAGATCCATGCAAAAACTCCGAAAAAAATCTCAAAATAATTATGCTGAGGGGAATGAGGTAGACAAAAGACTGTATTATATGAATCCATTTGTATGAAATTCCTAGAAACGGCAGAACTGTACATGGAGACTAGATCAGTGATTGCCTGGGTTTGTGGGTGGGAGTGAGGATGTCTCACAGGAGACGCAGGAGAAAACACTTAGGATGGGGGCACCTGGGCAGCTCAGTCGGTTAAGCATTTGACTTCTGAGCTGACAGCTGAGAGCCTGGAACCTGCTTCAGATTGTGTGTCTCCCTCTCTCTCTGCACCTCCCCCACATTCATTCTCTCTCTCTCTCTAAAATAAATTAACATTAAAATTTTTTTTAAAAATAGGATGACAGAAGCATTCTAACACCGGACTGTGATGGTGGCTGCACACAGGCATGTAATTACTATCAAACCACGTACTTATACTGGGTGATTTGCATGATCTGTAAATTATACACCGACGAAGCTATCAAAATGCATCTAGGCATAAACTTAAGATCTGTGAACTCTTGGACACTTTCACAAGTTGTAAAAGTTGACTTTAAAAGTAAATCAATAAAGATGCTGTAATTACCTACTAATAGCATTATCTTTTTCCTAGAGAAGGTATCTTGAGACTTCTTTCAGAAAACTAAGAATACAGCTTGCTTGTACGCATAAAGGTTTCAGGTATTCCTTTACGTGATCAGACCCCTATGCATTTGGTTCCCAAACCACTGAGAGGTCTTAGCAAATGCCCGAGGTACAGGACTTGTTAATTAAATGGGTAGCCAGAGCCTTGGTGGACTGGTCTGCAGGATGTATTAAGCCATTCCAATGACCTCACAGGACACGTGCTCACAGCAAAAAGTGTCAGGGTGATTTTCCAGGGAACCAGACAATGTGATTAAAGAACCCTGTTGGCATTTTAATGGCTTGGTAAGTAATGACAGTGACATGGAGGCAAGAGTTGAGAGATCAGATTCTTTTCCTCTGTAGCAAGGGTGGTGGCATGGGATTTTAAATTTGCTTCACCCATGGAGGGAAATCATCACAAGCCTGTCCTACAGCTACGGGGTGGTATTGCACAGCTACGGGGGTAGTGGCATTTACTGATTCTGCCAGGTAGTCCCCTTGATGCAACGTTATGAAAAATCATCCTCTGATCCATTCTTAATTCTTAGTAAGAACACGGGTAGCATATAATAGACTGACAGCTGAAATGAAAACATATAGAAGGCACTTTGCAACATTGCTTGTTCAACAGCATTTCAATTACCAAGGGAAAGTGGGTTCTCCAGGATGCTACAAGACAGATATCGGCCTCAAGTGGTTGAATCAGAGAAACATTGACTGAATTTCTCATAAACAATAAGGAATCCCACCTCTAATTCTGATTATGATTTAAAGCCCATAAAATTAATAGTTACCTATAATAAGGCAAGGAAGACTTTATTAACATTTTGTTGCCTCTCAAGATGCAGACAAAGAGTCTCTAATAAACCTGTTGTCATATGCACAATCTGGCAGAATGTTGACTGTCTCAGAACCCTTGCATTTCCATCTTTTTTCTAGATATTCCCTGCTTGTCCTTTAAAATTCACTCACATTAAATGGGGCGCCAGGGTGGCTCGATCGGTTAAGCATCTGACCTCAGCTAAGGCCATGATCTCACAGTTCATGGGTTCGAGCCCCGCATCAGGGTCTCTGCTGACAGCTCAGAGCCTGGAGCCTGCTTTGGATTCTGTGTCTCCCTCTTTCTCTGCCCCTTCCCCCTCGTGCTCTATCTCTGTCTCTCAAAAATAAATAAACGTTAAAAAAATAAAATAAAATTCACATTAAATCTATGTCTTTAAAATGCTTTTTTGAGAGAGAGAGAGAGAGAGAGAGAGAGTGCATGTAAGCAGAAAAGGGACAGAGAGAGACAGGAGGAGGAGAGAGAGACTCCCAAGCAGTCTCCACGCTGTCAGCACAGAGCCCGCTGCAGGGCTTGATCCATGAAATCAGCACATGAGCCAAAATCAAGAGTTGGGCGTTTAACCAACTGAGCCACCTAGGTGCCCCTAAATCTATGGTTTTTGAAAAGCTTTCCCTAACCCCTTTATGGGTCCCACTCCCACCACCTTCCTCACAGTCTCAACTAGATACTACTCCGCTATTTTGCTGTGACACACAAAACAATGTCCATCATTTCTGACGTCACAGGCACACACTCATTTACTTCTTTTTCTCACGGTAATTTGTTAGGGATAGGGGTAAATACAGGTATGCATGTGTGTGTGTGTGTGTGTGTGTGTGTGTGTGCGCATGAGCACGTGTGTGCACCTGTGTCCATCCATACACGGAGATTGGCCTCATTCTCTAGGTCCTAAGCCAGAATTCCATAACTTATGGAGAGGCAGCACAGGTACACTAAGTAATTACTGAATAAAATGAACTCATACATGACAGCATTGTAGGCTGACATGCAAAAGTTCTAGACTAGGCATTACTCATGATTAGATACCGTGTAACATAGGATGAGATCTTAATTCTGGGAAGAGAGGCAATGATTACAAAGAGGGTTAAGAATAAAGAGGCCAGTGTTAGATAATATGAACAGAGAAGGTTCTGGAGAGGATTGGGTTTTGTAGTTCTATTTCTAATTTAACACATGTTGGATGTTATAGCAAACAAGACTCAATTAACTGTAATAAAAAAAAATGGATGCTCTTATTCTAACTATGATTATATTTAGCATTAGAAGTTTAAACAGAACCATGACTCTCTAGTGTGTGCAGCATTGTGTCCTACTGTAGCCACCTGCTGATGGTAGGTCTCAGTCTCCCCCACTCTCTCTCCCTGCCTAAACCATTCAGGCCAGTCCCAATTAGCCTCCCTGTTCCGGATCATACCAGCCCACCTACCATGCACAATCCATCACATCAGTCTGTAGCTTACCCCTTCAGTGGAACTCTAAACATTTGTATGAAGTAAGTTCTTCCTCCTCCTCCCACCCACCCGCCCCATCCTCCTTCTCTTCCTCCTCCTCCTTTTAGTTTTTACTTGGAAAAAGTTGCAAACTTACAGAAAAGTTATAAAAATAATACAATGAACCACATGTTCTTCATCTAGTAACCACTTATAATCAAATTCGTCATATTTGCTTTCTAACTAACATATCAAATTTGCAACCTAATTTTACACTTCAAGAAACTAGAAAAAGGGCAAATAAAACCCAAAGTTAGTAGAAGGAAGGAAATAACAAAGGTCAGACCGGAAATAAATGAACCAGAAACTAAGACAATAGAGAAGATCAACTAAAAAATACAACTAGGTCTTTGAAAAGTTAAACAAAATTCACAAGCCTTTAGCTAAACTCACAGTAAGAAAAAGAATTCAAATAAATACAATTGGAAATTAAAGACAAGATATTATAATTCATACTATAGAAATACAAAGGATCATAAGAGACTACTATGAACACTTATAGGCCAACAAATTGGACAATCTAGAAGAAACGGATAAATTCCTAGAAGCATAAAACCTACCAAGTCTGAATAATGATGAACTAGGAAATCTGAACAGACTGATTACTAGTGAAGAGATTGAATCAGTAATCAAAAACCTCCCAAGTCCAGGACCAGAGGACTCCACTGGTGAATTCTACCAAGCATTCAAAAAAATAATTAATAATGATCCTTCTCACAAACTCTTCTACAAAGTACAAGAGAGAATTCTTACAAACTCATTTTACTGTGCCATCATTATTTTGATACCAAAACCAGACAAGGATACCACAAAAAAATTATACACCAATATTTCTGATAAACACAGATGCAAAAATCCTCAACAAAATATTAGAAAACCAAATGTACCAATGCATTCAAAGAATCATATGCCATGATCAAGTGGAATTTACTCCAGGATGCAAGGATGGCTCAACATCTGCAAATCCACGTGATACACCACATTAACAAAATAAAAGATACAAATCATATGACTGTCTTGGGGCGCCTGAGGGCTCAGTCGGTTCAGCAGCCGACTTTGGCCCAGGTCATGATCTCTCAGCTCGTGATTTCGAACCCCGTGTTGGGCTCTGTGCTGACAGCTCAAAGCCTGGAGTCTGCTTCAGATTCTGTGTCTCCCCCCTCTCTTCCCCTATCCTGCTTGTGCTCGCTCTCTCTCTCTCTCTCTCTCTCAAAAATAAACATTAACAAAAATTTAAAAATCATACGACTGTCTCAATAGATGCAGAAAAAAACATTTGACAAGTTTCAACACTCATTAATGATAAAAACTCTCAGGGAGCCTGGGTGACTCAGTTGGTTGAGCACCCAGCTCTTGATTTTGGCTCAAGTCATGATCTCACAGTTGTTATCAAGCGTCACACCAGGCTCTGTGCTGTGAGATTCTCTCTTTCTCTCTCTCTCTCTCTCTCCCTCCCTCCCTCTCCCTCTCCCGCATGTCTTTCTCTCTCTCAAAATAAGTAAATAAACTTTAAATAAATAAACAAATTTTGAAATAAAATTAAAAAAAACCCTCAACAAAGCAGGCATACAGGGAATGTACGTCAACATAATAAAAGCCGTATATCACAAGCCCACAGCTAACACACTCAATGGTGAAAAGCTAGAAGCTTTTCCTCTAAGATCAGGAATAAGACAAAGATGTCCATTCTGCCTACTTTTATTCAACATAGTATTGGAAGTCCTAGCCAGAGCACTTAGGCAAGAAAAAAATAAAATAAAATCAGAGGCATTCAAATTGGAAAGGAAGAAGCAAAGTCACCACTATTTGTAGATGATACAATATTATGTGTAGAGAACCCTAAAGAGTCCATCAAAAAACCATTTGGACCCATAAGGTCAGCAAAGCTGTAGGATACAAAATCGATACAAAAAAATCTGTTGCATTTCTATACACCAATATAAACTATAAGAAAGAGAAATTAAGAAAACAATTCTATTTACAATCTTATTATAGTCAAAAAGAATAAAATACCTAGGTATAAATTTTTGCTAGAAGTTTATTTATTTATTGTGGGAGAGAGAGAGTAAGTGGGGGGATGAGGAGAGGAGGAGAGAGACAGGGGAGAGACGGCATCCTAAGCAGGATCCACGCTGTCAGCATGGATCCTAACGCGGGGCTCGAACGTACAAACCATGAGATCATGACCTGAGTTAAAATCAAGAGTTGGAGGCTTAACTGACTGAGCCTCCCAGGCACCCCTAAAATACCTAGGTATTAATGTAACCAAGGAGGTGAAATACCTGTATATTGAAAATAAGACATTAATGAGGGGCGCCTGGGTGACTCAGTTGGTTAAGCATCCGACTTCGGCTCAGGTCATGATCTCACGGTTGGTGGGTTCAAGCCCTGCGTCGGGCTCTGTGCTGACAGCTCAGAGCCTAGAGCCTGTCTTCGGATTCTGTGTCTCCCTCTCTCTCTGACCCTCCCCTGCTCATGCGCGCACGCTCTCTCTCTCTCTCAAAAATAAAAAAAAAGAAAGAAAATAAGACATTAATGAAAGAAATAAATGGAAAGATATTTCATGCTTACGGATTGGAAGAATATTGTTGAAGTGGCCATACACAAAGCAATTATTGAGTTAATGAAATCCCTACCAAATATTAGCTAGCATGATCTTATACATACATTATATATATATATATATAGTTGTTGTCATTATATGTTTGCTGTGCTGTTTGAGAGTAAGTTGCTGGGGCACCTGGGGGGCTCAGTCGGTTAAGCGTCCGACTTCGGCTCAGGTCATGATCTCCCGGTTGGTGGGTTCGAGCCCCACGTCGGGCTCTGTGCTGACAGCTCAGAGCCTGGGGCCTGCTTCAGATTCTGTGTCTCCTTCTCTCTCTGCCCCCCTCCACTCACACTCTGTCTCACTCTGTCTCTCAAAAATAAATAAATGTAAAAAAGAGAGAGAGAGAGAGAGAGAAAGTTGCAGATATCATGACCCTTTATCCCAGTTAAGTCAGTTATCCTCGAAGAGAAAGGAAACTGTAATGGAACTCCCAGTCCTCAAATCAGCTAATGCAAATGCTTGATATAACTTGCAAGGCCTTCCCTGACGTGGCTCCATCCAGCTCCATCCTTCCTGAGCCGCGCACTGCCTCTGCACTTTATGCTCGGATGCACCAAACTGTCAGCTCCTTCCCGTGCTTCACACTCCCTTGCTTGCCTCTATTCCCTTGTGACTGTGATTCCCTGACTCTCAAATACTTTTTCCTTCTCTGTTCTTCCCTTAGCTGAACTTGCAATTGATTCTGTGCCTGGGTCTGAATCCAGGCTCTGGCACTTAATAGTTATGGGATTGGGGCAGGGGCGGGGGTGGTTACTTAACCATCATTTCTAAAATGCGATTTTGTAAAGGAATAGTCTCATGAGATTGTTGTACAGTTGCAGTGAGATACTTGAGGTCAGGAGTTTAGAATATCACCTGGGAAAAGGTCAGCATCCAAAATGAACTTATCAGTATGTATACATACATTTGTTTCTCAGACCTCTGCTTAAATCCCACCCATTCTGGGAAGGGCTTACTGACCCCCAAATATGCACTCATGGCCCTGCCTGTCCATGTGACTGTCTTGCACTTTACCTCTAAGAGCACCCATGATCAGTTTTGGAAGTATTTTTAATCATTTCTTTCCTCCAGTGGCTGTTTGAAATCTCTGCAATAGTGACTAAATCTGACTCATTCAACCTGGTAAGGTGTGTCCTTAGCCACATGCATGGCACACAGTAAGGGTTCAATAAATGCGTTTTAAATCAGTGAAAGAAATTCAGCAATTCAAATTCAGAATGAACTGCGGGATCTAATGGCCAAAATAACTTTTGCAAATGAGGCTGGCAATTGATTTTTCAGGTAGGTAAGCTGTGCAATGCCTCCTCATTCTTCGGGGACTCAGAAATACCCTCACACCCAGGAAAAGTGATTTGCATGCAGCGTGAAACTTTAAGTGTGCTGATTTTCAAGCTGTTACAAAAACATGAGGGAATTAATTCTTCTGAGCAGTCACTTTCTCACCGTCTCCTCAGCCCTGAATTCACTGTTAGATTTGTTTTTTAAGCAAAGTCAACAGGCAGGAAGATGAGACGATCCATTTGGTAGTCAAATAAAACAGTGACAAGTCAATGGCAGTGTAAACTGTGACAGTACCAGGTGAGCAAACGAGGGGACAGGCAGGCTTCCAAACACACCTGCAAACAGGACTCAAATGCAGCCGTTGCAGTTCAAGAACATTCTTGGCAATTTACCAGGAGTCACCACTGAGGTCAAAGGTCAAGAGTTACTGGCAACAATATGGTTTTTTCCCCTTCAGGAATCCAGAAAAAAAAAGTATCAAACTTCTGATCAGTGATTAAAGTGGAAGCTTTTTCTAGGTCTACGAATAAAAGTTTTCCAATTTGACCTTATTAAAGATTATGGATATAGTAAAATCGTACAAATTTATATCCTGCAAAATCCACATGTATAATGATTTACGTGATGGGCTAACATGAAGTTATACATTTAAAAACTGAACATAATAGAATGTCTTTGACTTTAGAAAAATGTTCTCTAAAAAGCTCTTTCTATTTCTATGTAAATTTACATCTAAGGGAAATTCATTTTACAGGTCATTAGTCTAGTTCAAGTCATATGGCCTTGCAATAACACGCAATAAAATATGATTAAAGTCATTCACAAACTTCAGGTGTCTTTTCCGAGTTTTAAAATGACTCACAATAAAAACTGCACTGGGAAAGAACCTAAACACCGAGGAAGCCCGCCTTGCTCTCTTCTGGCTGCGATGGCGGCCATGACGGAGGTGCTGACAGTTCCCACACTGTAGTCAGCGCTGACCAGCGTGCTGAACATGTTAGTCATCTCGTCTCATTTCCTCCTCACAACACTCCTTTGAAGTTTGGGTTTATTGCTCCCAATTTAAAGTTAAGAAAACTGGGGTTGAGAGAGGTCAAATGACTGTTCTGAACCACTCAGTGCGTAAATGGCACAGTGCAGGTGGAAGTCTGTTGGATGATCTATTTCAGGAACCAGGCAGAAGACACTGCTGTGTAGGAAAGGCGCAGGGCTGCCTTTAAGTAAAGGAGAACGTTAACCCTCAGGATCACGGGAGCTGCCATATTCCGGCCGTCGGTCCGCAGGAAGGCATGGGATGAGGGAGAGGAGGTACTGTAGTCTGTTAAATAATCCTAAAACAGACACACACTCAAATCAAGCCCTGCTGGAATTCCCCTGCTTAAATGTTCCTGTAGCCGAGTGTGAGTGTGCGGCTCACACTTTCAACCTGACCTTCCTGCTGCGGCCTTGGATTGAGGTCTGTCTCTCCCTGGGACTTACCCTCCAGGAAGTCAGGGAAGGTCTCTGCTTTGCTCACCTCAGCACCTCCCCTCCCCGCACTTTGCAAAGAGGAAGCACTGACTGAAGTTCACTGAATGCACTAGGCAAGCTTGTGCACCCAGGTCGCTGCAGGGCTGGCTCCCTAGTTCCTCAAGCCCTTATTCTCCAAACCCTCCCAGGGGGCATGCGACCTCTTTAAAGGCTGCTCTCAATGTTCTTCTTATCCCCAATTTCTGCTATTTGCAAATCTGAGGAATTCCCTACTCAGTGAGCATTAGGTCCGGTTCCACTCTGGCTGTTCTCCTGGATGCAGGGGAAAGAGCATACTTCAAAATGAAAACATACGAGGTTTCTTTGAAATTCACTCTAAGTCCAGCAGGTACTAAGATGAGAGAAATAAGGGCTGCCTTTCCCGGTAAGACATTCAAACCAGCTCTGAGGGGCTACAGGGAGTTCAAATAAGATCCAACTCTGGAAGCCTTCCAGCAGAATCAAATATATCAAGCCTTTACAGAAAGCCCTTCCAATCTTTGCTCTTCCTTCTAAGATAATCATTCATATTTTGATATACAAAGGCTTTGGTATATAAGAACACTTAATTCTAAAGCTAACCTGCCCTAGAATGACGAGTCAGGCACATATTAAAGCTATAGATATTTTGTGGGGAACATATTATATGTCAACTGAAAAAAATTCATATGCACTAGCATGCTTATGGAGAAGTGTGTGTGGACATCCACACACACTCTTCATATACATTATTTCCTGGAATTCCCATAACTGTCCCAGTAAGGGGGCTATTATTATTTCAGCTTTATCAGAGGCTCAGAGTGTAGTTAGAAAACTTAATCAAGGTCACCACATAGTTCCCCAGTGGCAGGATTGGTATCTGCTTATTTTTCAAGGCATCTTACTATCCCTGAGCCTTTGGAATTAAGATGGGGACTCACGAGAGAATTTCTTAAAAGCCTGTCAAGGCTTTTATTTACTTATTTTTTTTGTTTATTTACTTATTTATTTTGAGAGGGAGAGGACAGAGAGGCAGAGAGAGAGCGGGAGGTAGAGAATCCCAGTCAGGCTCCACACTGTCAGCGCTGAGCCCAAGGTGGGGCTCAGTCCCACAAATCATTAGATCATGACCTGAGCTGAAATCAGGAGATGGGCAAAACCAACTGAGCCACCCAGGCACCCCTTAAAAGCCTATTTTGGATCTATCACTAGAATGGGCTCAACTTCCTCAAAAAGTTAAACATAGAATTACCACACGGCCCAGAAATCTACTCCTAGGTATCTGCCCAAAAGAAGTAAAAATGAGCTCTCAACACATACCGGTCCACGAATATTCATTAGCAGCCCTTTTAAAAGATCAGAATACCCCAGATGCACAACAACAGATGAATGGATAAATAAACATGATATATACATGCAACAGAGTATTATTCAGCTGTAAAAATAGAGGCACTGCTGATACATGTGGCACCATGGGTGGACTAGATAAACACGATGCTAGGTGGCAGAAAACACATGCAGAAGAACAAATAGTTTATGATTCTATTCATATGAAATGTCCGGCAAGTCTGTAGAGAGCAGGCAAGTCTGTAGAGACCGGAAGATTAGGAGTTGCCAGGGACTGAGGGGGCAGGCAAGGGGGAGTGACTGCTTAATGGGTAAGGAGTTTTATTCTGGGCTAATAAGGATGTTTTGAAAGTTAGAGGTGGTGGTGGTTTCAGACCATTGGGAATGTACCAAATGCTACTGGGTTGTTCACCCCATAGAATGATTATTTATATTGTTTTATACTGTATGACATATTACACTGTATGTTTTCTGTTGTCTGAATTTTACCTTGAAAAACGGGCTCAAAGCACTTCTAGGAATTATAAGAAAGTAAGAAATTGGGATTCCCTGTTTCCATTACAGAATAGACAAGGAAGAGATTTCCTTTGCCTCATGCGTATTGCATTTGCAATAAGATGAGGAAGTTTTAGCAACACAGGTACATCTTCCTGAATCCAGCCTTCTCCTTGGGAGAAAATGTAACAATGAGCCAGATTGGGGAGCAGAAGCCTGGGTTTCTGGCTTGACTCCAGGAAGCATATGAACCAGGTAGGTCACACCCTCTTGGTCCCATTTTGCCCGTCCACAGACACAGGCGCAATTAGGCCAGATGGGTGACTGCTACGTTACCTTCTAACCCAAAAAAGTGTTATACGTTAATATCGTATTAATGAAATAAAAGGTGACTTCATTTTGTCTCCGATGGGTATAACATTAAAGAGTATCCAGACAGTGCCCACCGCAAAGCAATATATTAGGAGTGGAGTATGATGTATGTCATGAGAAAAATGAGAAAAGGTTGTTCTACAAATGTGGACTGAGAAAGGAGCCGGAGTGGATAATAGATCAAAGAAAGCTTCATCAAATTTAGCAATCTACTTCAATGCAAGAGTTTGCAATAGAAGATGGTTCTTTCTCTATGCCTACGTGGCTCGGCACTTTATGAGAGTACAGTGTTCCTGCTCATAGTAGAAATCCTGAACTGCTGAATAATTATGACCGATTGCACGACTGTGGCCAACAGAATAATCTTCTGACAATGTCTAAACCCTAATCCCAGGAAGCTGTGAATATGTTACAGGGTCGGGATTAAAGTTGCAGGTGGAAGTTAGGTTGCTAATTAGCTGACCTTACAATTGGAAGAGGAACCCCAATTATCCAGGTGGTACCAATGTGATAGCAAGGGTCAAAGTGAGGAAGTCAGGATAGTCAGTGTTGGAATCATGAAATGTGAGAACGACTCCATTGGCCACTGCTGGCTTTGAAGGGGGTGAGCATGAGGAAATGCCAACAGCCTTGGAAAGCCGGAGAAGGCACATGGACTCTCCCGTGAGCCTTCAGAAAGGAACGCAGCTCCAGCAACACATTGATTTTAGGAGTTGTGACCTATAGAACTGTAAGATAATAAACCTGTGTTGTTTTTAAGCTACTAAGTTGTTGTAATTTGTTATAGCACCTAAACATAACTAATACACTGATTGACTGACTAACAACCTACCGATGTGTGTATTCAGAACAGACATGGTGCCCAGCACAGCTGGAGACACTGTGTAAAGTCCCGAGGCGGTACTGGGAGGCGAGTTTGCACCTGCAGCCATTCTCCCAGAGGCTCACAGGGTAGCTGTAGACAAGAGAAGTTACATGTGTGTGTGTGTGTGTGTGTGTGTGTGTGTGTGTGTGTGTGAGAGAGAGAGAGAGCGCGAGAGAGCGAGAGAGAGAAAGGAAGCCTGTTGGTTGAGCTAGCTGATGATCACAACCTTGCTGCTCTCAAGGGCACACTTTGAGTAAAGATGTCACTAACCCAGAGGTTTTGTGACATTCACAACACTCCCACATGCAAGTCTTTATTTGATCCCCCGCATAAGGCGGTGGAGTCAGCGTTGTTATCCCAATTAGATGAGAAGATGAGTGAAGGGTGGTGGAGTGACTCACTGAATGTATAAAATTATGTGGGAAAATGTGGGAAACAGAATAAGAAGTGAAATTCAAGACACTGAGCTCTGACTCTAAATGCCACCGCTATCCAGGCATTTGGACTCTACAGTCAGATCCACTAAGTACCTAGAGAGGGTCCTGGCACATCTTGGTTATCTGGAAGCTTCTGGAGTTCCTGGCACTGGTAGCTAATTCCTCACAGTAGTCTGGACCAAGGTTGAGTGACTATCCAAACTGTTTTCACAGAGAAATCCTCTGTGACCCCAGAAATTCTAGGAAAGTTGGACAGAGAGCCCCTCCCACTAATCTGAAGCCGAGCCCTTGCCTAGCTATGCCGTGTCCCCTTGACCTTGGCACAAGGCCTCCCCCATCATATGCCCAGGGATGTTGTGTGCTGTCTGCCTGCTCACAGATACAGCCTTGAATTCTCCAGATGAAGAGTACACACCTTAAAGAAGGTGAGGACAGTGAAGGAGAGGGATAGGGGCAAAAATATATTACTAAAGAGATCAAAAATAGAACATTTAAGAGATAAGATTAATCAGTACACTTGAAGACAAGACAGGTATGAACAAATACTCCATCTTTATGTGGATCATTTGACAAGAAGAATGGTATACATACTACAGATCCAAATGTGGAACTCAAACATACAGTTTTTTAACCAAGGGTGAAATAACAAGAAATATATACATTGGGCTCTACTCCTGTGTAAGGTTCTTTACACAGAGCTCCTAAAACCCTTGTAAGTCAGACTTATAGGAGCACTTTTTGTTCTAACATTTAGTCTTTGACCCTGGTTCCTAATGCAGGGCTCCTAAGAGCTTCATAATTTCCTGAGTGAGAGGAATGTCCTTTGTCCTAATGAGGTGCCTTGGTGGGCTTCTGGATGAGGACCGATCACCATGATTTGAAACTTGAAATTTTCAGTAACCCCCATCCTTCCCCCACTCTCCAGAGAGGGGCTGGAAATGATAGACATAATTTGTCATGCCTACATGATGAAGCCTTCAAAAATCTCATGATTTTGGATCCAAAGATCCCAACAGCATGGAGGTTAGAGCACTTCTGGGTTGGTGAACACATCCACATGCTAGGAAGATGGCAGACCCCAACTTCAAAGGGACAGCAGCTCCTGCACTTGAGGGCTTTCTAGACCCTCCCCCACACCCCCCGCTCAGAGTCTCTTCATCTGGTCGTTCATCTGAATCCTTTATCATATCCTTTATTATATAAAAGCTGGTACATATTAAGTGTTCCCTGAGTTCTGTGAACTGTTCTAGCAAATGATCGAATGCAAGGGGTGGGGGTGTCACTAGAACCTCTGATTTATAGCCAAGTTGGGTGAAAGTTGTGGATAACCTGGAGGTCTACTACTTGTGATTGGCATCTGAAGTGGGGGGCAGTCTCATGGGATTGAGCCCCTAACCAGTGGGGTCTGAGGCTATCTCCAGGTCGATAGTGTCAGAATTGAGTTAGATTACAGGAACCCCAGCTGATGTCAAAGAATTACTTGATGTGGGGAAAACTCCCATGCATCTGGGCTTGGACGTACTGTGTGGTCACAGTGGGAGAATTAAGAAGAAATACACGTAACAGTGTTCTCTCCTTTACACCGAGGAATTGTTACATGTAGACCTAGGTCAAATGTTGTTACTAGGTCTTGTCCATTGCCATGGTTCAGAGCCAGAAGACATTGTAGTAGTGACTACCTTGACTTTTTCTTGACTACCTCCATTGGTTTTTCTAGGGGAAAGTTTTCATATTATTTTTGCTATCCAAAGAGATTTTTCTAAGAGAAAAAAAAAACCCTACATTATCATGAAGACTTGAGAATGGGATTTGCTTCTGTTTGACACATAGTCTATGCAGTGACAACAGATATCTTGGTGGAGCCCCCTGAGTGCAGGAAATGTCTACCCCACAGTTGAATGATGCCCACACGCACTCCTAAAGCATCGACGTGCTCCTCAGTCTGACCGACACACACCTCTCTGAGAAATATATGTTCTCCCATCTTAACAACACCATTAGAACCAATGCCATTCTGAAAGAACCCAGAAGTGAATAGTTCCTCTGAATTGAAAAAGAAATCAAAACATTTAATAATCTTTTGTAAGCATTTAAGTACTGCTGTTGATGACCGCTTGTGGTTATTTATACTTTCCCCTTTGGAAGGCAGAACTATTTCCACAGCCATGATCATCATCAAAGTACATACAGACACAATATTAGGGAAGGAAATAACACAAAATTCTGATTTCAAGAAAACAAAACCAGTTCACTTCTTACCAATCAGGAAAATGCAGAGTATGAAAACGAAAGGAAGACAGTTCATCCACTGGAGGTAAAGTTATCAAGAAGTTTAGCAGGACAGTGAAAAGCCTCCACAGATTCTTTGTGCCAAATGATTCCTTTAAAGAGCCTGTAGGTGCCTTGAGGTTGTCAGTCAAAAGCTTGGCTGAACAGGAGTTGGGGAGAACTCTGCTCAGCCCTAACACCAACATGAGGGGGCTGGGGTCAAACAGCAGAATGTTCGTGATAGAAAGAGGTGGAGAGGCACCTGGCCCACAGAGGTGACGGCAGCATTGTCACATGGAGCACAAGAGACACGACCTGACTTCACTTAAGGAAGTATCATCACATAATCTAAAAGAATTTCCACAACTTAAAGTCTTCTAGAAATTAAGATAACGGCACTAGAATTTGTTTTCATTCTACACAGAAATACGCCTGTTGTTTTTTTCCCCCTTGCCTGAGAAGCAGTGAGGCCCTGTGTGATGGCAGAATGAGGGAAACATATATTATAAAAAAAAGAACAGAAAGAAAGTAACAGTAATGACACTATAACAACAGTAAGGAGAATAAACACATATGGAAGAAGCTAAATTGCAGCATGATATAAGGCCTGTGAAAATTTTTAATTATTTTAAAGAAGTTGGAAAAATAGGACCCACCCACAGGATCCCAACGTTGCTCTTACTAACTCCCACTTCTCTTTTCTGAATTTTGAAAAAACGGAATCTATGTTCATAGTAAGTAGGATGATGAGGTGTGTGATATTAAATTGTCTCCCTTTTGCACTCCCTTCATTCGCTTCTAGCGACTGTCAACACCAGGCCACGTCTGCATGTCCTCAAGGCGGGTGAGCTGTGCTTCCCCAGGATTCCCTTTAGTCAAGGACACTTGCAGGTGTGACATGAGCAGGGGCAACACGTGTTTGCGCAGCTGAGTCGCCCCCTTGCTCTTCTTCAGTCGTCCTGAGAAGATCACGCTCCTCCGATTGCTGGTCCCAGAACATGGAGCGGACGTGACCCCTACACCTTGGTGCCCAGCCGAGATAAGTCCGGCCTGGAGGAACCAAACCCCAGCTGACCTGCAGACACCTCCTGTGTCTATAGGAGCAAGAGACCCATCCTTTCTTTCTATGCCACATGGAATTTAAAATGGTCACAAAGCAAAATTGAATGATACCTCGTCTGCCTGGTTTGTTCAGGAAGTTCTTTTGCCCAAAAAATTAATAGCACCTCTTTTCATTCCCAAATTAAAGAGCATCATAATAACAACAGCTATGTGGCTTCATAAGATAATTTTTTTTAAGTTTAATTTACACATTATCTTTAAATCTTGCTTCTCTTCTACTTCCTGCTATATCTGAGGGATGTCTGTTACCCACTCTCATCTGCCCTGCCCAGTGCCATGCACTCAATGCTCCCAGCGCTACCCTCTCTTCGAATGGTTCCCTCCTGGAAACATTTCCCTTTCTTTTGGCTCTTATGCACCTGTACTTTTTCTTCCCAAACATGCAATTATATTGCTCTCATTTCTTAATATAGTTCCATCAACAATTATCAGTGAAATCTCCTTTATTGTCTACCCTCTGCACCATTCACCTACCTCACTACAAGGCAGCCATCTGGCCCTCCTTTTATCTTCTCTAAAATACCAAAGGCAGCAGGAGACACCCTGGGTGCAGATTTAAGGAGACACTCACTCTTGGGGTGGGGTGGGGGAGCAAATGTTTTCCTACTCTGAAACATTAACAAAGCTCCTTCCCTGGGCTGAACTGCTCTCCACCTGGTTAATCCCTGTATATTTTTCAGAGTTCAGCTCAAGCCTACTTCTTTGCAAAGCTCTTTCCTGACACAGGGCGGACATTCAACACTACTGAAGACAGGCATAGAAACAGAAGTGAATACATGATTGAGAACTGAAAGCTAGTGTGACTCATCTACTCACCAAGTGCCCAGCACACTTCTCTGTCAGTGTTACCTCATCCGTAAGATGAGAGAGAGGGTTAAGATGCAAAGTCTTCTGTGGTCCTTGCAGTTTAAAGTAATACTATTGTATGATAACCTTTGGTTTACGATGATAGGATATTCTGGTCGGGAAGGAATGACATAGAGAAAAGTATGGATGATAGAAAGTGGGGGACATCTGGGTACCATGAATTAGCTAGGATTAGTTACAGTGTTGGGTTACATTTACCATATGATATGAAGTAAACAACAACCAAAAAAATGTAGATCTCTGGGCCCCTCCTTTCTACCCACCCCTTCTGCCCCACATGCAACTTCCTAACACCAAAGTTACCTCTGAGCTACATGTTAGCTGTTACAGTTCTCTTCTCTGGTCCTTGAGCGCTCAGGTATGTTGCGTCAGATACCTTAATCATCCTTTTAGATCACTTACTTGTGTTTATAATGACTCGTCCCATATTTGGCTCCCGAGTTAACAGTGTATGTTCTAGACTACAGGGACTCAGCACTATACCCCCGACTTCTGGGACAGTGATTAAAACAGTATCAGAATGTTCATCACCTATGAAATGATCTTGCCCAAAATGGTTAATATGAACCTACCTGTGGAGAATCAATCCGACAAATCCAGAAGTTGGCACATTTTACAAGAAAGCCAGGCAGGGTGTCCTTTGGAATTCTGGGCCGTGTCTAACATTGTAAGTTGTTGGATTCTATAGTGTGGTTGGTGTTTTCCTTGAACTTTGAGCTCTTTTAAAACTCTGGGGAGTATAGGAGACTAGCATGAAGGCTGTGACTCTTACTTGTACATGTATATCATTGTCATCTAGTGTAAGCACTACTGATTTTCCCTCCTCAGCCCAAAGAAGCCATCTGTTTGCATGTATTAAATTCATTTCAGTATTCATGATTGCTTTTGTATGTTCTGCTGTTTGGATTATCCTCTGAACGGGTTTTTAATATTTCACTGGCTCCCTCATCAGTTAATAAGTAAAATCTTTAATATGTATCCATTTTATATTTGTAGGGGAGTCATGATTTTATGCATTTGTAAAAACGACCATACAGTTCTGGATATTATCCACCTAGCTGCCAATGAATTTATGGAACAGACCAGGTAAACTATGTAGATGAAGAAGTTTACCCCCCACCGGGAAGCGTGGGCCCTGGTATGACTTCTCTTCCTTTGCAAAGTGAAACCCAAACAACAATAGAAATAGATTTTTAACCTAGCTGTTTCTCTTGTACTTTGTCTTTTCTGCAGATTACATTTTCTTTTTCTTTCTAGTTTGTGAATGTCCAATCAGTTATTATCCTGAAGTGGCATCAATGACTGAGAATGTGGTTTTATAGTCTGAACACTTGGGTGATTTGTGGATGGATGACAGAGATCTATTCTCTTTGGGTGACAAATGACAAGGAATTGGTTCTGTTTTTCTTTGTCTGTTTTGATCCCAAACTAATCAAGAATTTTGTGGCCACTGGAAAGGACAGCTCTTTGATATCTGGACCAATGCATTTGGGTGTTTCTAGGTTTACTCCTGACTACACAACTCAAGTGGCAAAACTGAAGCCCAAGTTCTCTGTGTGTTTGTGAGCTCTGCGTCCCTAATGCAGAAAAGCCTTTACTTCTCACTGTGAGAGTGTGAAATGTTTACCTAATTCCAGAAAGCATTAATGAGTTAGATGACAAAAATCTCATAACTTAAAGGAGTTCTGTTCTGATTACCTTTATAATGACAAATAAGTGCATATATAAATTGAAATTCCCAGTATCTCCAGAAAAGGAATTAGCTTTATACTTTAAATGTGCTACATTAACTTTTTTCTTAAAAAAACTAACTCATGTCATTATATATATTCAAACCAATGGGACATATACACCAAGAGTAAACCCTAATATAAACTATGGCTTTGGGATATTATGATGTGTCAATATCAGTTCATTGGTTCTAACAAATGTACCACTCTGGTGGGGGGTATTGATAATGGGGAGGCTGTGTGTGGGTACAGAGCATCTATGGGAAATCTTTCTAACTTCACTTCAACTTAGCTATGCACCCATACGGCTCTAAAACAATGTCTTAAAAAATTCAGATGCCCTGGATTGCCTAGGTGGCTTAGTCAGTTGAGTGTCTGACTCTTGATTTTGGCTCAGGTCATGATCCTAGGGTCATGGGATCGAGCCCCATCTTGGGCTCCACACTGAGCATGGAGCCTGCTTAAGATTCATTCATTCATTCATTCATTCATTCTTCTCTCTCTCTTTCTCTCTCCTTCCCTCCCTCCCCCTGCCTCTCTTCCCTCTCTTCCACTCATTTGCTCTCTCTTAAAAAAAAATTCAGGTGTCTTTTCCCTAATTTATCACCATTAATTACAAAGTGGCATATATTTTACTTCATGTGGGTTTATATTTCCTAACCTATATATTGTCCTATTCAAATAAGCTAAAATTACTCCTAAACAATGTTTAAGATTATGAAAAATGTTTCTGTTCAATGAATAATTATTTTGATATACTTTTTGTATCAATTGTATTTACACTTTGTAGAATATCAGCTTAAAGATAATATCCAAGATCTTTAACTTGCGACCTTGGACTACTATTAAATTATTTAATAGAACATTGTTGGATACTCAGAAAATTTCAAATGAGTGAAAGAATACTGAAAATTAACTGTTAGGCAAAACTTAACTAAACACCCTCTACTTAGCTCTATCAACTATCAACACTTTGTTTTATTGGATTTATCTCCTTTTTCTCTCTCTGCACTCACACATGGACACATTTTTTCCCCTTCTATCTTTTGAAAGTAATTTTCAGATATTGTTATATGTGACTCAACACTTCAGCATGGATGGTCTAAGAATAACCCCATTATTCTGCACCATAAAACCATTTTCACCTCAATTTTTTAAAATTTTAATTCGTTCCTTCACATAGTGTTAGTTTCAGGTGTACAATATAGTGATTTGGCACTTTTCATACAACACCTGGTGCTCATCCCAGCACACGCTCTCCTTAATCCCCATCATCTATTTGCTCCCCCCCCCCCCCGCCCACCCACCTCCTTCGGGTAAACATCACTTTGTTCTCTATAGTTAAGAGTCTGTTTCTTGGCTTCTCTCTCTCTCTCTCTCTCTCTCTCTCTCTCTCTTCCCTCTGTTCATTTGTTTTGTTTCTTAAATTTCATATATGAGTGAAATCACATGGTATTTGTCTTTTCCTGACTGACATTTCTCTTAGCATTATACTCTAGCGCTATCTCTGTTGTTGCGAATGGCAAGATTTTATTGTTTTTATGGCTAAATTATATTCCATTATATATACACCACATCTTCTTTATCCAATCACCAATTGATGGACCCTTGGGCTGCTTCCATAATTTGGCTATTTTCACCCCTAAGTAAAATGAAGTTATTTAAATAAAATAATTTTACCTAAAATATAATTCACGTTAAAATTTCCCATGTGTCCCCAAATTATCTTTAATACTTTCCATTTATCTTTTCAATCCAGTTTCCAAACAATTCTAGATTGAAATAGCCCGATATTCCCATTTTGTCTTTTCAAAATCAAGAACAATCCCGTTGTTGACTTCTTTAAATTATTAAAAGTATAATATTTTTAAAAGGAGAAAGCCATGCTTCTCATACAAATATAAAATAAACATGTGTCAAAGATCTTGTTTAACTTATTAATCTTTAAGGGAAGAGCAAAATGTTAAAAACCAGTTCAGAGCAGAGTCCTAAAAGCAGCCACACATAGGCAGGAGAGATGTCGAAATGTACAGGGACTGTCTAATGTATCTGTAACCTGGGTTACATCGCCCTAAGAAGCTATAGTTAGCCTTGCACAAACTAATAGATGCAGTACTGGCTTTTTTTGTAGGGAGGAAGGGACAAAATCCATATGTATATCTTTATATTAAACAAATAATTCACACTAATTTCCAGGTTTCTAAAACAGGTCGGGGGTGGCTGGGTGGCTCAGTTAGTTGAGCATCCAATTTTGGGTCAGGTCGTGATCTCACAGTTTAGGCCCCACATCCAGCTTTTCACACAGTGCAGAGCCTGCTTCAGATTCTTGGTCTCCCTCTCTCTCTGCCCCTCCCCCACTTACACTTTCTCTCTCAAAAATAAACATTAAAAAAAATAAATAGTTCAAATACAGTGAATGGTGTAGACCACCACAGAACCAGAAAATGTAGTCAGCATGCTAGACAGGTCTAGCCTTCCATAAAACTCCCAGTGAGTGAGTGACTTATATATGTATATATATGTATATGTATATGTATATGTATATGTATATGTATATGTATATATGTGTGTGTGTGTGTGTGTGTGTGTGTATCTTGCTATTTCGAGGGTGTTCATAATTTTTCCTGTCTCTCCCAGCTTATGATCATAATAATCACAAATATTAATAATGATCACAAAAAAGAGTGGTGTGAGGCTTTAGGCTTGGCCTGATTATTTATACAGATGGGGCAGGAATGTTAACTTACTATATAGGTTTCCTTGACTTTGCTTCTCAAATCTACTGTCATACAATATAAGTAACTACTAAAGCCATCACATTAACTGTTTGGAAGCTTTCGTAAGGTGTTTCAGACTGGATTTTTTTAGATCTCTATTTGCTATTCTTTGACTATAAAACTAAGCTCAAGACTCTCCCCACCAGATAACATAGAAATTTGGGTGAATTCTTCTCCTGAAGTCCTGAAAATCTGCTAAGGTTCATAGCATGCCAGGAATGGATCTGTCTGTAAGGCCAGTGTCCTACAAGCTAGGCAACAGGATAATCTTGGGAGAGCCAGGTGGTCCCATAGAGTCAACAATTGTCCTCTAAAAGCATATTTGTCAGTTTTGATTAAATAAGAATTTTTTTCAAATATGATATTTCAGATTGTCCATAGCTGTACACTTCATCTGTCCAATTATATTCTGGTAAAAAGGAAAAAAACATTTTATACAATTTCTGCAATTATATTCCCATGAAAAGAAAGGAAGTTCAGTAAGAATATCTCAATTCTGCAGTGGCAGTAAAATTCAGATATTATTTTGAAAAGTTTGATTTTGGTATAGAAAAATAGAGTCTCCTAGATGTTTGTACAGAACAGAAAGTTTAAGGGGTGCCTGGGTCGCTCAGTTGGTTAAGCGTCTGATTTCGGCTCAGGTCATGATCTCATGGTTCGTGAGCTCGAGCCCCACTTTGGGCTCTGTGCTGACAGCTCAGAGCCTGGAGCCTGCTTCGGATTCTGTGTCTCCTTCTCTCTCTGCCCCTCCCCCACCCATGCTCTGTGTCTCTCTCTCTCAAAAAAGAAAAAACATTAAAAAATTAAAAAAAAAAGAGAACAGAAAATTTAAGGATGACAAAGACAAAGAATGACAAAGGGGTTTGTGAGTTATTCAGAAAATTGAATATTACAACATCAACAGTATTGGAAACAAATAATGAAAATGAAATTGTCTTTGTCAGTTCATTCATTCCTAAGTAATTAAATCTTGTGTTGTAGAATCTTGGATCAGGAGTCTGATTTCATTTGAAAGAATCTTAGAAATCCTGACTCAGCCCAATGATACATCTGAAATTTGTCTTGGCACTGTCAGCTCAAAACCCTACACCCAAGAGACAGTTATTTGAAACATCAGTAGTTTAGAGAGCCTGACAACATATTTTTTTTTTTTTTTACTTCTTAGATGCTCAAGAAGTTTATGGTTTTATGCTTTGTGCCAGTCTATTCCAGCCTTTATAAAAGCATAATGCAATTCAATTCATGAACATAATGGTCATCCCAGGCCCCCAAGAAGAAGAGCCAGAAAGTCACTATTCTAAAATCAGAATGTCTTGGGCCACTTCGGTGGCTCTGTCATTTAAGCATCTGACTGCAGCTCAGGTCATGATCTCACCGTTCCGAGTTCGAGCCCCAGGTTGGGCTCTGTGCTGACGGCTTAGAGCCTGGAGCCTGTTTCAGATTCTGTGTCTCCCTCTCTGTCTCTGCCCCTCAGCTACTCATGGTCTGTCTCTCTCTCAAAAATAAACATTAAGAAAAAAAAATCAGAATGTCTATGTTACGTGTAACAAGAAAGGAAATTCCTTCTCTTTACATCTGTGCACTAAAAATGCAGGACCCACAAATGCCCAGTTTCCGCAAGGCTAACTATAGCATCTCAGGGCTGCTCCTCTATAACAAAGCTCACTTTGGTGTTCTTGTTCCCCAAATGCATTAGACTCTCTCTGAACAGGTCAAGGAATTCTTCTAGACTACCTTGTTTGGCCACATAATACTATTACTGACAGGACAGAACTGGAAGATGTCACTATCTGGTTATAGATGTTGACAGAGATCGTAACAAAGGGGCGGGATTTGGCAGAAAGGGAATGCAAAAACAGATTAACGTACCATTTTAAGACAAGATAGAAATGCATTATTAATGATGCATTTTAATTTTGGCTCAAGTTTTTAATTAAAGGATGTGGTTTATTAAAATGCCTTTATTAAAGCATAAGAGAGTGTCAGTTCGAGCAGACAAGGAAATAAAGATACAGCCCTAAAAATTACAGACAATATGAAATATGACCTCTGAGCCACCAAATTTACCGGATCACATGTGTAGTCCTTACAATTACAGAATTTCTTCAGCGAAGCAACAGTAAGAACCTCTGGGGAAAGGTAAAAGTATTTTACGGCTGCTCTACAAACTTATTGGAGCTAAAGGCATTTAAAATTACTCCATTCAGCAAGGTTTTGTTCTTCCATGCTTTCCTTTGTTCTAATTCCAATATAGTGCAAGACCCTGGAATTGCAAACTGCCCTCACTGTATTTATTCAAAGTAAAAAAGCTCTAGAGATTTGATCAAGAAATAGGAACATCTTTATGAAACAAAGTAAATGAGGAAGATGGTTGATATCATTTATTTGGCAACATTGAGATGGAAACCACACTCCAAGGACAGGAAAATTTCTATCAAATATCTAAAATTAAATAATACAGCATGCAACCCTTTATCAGGAGAACAAAAATAGCTGGGGTAACCACCAGGAGGTATTTTGAGGCAAAAATTTAAATTAGACATTTGCAATGTTGATGATTAGGGAAGACTGTTTTCTTTCTAAGACACATTCAGGGAAGACAAGAAATCTTTATTCTTATCTGTGTTGTAAATGACACTTTTTTTTTTTTTTTGCCATAGAACTGCTACTTACTTCTAGAATCAGCTAAAATGCCATCAAACTTTTTTCTTTATTGCCTTCTTAAGGCACAAAAGTATTTTAATTCAGTTTTAAGATATTTTAGGCTTATTAACCTCAACAGTGAACTTGAAGATTTTCCATTAAATTCACTGTCCATCAGACGATTATAGATGTATTGCAATTCTCCTGCCAGCGTCTTGCCTCTTTTATGAAGGTGGCAGTAGATAGAAAACGATTTGATCAAATTAAAAAAAAAATAAATGAACAAACTATAGAACTATTTGCTGTCATTACGAAGCATCATTGATACACTTTATACCAAGATCTGTGCTAGTACAGGGGACGATGACACTATTTGGCATTTATTTTATTTTTATCTACCTCATTTTTTGCAAATGCACAAATGAATAAGTATCTTTTAGATATGAAAAGTGATATATAGATCATGTATTTTGGAGAATATAACAATTGCATGCTATTTCAAAAACAACCATTTTATGCTTTTAAAGAGTTTTCCAGTAAGTAACAGATTTCCAGTAAGATAGAACCGATTTCTCTGAGTGCAAGGAAAATGGAAGTCATTATTGCACTTTATCCCATCTTCTCCACCACATTCTGTATTACCCATAATCTGTACTGGGATAGAATTTCAAGATATTGTCCCTAAACCCTGTAACTGGAGGCTTATGGGATCTGAGAACTTGACGAAGAGTTGGGAAGGGTTTACCAGATAACCTATAGGCCTAATCTCAGGCCTTGGTCACACCCACCTCTGTGCCAAGCCAGGCACATTCTAGATGCTGACGGACTACACAGTAGCTGCTGTTTTCCTCATTGCTCAGTCACGGTCTCCCTTCTGTTCTGCCCCCTCCTTGGGTCCATTGCTAGACTCATCAGAGTCAAGTTCCTGCCTCCTCTGTGCCTTCCATCCACCTCTGCTGAACGCTTGCCCCTTCTATTGTCATTTACCGTCCATGGTGAAACTTTCAAAGGGTGGAGACTGAATCTCTCTCCTTCTTGGGGCCAAGAACAGTGTCTGCTAAGAAGGATATCATTGAGTTCTTTGAAGAAAAGGAGATGGGAGTCTATCCAAAATATTTGCCTTAGGAACACACTCCTTGTAAAGCAAAGAACAAAGGGTCAATTGATTGATTTTACCAGAGCTAAGAAGCTTATGTTAGAAGGGAATTTCTCACCCAGGCAGAGACTTTGAAGAGTTAATTTTTGCTGGATCACAATGACCTATTTAATGCTCTAGAGAACACGGAATACAGGCTGTATTTACGACCTTCAAAGGAAAGTAGCTATTTACATTTTTTTTTTCTGTAGGAAACAGAAACATGTTTCCTATTTGACCTTTTATCCTCAAGTTATATATGAAGATGATTAAATTTGTCTGTAATGTCGGTGTGATCCATTCAGAGTTGAGAATCATAACAGTGGAAAATATCAAGATTGACTTTAAAGTCTCATGAATATAAATAAATTTTAAAAAATACTGAATGAAGGGGCACCTGGGTGGCTCAGTCGGTAAGCGTCCAACTCTTGATTTCGGCTCAGGTCATGATCTTATGATTTGTGAGTTCGAGAGCTGTGTCGGGCTCCACACTCACAGTGCAGAGGCTGCTTGGGATTCTTTCCCTCTCTTTGCCCCTTCCCCACTCTCTCTCTCTCTTTCAAAATAAATAAATAGACATCAAAAAAAAAAATGAATGGAAAACTGAAGTGGGAGAGGAAGTCTCAGTTATTGGAGGCCCAAACGGAATATGTTTTTCAAAATAAGAATCAGAAGTAATGGGCATCTCATGACTTAATACAGATAATTGTTTTGTTTCTTTTAGTAAAGTGAGAAAAAAATGCATTGCCATCAAAACCCTACAACATAATCAGCTAGCGTGTAGATCACATGACATGAGTAAGCAAGGATGTCAGATGTCCAGTAGCATGAATACCATGAAATACAAATTCCCATTTACCTAAAAATGTTCCTGATCTTAGAATCAGACTCTTAGAATCCTAAAGGAATTGGGGTCCCTAGAGAGAGGTATGAGAATCCAGGTTCAAAGACAAGGTCTAGCACTGGAGAAAACTACTTCAACCTATTAAGGTCAGGAATGGAGAAACTGGGGCTGAGAGACTAACCGTCCCAGGTTCTCACAGTCACTGAAGCCACAATTGCATTTACCAGCAGGTTCTCTTGGGGATGGGGCGGGGGTGAGGGGAAGGTCTTGTGTGTAATATTTGCTGACTTCTATGATATCAGTTCTTTTCCACGGTCAGTTTCAAGCTGCCAGCCTGAATCCATGAAACCAGAGTTGGGCAGAGACTCCCAGTAAGGAGCCTGCTCTATAGTATATCTACCACCTGGATGCTAAGGTGAAAATGACCTCAAAAATACAGATACAAGTAATAGCAAAATCTCATGAGATGATCACTAAATAATGAGTTAGAGTGTTTGTTACCATTTAAAAATATAGTTTACTAAATGATAAGCGTAAGATATAACCTTTGAGGTAATTGTGCTTAACAACTGGTTTGTGAAATTCCTAAAAACGGACAACGGATTCCTGCCCACCAGAGTCCATCACTGCTCTGCACCTCCCAGAGCTCCCCTACCTTCGCTTTATCCATTGCAAAACCATAATGAGAGGCAGGACTGGGCTCTCATTAAAGCGGAGATGTATACTTCACCATCG
This sequence comes from Cryptoprocta ferox, assembly GCA_028646485.1. Classification (NCBI taxonomy): domain Eukaryota; kingdom Metazoa; phylum Chordata; class Mammalia; order Carnivora; family Eupleridae; genus Cryptoprocta; species Cryptoprocta ferox. The sequence goes on along the minus strand of CM053577.1, from coordinate 6,553,915 downwards.
TCACATTCACCATTCTTGGCAACAGCAGCAAGTAACAGAATTCAGGAAGGCCTTGTGGGTGACTGGGTGGCCCAGTCTGTTAAGTGGCAGACTCTAGATTTCGGCTCAGGTCATGATCTCGCGGTTTGTGGGTTTGAGCCCCGCACTCGGGCTCTGGCTGGCAGTGTGGAGTCTGGAGTCTACTTGGGATTCTCTCTCTCTGCCCCGCTCCTGCTTGCTCTCTGTCTCAAAATAAATAAATAAACTTAAAAAAAAAGTTCCCATCAGCTCTTCCCAGGCAGTAATGACCGTGGTTCCCTGCTATTCTCTCTCGATCCTGGCTCTACTTAGCAGATTTAGCTCCTAGCTTTCTTTCTTAATTTCTTCCTGGGGAGTTCTTCACGTCTTCAAGGCACTCGGAATGCGTTTCCCGCCAGGGTCCCTTCAGACTGTTCAGTGATTAAAATTCCGCCTTGCGCACAAACATCACGCCGAGGCGTCTTCATGCGTAATTCTCTTTCTGTGGGGCCATTATAGGTTCAGGGAAGTCACAAGCACAAGTAATGGCACCTGTCCTGGTTCATAATACTTCTGTGTCCACATTCCCATTCTTCGGGAGCTTGAACTTCATTTCTCATTCATTAGTAAATTATGATACAGCCTTTATGGCTCTCTAAGAGAATTACTGTTTCAGTTTAAGCCAAGTATAACCTATAAAAAAGCCGCCTGGATTCTAATTAATGGTGTATCAGAATGTTCTCTTTGAATTAGTACGATCATTGCTCCATCTGGTTTCTTTCCTCCAACCTCCCGGTTCTCTGCGATGCCATCACGCTGACTGATCTTCCCAAGCCCAGCTGAGAAAAGATCGTTCTCCCTGCTCCCAGACCTTCAACAGCTCCCATTAGGCACCAAATAAGCTCCTTCTATTGCATCCAGAGCTTTCTGTAACTTGAATTCACGTATCCTTTCATCCTCAGTTTGTCTGCCATATATACCAGTAAATTCCAATCAAGTCAGATTATATGCCAGGCTCTAAAGATTTCCTGTGTCCACATCTCTCCTCATCCTTTCCATCACGTAAAAGGGCAAGGTTCTTCTCTCCACCTCTACCTGTCAAAGTCCTGCCAGGACCTCAAGGGTCAGATCCAATCACACATCCACCCTCAGCCAGAAGTGAGAGTGTCCCTCGTTTGTAGTACCAAAGAAATATGCTTGCACTCACAACATTTGTCACATGCAGATTTTAAGCTCCCTGAGTAAATGAGCCTTTTCTTACCATTTTTGTATGTTCCACCATCTGGCCAAGTACCTAGAAATAGTTTTTAGGTTTCTATATAAATTTCCATAAATTCCTTAGGGTAATGAGAAATTCCTTAGGTAAAAACCTGGCTTTTGTATTATTCTTATCCTTCACAGTACTTAGGATTTACTTAGTTCTCAATAAAGATTTGTTAACCAAATGAGTAGAAATTATCATTTTTTCCTTCAAATACAAGTAGGAGTTCTGTCTATCTCAGAGACTTCAGAATTTTCTCAGTATTTCTATAAAGGGCAGTAGTTGAGCATAAATAACATGCCCGTACCGCCTAAAATAGCTGGAAATAATGAAGCTTGTTTAGTATGCTTTTGCAGTGTTTCTAATTTATTTACCTAGAGCAGTTATTAGGCAAAATTATATATTGGTTCAGAAACTATAAGAGGAATGTAGATGAAAATAAGTGTGTGTGTTTAAGAGATGGACCTAAATTTGCTTTGAACCTATAGAATTTTTTTATATAAAAATTTTTATACATTTATTTATTTTTTGAGAGATAGAGTGAGACAGAGCATGAGCGGGGAGGGTCAGAGAGAGAAGGAGACACAGAATCTGAAGCAGGCTCCAGGCTCTGAGCAAGCATTCAACACAGAGCCCGACGTGGGGCTAGAACCCACCAACTGTGAGATCATGACCTGAGCCGAAGTTGGACGCTTAACCAACTGAGCCACTCAGGAGCCGCTGTAGAATTTTAAACTGTATATTTCCAGAGCATTACTGGTGTCACTGATGAAACATTCAAAGAGTGACTTCTGAGAGCCAGCAAAACACATAGTAATCTGTTCAGTGTGATCTTAGGACTCGGTTATTTTCATGACTTAGAAAATCTACTCCTAGAAATACTTCAGAAATACTAGCAAGGCTAGTAAAGACGTATGTTCATTGCTGTTAAATTGGAGAAGGAAAACAAGAAAGCAGCCTCAATGTCTACAAACAGAGTCAAGTTAAAGAAACTATAGTACAACAGAATTCTCTACAGGCATAATAAAGGAGGTGTGTCTACAGGTCCATGTGTACAGGTCCTTGTTTAAAAGGCTGATAACATACTATTAAACATAAAAAAATATGTGCTGCAAAAAAACCCCAAAAATAATCCAACTTGTTGAAAATCCTGTGCATGTCATTTATTTAAAAGTAATATCCTGTGTATGGGTACACTTACTTATGAATATGCACACATGCGCATATGTATAAATTTGAGTGTATGTGTGTGTGCGTGTGTGTGCATGTGCTCATCTATGTATACATAGATGTACAAATGTTTATACTGCTTATATGTGAAATATGTATAAATTGTGTATATATATTTACAGATTTTTAAATATAATCAGTGATAAAAGAAGTGTAGAAAGATTTGGATAATTTTTTTAAATTATTACGTTTTGGTGTGGGCTGAAAGAAGGGAAGAGTACAATTTTATTTCGTTTACTTAAAAATAAAAAAAAAAAAAGCGGGGCGCCTAGGTGGCTCAGTCGGTTAAACGTCCAATTTCAGCTCAGGTCATGATCTCACCGCTGGTGGGTTCGAGCCCCGCGTCGGGCTCTGTGCTGACAGCTAGTTCAGATCCTGGAGCCTGTCTTCAGATTCTGTGTCTCCCTCTCTCTTTCTGACCCTCCCCTGCTCGTACTGTCTCTCTCTGTCTCTCAAAAAAAATAATAATAAACAATTAAAAATTTTTATTAAAAATATAAAAAAAGGAAAGAGGTCAGGAGTTCAACACTGTGGTATTTGTTTCAGGGCCTGTCCCAATTATGAATCACACTTGCAAGATACCTGAAGGCTTTCCCTAAGAATGGCCATTCTTACCCTATGCTGGGACTCTACGGTTCACAAATGGCCCACAACTAGGCTGTGCGCATGATCACTTGACGCAGGTGTCCTCCTGATCCGGGGGGTGGGGCAGCAGTGCCCTGGGCCACTCACCCTTCCTTCGCACCTGCCTGGCCCTGGAGGAGCTCAGGAGGCTGTGTCGGAGGCTCCTGGGGGTTCGGCCAGGTTCATCGCCTTGACCCTGTCATGGGAAATGCCAAACGCATGTGACACTGATAAAATGTTCTAATACTCAGATGGCTGTCACAGAACCAGGTCTTGAATTCATTTGTTAAACAGGCCACTGTTACTCATTTAAAGAAAGTTCATTTTGTGTGTGTGTGAAACAGAGAGGCATAGCCCAGTGATGTAGTTTTAGAAGAGTATTTTTCATATCAAAAGATGATTTAATATAGAATTTCTTTTTAAATGAGCTGCCTTGGTACAGTTAACACATACTTTGATTTACAAATACTTGATTTAGCCTCACATACTAAATAATACCTAAAGGTACCTTCCCCTTGGAGTTTGAAACCAAACCACAGGCACGTTTTCCTATGCCGGCCTCTTAATGCATATTTTGGGCTAAAAATGCCTGTTTTCTGTTTTCTTACTGTGCATCTCAAGATGTAATTTCTATCACAGCTCCCACTAAATATTATAGAGCCTCATCCTGGACTCTTTTATTCATTCAGCAGATATTTATTAAATTCCTGCTTCCTTTTTTTTCAGATTTTTTTTTAATGTTTTATTTATTTTTGAGAGAAAGCGAGAGCAAGCATGAACAGGGGAGGAGCAGAGAGAGAGGGAGACACAGAATCCAAAGACAGACTCCAGGCTCTGAGCTAGCTGTCAGCACAGAGCCCGATGCGGGGCTCGAACCCATGAACCGTGAGATCATGACCTGAGCTGAAGTTGGACGTTTAACCGATTGAGCCATCAGAAGCCCCTAAATTTCCGCTTCCTACCATTCGCTCTGGTTATACGCTGGGGACACATGTGTAAACCTAACAGACACAGTTCAAACCAGTGAGAGCAGCAGACTGTGTGAGGTCATAAATAAATGGAGAAGATGGCACTGCATCATCTCCATGATGGAGGGTAAGGAAGAAGGTGAGGCACTGCTGGCAGGCTGCAGGCCTCAGGACTGGGAGCTCTTCTCTGTGGAAGGGACATGAAGCAGCAGCCTGAGGAGCTGGATGTGAGATGTGCAATGAGATATGCAAAGGCCCTGCAGTGCAGAAAGGTTAGGAGCATGCTTGGAAATGGGAATAAAATTGTGTGTGTCTGGAACACAAAGATGAAGGGCCGTGATGAAGTGGAGGTGAGGTAGACATGGATGCATGCCAACAAATACATGTCTGTGTAAGGCTGGCATTTCAGCTTGGACCTTTCTGGCAGTTAGTTTGTACATACTAAATAAGCCTGTAGTTCTCTGTATATGTTCTTATGTGTATAGTATAAGAAGTCATATACAGGTCTTTGTGAACTTGCCCCAGAATTCCAACCAAAGTGCAGTTCTCCAATTCCTCCAATTCTCCCATTTCTAACACACAGGAGAACACACAGTTCTCCCGTATGTTACCAGGAGGCAGGGGGAAGGAGGCCAGAGAGGAGCTGTCTACATAGCAGGAGGGGATCTGATGGAACATTCTCATTCCAGGCAGTTTGATGAACACAACGTGGGATAGATTTCTGCCGAAACTTTCCTATAGGGCATAATCTGCACAATAGTCTGGAGAAACCCTGCTCCTTTCCCACAGCCACCAGAATGCTTTTCTTAAAAACGAAATTTTGGAGCGCTTGGGTGACTCATTCCACTGAACATCGGACTCTTGATTTCAGCTCAGGTCACGATCCGAGGATTGTGGGATTGAGCCCCATGTCGGGCTCTGCTGAGCACAGAGCCTGCTTCAGATTCTCTCTCTTTCCCTCTGCCCCTCTCCCCCACTTGCACTCTCTCTCTAAAAACAAAACAAAAGAAAACAAAACAGGAAACCAAAATCAAAAGAAAACAACCCAAAAAACAAAACTGGCCATTATGTTCTCTTGACTTAAAACTCTCATGACTCCCTGATGACCAAGTGACAGTCAGCAAATAATAACTCCTTGGGAGGACTTACAAGGCCCTTTGCAAGTGGTTCCCGAGATTCTTTTCTTATATTGTCCCCTTCTACTTTGCTGGGGTCAGACTCCACCTTACTTCACTTCCTATATGGGCCAATAGAGACCAGTCTCTATGATATGGCATATGGTACCCCTCTCCCAGGAATGACCTACCAATGCCTTTGCATGGTAACCTACTGCTGACCCTACAAGACAGCTCGCCCTCTCTGTCCTGTCAGAGTCACAGATTTTGGAGAGCAGCTCACGGCACTGAGGAGACCAGAGGACTCACATCTGGTTAGTCAGATCAGCCCAATCTGCCTGGTAGTCAGCAGGTGACAAGATGTTGGTGCCAGGTTTTCCTGATGGCCAAGATCTTTTTTAAAGCGTCCCCTCATTAGGCTAAGTTGTGTGTGTGTGCGTGTGTGTGTGTGTGTGTGTGTGTGTATGTGTGTGTGTAAGGGGTGGGAATTAGGAGAAGTTTAGAGGTGAAGGAAGCAGCATGTGCCAAGTTCCTGTGGAAAGACGGAGGACGCTTTGCTCTAAAAACTAGAGGAAGACCAGAGCTCGGGAATGCAGACAGTGAGTTAGGTAAGAGGAAGCTGGCAGAAGTGGGCTCCAATTAGATGTTTGAGAAATATAACTACCTTTTTCTTTTATTAAACGTTACTGGGCTGGTGGTTGATCAATACCATGTGGAATTGCAGAATACAATGCAGAAAATACTAACGGACCCAACTGTATATTCAATATTAAATGGATTCTATCTTTACAACAGTTAAGAAAAAATGGTGACAAATCAAAAGGTAGTCGAGTACACTGACAAAATTCAGTTCGACAAACTGTTACTGGACCGTGAGGTCACGAAATGTGTGGAGGAGACATGTGCACAAGGGCATCAGTTGTTGGGGGAGCGTTTCCATGTTGAAACAAAATGGAGTGGGATTTCGATACAGAATAAAGGAGGTTCAGAAACTTCATATAACATGTGAAAACTATACTAGGTCCTCAAACATTACAAGAACTGGGTGAGGGGCTAGGGGCAGGTGTTTTGGAAGGAAGAGCAGTGGGCTTAGGTGTTAAAACATGAATATGAATGGCTGGGGTGTTCCTGGGGCATCAAGAAGAACCGCCTATTTGGAACCAAGAAGAAAAGTAAAATTGTTAAGAATTAGAATATTAAGAAAAAATTGTCAAAGAAGAAAGGCGCGGGGGTTGAAAATAATCAGCCTAAAAAGAAGGTTAAGGGATGATTTCTTAAAAATTTGTTCATAAGAATCCATGAAGAGGGATTCAAGTTACTATTACTTGAAGTTATTATAGGCAAGACTTGGCTTGGAGGAAATTAAGAATTTCTTGATAATTAAAATATGAAATGGTATGGCAAGAGAGGATAGGGATTCTCAGAGTCTGTCTTAATTAGGTGCTAAAAATAGATGTTTCTAAAAGTCCTGTTTCCTTTCTAGGCCATCCAACATTCTTGAGAAGTGTTTTTAATCTCTGCAATGTGCTAATTGTTTCTAATGGCCTGTAAACAAACTCCCTACACTATTAACCTTCTCTCTTTAGCCAGAGATTCAGGAAATTAGTCTTTGAAAGAATCAGCAGGCTGCCCAAGGGGGTGTCCGAAAGTAGACACACTGTCACTCTGTTTGGAGGGGACTCAAGGTCAAACTAGAGCTGCAAATTTGTGATGTGGACTAGATAAGCCAAAACCTTAAAAAAGAAAGAAAGGAAGGGAGGGAGGGGAATATTCCTCTCTTGCGTTCAGTTTAGTTGTGTTCCTATCTACAGGGAGAAATATAAATGATAGCACCTCTCAGACACAGAAATCTGTAATTCCAGGATTTTTCAAAGCATTAAAACAATATCCCCCAACTGATAAGAATGTTTGATGGTTGATCCTTGTATGTTAAAACTGATGCCATGTGGAGAGTGGAGTTCTATTTATGCTTAGGAAGTTAATAGCCACCTGAGCTATCAGGATGTGAGCGGAGCTGAATTCGAGCAGCTCCCCTCTGTTCTGTGTATCTTCTTTAGAACATGAAAAAAATTCATTTAATTTGTTCTGACTGAAGAATCATAGAACAGCCAAAAAATTTTCTGAAAAAGATGGCCAATGCAAAGAGATTTTTTCCAACTATATTTTAAATTTTATTTAAAATTACAGTAATTAAGCTATGCCTTTGGTACAGAGTGAGTGACTAATGGACAGCAGTGGACACTCTCCCTGATAGAAAAGAGACCCAGATTAGCAGTGTGATTTCAGGTTATGAATCTATAACATTTCAAATTAATTGATAAATGGGGTGGGAATAATAATGATGAAAAGGTAGATATTTCAGCATTCTTCAACACAGCCACTTAGAAAGGCCAAAGAATAAAATGTTTTAAAAAATGGAATTTTAAAACTATGAGAATACAACACAGGTAAATCAAATTAATAACCCAGCACTGGCCAAATAAGCTTATAAGAGGGCTGAAAAATCAAAATCACTGTAGTTGAATATGTTAGAAAGACACTACAGAGTAAAAGAGAAACTAAAATGGGGAAATGTGTACGTTTATCATATATAGATGATATATATATACAGACACACATATATATACACCATATACATATACCATATATAGAAATGGTGTTATATATACACACATCATATACAGAAATGGTGTGTGTATATATATATATACACACACACACACCATATATAGAAAGGTGCTAGCATTCTTGACATATAAAGAAATCCTCTAAGCTTATTTAAAAAAAAAAAAAAAGAGGACAATCATTCGACAGAAAACTTGGGATGAGGGAGGTCAATGCAAGTAATTCACAAAAGAATCAATACAAAGAGCCAGGTTACCCAGAAACCATGTTCGCTGTCAGGGCAACAGCTATGCATCAAATGGTCACCTCTCAGACATGTCTCTGCACACGCCCTGAGCATCAGCCCAGTCGGTTCTGATACCGACTTGGAGAGTGCCAAGACAGAACAGGTAGTAAAAGACAATACACAAGTCACAGGAGAGCAGGCATGGTTGAACGTTATTGCTATAAAATCCCACACACGTAGAATATTTGTATTGCATATGTCAGTGCATTCTGAGAACATGCGGAAGAATAGGTATCACAGTAATGGGACAGGTGGAGACTGGGCATCATGCACCCAGATCTTTGATCCCTGAAGAAGGTCTTCCCCAGATATATTCAGTCATAACTAGGCAATATGGAGTGCACTTAGGAATATACACTTTAGTATATGGCTTGGGATTGAGATCCCTATTGTCACTTATCAGCTAGGTGACACTGGAAATGTTTCCAAACCTCCTTCCTCCAAGCCGCAGGTGATTTATATGAGGCCTGGGAACAGTAATGGTTATGGGGCGACTCTGAGCTGTAAAGGAGGTGATGCCTGTGAACACAGTTAGCGCACACTCCCCGCGAGACATTTGAACAGGAAAAGATTTTTCACAGCCTGGTCTGGCTCCTGCAGAAACGGGGCTTAGCTGATGGGAATCTCAGATGGTCACGTGCAGTTCACACGTGGCTTCCATAATACATAGAGACATGCGGATGCTGCAAATGTGGGCTGCAGCCCTGAGAAGTGTCTCACCAGTTCCCCTAAAGACCAGAAACCCATTATGAGTCTGGCAAGGATCAGGTGTACACCAGGATGCATGAATGCCACAGAGACTCTGGCTTCTACGTCACCAACGTCATGGAGACCGACAGGAAGACTGAACTTGAGCGATGGCGAGATGCTATCTGCCTGACCTTCCACTCCATTCTCCTTGCTTTCTCATTACCCACAGCATGGAAAATTTCTACAGTAATTCTGAAATCACACTGAGGCAAATGGAGGATTTTCCTTCCAGAATAAAATTAGCTGACTTTTGTAACTGCTTTGCTAGAGAACTGTGTGTTTCCATTCTTCATAAATTCATGGATTCCCTTCTACTATGGGGCAAAAAGCAAGCAAGCAAACAAACAACCCTAGGGAAACCCAGTTAACATAAACCGAGTTAACATAACATAAATATAAAAGGGTGACACCTTTTAAACCCAAAAGAAGGTTTTCCTGAATGTATTTAAAATAAAGAACTGAATTAAGGTTTGTTGGTTAGGAAAATGACTTTCAGAATTATTTTTTCTCTTGTACAACCAGCCTTGGCCTCTTCTTCACAGGGCATACTTCATAATCGCTACTCTTATTGGGACCCACGAAGCATGTTTTTTGACACTAGCTGAGCCCAGTTGTCCTCATTTATCAAGATCCAATGGAAAAGAGCCAGCCCCATGGCAGAATGTGAAGGGCAAGGCATTCATGTGCGCAAGCTGCAATTTGGAACTCAGGTTTTAAATCTTCAGACCACGGGACAGTTTAGACGAATAGTATGGTTTGGAATCCGCAAGGTTGACAAGTTCAGATGGGAGTTGCCACCTAATCGGACGTGAGTTGTCTGCCCTACAAAGTCAGAGGGGGACCAGCTCTCTATCTTTGTCTACCCACAGCACACATTCTCGAAGTCAACATTATTGAAATTTGGGGCTGGAAAACTTTTTTGTGGTGGGGGGGGGGGCTGTCCTGACCCTTGCAAGATATTTAACATCATTGCTGACCCCAACGCACTAGTGCCAGGAGCACGTCCTCCCAAGCTATGACAACCCCAAATACTTCTAGACGTTGTTAAATGTCCTCTGGGGAGCAAAACCACCCCTGTTTGCGAATAACTAACCCACAGCTATGTCCGGATATTATAGCTACATTTTCTTACCTCATTCCATACCATTAAAAGGAAAAACCTGGGTTGCATAGAGTATTGACTAAATTTAACACTGCTGTGCCTAAAACATTACTTTTCTCAGAGGAGAAAAATAATCTCATTCAGCTATTGGGGGGGGAAGGCTTGTTTATGAGAAGTTTCATCAGACAGATGATGTCTGGGATTTCAAAGCGGCAGTTACAGTAAAGATTAAATACTCTTTAGTTATGCTTTATAACACCATGGTTGGTGTAAGCTGGAGAACAAAATATGGAGATAGGACCCATATAGACTCACCTACCAATGTACTCTCTCAGTGAGTAACTCAGAGCCCAAATCTTAGCTGAGATTTACAATGTTTGCTACTGTGCTAGGCGCTCTTCCAGCTCTATCTCATTTAATTTTCAGAACCTTTCAAAGAAGTTCAGAGAGGCTGGGGGAATTTTCCCTGAGAAAAAAAGTGAGAAGAGAAGTGGGCTTGTGACATAGCAGTCTTTGTCCAGAGCCAAGGCTTTCTTGAGATCGGTCTTTTTTCACCAGAGACTGATTAGGTCGGTGTCACTGGGTGATTCCAGGGCACATCAATCCATGCTCACAAACAAATGTCAATGGAAACTGGGAAATAGGAAAATCAGACATGGTGAGAGACTGGGGGAGGAAAGAAGAGTCTAAGCCTTCTGCTAGTCTCCCTGCAGAAAAAGCATGGCGTAAAAGAGATGTCACAGCAGACAAGGAGTAAGCAAAGGGCTCTTCCTATATGGTTCTGGAAAAATAAACTTAGGTCAACTAAGCCAAGTTTTCGAGGTAAATAAAAGGATAATTCAACATACCTATAATTTAGTATGGCATACAAAAAAAAGTTAATAAAGACAGGAATTAATTTTTTTCTGTAATTTCCTGAATCAGAATATCTCTCCATATGGACTTGGAGTCGCAAAAGCCAAAAATATCATTCCAGAAAGCCAGATTAGAGCCGAACACTGACAGTTCTGTGAAATTCAATGTGTGTGATGGGCTCATCACATTCCATGCATTTTATCATTTTCCTAGAATACTGTTCTGCATAAATTTGGTAATAATAGTTACCTGTGAGAGAGCCGCTCTAGCTATTATCTTAATGATTTGAAAGGACACTGACAGGAATTTCCATGGATGACTGTAACAGTTTAGTGAGGCCTTTCAGCCCAGGAGGGACTCGGCCAGCCCCCTTAACACACAGCCCACCAGCAGGCCTGCACAGTGGACCGGTGAAAATGGGGCATTTGAGACCTTACACCCCCTTCTGGGAGCACGCACAGGTCAGCCGGCCACCATCATCCAAGCTTCCCAGTGTGGAATCAGAGAGTGAGACGGCACCTTCTCTCATTCCTTATGTGCAAAACTCTGGAGTAGCAAAGGGGCTGAGAGGGACTGGCAAATCTGGGGAGAGTGCCCGCTGATGATAACTCTTTATAGTTTATTACGCAAGTTCCTGTGGCTCTTACTACTAGATACCGCCACAGCCCTGAGGATCCTGTTAAGCGGGTGTTATCGACCTTGTTGAATACAAATGCAGCCTACGGGTAATGACAAGCTCAAGTTTACACAGCTGGCAATTATCCCTAAAGGCACATCTGGGTCTGATCTCAATTTCCTCTGCTTTCTGCTCCCTCAAGTCATCTTCGGATAGTATCAGTCCACACAGATCAGACACACAGGCAAAGAAGACTAAGAAATCCAGTCAGTGGGAAAGATCTTCTCAACTACTCCTGTTCAGGTCCAGGCTTTAAGTGAACTGCTTGGATCCATTAACTTGCCTACTCTTCTTCTGTAGAAGATGACTTTAACCTAGCCAGTGCAGGTTTACCGTGGACATCATTTAAGGTTAACCTATGAGCTTATGAAACTGAGCAAATACGATAGCCTTTAAAAACAGATATAAAAACAGCATTCAAGTTAAGGAAGTGCAGTTGACCACAAAATACAATTCCACAGGCCGGAAGCTCATTGAATTCCATAAAGCTTAGGATGTTAATATGGACATCAAGCCCTTGAACAGTTAAAAGGCACAGTTAAAGAGATCTAGAATGTTTGCATTTATTTTAAGAACTGACACCATCAGTGACATTGCTGATTATTTGCACCATGGGCACGTTTTTAGAGCAGCAACAGTTACTGTGAAAGACATGCTAATTGTTCATCTGGCCTCTTGAACAATATGGAGTTTCACACATGAAACTCCATTTTAAAGTGTGTTCCCTAAACTTTTCTTCAAGATATAGTTTAACTATTAAAGTATGTTTTGTGCCATTTTTAGTTTTAAAGTGATAATTTATATCACATATAACAAAAATTTATAATAGTTCCTATATCGGCCAAGATCACTGTATTTGTTTACAAAAAATGAATGATTACGAACTTGGTTTTTCTTTTGCAGGGATTAGCTTTGTGACCTGGAAGAAAGCCAGAGTGCTTAATTAATAAGGTAGCTGAATCAGGATGCCTGGGTGGCTCAGGTCATGGTCTCATGGTTTGTGGGTTTGAGCCCAGCGTCGGGCTCTGCGCTAACAGCTCAGAGCATAGAGCCTGCCTCAGATTTTGTGTCTCCCTCTCTCCCTGCCCCTCCCCCACTCATACTCTGTCTGTCTCTCAAAAACAAATAAAACATTAAAAAAAATAAGGTAGCTGAATCTTTCCTCGCTTTTAAAAATGTGTATTATTCCACTGAATGGAGTAAGTTTCCTGCTGACTATATTATAGCAATCACCAGAATAGGTTAAATGTGATTATATTTGTTGATTCTTATTCTTATTGGACATTCTATTCTTTAATATTGTCCTGAATACCTTTTCTCCAAATTCTCAGGTTCTTTCATGTCCCCCGCCTATGACCTGTAGGAGATACAGAGAAGGGGCACCCAACTCCCATTTCTAAGAAGTTCTTGCCATGCAGCTGTGGGCGTGTGGCCAGCAGGTGCCGTCGGTCATCAGCTCCTTCAGGATCTGCATCGACAACTGTTCCCAGGCAGCTGTGCTGGGAGACTGAGGCAGGCAGGGCTATGAAGGCTCAGCATGGCCCAGCCTGGGACACTCCACATAGCTGAGTGACACACGTCCACACGGCTGGCCAAGACCGAGTTAGCCTGTGACCTAGTTCACTGTTCTCTGCCCATCTTGCTTCTTCCTCACCCTCTGCACAGTCCTTGGTCTCCAGTGGATACATAAAAAATAAAATTCTAAAAAAATCACACCAGTTGTACCAACCTCTGTCTCAACATCTGCTTTTGGGAAACTCAACCTGCTGCATGTCCACTGCCTCAGCTCCTAGAGCAGCCACACTTAAGAAGGTGAAACGCTACTAAAATTTCTAAAGCTATCCTTTTAAAGAAGTCTTTTAGTTCCCAGGTAGTTTTTGTGTCACCAAGACCTGATTTCTTTCGCAATTGCTTTTTATACAACCAATGCCCACGTAATTCCTCCCATTAGAAGTAAAATATATTTGCCTATAGGAACAGGGTCCCTCCTAACTCAAATGATTTCCTCTGAGCTAATACTTAGGGCCAGAGAGTCCCATTTGGATTAATGTCTCATTTCCAAAAGAACTATTTTTGTGCCAAGGTTTCCCAAGAGGAAAAGGATTATTAGTAATTATCAGTGCAACTGACGTGTAGATGTGTAACATTTGTGTAAGGAGCTATAATTCCCAAAGTATGATCATATAAATTAACTTATTTGATTCGCCTCAGGATTAACCAAATTTGGAAAATGAAGATCCACATAATTGATTTGTCCCAAGTCAGATAACCAGTTGGTGGTGGATTTGGGAAGAAAAGCTTGTTCTTATCCAGAGCTGTGCATTCAGGGCAGCCCCTATACACCTTCACACACCTAAGGGATGCATTCCTTATTCCCTGAGGAAATGGAGCACAGGGTCCTACAATCTAGAGCTTTCAAAACTATAACTTTTGAAATTACCACTCGAAGCTGGAACTGTAAGGCAGGACCATGCCAGGTGGGCTTGTGGTGCTGGTGCCCCCACACCTGAGTCAGTCTTCACAGTAATGCTAAGACGACCCCCTTCCCATCCAGAAAGACAGGGGTGAGGAGAGGCAGAGCGATGTTTTGAACCCACTGCCTCCAAAGTCTGTTCTTGTAACCTACACTACCTACCCATCTTGGGAGCTGGAAAGGCCACTCGAGACAAACTAACCGCAAACCAAAATACTCCAAACTTAACCGTGAAAAACAGAGAAAATGGGAGGAAAGAAGGAAGAAGCAGAAATGATCTCTCCTTTAGCTGTTGGGGATAAACCATATGGTAAGGATCTAAGAATTTAGGGGATGCTTTAAGACCACATATGCGATAATACATGCCTCTAAATCATTAAACGCTTAGATTAACCGTCTACCCACATTTCTTTATTTGTGAGAGAAACAACCAGGAAAAGCCTTCACCACAAGAGGCATTCTGAAAGAGAGGCGTTTTAAGTGAAATGTGAAAGTGATGTGTAATGAGGATTAGTTACTGTTAGCAAAGGGGTCAGTGCTGGAATGATCAAGGATTGCAGCTTTCTGGGGACAGAAAGTCAATTTGTCTTGCTTGGAATAAAGTGTCTTTGTCAGAACAAGGAATCGAAGTCAGTCTGTGGACATAAGAACACCAAATACCAATTCCCCACCTACCTGGTAGGCATTCTGCTTTTCTAACTGTAGTTTAAGAACAAAGCGAAGCATAATTCCCTTCATCACTGGGAATTCTCACTAATATAGAAGACAACACAGGAACACATGGTCCTATGGTCCTATTTGTACGTAACACAAGCTATTACCACCTCTCCTGGGGACAACCCTCCACAAGCCTCAGTGAAGACACCATCACAACCTGGGGTCAAGTTAGTGAAGAGAGAGATGAATTTGATTTACAAAATTTGGGAACCATTACTGATTTCATCTTGCATCCTAGCCAGCCAAAGGCAAGAAAAGAATTTCATGAAGGCTGAGCCCTCTCTGGGTTTTAATATTTCTCACCATACCTTCCCATTTCCATCTCTTCCCATCAGAAGAGTCTGTGTCATTGATAGACAGTGACACGTGGCCTGTGCAGGAGGAGAAGGGCTGCAAGCAGGGTGTGGGGTCTCCAGTTCAGAGGCATTTATCTGTAAGAAGTGATCTTGTCTAGTGTGTAAATTGCATGGTGACCATCTGTGCCAGGCCTTGGCTGAGGCCTATGAGATGCATGAGGCCAACGGTGGGTGGGGGTCAATGGAAATCATAGCTAATTATAGGTCCACTCTACATGAAACGTGTATAGAAAATACAGGTTGGACACTATAGAGAGTACATAAGTGTAGCCAGAAGCTTTTGCTACAACACTTTTTATCATGTACTGGTTACAAATATGTAACTATTAATGTGATTCTTGGTACCAGTTATTTATTTTGGAATAAAGCCTGCCAGCAGTAATAAGAAAAAAGAGGGAGTACAAATTAAGTACGTAAGATTCTAGTGCCAATGCCAATGTGTGTATGTACCACCAAGCAATTCTTGGACACTAGATGGGTGTCCAACAATTCAACTCCATTCTGACATTATCTGTCAGGAGACAGCATCAAATTCCACACTTTAAGGACTCAGTCCTACAAAAACATGTCCCCAAAATCCTAAGTCCAGGCTGTCACCTGGACTTCTGACCCACCTCCTATAGATCAGAGATT
>CM053577.1:6504686-6538147 GCA_028646485.1 Cryptoprocta ferox | reverse complement strand
CTGGGTGAGAGCCCAAAGTAACCTCATTAACATATAAAGACAGTCTTTTGGCTCTCATTGCTTAGGAAATTCCAAGAGTTTTAGAGCTCTGAAAAGATAAAGACCAAATAGGTATTTCTTATTATAAATCACAGTATTACAGTAAAGAATTTCTATTTCTCCAGAAAGCTCATGATAAATATGCAACTTGTGTAGGTGTTAGCCCACATTTTCCATCTACCAGAGGGACTTTTAAAATATCATTCACCAGACAAAGACCAGAGACATAAACCTGCTGCAGCATCAGAGACTACTACAAAGTCCATGGTTATTTTAAGAATGCCGTCCTCCAAGAATGTGATTTTACACAGGCAGCTCAGAAGGTAAATTTACATATTACTCAGTGAAGTGTAGCTTTTCATTTAGATCAAATGACTGTTCTAAATTAATTTGCTCAGTTCTGATTCCAAGTTTTCTTGAGCATGTACAAGAAAGTAAGTGATGGCTCTTAGTGTTAGCTTGCCTAGCTGAACTTCATGACGAGTTAAATTGAATGGTCTTCTATCAGTGCCCCACTGTATGATAAACATGGAAATCTGTTCATTCCAATAACTGTCCAATTTTTCTCTTCATGTAATTCATTGACTCAAAGTAAAGCTTCTGGAAGTTTACACTCTTCACGGTGGAATATCTGACATTATTGTAAATTCTACTGTAATTCACTTTAAAAGTTCAATACTGAATATTGAACAAAATATTCTTTGTTTTTAAGGTGACAATATGAATATATATTTTGGTAGAATATACCGTTATGGCTGTAAACAATGTCCTTACTAAATTTAGGAACTTGTGGAACATGCTTTAAGTAATTGTGGTGTGCATGTTGCTCGTAATTGTGTCAAACAAGCTGTGATATTCCACCCATCAAAGCAGAAGGTGTAGTTGCCAAAATTTACAAATATTTTTTACACAGAATAACTGAACAACAAAGTTGTGACAAAATCAATGTTGGATAAAAAAAAAATCTCTCTTCTGGTGGCAGTGCGCACTGTCTTTGCTGCTCATCATCAATCATACTTTTAGTAAAGATTCAGCCTTAAAAAAAACTACTTTGTAAATTATCTGCTGAAGGATGCTAAAATAGGCAAAATACACCACACCGGCTGGCCTGAGGATTGTTTTGACTGAAAGCAACTTAAAAGAAGGAGCTATAACAAAGGTTCTTCACCTTCCCTCATTTGCAGGATGTAAATTTGTGAAGGTTCCCCTCCTCCCCCAACCACCACCATCAGGCAGAAGTTAATCACTGGACCCTTATCAGCCCACAGACAGCACCAGAAGAATCTATATGACGAGTTTCAGGAATGAGCTGTTATCTTCCATTAGTCCCCCATATATTTACCCTCCAACAATTTGCTGCTACAGAAGTTCAAATTCCTTTTTCCTTTTCCTTGTCTCTACAAATTTAATTAATTACTTAAGCTAGATGAGTCCAAGTTCTACCCACCCCTTTGAGTTACTCATCTCTGAATACCCCCATGAATATGTGTGATTCACATGTTAACCAGCTTCTGTTTTTCCCCTGTTCTGTCTTTTGTCAGTACCCCAGCTGGAGAAGCTAGAAAGGTAGAGGGAAAATATTTTCTTTCTCCTCTACACTACAATAATATTAGCCACTTTACAAGAGTCTTCTAAATTTGTTTGCATTTTGTTTAAAATCAGTTTGCAATCTTTAATCGAAGTATTTAATTAAATGCAGTACCCCAAATCTTCCATCTTTTGAAGCTTGAAGTAAATATAAATCACTAAAAAAAGTTTGTGAGAAGACATTTAAATTAATCTGTACAAAAGTAAAAGAGAAATGATATACAAGGTTTCCATTCTGAAATCTATAATTGATCTCTTGGGATATTTCAATTTGTGGGAAGAATCTTTTCACACAAGTCCTATTTTTAATCAGATAAATTTATTTTTCTACCATAAAGAAGTAAAACTGAGAAAAACTTCTGACTTTGCTGCATCTAAATGTGGTCAGTGGCGCTTTCAAAGTATGTGTAAACAGAAATAACTTAATTGAAAAGTTCTGTTTCATAAAAATATTTGTCAAAGAGAGGTTCTCTGAGTGAAGCAAAAGACAATGCTTGGGATAATATTCTGCCAGTAATATGTATTCCCTTTTTTAAAAAAGTTAGAATTGGGAATCATCTCTGAATAAAATCTCTGAAATTACTACTAGTAGAGGGAGATTTTCTCAAAAACATTATGATTTATAGAGAAATATCAGTTGAAGTTAACAATTTCAAATGCTTTAGTCACACTACAACTCTGAAGATTGCAGGAAATTGTATTCCTAAATTTTTAAAAAAGAAAATAACAGAAAAATACATTTTGAGCAAAATACTGAATACACAGTTTCAGAGACAGAGAGTATAGTTAATAAACATATTAAAGTGCATAAAGAAATGCCAATAATAAATACTTTGTTGATATAATCAATATAAAGAAGTTTACATTTTTTGCTTTAGTAGATATATCATTTATATATTTTTTATATTTAAATATTTTATATTTATACAGTTTGCTTTACTATATATAAAATATATAATATATTGGGGTGCCTGAGCGGCTCATGGTTAAGCGTCTGACTTCGGCTCAGGTCATGATCTTGTGATTCATGGGTTTGAGCCCAGCATCAGGCTCTGTGCTGACAGCTCAGAGCCTGAAGCCTGCTTCACAGTCTGTCTCCCTCTCTCTCTGCCTCTCCATCGTGCTCGCATGCTCTCACTCACTCTCTCTTTCTCTCTCTCAAAAATAAATAAACTCTAAAAAATAAAAAAATAAAATTACATATATTATTTGATAGACATATATAATATTTAGAATGAATTTTATTTTTTAAAATAATTTTTGAGTAAAATATTTTCACAGGTCTAGCAACAGACTAAAATTTATCATCCAGTAAAATAGTTTCAAGATACTATATTATTTCAATTATTTTTAATCCTCTCTCTCACTCTCAAATACATTCTGCTGGTCCCTCTTGCCACACATGTCCCCTGCGATGTCCAGCAAATATTAAGACTGTCTCCCTCCTCAGAGTTCCTGCTCTGACCAATTGTTACCCAGTCCAGGGAAGAGCCAATAAAATATTCTAAGAATAACAAGGAATGCAGGGGTCCAGGAAAGTATTGGCCTGATCACCACATAAAAGCACAACTAATGGAGGAAAAAGGGAAGAAAGGAAAATCAGAGACAAAGAAAGGGAAGAATTTAGATGCTGGAGTTTAATGAACTCCTTTTCCCTCAACATGATGTTCATAGCTACACGTAGTTCAATTCACTCTTTTCATCACTGTATGGGATTTTGTGTTCACACCACAAGCTGTTATTGATGGACACTGGTTTATTTCAAGTTTTCAGCTATTATAAATGATGCTGCTTATGAATGTTCTGTTCTGATGAACAGAAACAGTAATGTTTGGCCTGTTCCTACAGGTGGAATTCCTGGGTCATATGATACATATACATTCATCTTCAGGAGGTACAGACAATCAGTTTTCTAGAATGGCTACATCAGTTTTCATGTCCATAGCAGCTTATGGGAGCTGCAGCTGCTTTGTATCCTTACCAAAAGTTGTGGGGGGAGGGGGTCATCAGTTTCTTAGATTTTAGATACAGTAAAACCTTGGATTGCGAGTAACTTGTTCTGTGAGTGTTCTGCAAGACAAACATTTCTAATAACTTTTAACTTGATAAATGAACGATATTTTGCAATACAAGTCGTATGTGACACCGAACATCACATGATCACAACCGAGCCAATGATTCTTGAAATTCGCATTGATACACAAGTGCTTTGGATTACAAGAATGTTTCCAGAAAGAATGATGCTCGCAAACCAAGGTTTTACAGTATTCTGTTGGGAATAGATTAGTAACACATGGTCGCTTTAATTTGCATTTCCTACTTTCAAATGGTTATTAATCTTTGGATAATCTCATTTTGTATCTATTATTTTGCCCATTTTTCTATCGTGGTGTCTTTCTTACTAATGTGTAGAAGTCCTTTACACGTTCGGAGTCCTTGATCACTTATATGTGTTGCAAAATCACCCACTCTGTGGCTTGTTGGTTCACTCCCTTAATGTGTTTTGATAAGTTCCAAATTTCAATGTCTATAAATTTATCAATCTTTTCCCTTATAATTGATTTCTTCATCCTGTATAAGAAATCTTCCTCTACATTAGAGTCACAAAGTGATTACACTATTTTATATTCTAGAAGCTTTATTGTTTCAATGTTTATATTTAGTGATACAACTCTACTTGATATTAATTGTTACGTATGGTGTGAGATAAGAAATCAAGGTTCACTTTTAAACATCAACATTAAACCACTTCACCCAGCACTATTCATTTAACAACTGAATAGTCTCTTCCCCCAGCTGTAATGCAAATTTTTAAAGTTTTTTTTATGTTTATTTATTTATTTTGAGAGACAGAGAGAAGGGGAGAGCACATGCAAACAGGGGAGGGATAGAGAGAGAGAATCCCAAGCAGACTCTGCACTGTCAGCACAAAGCCTGATGCAGGGCTCGAACCCACAAACCACGAGATGATGACCTGAGTTGAAATCAAGACTGGGACACTTAACTGACTGAGCCACCCAGGTACTCCTGTAATGCCACTTTATTACAATCAAGTGACTACATCTTTACATAAATCTGAATATAGGTACATAACTTAATAATGTAATTTTATATCTGGAAAAATACTTGTAACTTTCCTCAGACAGACTAAAGACAGGACAGGGAGGCAAAATACTTCCGCAGATAGGAATACACAAACGGCAGCAATCAGATGGTGAAATGGAGCACAGTCAGTCAAGGGGAACAAAGATTAAGACTGGCTGAGAGGGGCGCCTGGGTGCCTCCGACGGTCAAGTGTCCGACTTCGGCTCAGATCATGATCTCGTGGTCTGTTAGTTCAGCCCAATGTCAGGCTCTGAGCTGTCTGAGCCTGCTTCCGATCCTGTCTCCTCTCTCTGTGCCCCTCCCATGCTTGTGTGCACACGCGCGCTCTCTCTTTCTCTGTCTCTCTCTTAAAAGTAAATAAATATTAAAAATTTTTTTTCAGAACCAGATTGGCTGAAAGGTACCACCACCTGCCATCCAGTACCTGCTCTTCCCCGGCCATCTCTCCTTTAGGACCTCAGGTGATATCTTCTCACTCCATGCCTGTGATGGGCACCACCCCCTCCTCAGCCCCCCCCCATCACTGCTGCCCCTGAAACCTCCCCAGCTGTTTGTCCCAGGGAGCTCCTCCAGCTCACTAGCCCTATGGCCTTGAACATGGCTTCCCCTGTTAAGCAGCAGGGGTCCACACAACGCCTCCTCTGGGAGGAAGTAACCACCCTCATAGAAACCCCAGACTAGAGTTATCCCCCATGCCCCTCATTCGCCCACTCATTAGGTGCTGCCATTAATCCCAAATAAACCAACAGCCACCATTCTACAGCCACTCCTTCAGCATTAACTTCTATTTGAAATCGCCCCTCCTCAGCCCATTCCTATCTTCTAGCTGCAATCTCTTTCTTTTCCCACAATTAATGACCTCGCTGTTTTTCTGAGGCAATGCGCACATTCCTGAGGCCACACCGTATGACAGCTAAGGGCTGGGGTTTTGCTGTCAGTAGTACTGTGGAACAAATATTGACCCCCTCCCTCTCCATTTCAAGAGCATTGCGACCTTTGGCAAGTAAGATAACCTCCTTGTATCTTATTTCTCTCATTTGTCAAATGGGTAGAACACTGAGCTCTAAGAGGCAAAGTGAAGACGGACATACATGCAACATATCTAACCAATGTCAACGGAGCAATAGCAATCGTTGCCCACTGTTGTACCTACGTTGTCCTGGGCGGGCCTAGCCTCGTGGAATATAAATTCATGTCAGATTATCCTGGCGTACATATGGGTCTGGCCTGGGCATATATGAAAATAGGCCCACGTGGTCAGAAAATACCACAAAGTATGCTTTCACTCAGCTTGGGAGAAGGAACCAGCAGCCATGGAGACTGACAGTGGCAGCGGCAGGCGTCAGAGGCTGGCTCTGGGGATCAAGGTCCGGTCATTTGTAGGGTAAGCTGTAAGGAGGAGGCGCGGCAGACAATGTCAGCAGCCACGACTAAAACAATAGGGAGCAGGCAAATTAGTGCAGGCCCTGCTTCAATTCACACAGATCACTGTATGTATTGTTTTTAATGCTGTCTCGGCCAAGTTAAAAGAATCCCTGAGAAGACTTGGCCTAAGAAAAGAAGTCTGGGTCCCTGTTTCAGAGGAATGAGAACCCTCAGGTGTTATCAAATTCTGCCCTGCCTGAGCGAGCCCTTTTCCACCACACCACTCACTGCCAGCCTAGAGAGCTGCATCCCATCAAACATGCACTTTATCTCAGCTTAAAGCACCTACAACAGTTACCTGAGTCATAGATGAGTTTGCTTAATAAATATCTATTGAGACAGATCGACTTAAAAAGATTTTTTAATGTTTATTCATTTCTGAGAGAGAGAGAGAGAGAGAGAGAGAGAGAGAGAGAAAGAAAGCACAAGTGAGGGAGGAGAGAGAGAGGGGGGAGACACAGAATCGGAAGTAGGCTCCAGGCTCTGAGCTGTCAGCACAGAGCCCGACGCGGGGCTCCAACTCACGAACCGTGAGATCGTGACTTGAGCTCAAGTTGGAAGCTTAACTGACGGAGCCACCCGGGTGCCCCCGTGAACAGATTGACTTTTAAGTTCTCCTCTAATGTTAGAGGACTGCTGAAGATGGCAGACACCTGCTGGGAATTGCTTTGGCCGTGAGAGCACTGTGGGAGGACACTGGTACCCGTGTGCCGGCTCCCACATAGTAAAGTGTGCACGTGATGGCGGACAGGCTGTCACATCAGTACAGCAAGTAGTCCTGAGTGTTGTGCAAATCTGTATCTTGATCTAGAAACCTTTGAGATTTCTCTTCTGGCACGCGGCAGATAGAGGCGTCGGGGCCATGCTTTCTTTGGTGTCGAATTTGCCAAATTAACAAGAAACAGAATCAACGCATCCTGACCCTCAACTTCAATAAATAACTTGGTTTGGACTCCGGATTACTGAGACTGCTGCTTATTTGGTTGTAAATGTCTCTATAAGCTGTAGAAGCAACAAAGGGCAAATCTGCAAATACTTAATTCTACACGTCATGGGAAAAAAAATAGCTACATCAGTGACATTTACAGAGGCAAAGGTATGTCCTGGCAGTTAGAAATTTCCGAAGGGTACGAATCAGCACAAATGTTTGTGATGGAAACAACTTCTTCCCCTCACCAAATTTAGAAGCAAAATTGCTAATTACAAGGATAAAACTGCAATGAAGAACAAATGAACAAGCCATCTATAATATTTTCTTCCTAAGTAAACTATTGCTATTTAAAAACTATGTGATCACTTATTTCCAATGAAAATGGAGCTCGAAAAGAATGTGTGGCTGTTAACAAAGTTCTAGGAAAGCCACTTGGATGCTTTGGGGATCTAGCTGCTGCTTAACACCCGCCATCCAAAAATGAACTGCTTAAAATCCAGACGGTTACAACATGCGAGGTTGACCTTAACAAATACAAAATGGTCCAAGAGGATTTGCAATATTGTCCTACTAGTACCAGCGGGAGCTGCTGTGAACCCACAGCGACAGTTAAATGGAAAGGTGAGGCATATGAATTTCATGCACAAGCATCTGGACCATCTCCAAGAAACCCCGCTGATGTAGCCACTCGGATCTGAAACCTACAGGGTGGCTGCAGGTGAAAGGAAGGTCACTGGCTGACATTAAAACTGACACGGCTCACATTTCAAAGTATCAATGTTGCTAAAATATTTCTTCTGTTTTCATAAGTGACTGACCCCAAACAATATCGCTGAGAAATCTACATCTGAAGGTTGGACTTCAAAATTTGGCTTTCCCCCTTACTCCTAAAAGCACCGTAAAATCTCTGTTTATTTCTGATTAATTTCATTCCGTTTCGGAAAATTCCATTAAATTCGGAAAGTTTTTCCCCCCTTTTATTTGTATGCTTGTTTACTTATTTATTTTTTCAATTCCAGTATAGTGACTGCAGTGTTGTGTTCGTTTCAGGGGTGCAATGCAGTGACTCACCACTTCTGTATATTACTCAGTGCTCATCAGGATAGGTACACTCTTACGGAAGGGGTTTTTGTAAAAGGGAAGTGTTCCATATAAAAGGAACTTGTCCTCTGTTGCTCTGCACGAAACCAGATTTACTTTAACTCAAATCGGTAAACGTTTATTAAAATCGCATTGATCTCTTTGATCGTGCAGCATCAGCACGTTTGTGCATCAGCCAGGCTGCGACTTTGTCCTTGGGGCTGCCGGCAGCTTAGCTGGGCAGGTGGGTTTTTGGTACAGTCCTCGGTGTTTCAACTCTTACTGGTTTGCAGACTGTCTTTGTATCTCACTTTACTGCTGATCCCCATCGTATGCAAAGCCACCTTCCACCCTCAGCAGACAGCCTTGCCTGGACTCTACAGAGAAAACCGAGACCTGCAGGGGGTAAGGTGTGACTGAAGAGACAGCATCAACCACACGGACCTTGGGTGTAGGCTGATTCCTCAGTTCCTCGAGGTAGGAGCAGATGTAACTTTTAAAATGGCCTACCCTTGGGGCGCCTGGGTGGCTCAGTCGGTTAAGCATCCAACTTCGGCTCAGATCATGATCTCACGGTTCACAAGTTCGAGCCCACGTAGGGCTCTGTGCTGACAGCTCAGAGCCTGAAGCACAGCTCAGAGCCTGAAGCCTATTTCAAATTCTGTGTCTCCCTCTCTCTCTGCCCCTCCCCTGCATGTGCTCTGTCTCCCTCTCTCTCTCTCTCAAAAAATAAACATTTAAAAAAAAATCATTAAAACGTCCTAGCCTCAATTTCTTCATCTATAAGATGTAGGGAATCTACTAATTGTAGGAAATTAAGCACTACCTGTGAATTGCAAAGGGCAATGTAATGTCCTGTATGGGAGACTTCACCCACAGGAAGAATTCTCCTTTCCGGGAGGGTCTGTAGCAGCTCGCTCTCAAGATTGGATCCGGCTGACATGTGCCACACTCTCTCAGGAGAGAATCACTCACAGCATAAGCAGAGGGAACTAACTCCCATGGGGTCTGGGGCACAGTGTGGAGTAGCCTGCTTCCAGCTAGAAGGCATAGCTTTGAAGTTTCCCGTTTCATCTTAAAAAGGTATAAGATATTCCATTCTACTCTATCACACATTCCGGTTTATTGAGATACAAACGTGGTATTCTGATTTAGCTTGCTCTGTAATGCTATGTAAAACAGCCACTCCGGGATACCGAGATATACCCCTATTTATAGGAAACTATCTTCTGTACTGGCATGTTCTGTATACTCCTATACAAACTATTTCTCTAATAAGAGAAATACACAGATTTGTATGCACAAAGAAGGTCTCTAGTGCTATGGCGTGCGCACGCGCACACACACACACACACACACACACACAGATCCAACAATTTTTCCATTATAGAACTAAAGCCATGTGCTGAAAAAGGCCATGCTATAGATTTCAGATTTCAGTTAAATTATACATCACTGTATCTGGGGTCTCTGAAGACTCTTCGGAGCCGATGACTGTATAAAACCATCAGTTTCCATCTAATGCCAAAATGCCTAGAAAGGGTTAGGTTGATAAAATATAACTATTAAGCAATGTCTCAAGTTTAGACAGAAAAATGGCTTGTATATTAATTCTAAATCACAGAATAAATGCCAAATATAACCAAAATTAAAATAGGAATCAAGAGAGGCCGAAGATATAACGAATGTATTCAAAGGGAAAGTTAAACTAAGATCCTCAGTTTTTTAAATCTCTCTGTTGAATGAATGAACGCATATCAAAATACTGACAAATGATAGTTAAATCACTGTCTCCCATGATACCAAGAGCAAGTACAAATGGACTTTGAGATAAATCTTTACTCATCTCCAAACCCAAGTAAATTTTTTTTAAGTCTGCAATTCCAGGTCAGCATTACTTCAACAGGCTGAATAAATTATTTAAGACAAATCTGAAAGCAAGAAAATTATAAAAAAGACATTTATATCAAACAACGACACCAAAAACATAAGTCTTTATTGGAAGAGTTAAAGACAATTACAGTGTAGGACCAGTTTTTAGATTTAATGTCCTACTAGAAGCTGAATTTTAAAACATGTTTCTGGAAAGTTAAATCTTGGCTGTGTAAACCTGGTTAGTTTTTAGTTTGTGCTCAGCTTTGTAATCTGAAGAAAGGTGGAAAAAAGTGCAGGAATTCACTAGGCAACCTTAGAAGTAGCAAAGCAGAAAAGTGGGGATGATTTCTCTCTTGTTTGATATCATGCTAATAATTTTTCTATTTTGTAATTTTCAAACTTTACATTTTTAATTTTAAGAAGAAGAATATTGCAAAGGAAGATTTAAGCAGAGATGCTCTCCCTCCCCAGGGCAGACCCCAACATCAAGGTGAGTTCCAAGTATACATACTGGTCAGGGAAAGACTATAAGTCTCCCTCTGGCTTTGCCTTTCCATCTTCGTATGACAGAATATCATTATTCCCTCGCTGAACGGAGATATCCAGGAATGTTCTGAACCTCTCTGATGTCATTTCTATTGGAAATACATAATATAGCCACTTGACCTTCAAGGGCTGTACTTTCTGTTCTTGGCTCAAGTTTTTGTCCAATCCACGACTTTTTCTTCACAAATGTTAAGAGTATCAACTGATAACCTTGAGTGGATACAGGTCAACTCACTACTATAAGTAAGTAGAGAGGACCTCGAGGCTGGATGGCAGATGGTAACCTCCTGCTGGTTTACATAAAACCTCTGGGTGTTTTTGGCTCTCACATAGTTCAGTTTTTTCCTTTAAGGGAGAGGAAAATATTTTATATGCAATATAAACTCAAAGTGATGGGATTTTGGGGGTGATTGTGGGGGGGTTCGGAGCTGATGGCAAAAAAAGAATTCTTGAAGTTGTCTTTGGTGCAAAAAGGGTGATTTTATTAAAGCACAGGGACAGGGCCCGTGGGCAGGAAGAGCTGCACTGGGGTCCTGGCGGGTAACTCATTATATCCCCTCATGTTGGGAGGGAGTCAGGGATAGAGTAAGTCTTTAAGGAATTTTGGAAGCCAAGTTTCCAGGACCTTGAGGGGCTCACTGCTGGGAAAACACCAGTTGTTACTGTTTAGTAAGACATCAGTCATGAGACCCTTCAGATGTATATCGAGGGCCATAAGCTTGGAGTAGGATTGCCACCATATACCTTGGGGGAGTTGACATAAAGGAAGTTTCCAAAGGAATTTTTATATGTTAAAGTAGACTTACAGGATCCTCAAGGCTGGGATAAAGTTAAGCCAAGATTCCCCTTTTCCCCAGCAAAGTGTCATCATCAAGGCAGCTGAGCTCCTAGAGGGAGGTCACTCTGCCTGTTTCAAGGACTTGTCCAGGTGGCTCAGTCGGTTAAGCGTCTGACTTCGGCTCAGGTCAAAATCTCACTGCTCATGGGTTCAAGCCCAGAGCCGGGAGCCTGCTTTGGATTCTGTGTCTCCCTCTCTCTCTGCCTCTCCCCTACTCACAATCTCTCTCTCTCTCTCTCTCTCTCAACAATGAATAAATGTTAAAAAAAATTTTTTTTTTTAAAAGGATTTGTCTATGGGCTATAGGCAGTAAAGGAAGTTTAACTTTTCATTTGCCTTAGTTTCCCACATCACCATGGCAAGCAATTAAACCCTTTTCCTTTGCCCTTGGGTAACCAGAATGCCCAAGATATATCACACATATTCTACCTTGCGGTGGGGGGGCGGGTGGTGCTGTTAGTCTGTACTTTGCCCTCAGCTTGCCCCACTGTCCCTCATCGAAAGGACACAAACCATGTACCTGAATGAAATTTTCAGCCTAACATCTGGAAATGAATAACACATCTTATATATATATATTTGTACATATTCTAACCACATATGAGGGCTCTGGAAGGAAGTGGCAGTGAAAACCTCATCTTTTCTTTCTGCATCTGTCAGCAGGCGGGATCACACACAAGTGTTTTCTCAAATGACACGATCGATATATAAGCTGTGAAGAAGCCTGCTCCTACCTTTTGCAAGCTTTTAAAACCAGTCAGGGCCTTATAGATTACCTATTCCAATTCTTGGATTTCATAAGCAGCCTGAAGGCCTAAGAGATTATGTTATTTTTCTAAGGTCAAAAAGTTAGCTTAGTGGCACTAGACACCCTTGAATATAAGTTATTATACACTTGTTGAGAATTATTGTTAAGAAGGCAGACGAAAGAGATGTCGATCTCTTTCTACACAAAAGTATATGTTTGTAAAGCAGAACAATAAGTACAATTTTTACCTTGCTACCAATTCTCTGCAAACTCTTTCAAAGCATAGAAACAGAATGAATACTTCCTAATGCATTCCATGAGCCAGAATTACTTTAAAGCTAAAACCAGACAAATACAAGAAAACTACAGACCCATATCTCTCCTGAGCACAGATGCAAATATCCTCAACAAAATATTCACGAATCAAATATAAAAAAGCATAAACAGATTATATACCATAGTCAAGTGGGATTGAACACAGGTATGCAAACTGATTCAACACTCAAAAATAGATTAATGTAATCCGTCACAAACAAAACACATTAAACAACAAACTAAAAGAGATAAACCGCATGATAACATGGGTAGATACAGAAAAGGTATTTGACAAAGTCCAACACCCATTCATGATGAAAACTGTCTGAAAACTAGGAATGGAGGGTAACTATCTCCTAAAGGCAAATGGACAGGGAAGGAAAGCATGAAACTATGTGTTCACAGATAACAGAATAATCTATGCAGAAAACCTGAAAGAACCCACAAGATAATTTCGGAAATAATAAGCAGTTATAGCAAGATTGCAGGATACCAGGTCAATATGCAAAAGTCAATCACTTCCCCACATACCAGCAACAAATAAGTGGAATTTGAAATTAATCCTCTGGTTCTAATCTGTTATGTAGTTAATTATGCCTAATTTGACTAATGATGTATGATTAAGGCACACGCAAAAATAAATAAAAGAAATATAAATCGATATCCCCAATTTTTTATTTACAATTCTGTAATTAAATAACTTGTTTCCAGGAAGATGTGATATTTCAAAATCAAAACCAAAGAAATATATTTAAATGTAAATTCACAGGTCAGGAAATTTTATATTAATAAAGGACACACTGATATTACATACAATTGAGTGAGAAAGTTCTTTCAGAGGACAGATTCCCTTTTTTTTTTTTTTTTTTAGATTTTTTCAAAAGCTTTCATACTGAGAAAGTTTTGCATTTTTCTCTCACAATAGAAAATGCAAAAAAAAAGTGCAAACAAGCAAGGGAAAAATGCTTGAGCTTGCTAATAACATTTTTAAAAAATATTGGGGCTCCTGGGCGAATCAATCAGTTGAGCATCTGACTCTTGATTATGGCCCAGGGTTATGGGATCAAGCCCTGCACCAGGCTCCATGCTTGCTCTTTCGCTTACACACACCCTCTCTCTCTCTCTCTCTCTCTCTCACCCTCTGCCCCTCCCCCATTCATATGCATGCACGTGTGCATATGCTTTCTCTCAAAAAAAAGTAAAAAAAATATTAAAAATTAAAAAAAGATGAAAAAAATATTAATGACAAAATTAATGTTCTTTAGCAAATGGGCAAAAACCAAAAGTATGAACATAATATTGGAGAAGATGAGGCAGGAAGCCCTCTCAAAGATAGGCAATCATAGTCTAAAAGGGAAATAAACTTGGTAACGTGTCAAGAACCTTAAACATGTCCATGAACATTGACCTTCTGTTACCATTTCTATCACGCTATTCTTAGATTCAAAACATGCAGTCAATGATTTTTGGAAAAGGATATAAATTTAAGTGTCACTTAATCTCATATATATATATATTTTTTTAGGTTTTAGAGATGACAGAGCATGGGAGGGGAGGGGCAGAGAGAAAGGGAGAGACAGAATCCGAAGCAGGCTCCAGGCTCTGAGCTGTCAGCACAGAGCCTGACACGGGGCTCAAACTCACGAACAGTGAGATCATGACCGGAGCTGAAGTTGGACAGTTAACCAACTGAGCCACCCAGGTGCCCCTTAATATCCTATTTTGAATTAGAAATAATTCAGTTCACCAGCAATAGGGAAATGATGAAATGTTAGGTACTTATTTAAAAAAACAACAAACTAAACCAAACAAAACTTGTTTTCATGGGATATTTCATAGCAGGGAAAATTTATCATGATGCAATGTAAATGGAAAAAAGCCAGATACAAAACTATATATACAATGATTACATACAGGGCACACACATGCACACACCCCATATATATATGTATATATATGTACCTATGTATATACATGCAAATATTTAGGCATACTTAAGATACTGGAAAGAATTAAACCCAAATCTTACTAACCATGAGGGTAAACAATTTCTAACACTTTTTTTTTTTTTTTTTTTTTTTTTTTGGTGAGGGAATCACTTCTAATTTAAAAAAGAAAACATTAGCAGGGGGGAAAAAACCCCCCATAATCAGCAAAGTAGAACATAAAGTACTGGTGTATCCTCATGCAGGCTGTTATGACATCCCTATGCAGGCGGCCTTCAGTAGAACAGGAAGGGGCCTCTTGCTTTATTTTACATACAGGGCATCCCCCTGCTGCCCAACCCAAGAAAGGACCTCGTTCAGTCAAGTGGTTGGTTTCGATCTAACTGAAAATAGTAGCTTCTATTTATAAGAGCACCCAAAAATAATCATAGGAAAAGTTTTATTGCCACACGTGACATTATTTTTCCAGCAGCTCTGTCCCTGTGCGTCTGGGAAGTGGCTTCCCGTCTCCCTGGACGGGTGTTGGGAGTCACTAATACAAAGCCGACAGCTTAGCGGCAGGAAAGCAGACAGCAGTGCTCACGCTAAGGTACTATGATCAACACTGCACACCTTAATGCCACCTTTACCGACTTCAACGGAAGGATTTTAAGTACGGGCTGGTGGCTGCCTTCTGACTTAGAGAAAAACCCATTTCTCCTTTGACAAATGGAGACGCGATGTGAATCGCTCGCTGCTTTCAGAGAAGTTGAGCCCTCATTTTTAGGACTCCCAGCTCCTTTCCTGAAATGCCAGAGGAATCCGCTGTTCTTTTGTGTCGAAAACATTAGCCATTTGCAATTATTCACCTTATGGAGGGATGCTGAAAAGCTGAATTTTAGGCAATATTTTGGTATTCCCTCTCACAGCAGAAACTAAAAATGCAGCAGCAAAAAAAAAAAAAGTCTCATTTTTCTCCCTTCTTTGGAAACACGTTTGCCCAACCGATGCTGTTAAGGATTTTAGGCTTCTATTAGTCAACATGCTTTATTTCAATTTATTAAAGGATAGAAGTATTAATAGCTACCAACCACGGAATCCCAGAGTTTAAGGCAACTCTAAAAGGCCACCTAACACGGTCCCAAGGCCAACGAGAGGCAACACTGAAATCCTGAGGGTATATATCTGTCTTTGCTTAAAAGTCTGCAGTAAGCAGGATTCTTTGACGTTATTCATTAATTCATTTTGGCATTTCACTAAAAGTTCTTCTTGACATCAGGGCTAAGACCCCTCTCTCGCAATTTGAGCTTCTAGCCAACCGCAGAGAATATGTAATCAAGCTAATTTCTTTTACTCTGTTCAACTGAGTAATATAAAGTAAGGGATTCTACTCTCAGCCATCGACTCTGTAGATTAAATAGGCTCAGGTTTTTCTACTTGGTCCTTGCCTCCCGAGCTATAATTCAAATCTAGTCGTTAACCCTGTTTTCCCAACAGAGTATCTCCACGTGTTCTTTCTTCCATTGTTTTCACTGAGATTAGGAATAATCAGGTCCCAAACTAGCTACATGCTTTTATTTGGGGCGTAGGGATATCTGTGAAACCCTGATATAAACACAGGCACGTTTTGTGGAAGAACTGAAGTGGATGAAGGAGACCTTTTTAAGATAAAATGTTGGGGTGCCTGGCTGGCTCAGTCGGAAGAGGATGCGACTCCTGACCTTGGGGCTGTGAGCTCGAGTCCCACGTTGGCTGTAGAGATTGCTTAAAACAAAATGTTATGGATCATGTATTCCAACAATAAATGGTGCTCATAAATTGTTACGGCCTTCCTAACACTAGCATCATGTTTTAATTCAGTTTAGAACTCACTGATATCAACACATGTGTTCATTTCTTAAGACTACACTACTTCTAGACATTAGCTATCTCAGGATCTTATTCAACCACTGACTACACAAAGGATTTGGCGCTTTAAACGGTCTCATGT
Organism: Cryptoprocta ferox; assembly: GCA_028646485.1. Classification (NCBI taxonomy): domain Eukaryota; kingdom Metazoa; phylum Chordata; class Mammalia; order Carnivora; family Eupleridae; genus Cryptoprocta; species Cryptoprocta ferox. Next base: position 6,521,743 of record CM053577.1, on the reverse strand, counting down.
TGAAATATACCCACATTGGGCGAACAGAGTCAAAGGAAAGCAGACACTCCTCAAGAAAGAGAATCTACCGAGGAGGTTTCGTGAGAAGTCACCCCGGGAAAGCAGCATGGGGAAGGTGACGGCGTTTTCAGATCCTTACCTGATGTCGGTACATGTTATGCAGGTGATGTCTCGACTGTTGGCTGTGATCAGGTTCAAAGCTACTGATGTTTCCTTGTCAGAGGTTGGGTGTGCTCCACATTTAAAGAAAAATTCCTGGAGGGATGAGAACTATGTGAGAAATCGCAGACATGGCCATTTTCCCCTCTCTCGAAACATTTTCACACTAAACAAACTCTTCGGGCAAGAGAGGAAATCTATCATGAGGTAGGAGTTAGAAATAAGTTCACATCAAATCTTTGGAGGGAAACGAAATGCCCTGGTGCCAAACTACTCAACACCCCCTTTTCAGGAGGGTCCAAGTGTCTGTGTTTGCCTTCCTTTCCCCTGTCATCCACGGAGCTGGGGAAATGCTCTGTGACCCCCATTTAGCGATGTCCTTCCATGATCAGTGAGTCTAACAGAAGGACACAGTGGGAATGAGGGAGGTGTCTCACAAATGAGGAAAGGGAGACGCTGAGCCATGAAATGATTTGCCCAAAGTCCAACAATCAGAGGTGAAGGCAGGAAGTAACCTGGTTTTCTAAGGGGGGGGGGGGGACCCAGTGGTTTTTCTGCAGCACCACAAGGCAGTTGGTCAGTCAGCAGCAAGGATGTGGCCCAGAGTAAGGAGTCTAGGGACCAGTACTATAAATAAGCACGCGCATACACGCAGACTTACAGATCAGCAGAGTGTGACCCTCCCCAGATGCTCCCTGAACTTTCTCTGGCGCCATACAGGGTCCCAGAATTCCCTGGGAGGCTCCAACCCCACCCCCCACGCTAAGCAGCAGGGACTGTTCTACACCTGTGCTTCTCTCCTTCCCTGGCTTCTCCAGCCTTGTCCTGCGCACACTCCCCTAATTTAGCTTTTCACGTAGGTCATATTCTTTTGATTGCTCATGTTCTTCCTTCTCAACCCAAATCTTCCTTTTATTTTTCTTCATTCCTTCCTTTCGTTATGTCTCTATTTGTTCACACACGCTTTAACCCTTCATACACTGAGGTGCTTAGCGGTAACCACTCTGCCTCTTGCCTAAAGGTCTTTACACCTTCTGTGATAATCACATCCACAAAGTGAAATTTTCTGCTACGGCAAAAATTCAACACAGGTGCATCTCTGGACAACAGAAGGACACTTGCCCACCTCACTCCACCCCCCAACTCCATTTGAGTATAACTACTTGGAATATGGGAAGTATTTCCCGTTAAACACTAGACTTCGCCTTTTGTTAAAGCTCCACATATTAAATATTTTTGGCTTCGTGGGACTTCGGGGGACTATGTCGTACTTCTCAATCTGCATTGTGCCTACGCACTCCCATGGACAACATGCAGATGGATGTATATGGCTGTGTTCTAACACAACTTTATTTATAAAAACATTTGGAAAATTGGGTTTTGTCCATAGGCCACTGATGGTCCACCCCTGAGGTACTCTGGAATAGCTTATTCATATTTGCATCTTAACAGTGTCCCGCACAGAATACGTATTAGATAGATTTTCCTAAATAAAAAAAATTGATAGGCTTATTAAAATTCTATCATCATCCCTTTACACATTAGACAGCACTACCCTTAATTTATTCTTTCCCTACCTGTAACCCAACTAGCCTCCTTCTTCTCTGACCTGAGATATGGTGAGCAACGTCTGTGGCTCTCAAACACTAGTGTGCATGGGAAACACCCGCTGGGTTAGACATTGCTGGACCCCACACCAGGTTTCTCTAATTCAGTCGTTCTGAAGCAGAGCCAAGGATTTGCACCTTCTAACATGCTGGAAGGGGATGCTTTCACTCCTGCTCAGGGAACCACACACTTGAGAACCCTCTAGGTATATTGACATCAGGGGTAAAGGGAGTCAACTCCGGTTCTTTTCTCAGAAGATGACAGCTGAAACATACCTCGCTTATCACATCTGAAAGTGATGCTATGTCTTGGGTACCATGTGTTACTCTCCAAAAATCTGAAGTGTGCCACTGTACAGAGAAGTGTCCCAGAGCCAGCTGTCTGGAGCCCAGACTCGTCTTAATTGCGAATATCTTAACCAGCCCCAGATGGTGTAACTGCTAGTTAACCAGAACCTGTCCTATCTGGGGCGAGTGACATATTAGTCCTCCTCCCTACAGTCTTCAGCCCCACAGATGAGGGTGTGACAATAGTCTTGCTATAATAGATGGCGCGTCCAGTGCTTCTGATGAACACCTGTTTAGGTATGTCTGTGGCGTCATGTCTATGAGCCCAGGACTTGCCTTGGAGCAGCATGGACAAAATACTGATTGGTTCTCTTCTTTTTAAACATGAAATACTACCCTTTTCACACAACCTTTTGAAATTTTACAAATCCTGCAGAGGTCAGTTCAAGGATATTAAGAAAAAGACTTAAAGCAATTCCTGACTGCCTAAACAAAAAGTGTGGAGGACATGACTGGCCCTTATGAAATGCATTGAGTTAGCTACAAGTACTTTTTGCAGACATGAAAAAAAATCTCACTCATAACACAAAGTAATTCCTCCAAAACAGCTGAGTTGGCTGGACTATTGGGAAGGTATTTCATATACAGATAAATAGATAGATAGTATTTATATTTTTTTCTTAGCTTGCAAAAAACTACTGGTAGATGTTCAGCTAACAAATCACAAACTGTTCTAATACCAGATAAAATTCAGCCAGATAAAAGCCAAAATCCTTTTTATTGAGGGGAACGGATGGTTGTAGATAACAATATAAAAAGTTACAGATATTTGGAAAATTCCAGTATTTCACATGGGGTGATAAAACTGAAATACGAATGATCAACTCTGTGTATTAAATATATATGTCACATCGGTGAATTTCAGCACTCTCTCCACCCATTTTTATGAAAGGAGATTCTTCTGTAGTACTCGAGTAACTGGCAAGAACGGTGGAGGGTCTGAGACTTCACCCTGCTTGTAAGCTAACAGGTTAGTATGCCACAGTCTCATGGATGCTGGCAGAAGACACAAGACTCCTGGGTCAGAGACAAAGGACTGTGTGACTCAGAGCCCAGGCAGAATGAGGTATAGACATCATGACCAGGTTATTCCATTACCTGCTCCCCAACAACTATGGGATCAAGCAGATGAACTAAGCTAGATGCTACACTTGCAGTGGTTCTGCACCACAGCTGAGGACCACGAGCCCTGGGAACCCAGATCTTTAATAAGGAGCTGTAAGCAAACCTTCCTTTTTTCTTGAAGGGCGATACTGTCTTTCTTATATTGGATAATAAGCAGATCTGCTCTATGACCTCCTTGAAAAGATCATCCAGAACAAAAGGGTAGTAGACACCTCCCTCACAATGTGCAGAAATGCAAGAGAACCCTGGAGAACTGTCTCCCAATATCAGTGATGCCTTTTCTGACAGACTAATCACTAACGTGATCTGGTTGTTGCCTGTCCTTTGCAATCAGCGAGCTAGGATGTTGGTAGTCTTTTGATATTTTCCGTCTGCGTGCAAAACACACAAACAGTAAAGCAAAGTGAAACAGAAGAACCTTTCAAAACTTTCTACCTTGGGTACCTCAGCTTGCTTATATAGGGTTTTCATCTCAATACAGATTCTTTGGAGTAGCCGTGATTTCTGTCTTTCTGTGTTTTATTTCTCTTGATTGCTCAGGGTAAAAAAATCATGGAAGCCAAACCCAGAAAAGTCATCTAGCATAGCATGGTCAGAAAGATGACTCCACTGTGGTAAGATGCAGTCATTAGGGGAATGACACCATCTCCATCCTAACATGGGGACCAGGAAACACTGCAAGTGGACTGAGTGACAGTGGTTATGCCCCAGGGCCAGGCTGCTTGACGTGGCCTTACTCTAGTTCCAGTAGGTTTCTGGGTTTGACCAGCAAAATAACTTCCGTGTCACTAGGGAAACAGTCCCCAGTGGGTGCAGCAGGGAAACATCCTCCTTCATGAGGAAGGACATTTGTGAATCCTAGTGAGGGCAATATGGCTCCCTTAAGTGTGAGTGAAGAAAGATTCTCAAAGGGGTTGCCCCAGCTTTTACAAATACCAGCTTAAGATAAATCAGCTACAGAAATAAACAGACAAACCGAACCAAAACAAGCAAACAAAAAAACCCAACCAAGTCCTGATAAATTAAATGAATTCTTCTGCCTAATCAGGGACTACAGTTCCCATGGCTGGCTCATTTCGTTTGGATCCATATACTCAATTCTGGGAAGCCATAATTAATTAGCTACGAAGCTAAAATGTATGACAGCAATTGGCCAGGTTTTTTTCTTTGTTTTCAATGACAGTGTAAACTATTAAAAAAATGAACCCAGAATAAGACCTTGAAAATGAGCTTGGCTTTATATTATAACCATGTTAAATGCTATGTAAGTGTTTTCCATCCTATTCGTATAAACAGAAAATCCAAAATCCAGCAGAGTTATATTCTGTAAGTTCACAGAAATGTATTTACATTTTTACCATTGCTGTGGACAAGGCTGTGATTCTTTCCTTCTGCTCTCATTGAGTTCTTGTGTTTTATCATAACGCATCTGTCTTTCATTTTGGGCTACAGAGGCCTGACCCTCTAACCAAATCAGACCCATAAAAAACAAAAGTAGGCACCAAAGGAAGGCCCGTAAACAGTTCAGCTCAGCTGCTGGCGGCATCCCCCAAAGCCACCCTCCTCTTGACTCCACTCTGCACCTGACTCCTGACTCATTACCAGTGTCTCTCACAAAGAGGGACATAAAAAGAAGTATGGAAACAAATATAGAAGGCAGTGAAATCTGAAAATAGATCTATACCAAGAACCCAGTTGTGTAAGAACTTACAGGATCAGAGGCTAATTAGTCAACTCCAAACATAGAGTGTTCCAAATTTCAATAAAATGTGAGCTAACAAACTGCTCATCTAGCAAGCCTCGCATGTCCCAACCACAAGCTAGTTCCACAAACCCGAAAAAACAGCAGTGAGACCCGTCTTCCTCTTCATTCATGAATCTTCTAATGGCTTTTATTGAACTTCCTAAAGTTAATGAGTTTGATAGATACTGCTTAACCATGATATGTTTTCCAGATAAAATATTTTGTCTGACTTTACAAAGAGTTAAATTCGATGTGAGTATCCAGATCTTCTTAATTAATATGCTCTAGAGGAAGCACACTTTTCTCTCTTTTTTTTTTAAGTTTATTTTTATTTATTTTGACAGAGAGCAAGCAGGTGAGGGGCAGAGAGAGGGGGAGAGAGAGAGAATCCCAAGCAGCCTCCATTCTGCCAGTGCAGAGCCCCATGTGGGGCTCAAACTCACAAATCGTGAGATCATGGCCAGAGCTGAAGTCAAGAGCTTAACCCACCGAGCCACGAAGGTGCCCCAAACCTTTCTCTTGATAAATAAAAGGGACACACGATTTTCACTGGAAGGTTGCAGTACTTGTACTGAACAAGTAACTGGCCATCTGCATGGGTCAGAGTCCGGTTAGGGAAACGGGACTCACGCCGGGTAGTTCAGCTGAGGGAATTTAATGCTGAGGTCCAGTCACAAAGATGGTGGAAGCAACATGGGGCAGGAAGCCACCCTGAGCTCAGCAGCTTTGGGGCTCCAGGCACTGGGGTGGGAGGAGGTGGGAGCTGGGGGCTGAGAGGGTGAATGAGAGGCAGCCACTGTCAGAAAAATGCTTCTGGAAGAGAAAGAACCATCCTGGCCTCTGCCTTCTCTCCAACCTCCCAGCTCCCTCCAGGCCTCTCCTGGGCAGAGCCAGCCTGAAGCAAGGAGAGGGAGTCTGGGAGCTGGCCCTGGCCCTGGCCAGCTCGATATACCACACAGGGAAGGGGAGGGCAGGGGGTTCTCTGTTTCTAGAAGCCTGCAGCAGGCGACCGGTGCACCTTCAAAAGGCAGAGCCAGTCTGTCAAGTCCCAATTCTTTGCCTTTCACTCTTTGTTGGTGGTGGCACTTTCTCATCAGCCTCCGCAAAAGAAAGATACATTCAGCTATGGCTCTGTGAAGTGTACGAAATGTACACAAATATTTATACCATTTGTGTATTGAGTTTAATTTTTTTAACATTTATTTATTTTTTGAGAGACAGCGAGAGAGTGAGAGCGAGAGAGAGAGAGAGAGAGAGAGAGCATGAACGGAGAAGGGGCAGAGAGAGTCACAGAATCCGAAGCAGCTCCAGGCTCTGAGCTGTCAGCACAGAGCCCGACATGGGGCTCGAGCCCACGATCCGCGAGATCATGACCTGAGCCGAAGTCGGACGCTTAACAGACTGAGCCACCCAGGCGCCCCCGAGTTTAAACTTAAATCTGTGAAAAGATTAACCACCCAAATTTTCAAATAAGAGGAACTGAGAACATAAGACCATTGTTAGGATTTATGAGAAAACTGGTAATGAGCATCTTACATCTCTCTCCATTGAAGGGGTCCTCACACTTCCCAAGTTACTATAGACGACCTGTCACTTAGAATCAATCTAAATGTCTCTCACCAAAACTCTGTCAACAGCCAGCAACGAACAGATATCCTCGCTGAAGGCTCTAACCGTTCCTCATGTGGTTAGATACAGATTCTCTTGTAAGAAACAACTGATACTTTTCGGTCTTAATATCCATTTGTTATCCGTTATTCACATTAATATTATAGCTTTAGTTTTCTCTAAGCTAAAATCTGGCCAACCGCGCATAATTCCCATGTTCTCCACCTGGTCCAGCAGGAAAGCCTGTAACTGACCGTGCCAAAGCCCGTTCACCTTGTGACTTAGAGCACCTCAGCCTTCACGCTGAAGCGTTAGACTCATTTTGTGTTACACAAATCCAGAATGTAATGACAATAGTCTGGAGACAAAACAACTATGCAACTTGTTTGATCATAGAATACTTGCACACTTTGCTGATTTAACAATACCAAGTGTCAAATTAGGTTACACCTAGTTAAACAAATAGAATCTCAAAAGCTACTGTCTGTTATCATGGGCAAATTCGTTTTCTCTTAAACGTGCTACCAAAGCCTCTAGATGATGTGCGAAGTTTATCAGGACAAAGAAAATCAATGTACTCCCCCTAAAAAGGAAAACCATGCCAGAGCTTTGCCGAGAAGGACAGCTGCTGCCTGTCTACACCACGACCACTGCCAAAGCCTTAAGGAAGACTGCGTGTTTCCTCCACGGTTAACAACAAATGCACACATTACAGGCACATAAACTCACACTCACAACAGGTGTACATGCATACGCCAAGCTAGCCCATTCTAAGCATCAGAAAGAAAGTCTTTGATGTGGAGCCAGCAAACACATGGCTCTCTAACTCCACCACTGCTCAGGTCCACAGTATTTCCACTCTCCTATCACCACAGCGATTGTTAAATTTCAAAAGTTTAAAAAATTTTTGATCTGATTACCAAAGTTAAAAGCAGAAACGGGATCCATTCCCTAGGCCAATGTATAAGAAGTAACAAAAATAAAAATGAAATTCTAAAACCCAAAAGGCTCTGGAAACGCAGTTTTCTTTTTTTTCTCTAAATGTTGCCATAAAGAAAATTTAATGGCAAAACTGGACATGAACTGGCACCACATGATCTCTCGTCTGCATCTGTCCGATGTAGTGTGACTGTTCCCACTTTTTCCTGCAACACCGTTTTTATTTTTAAATGAGAAGGGGTAGGCAGGCAGTCCTGGAGCCGTTTCAGGGTTAAAGTGTATGAATTGCATAATCTTTCTAAAATCAAAAAGTTTCTAAATTGAAAACACTTCAGAGTTCAGGGTAGTAGATAAGCAATTACGATTCTACACCTAAAATTTTTTTACAGTTCTTACTAATCCAGCAGAATGATCCTGGAAGTACTAGACACAGTCCTCTATGTGAATCACTCGGATGGTAGTTTTGGTTCGGTCCAAATGAACAGTAAGCATACTTCAAATATGTCTATAAATAGACCCTTGTGTGTCTTTCCCTGTGATGCCAGAGCTAAACAATTACACAGGTGTTAAGGCTACATGCTTTCAAGACGACGTCTAACTTCAAAAATCAAAGCTACGAATATAACCGTGTTTCTCTTCTTCTTCTATGCCTGGATCATTCTTGCCTGGGCCTGACCAGAAGTTTATTCTCCTGTAACGTTCCCAGTCACCATGTGCTATTTATTATTTTAAGAACAAAACTGGTTTACAAAAGAAGGCATGTCAAAGCATTCCTGAAGAGTAAACTCAGGGGTTCGAAGTCATTATGGATGCTTATAAAGTGCATGAGTTTGTATAGATGGCTTTGTTCAGGCAAGAAAATAGTCTCAGAACAACAAAAATTGGAACACACTGATGCGGAGAACAGACTGGCAGTTACCAGAGGTGTGGGAGGGAGGGGATGGGGTGGGGGCATGGGTGAAATGGGTGAAGGTGGTGAAATGGAACAAGTTTCCATTTATAAAATAATCAAAGCAATGGAAGACGAGCCTCATTCCCAGCTCCAAGTAAGTGTTCAGACATGCTCAGATCATTGTGCCTCCCTTTCTCTTCGCTAGTCCAGGGTTCACAGATGGCTGGCTCAGTCAGAACACACAAATTCCTCCGCTGTGAACACAGAGCGAGAACCTGTCTGAGAATCAAGCCCAAGTTCAGAAGCGAACAGAACCGAGAGATAGAAAGGCACAGTTCCAGCAACGGTATTTGTGACCTGGATCCAGCTATGCCTGATGCCCTGGTGACTTAAGTTACTATATCTACCTTAAGTAATAGCCATGCTTCCAGGGATTCTTTTCCCCTGATGTTTACTCATTGAAAAGAAGGGAAGGGAAGGGAAGGGAAGGCAAGGCAAGGCAAGGCAAGGCAAGGCAAGGGAAGGGGAAGGGAAGGAAGAGAAGAGTGATACTTTCTCGTGGCCCAGTCCTGACCAGGGGCTGGAGATCCAGAGGTAAACAAAATCCCTGAAAGAATCTGGAAGCCTGTTGGAGAAAGACACTTCAACAAACATTTGCACACACATACACACACACACACACACAAAGTGGTAAATGCCTTAGCGATGCCTGAGCACTGAGCTGTGGGGGCGAGAAGGGAGGATGACCAGCTTAGGGGAGAACTGGAAGGTTTTGCTTTTGAGGAGATATCTGAAGTGGGTTTTACAAGGTGAGGGTTTCCCAGGTGGAGAAGGCAAGGAAGTGATCTCAGGGAAGTGGGCACAGGGCAGCAGTGAGCATGGGGAGGCCAGACTCTCGGGAGCACAGGCAGCTTGGGCAGGGGAGTAATGGGAAATCCGTGATTCTTCCTGCACACAATCATTGATCCCAGCCCGCCATACTCCCGCTTGTGCTTTGAAAGCCTGGAAATGTGTTTGTTAGTGACTATGTCAGTCTCCCTACCAAGAAGGACTGAGCTGCGACACTAAGAATATGCACTACTAGTTCTTTGTCACCAACTTTCAAAGATCACCCTTTCAAAACAGGTTTTTTATTTTTATTTTTTTTTAACTTAGCAGAGCATAGAAACCTCCGAGATGAATTTCCACATTATCTTTCTGACTGTAAAACAGGATTTTCTTTTTTCTTTATTATCTTGAGAAGGCTTTCACTCCAAGGGTTGTGCCCTACATAAGGTATCACTGGAGAATTTTGACAGCAAATGCTTTGACTGTGGTGGTTAAGATTTCTCAGCCTGTGCAAAACCATCTTGTTCTTAGCATCCATTAAGGGTCCTTGACTCCAACCTTTCCGGAAAGGAACAGCTGCCTTAGTTGTATTTATTCCATAGAGTGTAGGCTCCTTGAATGCGAGTTGAGGGGCTCCTTATGGCCAGAGCGAGGACACATCTTTTCCCATTTAACTTATTCCTAGGAATTCCTGGCTGATTCGGGAGAATCTGGTTAATGATTTACACAGAATCTCAGTCATTCTTTCTCCAGATCTAACGTTCCTTTGACTAGTTGGTTGCTTCAGTGTGTTCCTCACTTTCCTTGGATTTCCATCCCTTTCCATTAATGTCTCGCAATGTAACTTCCCTCCAACCACAATGTAATTGTAGTTACTTATGTGATATCATCAGCTCAGTATAAGTTGAATATATCTTCTTAAATTTTGTAGCCTAGCCAGACTATAAAAGACAATATTCATTATTCTAGCTATTCTTTATTTCCTCTGGAAGCTAAAGGTTTCATAGGCTCTCATAATGTGTCAGCTTGAAAGAACATAAAGGCATCACAACATTTGCTAGTTGCATTATTTAGGCAAAGCTTTCCAACTTCTGTTCTCAGATGAACAAAATAAGATGTTACAATATTTTGCTGTTAATAGAGCCGTTTCTTCTTATAGCCCCCCCCCCCCCACTGGTTACAAAAGGCCACCTCTAGGAGAGGGCATAGAAACAAATATTTGTTAGCTGGAAATGATTTGCAAGAAACTGAGGGTAAAGGTCATCATTTTGAACATTTATAATGACTCAACACCCCTAGCTGAGTTATGTTACCAGTATTTCCTAGGCAATATCTAGAAATCGGCAGCTGTTTTACATTTATTTCTAGATGGGGAAAAAATGATTCTAATTTTGATTATTCTTGTCAACAATGGTAAATAATGTGAAAGTATTGCTTAAGCCTGTCATTTTCCTCATTACATACCTTCCAGCTCAAGCACACTGCCCTGAGCAAAGCCTTTGGAGCCTTTTCAACATCATCTGCTTCACCGTCTTTCCCTCTCCCGGTCCTACCCAGTCTTGCTATAAAGACCCTTTTTCTGCCCTGAAGGCTGTGCAATCCCTATTACCTTTGATCCTTTAAACACAAGTTCTCCCTATATGGACTGTCTTTCTCCTACCTTTGCCGCTCACTTTACCCTTGAAATCCCTAAGGGTCCATCATGCCTCAGTTTACATGTCATCAGCCCTTAGAGCTTTCCTGATTCCCCAGGACTGGGTGAGAGGTGTTTCCATGTCACCCCTTGCTTCTATCCTGTTCTGTGCTTAGTGTCTTCCAAGCCCTTGTTCTACGGTATTGACATCACTTTTCTGTCTAGGAGGCTCCTTAGAGGGCAAGCAACCTAAAGGGATCTCATCCCACACCTGGCCCAGGGCTGAATACACAGTGGATGTCAAAGCAGTTGAAAGACTTGAAGAGTAAGAAAGAAAAGTGTGGGGGGGAGATTTTCGGGGACGATGGCAGAGTAGGAGAATCCTATGCTCAACTTGTCTCACAGATATAACTAGGTAATATCCACATCAACGTAAAAAACAAACGAACAGGGGCGCCTGGGTGGCTTAGTCCGTTGAGTGACCGGCTTTGGCTCAGGTCATGATCTCCCGGTTTGTGGGTTTGAGCCCTGCGTCAGGCTCTGTGATAACAGCTCAGAGCCTAGAGCCTGTCTTCGGATTCTGTGTCTCCCTCTCTCTCTGACCCTCCCCTGTTACGCTGTCTCTCTCTCTCTCTCAAAAATAAATAAAACATTAAAAAAAATTTAAAAACAAACAAACAAACATGAAGACTGGAGAAAAGACTCTCCACAGATAAATGTGGAGTACAGGTGACATTGAAGAGGGTAGGGACGGTGGAGATGTGGTAGGGAGCCAAATGGACTTTGAGGACCATCAGCAAGAGGAAAGGGCATCGCAGGCATGGAGAAGGGGGAGGAGCAGGCCCCCACGCCAGGCACCCCAGGCACCTGGGACCTGCATGGGGAAGACAAATCTCCAGGGCATTTGGTTTTGAAACCCAGAGGACCCTGACAACCAGTGGGGCTTAACCCCCAGAACTTTAGAAACCAGTGGGCTCAGCTCTGGGAGAGCTGGGAGGATGGAGTCACTTCCCTTAAAGAGACAGCACAAAAACAGCCCTGCCGAGATACAGCATAGAAGCAGCAGTTTGAAAACCACCTGGGATACAGGGCAAGGAGTTTTATCTACTAATCCCAGAGCATGTGCTGGAAGGACAGGGATCTTTGGGAGATTTCTCCAAGAGCAAAGGAGCGCCATTTCCTTCCCCCGCTGACCAGCCTAGATACACGAACACCTGTGGGAACCAGCATGGTGCCAACATTCTCCACCTAGCTTGTTAATAGCAGGCCCCATCCCCATGTGCTTCTGCGGTTCTGCCCACTCCCACCCAGCCTGCCAAGACAGTTTTCCCAGGCATCGACAGCTCCCCTCCTACAGCACCCACGTGGACCTTCCTGGCATCACATGTCCCCGCCCTTCATGTTCTCCTGTTGACCCATCCCCTCCACCCAAAACAGTGCCACAAGCCTGGCAGTATGCAAACAGCCCCAAGAGGGGCCAGCAGTCCTCCAAAGAGACTTCTGCTCCAGAGGGAGGAGAAGTTATCACATAAACCACTTGTGGCCTCCCAGGTGGGTTGGCGGCAGACATCGGCTCTTACTACTACAGGCCTGCTGACCAATGAAAGCTTCTCAGGAGACAACACAAGGAGAGTACCCTGTAGTTTGGTGCTACCGCATCTCTGGCAAATGCCTCGTCTGACTCAACTTAAGCCCAAATCGGACCCAGACTGGCCAACTAACAACACAGGAACCAAACCTTTCCTGTAACAGGCAAAGAGAGTCACTGTAGGCAGCTGGACTGAAGGAGACTATGGCTCAGCCACAACAGCAGGGCATGCAAAACTCATATAAGAAACACCCCTGATGTGCCAGTTCTTGTAAGAAGGGGACATTACACTGCTGGCCACCATAGGACCTCTACTTCATAAGGCCACTTCTTTCTGTCTGTCTTTCTTTCTTTCTTTCTTTCTTCCTTTCTTTCTTTCTTTCTTTCTCTGAGAGAAATAGAGAGAGAGAGAGAGAGAGAGAGACAGAGAGAATGAGTGGGGGAGGGACAGAGGACAAGAGAGAGAGAGAGAATCTTAAGCAGGCTCCATGCTTACTGTGGAGCCCAGTGTGGGGTTTGAACCTTGACCCTGGGATAATGATCTGAGCCACAATCAAGAGTGAGACACTCAACCAACTGAGCCACTCAGGGCCCCCACCACTACTTTCAAGAGCAAGAAACATACTTAACTTTCCTAACCCACAGAAACAGACTCAGAAAGGTAGACAAAATGAGGAGACAGAGACAAAATCACAGAAAGAGAGCTTAAACAAAATGGAGATAAGTAATATGCCTGATAGAGAATATAAAGTAGTGGTCATAAAGATAATTACTGGAATTGAGAAAAGAGCAGAGGACCTCAATGAGACCTTCAACAAAGAGACAGAAAACATATAAAAGAACCAATCAGAAATGAAGAACTCAATAACTGAAATTAAAAATAGACTGGATGGAATAAATAGTAGACTAGAGGAATCAGAGGAATACATCAGTGACCTAGAGGACAGTGTAGTGGAAAGCCGTGAAGCTGAACAAAAGAAAGAAAAAAAATAATAAAATAAAGAAGCTCAGTGACACCATTAAGTATCATAATATTAGCATTATAGGGATCCCAGAAGGAGAAGAGAGAAAAGTGGGCAGAAAATTTATTTGAAAAAATAACAGCTGAAAACTTCTTGAATCTGGGCAAGGAGACAGAAATCCAGATCCAGGCAGCACAGAGAGTCCCCAACAACCCCAGGAAAAGCAAATCAAAACTACAATGAGCTATCACCTCACTCCTATCAGAATGGGTACATCCACAACACAAGAAACAAGAAGTATTGGTGAGGATGTGGAGAAAAAAGAACACTCATGCACTGTTGTTGGGAATGCCAACTGGTGCAGCCACTGTGGAAAACAGTACAGAGTTTCCTCAAAAAAATTAACAATGTAGTTACTTTTATATCCAGTAATTCTGCTACTGGGTATTTACCCAAAGAATACAAAAACACTAATTCAAAAAATTGTATGCACCCCTACATTTATTGCAGCATTATTTGCAGTAGCCAAGACACGGAAGCAGAGCAAGTATCCATCAATGGATGAATGGAAAAAGAAGACGATATATGTATATATATATTATATATAACATTATATTTATATATACATATATAATATTATATATACATATATATATGACATCTTGCCATTTGCAACAGCATGGATGGAGTTAGAAAGTGTAATGCTAAATGAAATAAGTCAGAGAAAGACAAAGATCATATGTGGAATTTAAGAAACAAAATAAAGGAATAGATTAAAAAATAGATTAACCAAGAAACAGAGTCTTAACTCTAGAGAACAAAGTGGTGGTTACCAGAGGGGAGAGCATTGGAGGGATGGGGGGAAATGGGGGATGGGGATTAACAGCCCCTTTATCCGGATGAGCCCCGAGTAATGTATAGAACTGTTAAATCACTATGTCGTACACATAACACTAATATGACACTGTATGTTGAATACATTGGAATGAAAATTATTTAAAAAGGAAAGGCTAGTGGGGAAGGGCTCTCCCTGGTATGAGCCGACGCTGAGGGGGGAAATAGGCTGATAGGAAACTTTGCATCTCAGCCCTTTTTTGTTTCCGGACATCCAATGTTCTTTCCTCTCTCTGTGGCTAGTCTGCTCCTTCCTCTTAGCTTTTATTGCTGCTGTTCCGGTCATTGAATCTATTCTGCTGCTTGTTTGGAAAACAGCCCCCACTCCCTGGATCAAGTGGCGGCAGAATGATGCTGTCACTTTTCTCTTGCAGCCAGAGGCTGAGAAACTTAGCAACTCAGCTTTCACGTGTCCGGTCTGGGCATGGAAAGTGCAAGAGAAACATGCCTTTTGGTAGCAGTAATTCACAAAGTGATAATATGACTTGGTTTGGGCTACAAGCAAAGAGAAATATTGAACAATAAAAAAAAATCCTAGCTTTAAAACACTGTAAATGACTTTAGACTTGCAATCCAAACTTTTTTCCCCTCTAAAGTCCTTGTTCCTTTGGCAAGTAGAATTTAAAGCTTCTTTTTATTCCCGTGTTCTTTATTGCAGGCGGCACAAACAACTATAAACAGTCCACTCAAGACCAATCCGGGCAGAGGCAAGTGCTTTATGTGCTTTAACGGTTCTCACATTCTCTATATTTATTTTATTTCCTCATTAGAAAAGGAAGAAGATAAAGTATAATTTGTAAATTTACCTATGAACTGTTTACATCCAGGAAAACGAAGATGAATGAAACTAGGAAATAAATGTTAACAAAGAGTGGATTTTTTCTTTTCTTCTTTTTTTTATTAAGACATTTTTTTAGAAGACTTCTAGATTCACTGCAGAACTGAGGAGAAGGTACAGAGATTTCTCATATACTCTCACCCCCACACATGCACGGGCTCCTCTGTAATCAACAGCCCCCACCAGGGTGGGGCACTTCTTACAAAGGATGAACCTGCATTCACACATCATAATCACCCAGCCCGTACTTTACATTAGGGAGCACTCTTGGTATTTTACATTCCGTATCCATAGTATAGGTTTGGACAGATGTACAGTGATGCATGTCTATTATTATAGATTCATAGGGATTTTCACTGTCCTAAAATTCCTCTGTCCTCCAACAATTCATCCCTCCCCACATCCTCTGGCAACCACTGATCTTTTTAAGGTCTCCATAGTTTTGCCTTTTCCAGAATGCCAAACAGTTGGAATCATAATATGTAGGTTTCTCAGATTGGTTTCTTTCACTTAGAAATATGCATTTAAGCCTACTCCATGTCTTTTCATGGCTTCATAGCTCATTCATTTTCAGCCCCGAATAATATTCCAACATTAGGATGTACCGTGGTTTATTTATCCGCTCACCTACTGAGGATATCTTAGTTGCTTCAGAGTTTGGGAATTATGAGTAATTATTCAGTTATGAATCAAGCTGCTATAAACAATTATGAATAAAGCTGTTATACAACTCAAAAAAGAGAAGGGTTTTTTGCTGATTATTTCAGGTTTTCTTCAGAGATTATCATGTCATCTCTGAGCAAAGATGGTTTTATTTGTTCTTTTCCAATCTGTACACCTTTATTTCCTTTTCTTGTGTGACTGCATTAGCAAGTTCTTTCAGTATGGTGTTGAAAAGGAGTAGTTATTTCCTAGTTTCATTCATCTTAGTTTTCCTACATGTAAACACTTTGTAGGTAAATTTACAAATTATACTTTATCTTCTTCCTTTTCTAATGAGGAAATAAAATAAATATAGAGAATGTGAGAACTGTTAAAGCACATAAAGCACTTGCCTCTGCCCGGATTGGTTTTGAGTGGACTGTTTATAGTTGTTTGTGCTGCCTGCAAGGGACATCCTTGTCCTGTACCTGATTTTAGTGGGAAACCTTCTAGTTTCTTAGCATTAAGTATGACACTAAGTATATTTCCATGCCCACATAAGCACTTACAAATAGAAGAAATAAAACCTCAACCACTCATTCTATTTATGGCATATATATAGACGGGTAGATGCATGTATGTTTAATAAATCAATATATAGGTATATTTCCCATCGCCTGGTCAATCTGAGAGTCACATAGATAACACCAGATCTATATTTCATAGCAAGAGAAATAACAAGAGAGGAACATCAAGCCTTTTGAACAGTGAGAGTGCCATAAAAATAACCTGTTTAGCCATCTATCTCAATTTTTTTGAGAAATACATGTTATGCCAGAGGAACAAAGATAAAGGACAACTTCATCCCTAGGACTACATAATCTGGTAGAAAGGAGACGTAAAAACACACAAATTAACAAATGAAATAAGAGATGATGAAGGAATGACAAAGCAGACAGCTCTTCTTCTTCTTAATCAGGATGGTCATTACAAAACTTAGAACATTCTCAGTGGCGCCTGGGTGGCTCAGTCGGTTAAGCGTCTGACTTCAGCTCAGGTCATGATCTCATGGTACACGAGTTCGAGCCCTGTGTCGGGCTCTGGGCTGACAGCTCAGAGCCTGGAGCCTTCTTTGGATTCTGTGTCTCCCTGTTTCTACGGCCCTCTACTGCTTGCACTCTGTCTC
The DNA here is from genome assembly GCA_028646485.1 of Cryptoprocta ferox. Taxonomy (NCBI): domain Eukaryota; kingdom Metazoa; phylum Chordata; class Mammalia; order Carnivora; family Eupleridae; genus Cryptoprocta; species Cryptoprocta ferox. The sequence continues at coordinate 6,504,750 of CM053577.1, read as the reverse complement.
TCTCAAAATAAAATAAACATCAAAAATTTAAAAAGAATCTGAAAACATTCTCAGGGACGGCGGC
>CM053577.1:6456674-6504186 GCA_028646485.1 Cryptoprocta ferox | reverse complement strand
ATGAACGGTTTGTGTGTGAAGGAAAGTCTCCCAGGCAGTTACATGCTCTTCCGGGAAGGATGGGCAGAGACCCTCTCTCCATAAATGCTGCAATTGGCAGGTGTGGGAGAGGTCAGTTATGCCTGTGGGAGAATTTATATTTTTTCATCTAAAGAAAGTTCTTAAGGAAATATAACTAGAACATGATACAGTGTTTCAATCAGATTTAGATGCAATTTATGAATATAATTTAAATATTTTTAAATGTAATTCATAACTCAGGGACACCTGAGTGGCTCAGTTGGTTAAGCATCCAACTTCAGCTCAGGACATGATCTCATGGTTCGTGAGTTCGAGCCCCGTGTTGGGCTTTGTGCTGACAGCTCAGAGCTGGGAGCCTGCTTCAGATTCTGTGTCTCCCTCTTTCTCTGCCCCTCCCCCACTCACGCTCTGTGTCTCTCTCTCCTATAAAAAAATATTTTAAATAAATGTTAAAAAAGGACTGAAAAACAAGCAAACAAACAAACAAAACATACTGTTCTAAGACCAAAAGGCAGGGAAAACTGATTAATAAAATTGACAGCATGAATGAAAAGATCAGAGCCATTAACGTGAGGACATCAATATATAAATCATAAACAAAAAGAACAATCAAATAAAAACATAAAAGATGTCCTGTGAGCTAAAGCATAGACATTTGTAAGCTACCCAAATAAATCCAAATATAAAACAGCATTGTAATTCACATGAAGAAACTAGCACATATTTAATTTAAAAGGCTCTTAAAGCTACCAGAAAGTACAACTATCTACCAATTTACTCATGTATAATGATACAAAGCTTCAAAATAAATTTTTGACTAATGAAATCCACCAATGTATTAAAATATGAATACATCTAGAACGTTTGTTTACTTATTTAACACGGACTTACTGAATAGCATCTCTATGCCAGATAGTATTCTAGGTACTAAGGATACAGTATAAACAAAAGAGTAGAGTACATACATTGTAGAATGGGGAAAGATTAAAAAAAAATGAATGTGATATATTTCCAGGCAGTGGTGACTACAGTACGAAAGTAAGTTAGGAATAGGGTATTTCAAACTGAAGGGATGACTCAGTCTTAAAATTCATCAATTTAATTCATGCTATTAAAAACTTGAAGGAGATAATGTGATTTTGTCTGTGGTAAACCCAAACCACTTAATAAAATATGGAAGCCATTTTTAATAAAATCCTGTATAAAATAAAGATAAAATTCAGCTACATTAAATATGATAAGCAAAAGTCAGCTACTATAAACTTGATAAAGTCATTTGTCAAAAATTGCGATAATAATCAAGCACTAAATGAAAATGCTCCCTAGGACTAGTATTATCCATGGCTTAATAGGAAAACAAAACAGAACTCATAGCATCAATGTTAAAAAAAAAAATGACAAATTTATCCTTATTTCCAGATGACATGATGGCATACCTACTAAACCCAAGAGAGTCAATTAAAAGTTACAAAAATTAATGAGAATTTTTTGCTAATTAGATGGATACAGAGTATATAGTAAAAAATTGTTTATTTTCATATTAGCCATATCCAGTTGGGAATGGAAATTAAAAAAAACAACTCCTTCCTAATATTGACAAAAGCTATAAAACACTGCTACATTTATTCAGCAAGAAACGCAAAGGACTTATTGTAAGTATTTAAAAGTAGGGACTACAGTAAATGAAGAGGCAAAGCATTCTGAATGTAAGAGGTTATTATTATTAAATACAAGTCCTACGATTTATATATAATTCTGGTGCCGGTCATATTGGAATCACAGATGGACTTATTTTGGTGGGAGAAAGAGAAATTGAACACAAAGATTGTTTTAAAATGATCACATGAAAAACAAACGTGAGAATGTACATTTTTGAATAATGAGAGTAAGGGTAACATCCTAGCAGGTGTTACAATTATTGCGCTATTATATTATATTATATTGCCAAAGAAATAGGGTATTTGCATAGAAATACATAAATAAGCCAGTGACATAGAATCTAGAAATATCTGCAAGTATCTATGAAACTTATATGCCAAAATTGACATTTTCATTCAGTGAAAAAAGGAAGGGTTATTTAATAAATGGTGTGGACACAACTAGATAGTCAACAGTTGGAGTAAATAAATGATTGACCATTATTGCAGAAAACATTCTAGATAAGTTAAATATCTAAATGTGAAAACAAATGACAAAATGTTTACTATAGTAGTGAAAGAAAAAAACCTGCAAATTCGTATAAATTGCAAAGGGAATGACGGGGAGAGCTTCTGTGGAAAGATACTGAGTCTCTCCTTATATAAAAGAAAATGCTCTGCATTTCAAAAATTTCTGCAAGGTAAAAAGACAAAAATGTTTACACAATATCTTATAGACAGTTAATATACCTACTCTTAGGAAAGTATTTCTGCCATTTACTTTATAAAATAGCAAACTATCCAATTCAATACCAAAGAACATGAGATGGTAAATCTAGGAAAAGAAAATGCAAAAGGCTCACAGTGTGAAAAGATGCCTGACTTTACTGGTGGTCAGAAAAATGCAAATTAAGAGCAATGATGGTGTGCAATTTTCAAAAGAGACTTTATCAAAAACAAAGGATCCAGTGCTGGTGAGTGTGTGTTCGAGAACATCGTGTGAACAAGTGGGAAATGCCTCAACCCCTTTGGGAAATCATCCTAACAGTTTGGATAAAAATGTTAAACACATGTGTGGTTTTATTCAATTATTCTGATCCAAAAAAGTAACAGTACTAGTGTATAATAATTTATTTATGATACTTTTACTTTAGCATACTTTGTAGGGAAAAAAATGGAAACCATCAGGAATGGGTTTGCTCGATATTTACGTTGTGGAATATTACGCAGATATTAAAATGAATGTTTGGTCTATGCATGCATTGGTCTTCGAAGGGTTGTAAGAACTGCTATTATGTGAAAAAAGTTATGATGAAATAGAGTATTACTAGCACTTCAAGAGAAATCATTAAAACACAGTAAAAATACATGTTCTAAAAGGAGTACAGAAAAATTTATAGAGAAATAGACAGAAAAAAAAATTCACCTTAACCATTGTGGGAGACTGAAACTGGGAGAAAGGAGAAAACTATTCATTTATTTTCTTTATTTCTTGTTTGAATTGTTACAAAGGGCATGCACTCTTTTTTAAATAAAGTATTCAAAATAAAGACAGCTGGCCCAAAAAGGCAGTATAGTCTCATGGGCACCAGCCTAGAGTGCATTTTGGAGGTTGTTTTTGAAAGGCAGAAGCTCCTGGGGGAACACGGCAGAAGCCCAGGCTTGAGCAGTAGCCAGAGGCTGGAGCAGAAAGGATGCCGTACCTCTCCGGGGATGGTTGGCTGCATCGTGAAGGGAAAGAGCAGCCGGTGACTGATTTTAAGTAGGTGAGCGATGCTATTACATTACAAGTAACACATATTAAAGCCCAGTTATAGAGAGAAGAGCACAAAAACAGAGACCTTCTGACCTTCCTTTTGGAACAGGCGGTCCCCGGGTGATGCACGGGCAATGGGCAGCTGCGTCGTTCAGTAAAAGACCTCCCCAAGTCCACAGTGAACACCAACACAGTCTGGTTACTTGACCGTCAGTGTCAGACTCAAACGGCCCTTTATCAAGCCAGCAGGGTGTACTTTACTTTAGACCATGTTTGTTTTCTTTTTTGGCTAATTTGCCAAAAGGTGGTCAACTGAATAAAATTAATAAATACTACAGCTGCCCTAAACTTATGGAATTTTGTGTCTTTAATTCCTTTTTTCTGCTTTATAGCTCCTCTTTAGAAATGTATATGTACTTGGTATAGGTAATATTTGGTTAGTTACATGAAGAATAGCAGATTCAGGGGCACTTGGGTGGCTCTGTCAGTTAAGCGTCAGACTTCGGCTCAGGTCATGATCTCGCGGTTCATGAGTTCAAGCCCCATATCAGGCTCTGTGCTGACAGCTCAGAGCCTGGAGCCTGCTTCTGATTCTGTGTCTCCCTCTCTCTTTCTGCCCCTCCCCCACTCATGTTCTCCATCTCTCTCTTTTTCTCTCAAAAAGAAATAAACATTAAAAAATTAAAAAAGAAGAGCAGATTCTTAGAGAGTAAATCTGCCAATTTGTTATAAACTTAAGAAAGCTATATTAGTATGTTTTACTATTACAATACTTTGATGTTTACATAGTTAACAATACTATTCAGCACTGGAGAGTATGTTTGAAAGGAAAATTATCAGTATGAAAAATAACCTTCCCTACAGTGTCTTCTGCCCAGGATTTCATATATCAAGCATTAGCCTCGAGGAGATGTTTATGGTTAGGTTATAAAATTTGCTGGGGGAGAAAAGTTGTTTATAATGAACATGGAGAAAGCATCTAAATCATCATACTTCAACAGGAAGTCACGCTGAATGCTATGTGCCCCCCGACATTGACTCAGATCAGTAGGTAGCTCACAACTGAAATGACCCATAAATCTCGACAACCTAGTCTAACTCTGTACATATAAAACAGTAGGCTTCAATTTAAGTTCATGAACGACAGCAAACACGTACAATGAAACATCTAATAAACTGAGGCTAGGTGACTAGCATGTATAACACGATATGTTCCATTTCACAGACATATCTTGTTCTATCTGGTAGTGCATTAAATTGGATGAAGTCATTCTCGGTATATATATATATATAGATCTATGTCCTCGTTAATTATAGTGACTTCTGCAAAAAATTTATTTCTTCACTGCAATGGAAGGCTAGGAAAACATTAAATTTATGTTGCTCAGGGGTTTACACTACAACCTTCCACTTAGAACAGTATAAAAACCAGGTATCCAGGGTTCTATCGCTAACTATTCTGGACTGCTAGGGGCTTTATCTAAGCCATTCAATCTAACCAGTTATAATTTATAACTTGTGGATTTCGTGCAATGTCCCTGTGACTTTCTGCATTGGGGCCTGATATCATGAACATAAGTTTCTTTCCCCCAGTCACCCAGCTCGATACCGGCCAGCTAGCCGTTATACCTCAAGGCACAGCCATAGAGGGCTGAGAAATATTATTTCCATTATACTTTTCAAATCAGTTGGGTCAATCAGTCTACTCAGAACACACTGAGGTGTATCAGGCAACATGTTTGTTCTGCTGCTGCTGTGGAATTTTCTCCCTACCCCTTCCATATAAATCAGAAAAACAGCAATTACTTAAGCTTAGATTACTGAGTGAGACACCATTCCCAAACCAAAATATACGTAAGTAACCTCGAGTTGGACATTGCTGCCGATATTTTTTGGCTGCACCCATTCTTTTCATCACCAACACCTGGTACTCAGTGAGTATATCATTACTTGGCTGGTTATATATAAGCCCATCTGTGCAAAAATGGCCAAGTGCCGGCTTAGCGTTGGCCAGACCAGTGTCCTAAAACATGGGTGCCAGGCAATGATGAGCTCTGATGACCTCGTATCCCTAGGAAAACAAGTGAGCTGGCAAAAAAGTTTTATATGAGGCAACAATGTGGAGATACAGGAAACAAATTACTAACTATATTCAAAAATTAAGTGTTATGGTATTACAAAGCCCTTTTAATATATTATTCCATCTTGTCTTTTCTTTATGAGGATTTTGGGGATGTAGGAGTTCTACCATTTAAGAGTTAGTGAAGAAGTAACACCAATTAGACCTTGGGGTAATCTACGGACATAAAAATCATGAATTGACTTCTTTAGCTTATTACCAGCCTCAGCTCCTTGTGCATGCGTCTTAGATACACGATCACAAGTCTTTATGTGGGCTCTAATGGGAGCTAGGAGATGCTTCATTTATGTGTAAATCGCAATTGACGTGAAGTCATGTTTTACTAAATATTTTATAACTTCTTTATAAACTCGGGAGCAATATATTAGCTGCACATAGGGGATTCCACATGTGCTTGCATGTAAATAAATGTTTGTATGTCTTGTTGCTATGTTGGTCTAACAGTCAAAATTATACGAAGCTGTTCGTATAGCTTGAGCAAGTGATGCACACACTACGGGGACCTGATGCCAGTTCTCCTGGTATCAGCTTCCTGCTCTGGTGTCAGGGTTCGTTAGCTACTGTTTGCCCATCATGCTGAGATTGCAGGACATAATAAACAATGTTTGTTTAGACAATAAATGAAGGAAAGTTTAAATGAATTTTCTAGACTCCAGTTAAGCCTCAAGAGAAGAAAAGTTAGTACATGAGAAGTCCAACAGCTTTATAAATATTTGCAGTGTGAATTTGTCAGGGGGTCAATTTCCGGTAGATTTCCTCCCCACCTCCCAAAATGCCTTAATATAAGTGGGATCTTCAGGGAAATCATACTGTGGAAATAAGTGATTTATAGCGTCGGTTTATGTTTCCGCAGAAGTGTAGTGTGAATTCAATATGTGTGTTTGGTAATTTACAATATCGTCATCATGTGGGGGTCCTTTGGGAATGAAAACCCTTCTTTTTTATTTTGTGCTCTTAACACACAAAAGTGTTTGATGGAGAGATATGTAGATTCTCAATAGAGGAAGGGAGGGAAGAAGAGGGATTTCCGGTACCGCCAACACAAATTATACATTGCTCGCACCTTTCACAAAGGATTTTCCTCTATGACCCTCTTCAGCCCTTTCAGAATCATTGTCATATAGAGCTACCGTAACTCAAAAATAACAATAAAAACAAAATCAGCATCAACTGCTTACAGAAGAAACCACCTGCATGGATGTAAAATTGACAAACAGCCCAGAGGGGATGCCTCTGCAATTGACATCAGGATGCTAGCGCTCCTCCTCCCCATCTGTACCCCACACTTTATTGGCCAGTGGTATTAGGGAAAGTGATATTCTGTGATATTAAGGAGAGTGACTGTCTCTGCCTTGTACCAGCTCCACAGTTCTTGAAATCTGTAAGGTGACATGTAGTAAATTATCTCAAAGCAAGAGCACACAGCAGCAAATCTTTATCCGTGCGTGGGTGGGTAGAATATTTCCTTACATGTTTGTTGGTGCAATGGCATCTGTTTTGTACTTTCCACATTGACAATGTGAAATGTTAGTTTTATCTCAGTCTCTTCTTTTTCTAAGGGTTTATTGACATACAATAAGGTCAATACAACGATATAAGTTTTGATATACTGCATGTTCATCACCACAATCCCAATAGTGAACATATATACCTATCACCCCCCCCAAGAACTTCCTTGTGTCATTTTGTAATCTCTTCACTCCACCCCCTTCCACCTCCACTCCAAACACCAAGTAACCTTTGACCTATTTTCTGTCACTATAAATTAGTTTGAACTTTCTAAAATTTTATATAGAAACCACACAGATTATAGTACTTTTATCTGGAACTTTTTCACTCAGCATAATTTTTTGAAATGCATCTATGTCATCGAACGTGTGGCAATAAATAAAAGAAACTCTGAAATGGCATTGAGAAGTCCTAAAGAGGGAGCTCTCACACGCTACTTACTCGATGCAGAAGTATACCTCGCATGCCTCCGCATTCCACACCCCTGCAGGAGGAAGGAAGAACTTCTCTTGGCCCAGCAACAGCCCAGCCAATGGGAACTCAGTAGAACTGCCCTTCCTAGTTCCTCCTTTTCACTATAAAAGTAAGCTCCTGTCCTCTATTCTCTGGACTTGCCTATAGTTTGCTGTCCAGAATTGCAATTCCTCTGTCATTCCCCCTAAAAACCAATTTTCTGGTAAAATAACTGGATCTTTTGTTTCTTAAGGCCAACACTGCATGGCAGTTATGAAGGTACCTGGGGGAGATGAATCCCTGAGGAACTAAGAATCCCCAGAACCAGGTGGGGAACCCACTGGGGCCCCTTATAGTCTTTTTCTTAAATGTTTATTTATTTATTACAGAGAGAGAGAGAGAGAGAGAGAGAGAGAGAGAGAGAAAGTGAAAGTGAGTGGGGGAGGAGAAGAGAGAAGGAAACAGAATTCCCAAGCAGGCTCCACGTTGTCAGCGCAGAGCCCAGTGTGATGGTCGAACTCACAAACCCCGAGATCATTACCTGAGCAGAAACCCAGAGTCCCATGCTTAACCTGGGTCCGATGCCACCCAGGCACCCCAGCCCTTTGTACTCTGATTCTATGAGTTGTCTTTTCCCTTTTGGTTTGGCAAGTGTCCTCTCAGATATGAGCTCCTTCCTTTTAGTTGAGCTTTTCAACATGATTCAGGATCTATGTTTTGTTTTGTTTATTTTGTTTTGTTTTGGGTGAACTTTCACTGTCCCCAACTTGTTTTCCTTAGAATCAAAGTAGAAGACCGTGGCTCTAAAAAAAAAAAAAGAATGGGATGCCTATTTCAATTGGTATCTTGAGGCTTCCAAGCAGATCCAGGACTCTAAAATCACATCTTTATAAAATACCATTTCTAAATTAACAAAGATGTACAAACAACTGAAAGAAGGCAGAAAAACTCTGAGTCCTCTTCCTCTGCTCCATCATCCTCTGTTTCCTAAACCACCTCCGTCACCTCCGTTACACCTTCTGCTTCCTCAGTCTAATTCTCTCCCCAAACTTTCCTTCTCTGGACCTGTCAGAACGTGTCCCTTTATAGGGACACTCGGAGGATCCTATTGCTAAGCCCCTGATTTCCTATATGTCCCTTGGACTAAAGCCAAACTACAATTCCTAGCCAAAGATTTTCTTAGTGTTACTGGAGATCCTGCTAGATATGCCGAGGAATTTCATATAGTCATCCAGACTCAACCCACTGGGTTCCTGGGATCTACCCCAGCTAGTGAACATGCTTGTTGTGAAGGCCAAACCCAACACTGGATGGAAACAGCTAATAGAAATGATCCTGAAAAATCTCTAGATCTGCAAACGAGAGATCTTTCCCCTGCCTTGTTATATGTTCAGGCTCAGGCAATCACTAAACAACTTCACCTGGCAATCCTTAGGGCTTTCCCAAACCCTCTCTCCAGAATTAATACCCTATACATAAAAAGACCCTTCAAGCCATCAAGCCTAAAATAGAAGATTATAAGGCTTAGGGCCTCATCTCTTACATTACAAGAACTCTTACTCAGTTCTTGTTTTGTCTGTATAGAAACCTAATGGCCACAGATGGAGATGTGTCCAGGATCTCTGGGCCATAAACAATAGTGTTATCCCTCGAAACCTTGTTGTTTCAAATCCCCATACTATCTTAGCCTCCATCTCCACTGAAAGTAATTTTTTATGCTTGATTTATGCAGTGCCTTCTTTAGAATCCCTGTGGAATAAGACAGTCAAAGGCTATTTGCCTTTACTTGGGAAGGAAAGCCATCCACCTGGACAGTGATGCCCTGGGGTTTTCACAAAAGTCCTTCCTATCTCTCCCAAACCTTAAAAGTGGATTTACATGATATGAAGTTACCTGGAAACTCTACTTTATGACACCCACTAAGTGACTTTCTTTTCTGCGGATTTTCTTGGGCCTCTTCCTAGAGAGACAGCATCCTCCTATTAAAATTTTTAGCCTTGAAGAGACACAAAATCTCCAAGGAGAAATTGCAATTTACTCAAACTCATGGTTGATGTTTAGGGCACCTGATCTCAGGACAAGAGCTACATTTAGATGCAAATAGACTTTATGATATTCTGAACTTCCCCAAATTTAGTGCGGTTTTCTCAGGCTAACTGGCTGCTGTCAAAACTGATTTTCAGACTTCTCTCTTATGGCCCAACCCCTGTGTTTTGTTAAAAAAAAAAAAAAAAACAAAAACCAACAAACCTGACCTTATTATTAGGGAAGATCAAGATAACTTAGCCTTTAAAGCCTTAGATGAAAGCTTGATAAATCCCCCTGCCTGTGGACCCCCAATTATCAACTTCTTTTCCCTTTTTGCATTTGAAAAGGAAGGGAATGCCTTTGAGATACTCATTGAAAAACATGGGGACCGCCACTGACCCACAGAGTGTTGTAGCCAACAGCTGGACCCTGTGGCAAGATACCCCCCTTGCCTTGGAGCCATTCTGCCAGCACCCCGTTAGTCAAGGCCACCAAAGATAGTTCTGGGATTCCCTTGAACCATCCTTGCACCTCATACATTGGGAGTCGTCCTGAACTCTCTATACACTCAACACCTTTCTCCCAGCCACCTCACCTCCCATGAAATCTGCTTGCTATTATTCCTCATATTACTCTTTCTCACTGTAATAATCTCAATTCTTCTTCCCTCCCCTGTGGAGGATACTCTTGATGACTCCTTGACCCTAACCGATCACCTCCTGAAACCCCACGATGACCTTCAGGAAACTCCTTTGGAAAATGCTGACTCTTCATGGTTTACCAATAGTTCCCATTTAAAAGGTGGAAGTGATCAATACGCTGTGTATGCTATTGCATCTCTTTTTGAAGGCAACAGCTTTGCCCTTAGCTACCTCAGCACAACAGGCTGAATTGTATGCGTTTGCTTGGGCCTGTATTTTAGCCAAAGGAGAAACTACAAATACCCATACTGACAGTTGGTATACCCGTGGAGTAGCTTGTGATTTTGAAATGCTATGGAAAGAGGAAGGCTTCCTCACTTCCAATGGTGACTAAATTAAAAATGGCCTTTATGTCCAGGAATTGTTAGATGCTATACACTTGGCCAGGTGATTTGACCACTGTCAGATACTCTAGGTATTCCAAACTTGATTTCCTGGAGGTTAAAGAAAATCACCTCATTACCATTTCCACAAACTATAATGTTTTCAAAGGAACTGCCAATCAAATCTCTGTCTTAGTGCAAAGGGATGTTCCTCCAAATGACAATCTGGAAGAACTGACTACAAAGGCCAAGAAATCAGCCCCAGTAAAGGAAAAACTATTGGAAATCTAGTTAGTAACTGTTGGTTTGATTAAAAACAAGAAAACTATGGTTTAGGCCAAATAATAACCCAGCCGTACTAGAGACTCTAAAATTCCCATTTCTGATTACTCTACATGCATTGAATCATTGGTCTCCTGATAAAATGGTAACCTTTATGAACCAATACTGGTGGGGAAATATTAACAAGGCTGCAGAGAGTGCCTAGTGTCCTTGCCCTGCCCACACAAAATACAATTCAGGAAATCCTGTCCACACTGCTCCTGAACACTTCGAATTGCCCAATGGACCATCTGAAGTTTGGCAAGTGGATTTTATTTAGCTTCCCCCATCTCATGGATATAAATATGTCTTAGTTATGGTTTAATAATGGTGTGTATATTTTCTCACTGGATTTTTCTTAGAGACAGGCTATTGCTACTTCTGTAGCTAAAATCTTACTAGAAAAGATCATCCCTAGGTGGGGAATGTTCCTCAGATTTCATAGTGACCAGAGAGCTTACTTCACCAGTCAAGTGCTTTAACAGATACGTGCTATTTGGCCAATTTTTATAATATTTTCACTGTACCATCATCCATCCTCATGGCTGATCAAACTCGCTACTAGCATCATTAAGACCCAGTTGGCAAAATTCATAGAGGTTCTTCAAATATCCTGGCCAAAAGCACTGTCAGCAATCCTTCTAAATCTCAGATCTACGCCTTTTGAAACCCATACCCTCTCACCCTTTGAGATAATTACAGGATGGCCAATGCACTTGGCACTTGCTTCTTTTAATTGACAGCTGGTAAAGGAAATGATTGTTCCATAGTGCAAAGCCTAATTGCTTCTGTGGAGAATAACCATGCTTTAGAAGAATACTCTTTCCATAGCACATTCCCAGGAGACAAAGACCTTAAGCATCCAATTGCATCCTGGAGATTTCATCTATTGGACAAGCTCTTCAACCCACTGAAAAGTCCCCTATCAGGTACTATTAACCAACCCTTGTCCTACGAAAATCCAAGGAACAAACTCCTGGATTCATGTTCACATTTAAAGAAAGCACCAATCCCTGACTAGACCTGCATACTGATGACCTGAAAATAAAGACTTCCAGGAATGAAAGCAGACGACAGCTGAAAGAGACAGCTTTCCTAAGATGACTGGACCAGAAATGGCATGCCCAACGTAGTGATGCTAGTTCATCACTTCAGGATGATCTCCAGTGCTGACCTTAGATAGAAAATGCCTGAGAGTACTTCCTCTTACCCATCCTTGCTACTCAAATGTGCTTTAGTGGTTTCCAATCTATGTACTTTCCTTCCATTGTGGGACGTGACAACCAGGAAAGATTCTTCCTGGCACCAAGCAATGAAAGCACTAAATACAGAAAACCTGACTCTTGATCAGCCATGCTTTGGAGGAAAAATCTTGATCAAAAGGGAGAATGTGGAAAAAAAAAAAAAAAAAAAAGGAAGCCTCATTTAAAATGGAGTTGGGAAGCCCTGAAGGGGGATACCTCACACACTACCACTCACCTTAAGGAGTATACCTCACGTTTCCCAATAGAAAGATGCGTACTTTACATACTTGGGCAAGTGGAAGGAAGAACTTCTTTTTGCCCACCAACAGCCTGACTAATGAGAATTCAGTGAAACAGCCCCTCCCGTTTCCTCCATTTCCCTCATAAAAGCTAGCCCCTCTTCTGTGTTCTCTGGATTTGTCTATGGTTTGCCACAGTTTGCCTGTTCAAAATTGCAATTCCTCTGCTATTCCCAAATAAACTCATTTCGTTGGTAAAATAACTAGCTCTTTTGTTTTTTACATTTATCCATTTTTATCACAGGTACTCTCATTACATGACTATGCCACAATTTGTTTATCCATTCACCTGTTGATGGAGACTTGTGTTGTTTCACAATATAGCCTATCTCGATAAATATTCCACATGCAGTTGAAAATACATATTTGGCAGTTGGGTAAAATATTCTACAACTGTCAATTACATCAAGTTAGTTGATAGTCTCATCTAAATGCTCCATATCCTTACTGATTTTCTCTGTGTTCTATTATTGAGATGTATTAAAATCTTCAATTTTAATTGTGGATTTGTCTCTCTCTCTCATTTTTTTTTCCTTTGCAGCTCTATCAGTGTTTACTCCATGTTTATTGAAGTTCTATTATTAGGTGTATAAACATTTAGGATTATTATGTCATCTTTATTAATTGACACTTTATCATTATGACATTATCCTCTTTACTAAATTCTTCATCCTGAAATCTACTAGTCTGATGTTAACATACAAGCCAGCTTTTTAAAAAACTAATGTTATCATGATATGTCTTTTTGTATCCCTTTATTTTTAATACATTATATATTCATATTAAAGTAAGTTTCTTGTAGGCAACATACATTTAGGTCTTGCTATTTTATTCAGTCTAAAAGTCTGCCTTTAATTGAGATGTCAAGAACATTTGCATTTAATGTGATTATTTATATGGTTTGATTTAAGTTTATCATCTTACTATTATCTACTCTAATTTTTCATGCCATTTTGTGTTACTTTTGGGCCTCTATTTTATTTTCCTTATAGGCTTGCTATAGCTTTTTGTTATTTTAGTCATTGTTTAGGGATTATGGTATATAGTATCCATTTGTAACTTATCAAAGTCTGTTTTAAGGTAATGTTATGCCAGTTTTCACATAGTATAAGTACATTCAAGGACTTCCATGTTTTCTATAACCAGCTTTGTGCTATAGTCATAACTTTATACACACACACATATATATATAAGCCTAAATAATATATTCTTTTACTTTATTTAAAGAGTTGAATATTTAAAATACTTAAGTAATAAAAATATTACATTTAGTCATTAAGTTACTATTCCTGGTGTACTTTATTCCCATATTTCCATTTGATATAATTTTCCTTCTGCCTCAAGGGCTCTTTGAAATATTTATCATAGCATCGTTCTCCTAGAGATGAGTTCTTCAGCTTTTGCATGTCTAAAGAAGTCTGTTTCACCTTCATTTTTTAAATTCACTTTCACTGGGTATAAAAAATTAGGTTGAAAGATTTTTTTTTTCAGTAAAGTTGTTCAACTGTCTTCTCTCTTATTTTGTTCCAATAAGAAATCCGCTATCATCATTATTTTTGTTTCTATGTATATAAAGTTTGTTTTCTTTGTCTACTTTTTAAGTTATTTTCTTTATCACTGGTTTTAAGCTCTTTGATTATTATGTGCTTGACGTCATTTTCTTCATGTTCATTGAAAACTTTTCAGCCATTATTTCCTCAAACAGTTTGGTTTTAAGTTTATTTATTTATTTTGAGAGAAAAGAGAGAGAGAGAGTGACCGCCCAAACAGGAGAGGGGCAGAGAGAGAGAGGGAAAAAGAAAGAATCCTCACACTCAGCATGTAGGGCTCAATCCCATGACCATGAGATCATGACCTGAGCTGAAATCAAGAGTGGGATGCTTAATGGACTGAGACACCCAGTGGCTCCAAAATAGTTTTCTTTCTTTTTTTATTTTTTATATCTTCCCTTCTTGCACCTGTTTTTCAGGGACTCTAATTACACATATATTAGGCTGCTTGAAACTGTCCCACACAGTTCGCTGGTATTCTCCTTTATAAAAAATAATTTGCTAAGTTTCAGTTTGTATAGTTTCTACTGTTATGTCTTTATGTCCTTTTATTATTTAAGAACGAGAAGGAGAGAGAGAGAGAAAGGGAGAGATTGAGCAAGTTGGGGAGAGGGGCAGAGGGAGACAGAAACTCAATCAGGCTCCATGCTCAGCACAGAGCCTGACATGGGGCTCAATCACATGATCCTGGGATCATGACATGAACCAAAATCAAGAGTCAGACGCTCAACAGACAGAGCCACCCAGATGCCCCTCTATTGTTATGACCTTTAAATTCACTAATCTTTTCTTCTGCAAAGTCTAATCTGTCATTATTGTCACCCAGCATACTTTTTATCTCAGACATTATAGTCTTCCTCACTAAGAGTTCAATTGAGGTCTGTTTTCATCTTTCATGTCTCCATGTGATTCTTTGAACATATGAAATATAGGTATAGTGACTATTTTAATATCCCTATGTGCCACTTCTAACATCTGAGTCAGTTTTTGTTCAATTTTGATTGATTAATATGTCTGCTCATTATTGGTGATATATTCCTGCTTCCTTGCATGACTTGTAATCTTTAATTGAATGCTAGACATTGTTAATTTGCCATGTTGAACTTCTGTATTCCAAGAAATATTCTTGGACTTTGTGTTGGAATATAGTTAGTTACCTGGTAATAGTTTTATCGTTAGGCTCTTGTTTTTAAAAGTTAGTAGTTGGGTCCAGAAAGGAGTTTAGATCAGAAAACATTATTTCCCACTACTGAGGATTCTTCTGAGTATTCTATCTAGTGACTCATTAATTATAAAATTTTCCAGTATGACTGCTGGAGAGAAGCAGCTTTCCCAGCCCTGTGTAAAAACTAATCCTTTCAGATACTTCTTACTGTAATCTGTGGGTTATTTGTCTATATAGCTTTTTTTTTTTCTTTCCAGACTTTGTCCTACAAACTCTTATCTTTCATACTTTCAGATCTGTCTTTTCAACTCTAGGAACCTCCTGGATTCTGCCTGAGATATTTCTCCCTGTGCCAGAGCCTGAAAAATCTCTTTAGGTAGTGAGATAGGGCAATCATAGAGATCACCTCATTTTTCTCTTCCTCTCAAGAGTCACTGTCCTTGTGGCTGGTGTCTTGAAAACTTCATATATCCTGTCTAGTTTTTTTACTGTTTCAGACCAGGAAGGGATAAATCTAGTCCCTGATTCACTGTTTTGATGGAAATGGAAGACAGGCACTTTATTATTATTACAATTGTTAAAAATCTAACTTGACCTGAATGTGCTAATCAGAAAGGAAGTAACACTTTTTTTACAGTTTCATTCAGGTCAGACTATTCTAGGTTAATGTACAGATGACAAGAATCATCTTTTCCCAGCTTCATCACTCTTTGTTTTGTTTTGTTTTGTTTTGCTTTCTCCATGCAAACCTTGGAAGTGGACTCATATAAGATGAGAAAAAGACAAAGAAAGATGATTGCAAGGTATCCTCACCCTGAAGCAAATCAGATCCAGACCTGAAAATCTTGGGATCTAGGACACTCAACAAAGAGTAATTAGGACTTTATCTGAGAGGGTCTCCTAGACCACCACTGGCTTAGCAGATAGTAGTTGAGAATTACTTCTTAATTATTTGCTTCAGAATAAGGAGTATTTAGAGTTTCAACAGCAATAAACAGATTTCTTAAGCTCTGTGAAGCAAGCATTAATAACAGTATCAAAAGTTTTCTAGAAATAGAAAATATTAGCCTTTGCAAAATAATAGCTCAGGAAAGGAATCACTGAACTGAACCACTTGAATTCACACGGTAAGACATCTACCATATCGCAGACACTCTTCCCCTGTAAGAAGCAGTAATTGTGGAAAACTGGTTATTGACCAGCTTTCAGACTCAAATTTGACTGTGAATGGAAAGTAACTTTCATGGAAACAGTTTTGTTATTGGGGTCAATAGGATAAGTCAAATTTCAGGAAAAAACAAAGACAGTGTTTCATTTGAATTGGTATTGATTGTTTTGCAAACTACTTAAAATATACTGTTTGCCCTTAGGGACATATTATTTGTCTTTAGGAATTAAGAAGATATACCTAAAAAATAACTTATTTAAAATGAAATAAATCTTACACTAATAGTTTTTGAAATCAAGGTATTAATCTGGAAAAACTTATAAAAGGTAGTACAAAACCTCAAACTAATATTTTGTATCAAATATATTAGTACAATGAAAGTGAAAAATGACAACACTTCAAATACATGTTTCTTCTAAGGTAAGGGTTTTTAGTTTGGTCTCCATTCTACTCTCAATTGATAAGAAAGGGAATACAGTAGAGGATAATATAAAATGCCTTGAAAGCAGAACAAATTAGGAATTTTGCAAGAAATCGTTCTCTAGAATGAAGACAAAAACTGTAGGCTCATGAAGCATGTGGTAACATATGGGGAGACATTTTGCCGTATCATTAAAAATTAAATTGATCTGTTACTTTGCTTAAGCAAGAGAAACGTTCTTGGGGGATTAGGTTCAGTGAAACACAAATCAGTTCTTTCTGTCTGTCTCTCGCACTTTCAGTGGGAGTATTAAATTTCTAGGAGGAAAAAAAGGATAGAGGAAACTCTTGAGCTCTTGATTTTTTGCTTGAGTGTTAACAGCCTCAACCTCTCGCTCTGCCAAGAACGCCTCTGGCTAGAGAGACGAAGCACTGCGTTCGTGATAAAAGCTCTTTGGGCTGAGTTTACTTTTCCAAGTTAGCTTTAAAGCAGTTGAGACACAGAATTTCAGGGTCTTTGCTAATATATCAAACCTTACCATTTTTGGGAAAAAAAAATTAACTTTCAAAACTGGTGCTAGGCATAAAGGTTAGAAGCTGGTAAAAAGAAAGGCCGTATATTATTCTATTATATAAAACAAATCATACAATATGAATTAATAACTAGGAAAATAAAAAAATATGAAAATACATATCCATTGATATTTGATGCCGACAGTGACATTGCTAATTTTAATTTAAAGAGGCACATGAGGGGGCACCTGGGTGGCTCAGTCGGTTAAGCATCCAACTTGGGCTCAGGTCATGATCTCATGGCTTGTGGGTTTGGGCCCCACATCAGGCTCTGTGCTGAAAGCTCAGAGGCTGGAGCTGTTTTGGATTCTGTGTCTCCCTCTCTCTCTGCCCTCCCCCACTTGCTCTCTCTCTCTCTCTGTCTCAAAAATAAATAAACGCTAAAAAAATAAAAATAAGGAAGCATATCAAAACAAAGCTATTCTGTTTGCACAAAGTTAGGTAAATGTGTTTGTCGTAGAGTTGCTATCAAATGCATCAAAATTTTCTTTTTAAACAATTAAAATAATCATTTTTGTCTTTTTATTTTTATTAAAATCTGTTTCTCCCATTTGGTTTCTTGCCATTTAGCACTGTTCTCTAGCCCCCAGTAGTTCCATCATTAAATATTTGTTGATTACATTGAATGAACCATTGACAATTCTTTGGGATTTTTAGAAAGTAACTGAATGGAAAATAGTCCTACACAATTAATTGATGCTTTGTCACCTTCTTTCCGCAGCAAGTGGAGGCTTCAGACAACACAGCCGGACGATACTGTTCCTCTGCTTACTCTCTTCTAGTATTTCATACCACTTGGAAAGCAAAATCCAAACTTCTCACCATGATCTACAAGGCTACGTGATCTGGGCCAGCCTGGTCTCCATCCCCGACCACACTCCTCATGCACACCGCACCAGCCCTGCTCCTTTCAAGCTCCTCAGATGTGCCCTCTCTTTCCCTGCTCGAGACTCTGCACTAGTCATTCCCTTTGCCTGGAGCACTCTGCTTTCTGGATCTTCAGGTGCCTGGTTCTCTCTTGCCATTTAGGTCTCGGCCCATTGTCCTCGAGACTAAATCTAAAGTAGTCTCTCATTCCTCTCATTTTCTCTCTTGATGATGTGATTCCATGTTGACCTCTATCATAGCACTTGTCATTACCTGACATTTATTCCTCTTGATTTACTTTGCTCCACCCGCCCACTCCGAGAACATACAAGATACATGACGGTGACGGTGAACTTTAACAGTGCCAGGCACATCCTAGGGCTTCCTTAAATATACAATTAAATAAATGAGCCGGCAAATGAATGGATGAATGAAGGCAAAGTACTATCAGCCAAGATCCAGACATCGTGTGTATTTAAAGGGATGGTGGAAAACACATATTAAAAACAACAGATTTTAACTCATCTATGCCTGAAAAGCAACATTACTGGTAGTCATTTCTCTCTGTTTCACGAAGGGCCGTGCCTTTAGAGAGTCGTCATTGGTCTTAGGATACAGTACTGTACTCGTGCGGAAATGATATGAAGGAGAAGGTGTCTAAGTGTCTCATGGAAATTCAACTACATTCCATTAAAGAAAGACCATGGGGCTCATTCTTTCATGCTAAGAATTTAGAGAAAATCCTCAACAATAATAATACCGCTCACAAGCATAATAGCACACACATTTAAGGCCAGCAATCAAAGCTATTAAAAAAACACCATTCTAGGGAATAATTTTATGGTACGACACGTTTCTTCAGCTGGGGATGGGGGTGTTTTGAGAGTTATTTCTAAAAATTAAAATAGATAATAATAATAATAAAAAAGCTTCATGGGCAAGAGTTTTTCAGCCTCCAAGTCTAAACTTGATAGAGACCACTTACATTGTTGATGGCAGAATCATCAATTAAATTTTACAGCAGAGCTGAGTAAGAAATCAATCAACAAAATATTAGTAATCCATCTGCTCATCACAACAAATTCTGGCAGACAACATTATTACCTTAATGATATGATACTGGAAGGAAAAAAGTAAGGGAAATGGCCTAGCATCTCCCAAAGGCAGGCAATGTAGTTCCAAATCAATTTGAATTTATAGCTACCCCGAGTCATCTGTAATAACCTCATTCCACAAACACTAAATTTTGAATACCTTTTAAAAAACCAGAATCAATATGCATTCAAAACAACCAGGTGCTCTGTGCACATGTCATTCTGATAGAGCTGAATGAAAGGCTTTCATATACAACCCGAGTTTGAAAATTATAGCTATGGATATATTTTCAGATGTCACTAAGGGAGTATTTATAAGATATCTTGCACTTAAGCAAGATACTAAAATAAAAAAGGCAGCTCAAATGAAAAAAAAAAAATTACCAAGGGAAATGAGGTCTAACTGAATTGCCTCAGACCAAAAAAGTATTTCTTCTGTCAATTTTAAGGGAAGTAGGAAAGCATAGATGCGGAGTTTATCATGAAAATCCTTGTAAACTCAGAAGGGATGGTAAAAGTCCAGAAAAAAGAGATAGAAAGCATATATATGTGCCAAACATGTTTGCACAATACAGTGACAGACTGTATAGGTCAGCTTATGGAACGTAATGGGTTAACTTACTTATGGAACATAAGAGGTTAACCGACTTATGGAATACGATGGGTAACTTGTTGCAAACCGCTCCCCCACCCCTTTTCTAGGGTTGCTAAGATCCGGCCAAGGCCACGCCTACAGAAAAATTGCTTAGTCACTGCCCCGCTATGATTGGCCATTTTAAAAGAACAAAGACCTAACTTGATAGGTTCCCGCCAAAACCCGCGTCTGTGTATTACAATGTAATTGGCTATCCTGGAACGCTGTGACTGTCCGTATGATCTCACTGCCGCCTCTGTTGGGGGCCATTCTCTGCTCCTGAAGACCAGGGACCGGGTTTGGCCCCGCCGTAAAGAAAATCTTGCCTCGCTTCGATTTGGCGGTTGGTGGTCCCTTCGACCTCTACCTGCAACACAGACGTAAACATGTACTTGGAAACCCACTTCCGATCCACTAGCCACTGCTCTCTACTCAGCTCTCTGTCCCAGGAAGCTGACCTCTAAGGACTACGCTGGGCATCTTGTTGGTTTTGGGCATCTGGAAGCTCCTCAAGAAAATGGACAAAGGTTCAGAGCGTTTATTTCTCAGGCGTCACTGTGTATGATAGCCTTGGCTGAGGAGGGAACAATGTAGCAACGTGCATAACATTGGCGGTTCGTTTTATACGGTCATTTACCATCAAACAGGTTGTGGCAGAAACTTGAACAGAGTCTGGAGACGTAGGACCCCCAGGTAGAAGCTAGAAAAACTAAGATTCTCCTGACCACACTCAGTTACATTCTTCAGTCTTCCTTCGATTTAAAATAAAATTCCATATGGAATGCTTCCCAATTTAGAATAAAAGGAACTAGACAATAGGAATAGAAAAAAAATCTGAAGATTATGCTACAGGAGAACAAGATATCACCCTCCATGGAGATAAAGGTGTTGCAAATTTACCACAGGGATGCTCTTTTCTTAGCCTGACGATACTTGGAGGGAATTACATCAGCAAAGATAAAGGAGCATGACTCTAGTAAAGGCTTAACAATCTTTGAGAACAACAATAAAAAATTATATATATATATATATATATATATATATATATAGTGTTTTATAGTTATATAGTTAAAATAGTTCCACGAATTCAGGAACAAGATAAATTCTGTAAGAAGGGGTCATAAAGAGATGAGATGCTGGGGCATCTGGGGGGACTCAGTCAGTTAAGCGTCTGACTTCAGCATCAGGTCATGATCTTGAGGTTCCTGAGTTCGAGCCCCACGTGAGGCTCTGCTCAAAGCACAGAGCCTGGAGCCTGCTTCAGATTCTGTTTTCCTCTCTCTCTACCCCCACCCCACTCACTGTCTCTCTCTCTCTCTCTCAAAAATAAATAAACATTAAAAAATTAAAAAAAAAAAAAAAAAAAAAAAAAGATGAGATTCTGCCCTGCCCAGACTCAGACCTGAAAGGCAAATAGAAACTTGGAAATAAAAACTGGTAAAATGGAAATCGAAGCAACTCACAGTGAGAAGAATGCAGGAAAGGAAGGATCCTATTTCATAAGCTAGGGAAACGTACTTCTTTCTAGAAGCTTTGGGTAAATGAAAACAAAACTGCTACCATCACTGTTCTGCATAATTTAAGGCAAAAAAGGGAGAGAAAAGGATAATGTCGCTCTCCAAGTGGACAAAAGGCTGAAGGTGGAACACAAACTCCAAGGTGTGTTTTGGTTTTGGTTTTGGTTTTGGTTTTACCCTCCAGTGCACACTGAAGTTGTAAAACTTGCTCCTCACGGGCTCAGCAGGGTGCGTGGGTGAAATAAAAGTCTTTGGTTTACGACAAGATACGTTTATAAAATGGTTGTAAATTTCTTTCCTGCATGCTAACTTCCCATAGAACTGGAGTTACTATTTACTGAAACAAACAGAAAGCTTTTGGAAAGAGCAAGGGCACATTTTGAAATAGGAACAAGTTTCTTCTCTGTGAGCCTGGGGAGGACATCATTTCCCCTGCCCCGCCCCCCCCCGCCCAGCTCCCCCCACCAGCAAGAGCTGGGTCTTCAAGAATCCCACCCTTTGCTACTGGGACAAAACTCTGGTTTACAAAGCTAAAGATATTAAGTTTAAAGACTGATTTGGCCTTTTAATTATCCATTTAACTTTTGCTTTCCAGGGCTGAGAATATTTCACAGATGGCAGAAAGAACCATCCTTACTATTACAGCTGAAATCTTAACAGCCATGATATATATTTAAAAAGCTTCATTTCAGAGGGCTGCTTTGGGCTCATGATCTCTTTTTAAATTAAATCGATATTTTAAAAACTTCAAAATTCTGTGTACTATAACCCTAAGAAGTCACAAAAAGTGTAGAAAGTTTTTTTAAAATAGCTACTGTCATTATATTTTTAGACATATCCAATTAGTTTTACTGACTAGCCAAATTGTAGTTCAATGGATAAATGTCTTAAAAAACTTCCTTTTGGAGAAAATAGATGATACATGTGGATAGAAAGATGGATGGATAAACTATACTACACAGCACTACACTATGTTATACTGTGACAATATACCAGATTCTTTAAATGCATTGTTACATGTGGATTCTTCAACAACTGTATCATGTGGGCACTTTCATTCTACTGTTCAATCATCCAGAGATAATAAACAATATAACCATGACTCCAGCCTTAGTCTGATGCCAAAGCCCATATTTGTTTTTTCTTCTGGAATTTTTAGATTTTGAAGTAACTTTAAAGACTTGCACAAAGAACTCTCACATATTCTTCATCCAGAGTCCCCAGATGTTAGTGTTTTACACATGTAGTTTATCATCCCTCTCTCTCCTCTCTCTCTTTCTCAATACACAATATATATCATAGGTAGTAACATACACATATATATGAATATAGATTTTTTAAAAATAATTTGAGAGCAAATTGCAGACACGATGTTCTTTACCCCTAAATATTTCAGTTTGTATTTCTTGAGAATATAAAATTCTCATACCTGAACACAACGCAGTCATCAAAATCAGAAAATACCAATATAATACTGTTATAGAATTTAACTAACCTTAGTTTCACTTTTATAAATTGTTACTTTTATAAATTATTACTTTAAAAATTTTATAAATTTTATAATTCTTATAGTTACAAATTATATAATTGTATCCATAATGTCAATTCTATACTAAGTAATGTTCTAGCCCAGAGTTTAATGAAGGATCGCATATTATATTTGGTTGTTCTGTCCTTTTAATCTCCTCTCATGCAGCTCTTCAACTGCCTATTTTCTTTCATAACCTTGACACTTTCTGTTGAGTACAGGCCAGTTATTGCATAAAGTGTCCCTCAGTATGTGTTTGTCTAAAGTTTCTTCACATCAGGAGACACACGCCATCGATTTGGCCCAATATGTTAGCTTCAATCACTTGGCTGAAATGGTGTCATTTTTCCTCTTATCATAAGTAAGTGCTTTTCTGGGGACACAATTAGGGGCATGCAAATATCCTGTTGGTAATGAAACTTCTACTCACTAGTGTCACAGCCATGACCGATCCTTCCCTGAATCAATTCTTATTATGACAATTGACAAATTGTGATTTTCTGAATGTGCCAATCCTTCTACGTTGGACATTTCATGGAGGGAAGAGCCCTTCTAACCATGTCTTCATTTATATGTTTATTTGATTAAATCTATATGGATGCACGGATTCTTATTTTACTGGGTTATTATCTCTTGATTATTTATTTTAAGGCTCAAATTCTAGATTTTGTCAGTGGGGACCTCTTGAAGCTGGACCCTGTCTTTTTGGCATATCTCCATTGTCATATGAGTCCTTCCTTACTTTCTGAAGCAAAAAGATGTTCCAGGCTCATATTATACTTTCCCTGAAATCAAGCCTATTCCAGAATCAACCACTTTACCCAACGAGCCCTGCTTTTCTTTTTAGTGGAGAAAGTGTTTAGAAACCAAGACCTGAGCGTTAGGTGTCCTCACTGCTACTGAGATGACATTGGTTCTAGATTCTCTCAGAAGACAAAGCTAGAAATACGGAGAAATATCTGTATGTATGACAGTCGGGAGTTCTGTAATTTCCTGTCATTCCAATCACACACCAAAGCGACCATTCCAGTGAGCAGCCATCTGCATAGTTTGTTGTCCCTGAGGAGTTGGGCTGCTGGTTAAATACCCATGTGTGATCTCTCACACCTGACCATGAGCAATTGCAGAGGCTTTACCTGCCAGGCCCTGAGGGGCACTGCCCTCCCCACACCAGACATGGGCATAACCGGTGTACTGCAGTCTCTGAACCAGGCTGCAGACAAGGTTCCAGAGCCTGACTGGGTCACGCTCTTCCTTGTCTGCCTTCCCAGACCCGGAGGCTTCCGCCCCAGGTCTCTTTATCTGAGCCTGTCAGTGGAGATCCTCCTCAGGCTTCTCTGATGGGGCCTCCCTTTGGGGTTGGGGGGACACCTGGAAGGCACTTTTTCCCACTCTGACTCAGTACGCACTGCAAGTCTTCCTTTTCCTTCCCCTCACTCCCACCTGGGCTCCAGAAAACTGTAGCAGGGCTCTCTCAACAGTGAGACGACCCCCATGTTTGTGCTGACCCACCTGACTCTCCCTGCCGCACCGTTCCACGGAGGAAAATGAAACAGGGGGATGGCGTTTCCCTTGGGTTTAGACTCTTGCCATACCATTGCTCTAGGTGTTTCAAGGCTCCCCTATGTATGTATGTATTTAGAGACAGAGCACTGGTGGGGGAGGGGAGTGAAAGAGAGAGAGAGAACCCCAAGCAGGCTCCGCACTGTCATCGCAGAGCCCTGCACTGGGCTCGATCCCACGAACCGTGAGATCATGAGCTGAGCCAAAACCAGGAGTCTGATGCTCAAGCGACTGAGCCGCCCTGGCGCCCCAAGTCTTGTCTTATTTATTGCTGATGCTTGAACAGTCTGCTCTGATACTGGCCGCTCCGAGTTGTCTCTCCCATGTCAGCTGAGCTCCTGATGGATTTCCATTTACTGTCACACAGAGGGTAACACGATATAGATCATCTTTTGCACTTTGCCTTTTTTTGTCTAGTTATACCTTCCGTAAATCACTCCACCCCACTGTGTAGAGATCTTCCTCACTGTCTTTCCCAGCTACCTAGTACTCCATAAGGAGGTGGAATCTTCCAGGTGTAGGCATGCAGGTTGTTTCCAATATTATTCAACAATTACCTCATGTATATGTATTTTCCTATTGTTGGTTGATAACAAATTCAGGTCGTTGTAGGAAACACACTATCTTGAATAAACTTACAGCATGATTTCTAAATAAACTATAAATTAAAAAAAATTGATTTTTTATTTTATTTATTTTAATTTTTTTAACATTCATTTATTTTTGAGAGACAGAGACAGAGAAGGGCAGGGGCAGAGAGAGAGAGAGGGAGACAGAATCCAAAGGAGGCTCCAATGTCTGAGCTGTCAGCATAGAGCCTGATGTGGGGCCCGAACTCACAAACCATGAGATCATGACCTGAGCTGCAATCAATGCTCAACGGACTGAGTGACCTAGAAGATCTAACTTCTGCAATAAATTCTTTAAAAAAAAAAAATAGATGCCGATAGGGCTGGGTTAAGCGTCAGACTTCAGCTCAGGTCATGAACTAGCAGTTCATGATTTTGAGCCCTGGGTTGGGCTCTGCACTGACAGCTCAGAGCCTGGAGCCTGCTTCAGATTCCGTGTCTGCCTCTCTTTGTTCCTTCCCTGCTCCCACTCTGTCTCTTTGTCTCTCTCTCAAAAATAAGTAAGGTTAAAAGTAAAAATAAAAAAATAGAAGCCAACTGTTCACATTTATCATCAAGTTGTTCCCTTTAATGTAGTTGTAGGTTAGATTTCTCTATGAGTTCTGAAATTTTATGCCAACAAACCCCCAAATTGTCTCAGGGGAGGAAAGGAACTCACCAAGTGTATCTCTGGACTTCCCTTCTTTTTTGGGGGAAACTTCCTGAGATTATAGGATTGTTTTTTTCCTCAATTGCAATAACAAGTATTTGGGCTAAGCATAATGATCAAACACTAAGGGAAAAGAGAGATACATATCAAAGGTAATTGCAAAGGGGGAAGCCAGATAGCAATCCCAGAATTCAGTCAGAAGTGCAAAACCAACTCCCCTATGACCCAGCAATAGCACTGCTGGGGATCTACCCAAGGGATACAGAAGTGCTGATGCATAGGGGCACATGTACCCCAATGTTCGTAGCGGCACTTTCAACAATAGCCAAATCATGGAAAGAGCCTCAATGTCCATCAACTGACGAATGGATCAAGAAGATGTGGTTCATCTATACCATGGACTACTACATGGCAATGAGAAAGAATGAAATCTGGCCATTCGTAGCAACGTGGATGGACCTCGAGGGTGTCATGCTAAGTGAAATAAGTCAGGCGGAGAAGGACAGATACCATATGTTTGCACTCATAGGTCTAACAGGAGAAACCCAACAGAGGACCATGGGGAGGGGAAGGAGGAAAAAGAGTTAGGGAGAGGGAGGGAGGCAAATCATGAGAGACTCTTGAACACTGAAAACAAACTGAGGGCAGAAGGGGGAGGGGGAAAGGTAAAGGGGGGTGATGGTCTTGGTGGAGGTCACTTGTGGGGAAGAGCACTGGTGTTATATGGAAACCAACCTGACAATAAACTATAAATTAAAAATAATAAATAAAATTTAAAAATGTAGCTAAAATGAATGATATACTCATTACAAAGAGATATAAAGGGATGAATGTGTTTTATCCATTTGTTTATCAAAGGAACTATTAACATTTTATTAAGATAATAAATGTAATATATAATATCTTACATATTAATAAAGCAAGTATATTTTAAAGCTAAAGATAAAAGTTTTAAATTTGTCATTTAACCATAGATGTACTTAAGTATGTTTCAAAAATGGACATATAAAGGTAATAAATTAGTAAATAAAACAAACAAACAAAAAGAAGTGCAAAACCAACTCTATTGAGGGCCGTAATACTCTCCCTTTCGAGGTCCACTTTCAGTTTCAGTCGAAATTTTCAACAGAAATGGTATTTCAAAGCTGGAGACTGTCAGCTGTGTTCTTATTTCCAAAGCCTGTTTTCAATACCTCCCTCTTCCTTCCTTGCCCCTCTGTTACCTTCAACTGCTCACCCTTCCGCTCTGGGAAATTGAAGCAAATTGCAATGTATTCTATAAGATTCAAGCTAGAAGAATCGGAGAGTTAAAGCACATAATATAGCCAAGTCCTTGGGTGAGAAAATAGTACACAGAGAACGTTCCAATCTCAGGACTGAGAGGATGAGGCTTATATGTTAACATCGGTACATAAGGCTGAGGTCAGAAATCAAATGTAAATGACACATTCATGGAAAAGTATCTATTTGCAGGGAAGGATATTTCATTCTTAGAGATTGGAATCAATTTGTTGTAAATTGACTGAAGTTCGTTTACACAAAACAGAACCTTTGTACAATAGAGCATAAACTGACAAGGTAAATGTTCATTCTGAGCCTCTAAAATGGGAAAGAACAGTTCACAACTGCCAAGATGAAGATCTCCATCTGGCATTTCAGATTTACTGGTATTTTATGAAAGTCAGTTTTATGTTATAGAGCAATTCCCTGCCAGAGGGGATAAAAGGCAGGACTAATTCTTGCTTTATAAAAAAAAAAAAAAAAAGTGAATCCATAACAAAGGTAACAAATCTGTTGCCTTTCCAATTTCTTTTCTGTAAACTGCAAGAATCAGTGACAGGTCACATACATGAGTCAGATTCAAATTCAGAACAGACCCTTCAAAATACAGATGGGTCAGATAGGGATGGTTATTTGTTCTAACACCTATTTTCCGTGTAGAAGGTGGGACTTTGCTCGGAACCATCCAGACTGCCCCTGGGGAAGAGCACACTCTCAGGTGGGATAAAATGTTCTATGTCTCTTCCTTCTGGTCCTGGCCAGGACCACGGACACCGCTGCCTGTCCCTCACCAACCTCCTTCACACCCATCATGGAGAACAGAGGGGGCTCATCTCAGGGCAGTATTAGTCCACTAAAGGGCTGTGTTTAGGATAAGTGTGGCCATCGGAAGTGGGTGTTAGAAGTTCATGCAGTCTGGCCAGCAGCCCTCTTCTCGCGGCCCAAGCCTGCTGGTCACTGAGTGATACAAACCTTGGCACCACAGTTTACACTAGGGGGGAACCAGAAGGTCCTCTTTGGCTTCAAGCCTCTCTAGGCCACGTGGTCCAGAGTGGCCTTTACCCGGGGACACCCATGGGGCTTCAGGCAAAGGCCCAGCCAGTAGGAAGGGGACCCTCCACTCTTCGTTTCATGGGAGCTGTTCCTGTGTGTGATTTTCCCCAGGCCCACTCAGTAATGGGGTGGGAAGGGCAGGGTTGGCATGTACCAAATCCACCAAAACCTACCCGTTCTGCTATCAAGTTCACATCTTCCACTCAATGTAGGCCTCACTGGAATCCATACCTCCCCCACAAGCCTGTCAAATTGTTCCGTTACCAACAAGCCATTTGTCTTAAATACTTAAAACCTTATCAGGCAGATCCATCTTTTGAGTTTTATACTTTTTAAATTCATTTCCCTTATTTAAGCTTTGCGGAAATGCAAAATATCTTTTGGAAATAGCTGCTTATGGAATTGTTACATGGAGATCAATTCTGTGGGGTCACCTCAACCCAGTAGTTTACAGTCTATTCTTCGGATTCTTCAAAACTGGGTGGAAATCCAGCCGTAGGAATGACTAGTTATGTGACATAACTGGTTGCTAACAGTTGCTAATCTGAGCCTAGTTTCCTTATGCATAAAATGAGGAGAATGACATTCACCACGTAGGGTTTCTGGTAGGATTAAATGTGATCATGTGTGCAGAGCATGTGACATGGTGGCATACACTAGTAAGTGCCCAGTCAGGCCCATCCGTCATTGTCATGCCATCAACATTATGGGAAAAAATATCCAATTCAGACCAAATAACAGAAAACCATTACTTTTCACACAAAACTGAAAAAAAAATTAAAATTAAAACTATAATTATCTCAAGAATGTCTGAAAAACCAAGGTTTGTTCTAACCACTGATGGAAGAAACATAGCTTTTCTGGGCAGGGGCTGAATAGCATTGGCTTTTGTGGCTAATTAATTCATATATGTTCTCTATCTTATTGAAAGATCCTTTTGAAAAAATCAAATCCATCATTTTCTGAAACTTCGCCTGTCACAGTAAGAGACAATAGGCTTTTACATTTCATAGTTAACCTTTTCAGTTACTTATATATTTTTTTCTCTTTCTTGCTTCCCATAGAGCAAGTATTCCTCTTAAGAAAAGCCAATCCCAGTGGAGAGAAGAAAACCAGAGCAGAGCTGTGTCTGTCTGTGTCTGCCCTACAGAGGGGCTGGGAAATGTCTGGAAGGGCCTGAGAACAGAGGCTCTAGTCACTTCCAGAGGAAGGAAAATTACTGAGTCTTTAATTCTCTGGAAATGTGGTGAAAATAAGATTAGTTTATATCAATGATGAGGAAAGCCATTTCTGGGTTCATTGAATGGTCTGAATTATAAAACATTCTTTTATTCAAAAGAATTTTTATTATTTTCAATCCTTTATGGTGATAAAATTAAACTTCCTATATGGGGTGCCTGGGTGGCTCAGTCGATTGGTTAAGTGTCCGACTTCAGCTCAGGTCATGATCTCACACTCTGTGAGTTCGAGCCCCGTGTCAGGCTCTGTGCTGACACCTCGGAGCCTGGAGCCTGCTTCGGATTCTGTGTCTCACTCTCTCTCTGCGCTTCCCTTGCTCGCGCTCTGTCTCTCTCTCAGGAATAAATAAACATTGAAGAAAATTAAGCTTCCTTTAATATTAACAGATGCCTCTTAGGACCTGTTTTTAAAAAGCAACAGGGATGAATGACTTACAATTAGTATGAAGAATTCGTAATATGTAAACTGAATACTTCAAAGTGATTTATAACTTTGCTCAGCTTTTCTTAATGCCTCTAATATTCTGTAGGTACTTAGAACACTTTTTTTTTGGTCCAGTGTCATGAAGGTGTCTTGAGTACAGTTCTCTATCACTAAGTAAATCTTAAATAAGTGGGTTCCACAATAACATGATTACTATATAAAGACTTTATGAATATTATCCAAAACTCTAAGTTAAACATAAAATCTAAAGCATTTAGCAAGGCACCTGCCTTTTTCTTATTGTTTTCCCATAACTGAGCCTTGATGTGCTATCTGAAAATCAGAGCGTTCTCTGACATTTATATCGCTACTTATAAATATCACCAATTCTTCTGCAAAGCATTACGTACTTCCTCCTGGCCGCTCTGGTGAGCAAGCACACTTGGATTGTTCACTGGCTCATATCACATTTCAGGCTGAGCTACCCATGATACTTTCTTTCTGCTGTCTGAACCATAACCACTAGGGCTAAGATTCTACTGCGAGCTTTATACTTTATGGAGAAAACATAAGCTACGCGGAGATCAAGAGGTTGTTTTTTTTTTTTTTTTTTAACATTTATTTATTTTTTTGAGAGAGAGAGAGTAGTGAGCAGGGAGGGTCAGAGAGAAGGAGACACAGAATCTGAAGCAGGCTCCAGGCTCGGAGCAGTTAGCACAGAGCCCGACGTGGGGCTCGAACTCCTGAACCGCCAAGATCATGCCCTGAGCTGAAATCGGATGCATAATCGACTGAACCACCCAGGCGCCCCTGTTTTTTTTTTTTTTTTTTTTTTTTTTTTAATCACTTCAGCTTTAAGTCTTAAGACTTCTAATTAGCTCTCTTCCTCACTCGGCCTTCCTTTGGCCCCCGGATGACGATGTGTTCAATGAGCAAATAAAAGGTGCTCTAGCTGTGAGCCTGTCATTAGAATCAGCAGAACCGTGTAAGGCACGAGCAAGGTGCTTAAAGAGTACTTTGACGGGTCCTGGAGTGTTTCCGGCTCTCTCAGGCCTGGGTGCATCCTCAAAGCACTAAGAGAGGAGTTGAAAGGTGCAATTCAAAACAAGAGTCTCAGTAGCGTGTGAGCCACAGATCAGTGACACGAGATAAGACAACAACTCCCCCCGCGACGCTGACGGCTGATGGCTGATGTGTAACTAATCTGCGGAGTGGCGACAGGCCCGAGCCGCAGAGGCTTCCGAGGCTCTCCAGGCCCCGCCTGCCAACGAACGCTCCGGGAGTCCTCGGTCCACGCTTTGGTAGCACAACCGACTGCGACAAGCCTGTAGTCTGTGATTCCACATCCGCTAAGTAACTCCACTTATTAAAAATCCCAACGAGGATATCTGCAGCCCCTGTGAGTGCGTCTGCGTTTACAACCTGTGCTGTAGGGTCACGGAGGCAGCGGATTCAGCCGGAGAGGGAGGAGCAAAGGTGTCCTCCAGGCACGCATAGGGTGAGTGCTCCTTAGGCTTTGGTCTGGACGAGCCCCCTGCAAACCTGTGACCGCTGTTTACCCTCGACTTGCACTCAAGGAGGACAGAATGCAGGCTCTCGGCATGGGGAGAAATGGCCTGCATGTGACAGGATGCTAAGTGACTGGTGAATTCAAAAGAAGAGGAACAGATAAAAGCAAAGACTACGATGACAACAGCAGCAAATGGAATCTTAAAAGAGCCAAATTTGATGTTAAAAAACTTAAGGGTTTTCCTGATTTTTTTTTTTTTTTGCAGATGATGGTTGAGATATTTTCATTTGTTTTTTTTTAATGTTTTTTAACGTTTATTCATTTTTTGAGAGACACAGAGAGACAGATCATGAATGAGGGAGGGACAGAGAGAATCAGAGACACAGAATCCGAAGCAGGCTCCAGGCTCTGAGCTGTCAGCACAGAGCCCAACGTGGGGCTTGAACTCACGGACCATGAGATCATGACCTGAGCAGAAGTCAGATGCCCAACCGACTGAGCTACCCAGGGGCCCCAAGATATTTTCCTTTGGACACCTCAAAGCGATTGGTGAAGTTGAAGGCAGCTGAAAACTTAAACAGGTATTTCTCTGGTGATGTTGATGTTACAATTTGAAAGTAGTTGGTGGGCAAAGGATATAGTTAAGGAAATAAAGAACGTTGCATTCCCCAAAATCTAATTACTTGAGAAAAGTTTTTTTTTTAACCTTAAATTTTGAAATTACAGAGTAAAGTAGTTTAGTATGTGGAACAATTAGGAAGATGGAAGGATTTTTCTCATATACAGGATTAATAAACACTCTTTCCATATTCCTACCTTTCAAAATGTGGAAGTGTCATGACAAAGGAACTTGTTCTTTTGAATTATCAGTTAAAATGTATTCTGTAGATATTTCAATTGATAGGAATGCAACTGGTTATTGTATCATATTAAAATCACAAATAAATGATTCAAAATTAGACGCCTTTTAACAAAGGCATTAGAAGAATTGCTTCGGTACATCTTAAGAGTTTGTCGGGTCCTCAGAGAAGACAACTTTTGAGGGCCAGAATCTGTTTTCTTCCCACCCCGTGACACCCTGGAGACCACATGTAGTGTCGGGAACTTTCAGAACCGTGCGGATTAGTCAATTCTAAACTCTATTGACTCTGGTGTGGTCACTAACAGAGATCTAACGTTTTACACCTAAGAAGGGACTTTGAATTCTTCAAAGTCATGAAGTAATCGCAACAAAGAAAACGCAAGCACATTATAGATTAGTGACGAACCCTGAGCAACTCAAAGATAAGGCCAGTATCTCAGTCACTTGGTATCCTCAGCACGAATACTCAATGAAAGTCTTTTATTTCAAACTGTTAAATATATTTATAACATTTTATTTTATTATATATGTGTAATAGTATTTCTAGAGTATGTACATTTATGGATTATTTATGGCATATTATTTATTTATTGCATATTGGTTATAAATAATTTCAGAAGACAAGAATACTCTCATTTCACCATCGGATCTGCAAAATGATCTTATTCTCTTCCTTCCTGTATAGTATAGAAAGTGACCTGCATCTTACCAGCACCCCGTTATCTTCATATGTTTTCTATCCAACCCATTTCATCTTAGTGACAGAATTAGTGACCTCCTCCTATTGCTTACCCTTTCTGTCATTATCACATTTTTAAGAAGACATCAGTAGTGAGTTTTGTGGTCCGCCTGTAACCGACATGGGTAGAGTACGTTTAATGTGCCTCTTAAATACAGGAGCAAACAGTCAGGCTTGGTTAGCAGACAGTTGAGAAAACCCCAAAGTTGCAGACCACTCTCCTGTGTTCAGAAAAATGCTAACGCTTCAGACTGATTGGGGCCTTTGCGGCGGGGTGGGGGTGGGGGTAAGACTCACAGGTCCTGCCCAATAAAATCAATTGTCAACACAGCCAGATGCAGAACAGTTCAAGAGGCCGGGAAGCGGTCAGAGGTCTGACTCCTTTATCTCTCAATTCTCCCAGTGAGTTGCTGTGAAGTAAACAGAGGCCCCCGGACCCTTGTGGCTGTCACTTCTTCAGCTCTGCATAGACAGTCCCCTGGCTCCGTGAGCTCTCAGGTCTGTATGCACGTGTGACAACTGAGAAGCAAATTGGCTTTCCTTAAAATGTGAAAATCACTGATGTGGTGTCTTCCTGGGACACTGCAATTATGAGCTCATCATTTCTTATTTCTAAGTTGAAGAACGTGAAGGCATTTCAGTTCCTTGTAAACTCTCTGGGCAAGAACCAGAATGTGGATGCTTGAATTCCCATGGGCTGTGTGAAAGCATCTGATCTACAGCGTGTGGATGGGAGACCTTGTAAGACACTTCATGCTTTAAGACACATTTATTCTCATCTCTCTTAACTTTCCTAAGAGGATTTATGTGTGTGTGTGTGTGTGTGTGTGTGTGTGTGTGTGTGTGTGTGTAAATATTCTAAAAGTGTTTTAATCAAGTGTTTCGGAAACTATGTGGCTTAGAACAATACTTTTAGTAAACAAAGTGAAGCTTCACACAGGATATATCAATATACATCATCTGCTTCTTTCTGCCTTCTTCATTCCTTGTTTTTGTAAATGAGTATTTACCAAGTTAAATAGCAGTGGCTTAAAAATAACTGCCCTGCTAGAAGTTCTCCAAGTATGTACACTCAGGAAACCTTAGAAATGATCAGATCACATGAAGAGCAAATGATTTATGTATTGTTGGCACTCAGGGTTGCATTGCTAATAGTTTCCTTCTCATAGAATAATGATAGTTAATATTTACCTAATATTCTCTTTTTTTAATGTTTGTTTATTTTTGAGAGAGCACAAGTGGGGGAGGTGCAGAGCGAGAGGGGGACAGAGGAGCCAAAGCAGGCTCTGCACTGACAGCAGTGAGCCTGATGTGCAGCTCGAACTCGTGAACTGTAAGATCATGACCTGGGTCGAAGTCAGATGCTTAACCAATTGAGCCACCCAGCTGCCCCACCAAATATTTTCTACATGTAGGCAACTGTATTTCAAGTATTTTCTTATCTAATCATTATAACAAACATACATAGTAAATGTTATTTGGAAATCCTACTTTATAGATGAGGGATATAAAACAGAGAGATAAACTATTTTGCCCACGGTCATGGCTAAGTTACAGAGTTGAAACCTTCACTT
Source organism: Cryptoprocta ferox (assembly GCA_028646485.1). NCBI lineage: Eukaryota > Metazoa > Chordata > Mammalia > Carnivora > Eupleridae > Cryptoprocta > Cryptoprocta ferox. Next base: position 6,469,716 of record CM053577.1, on the reverse strand, counting down.
TCAACTTCTAGTCCCTCGTTGTTAACCACTGTGAATGTCCCACTGTCCCCACTGACATTAAAGCCTCTTAGCATTATTCTTTTTATGTCAGTAAGTTGACTCCACATTTTATGTGACTTCATTTTAAGATTCCTGTGTTTTAGGGATAACGTCATCTGTAACTATTTTATTCACTTTGATGTGTTTCAATGATATAATCACAGAACCTCTTATGTTGATGCTTTGCAACATCCCCAGAAAGCAACCATTTTGAAAGTCCCTCTGGTTATTTATCCTGCCAGAAAATTGTTCTCATTTCCATTTATTTTCAGTTATTTCCTGCTGGCATGACAAACCTCTATATATCCTTCTGTATAAAATGGTCCTCAGGCATAAGTAGAAGAAACAAGAACACCTTCCACTGTGTTGGTAACCAAAGAAAAAAGAAATATGGCCAGTTTCTTTGAGAGTAAGTTCAAGATACTTCCTCTGTTGAGCCTCCCTGAGCTCGGGTAAAGTTAACCATTCCCAATTTGGGGTTTGCAGTGAATCCTATGTAACACTGTATATTATCATATTCATTAATATTTTTTACAAGTCTATCTTTCTCACAAGGCAGTAACTACTTGAGAGAGGGAAATGTGCCAGACCTCAGCACAGTTCCCACCGTAGACTAGAGGCTTAATACCTGATTATAGAAAAAAGAAATGGACCCCAACCCATTCACTTTTCTATAAGGAAGTGTGAGAGAGGGAGTTAGAAAAAAAAAAAGGGAAGAAGGGAAGGAGGAAGAAATTAATGTTAAATTGCTTTGTGATTTATATATATACTAAATACTCTCATTTTTCTATAATTTCCCATATTGCTACAGTAAAAGTATAAACACCATCACATGCCAAATGTGCTTGGAAAAAGCCCTCTGACACAGATTCTGAAGAACAGAAGGAAAAATAGGCAGAAACGCTAGAAACAATCACGGTTATTAGCGTTCCCAAGAGGATCTTTTAAAGGCTGCAACTGTACTCTTTTAGAAGAGCCAGCTGTTATAAAAATTTGGTTATTCATTGATGCATTTTGTCTAAAACATGGCTCTAAAAGGTGTGTGTTTAGCCTGACAGGTAGAAGCTAGAACACCTTCCCTTTACAACCGCGCTCAGCGTTCTATCTCCCACAATGTAGGGCTTTAACTTTGCCTTGGGAGGGTAGCCCACCGTTCTGAGTAAGCCATGTAAATGGACTTTTTCGTTAAGACAGAATGAGAGCAGGACCCCTGCTCTGCAATGGAAATCTGGGGCAATGCAGAAGAAGGTGAGCCGTCTCTCTTGTGGAAGGAAGACTTGGACCCCATGCTGTGCGTTCCTGTGGAGATACCATGTGGAAATCTTTCTTTACAAAGCAAGCAGGACACCAGAAACTGAAGAAGCCGCTTCCTCTGAAGGACTGAGTGCACAGCACCACTGCTCCAGGTCAGAGTATAAGATGGATCCCTGAACTGAGCAAGGGGGATGTCATCTCCTGCTGCCGAGCATCGGCCTATGAGATAAGTTGGTCAGAGCACTGCTCTCCACACATGAGGGACACTAGCAGAGCCAAGAGGGTGGCTCTTTACTGGCCCCAAGATGACAGTGGACAGCAAACAACAAGTAGGGAAGCCAGTCCTGAAAAGAACATGGCAGAAGCAATGTGAAGACTGAAGAAAACAGGGTGATTTGACAGCACATTCGATTAACTCTTCGGAGAGTCCCAAAATAATTGCTATGGCAATGCTGAAAGTGGTTGTTTTTTTTTTTTTTAAATGTTTATTTAGTTTTGAAAGAGAGTGAGCGGCGGAGGGGCAGAGAGGCAGAGAGAGAATCTCAAGCAGGTTCCATGCTGTCATTGCAGAGCCCAACATGGGGCTTGAACTCACAAACTGTGAGATCATGACCTGAGCCAAACCAACAGTCAGATACTTAATGGACTGAGCCACCTAGTCATCCCTTAAAGTGGTTTTTAGAATGAATGGATAGAAAGTACCAGAAATTCAGCCAGAATAGACTTCTGCCCCTCTGATTTTGGCACCAACTATCAAAATGACTGTATTTGTACCCAAACACAACCAGAACCTGTGGGCACACCAGTTATGTACCCTGTCTACTGGTCCTCCAATCAGCCTGTGCTTCAAAATCACCTAGGGAGGCTTTCCAAAACCAATCCCCCATTCCCCAATCCGAGATCAGCATGAAGAAACTCAGTAATTGAGTCTGACATTCCTTCCTTCCTCCCTTCCTCCCTCCCTTCCTCCCTTCCTTCCTTTCTCTCTCTCTCTCTCTCTCTCTCTCACTTCTTTCTTTCAGTTTTTAAGTAATTCTGCTTTATAGACACCTTTGTAGAAAACTGGGTTAAAGTTTGCAGAAATAGATGGGGACAAATAGCACCAAATTATCCTACAAAGGATCTTTCTTCAGGATTGTGTTTTTTCTCTCTAGCTCACCGGTGAGCTAAGTCCACAAAGGGAAGGTTTTGACCTCCTTGCATCTCCCCCAGGAGATACCGCCGCACGTAAGAACAGAGAAAATAAAGAATACTCGTTCTGTTCAAGATGTTCCAGGTACACCTCGGCTGTGTCTCAGTTACTGTTTGTTCTTGTGCACCAGGCTCTTGTCAGCCTACTCCAGCCGACTTCACTATGTTAACAAGACTGTTTCCTGACCATTGGCTCCTTTTCTGCTGTGTTTAGCTTCATCTTTTATTCTCAGTCTTAACTTTGGCCAATTTGTTTTTTCTCCCCATTTAATGTCGTATTATCTTTATACATCTTTAATTGACCAGGGTTATCAGTGTTGCTTCTGGCTCTCCCCTGCAAGTAAATTTTGAATTTAGGAAGAAAAAGATGAGGAATTCCACAGAGATTAAATTTGTAATGACAAAAGCAATGTAACCATTTGCCACAATTCGGCAACATGGACTTCCTTACCAACTGCTGGATTTCCTCCCCTTTCTGCTCGTCCCCACCTGCAGGGTGGCCCCTTTCTATTCGTCGCCTAATTGTCATGCCAGACCACCAAGTGTCACCAGCAAATGTTATCAGTTAGGTCCAGTGCTAGTCTATGGTCATTGACCTGAAACCACGGCACAGCGGTTCAAAATATCCCACGCCATTTCTGTGGCACGTTTTTCCCTGAATCCCTGGAACTTTTCCAGAACAGCTGTCTGAAACCTTTTATACTCCCCTAAAACTGATAATGCCATTTTCTCCCCACCCCTTGACAAATGATCTTGCTTCTTACATTATGAAATGTTCCCAGTTATCTGTATGTCTCCATTTAAGAAATCACTGCTGGGAATTTGCTGTGCTCTGCACATAAAACAGTCATGATTACTGGAAACATCTCAGAAACTGCCATTAGTCATTTTGCTCCCTGCTCTCATAAACCAGTCTTCCTACTGTAGCTATAACATATCACACCGACCCTCATCTTTGCACCTTTGCTGAAGCTGCTTCCTTCCTGGAATCAAGCCTTCCTTCTGGCCCCATACATGTACAAGCCCTTGTCCATCTTTTATGGCCCATTTGCCACAACCCTGCCCTGTTCACACCAATACCCTTCTGTGAAACACTGTGGTCACACACTGCAGCAATTCGCTGTATGCTGTGTGCTGCCCTCCAGTCAGATTCAGGCACTGGATGGAAGTTTTCTGAGCCCTCTGGCAAGGGTGGTGGGTGTCTGCCTACCACTGCGTCCCCTTCCTATCAAGTAGCCCTATTACCTAAATCTGGCTTCTGAACATTCCAGAGAGAGAATTCCATCATTCTTCCTTTGAAATCAGCTCCATGTTCATACATGGTCTTGGGCAAGAGGCAAATATCACACACACACACACACACACACACACACACGAAAGCCACATGTTTGAAGTCCTCTCCATGATGATAAAAAAACATTCCTGATTTTGACTGTAATACAAAAGAGGCTTGGCCCAGTTTCTGTGAGCTCTTGGGTTTTCCCTAATCTGATCATTTGTTTTATTCTTGGTTTAGAGAAATTCTTGCTCAACGTCTCTGCCTCCTTCTTTCCAGACACTAGTTCCTGGATCATCTATCTCATATGTTATGATTGTCTCCCTTCCAGCACTTTTCTTGATCTTTGACAAGACAAAGGTTGATACAAGTTCTGGCTATAAATCATATTTGAGTATATCAGGGTCTAGGGCTGTGAGTTTACATTTCAGAAATCTGACCTCCTTTGATCCTTCTAAAATATCTCTCTTCATGTAAGACATTTATGAATATCTCTGGTTAAAAACCTGTTGGCATAGGAGAGTAGGAATTTGGAAGAGCAATTTTTTACTTTATGTATTTATTTGCTAAATGTATGAAATCCTAAAATATGTGCTACTAAGCAATATATAGCATTGGTAGAATATCATATTCTAATTTACAGTGTATAATTCACAATGTTTATTTTATTTTATATTTGGTTGCCTTAATTATCTTATAACTGGTATGTTTCTTTCTTTTTATTTAGAAAAAATACAGATCACTGATTTCTGAAGTTTACAGGAATTTTGAAGATCAGCTGGCCCTAAACTTCATCTTTAGGAGGAGTTTAGGTCATTTGGGCAATATCTCTTTAAAAAAGCAAAGTGGGAAGGCAGGTTTCTGAGTTATGATCATTCTCATAGGTTCTCTTATAGTTCAAAGATGATATTTTTGGGAGGTGCTTGGGTGGCTCAGTCTTAACCGACTTTGGCTAAGGTTGTGATCTCACAGTTCATGAGTTTGAGCCCCTCATCAGACTTTCTGCCATAAGTGTGGAGTCCACTCTGGATCCCCTCTCTCTCTGTCTCTCTCGAAAAGAAATAAACATTAAAAAATATTCAAAGATAATTTTTTTAATTGATTGACTTTTGTCTTAGAAATCCTTCTGTCTCTGGGGACGCTGGTGGCTCAACGGGGTAAGCATCCGACTCTTGATTTTGGCTCAGGTCCTAATCTCATGGTGTGTGGGATCGAGCCCTGTATCCGGCTCTGTGATGACAGCAAGGAGCCTGCTTGAGATTTTCTCTCTCTCCCTTGCTCTCTGCCCCTCTCCCATTCTCCCTTACATACACACTCTCTCTCAAAATAAATAATTAACTTTAATACAAAATTAAAAAAAATCATTCCCTCTTAATAACTTATCAGAAGACTAGCTTGCAGACTTTTGAAAAACTATGGCAGTTATCACCAATGAAAATTATGTTGTCCATTCATTTAACTATATATAATATTATATGTTTGCCTCCTATGTCTTTAATCTTGCTTACTTCTTGATCTCTACAATCTAGAATAATGTCTACATACTTGGTAAATGTTCGTTGAATGCATGAATCAAAATGTTATGTCAGATAGAAACTGCACTTTTGGTGTCACTAGTCCTAACTAATTTGGTTGACAAAAATATAGGATAACCAATTATGGGGACTACAGCATTACAATGTTTGAGAATTATAAAAAAAATAAAGGAAAGTGACAAATATATTTTTAAAGCTTTACAAAATATTAGTCTCTCTCACAATGCCATTAGATTGCATAATAATAAAAATAGCAAGCAGTTTGGGAGTGCCTGTTATGTGTCAGGTAAATCAATCCCTATGTTCAAAGTGAAGAACCAAGACTGCATTCAAGGTCATACAACTGGTAGTGCTTGTAAAGTAACTTGACCCCATCTATATCTTTCTTGCTCCAATGCTTTTAAAGCTATAATCTGCTGCCTTACTAAATTGATCCAAAAGAAGTAGGAAAAATAAAAACAAACATAGTTCTTATAAATTATTCACTCCTTCCTGCTTTTATGCATTTTTTGGAATGTTGTATTTACTTAAGAAAATTACATGATAAGATGTATTGAAAGATGGACAAAAAAAGGCATTCGACTTAGAAGAACACCTAATGATACAGAACACCACAGTACTAATTTTATTAACACCTACTTTCCCTAAGAGTAATGATATAAATCAGACAGAAATAATATTCCTTAAAAATCCTATTATAAGACAACTTTTTTAACTCACTTCCTTCAAACTGAAACCTACTGCATATCGGTAATTCAGAGAATAGTGATCTTCCAGTTATCCTTACCTCGTACTCACTTTGGCAGGTAATGAAAAATATAGCCCAGTATGCTATGTTAACCATTTATCAAATTACCATTTAACAGCTCAGAACATATGGTCAACCAGGAAAATTAGCCAATAGCATGTACTATGAATATAATAAAATGCTAAAGAATAAATTTTAGGGGGAATTAGTTTTTCTACAGCTCAGGAACTCAAAAATGAGGCATACCTTGCCATTATGTAATCAATGTTTAAATTACATTCTGTCTTGACTATACTTCTCTAGAATGACATATTTAACATATATTAAAAAGTAATTCATAAAATTCACTTTCAAACTTTATAAAACATTCTAGATCACGTGGAAAAATTAATCTGTGGAAACAGCAAAGAAAAGTGTGACAGCAGTTTGGAGAACTTATAGTACCAGATATTAAATAAGTTATAATGTATAATACATTAGAGTAATCAAAACACTGTGGAGTTAGAGGCAGGATAAGCAGATGAATAAAGCAGGACAGACTCTAGAGATAAGATCTGAAAGTTAATATAATATAATATAAAGATGGAATTTATTTCAAATCAGTGGGGAAATGTTTTTATGCAATAAACAATGAAGAAAATGTAATTTGTAGGTTTTGGGGGGAGAAATAAGTAATATTGGATTTTTATAAAACCCTTCACACTAAAATAAACTCTATAGAGAGCACATATTTTTAAAAGAGAATCCATAAAAAAAAAACCTAGAAAATATTTTCAGTAAATACCTACCATGAATTTGAGTGTCAAGAAGATCCTGTTAAATAAGAATGACTGCAAAGGCACAATCCTATGAAGAAAATGTTACATTTAACTCCATCAAGATGCTCAGCTTAAATTTAAAATACTTTCAAATTAATTTACTTTTTGGTAAAAATCACTGCAACATATGACACATGAAGAAATGTTTATAAAGTGTGATTATAAGAAAATAGTTGTAATGATGATCAATAAAAAACGAAAACATGTGTAAGCTTTCAGGTAATTAGAGAAAGGCAATTTAAAGTGAGAGGCCATGTTTTACCTAAATAATTGGCAAAGATAAAAAAAAAAAGAATGAAAGCATCCACTGGTAAAGAATGTGATGAAAGCGTATTCTCATGGTTTGAGGGAGAGTGGAAATTGGTGTAAACTTTCTAACGGCCCTTTGGTATTAAGCATCATAACACTCTAAATGTAGAATACGTTTGCCACAGCAACTATTCTTCTAAAATTAGACTCAAAAACCGTGACCACACAAGTTTATGGAGATGTACATAAAGAAGAACATGAAAATGCTACTTTTGTAGTGAAACGTATAGCAACTTAGATACTTATCAACAGGGGATCACTGAAGCATAATATAATACTCTCAATGATGAAATTATTATTTAGACCTCTGTCTACTGATACGGGAAATGAGTACGATGTATGAAGTACAAGATCCAAGTTACAAAATAATATATGAGATATGATTCTATTAAAAACAAAGGTGTGTTGTGTAAATGTGCGCATGTGTATACACCTTGAAAACAGTCTAGAAGAATATACAGCCAATGTGAACAGTAGTGTTCTCTAGGAGGTTTGATTAAACATGAATTTAACCCTTATCTTTATGTGAAAGTATACTGGCTAATTTTTTTCAGCCAACATTAAGTTCTTAAAATTAGAAAAGGTAACATTATTCACTGAACATAATAAATTCAATGAAAATAAGCTATCATAGCTTTAAATTGAACTTCCAGTATCACATTTAAAACTATGTGGTACTGGATTCATGGGCCAAGATGGCGGAGAAATAGGGTGATCCAGACATGCCCCCCCCCCCGCCATCTCTCAAACAAAGAAGGGCTGAAGCCAAGGGACTCTGAACCCTAAGAGTCTGGGAGGAAAGGAGACAGAGTCTACTAGGAAGATGGCCTCATAGGTGCATGATTGGGAACTAGGGGAGATAAAATGGGCCACGGAGGCACAGAGGGGAGGGAGCCCCCCGCCCCCCACGGGGAGACAAAGGGAAGAGAAAGAGTGGCTGGAGAAGCACAGGGCTGTATCTGGACAAGAGAAAAACCTCAGCCTGGGATGGAAAGGGATCCCATCATCCCATCTCTAACTGCAGGGCTTTCGGAGAGAGATCCCATCTCTAACTACGAAATTGGACTGGGTGCCCCGGTCCTGTGCTGGGTCACGGGACAGAAGTTCTCTCCAGTTTGGCTGTTCCCCAGGGGTGCAGTGGCCATGGCTCATGGGATTATAATTTGGGTGGCATCATTAACGCACAAGGAATGAGAGCTTGGAACGTGGCTGGGCGTGGGGACCTTGGCCCACCTTGGCTGTGCCCACGGCACGGTGGGAGCAGATCCAAAGGACTATTTTGGGACACCTGGTTCGAGAAGAAAGGACTGGGGGTGTCGCCATTTTTTACCTACAACCACCAAGGCAGGGCCTCAGGGATCTGCCTGCAGGATCCACATACACCAAACCACGCCCATCTACGCTGAATAGCTGCTGGGAGTCAGTAGATGCTGCAGAAACAGCCCCTCCCCCAGACGAGCGCTGCTGCATTGCTGTGATCAATCCTTGCTGTTCATATATATGCTCCCTTTTCTCATTCTTATATCTCCCCTCCTATAGGCTGGTTATTCTGTTATAGGTTTGCTTAAACAGACATATTTAATCCATCCTCTTGATGCATGTTCTACACGTCCTTCTTTACCTTTCTTTCTCTCTCTCTCTGGAATAATCCGACTATATAGTTTATCTGGGTAACATTATCTTCGTTTCTTTCTCGTTGCCTGCTGCCATATACTCCTTTTTATCTCTCTGGATTAAGCCTTTTAGTCTCTCTGCCTGGTCAATGTTCATTTTCTCTTTCTCCCCACCCCTGTCATTTCTCTCTTTGTATATGCTCTTCCATCAGCACTGCCTCTACCCTGCTCTTTATTTGTAGCTTGGATTTCTGGTTTTATGCTTTTAGACTGTCCTTTGTTTTTTGTTTTTTTAATTATTATTGTCTATTTGCTTGTTTGTTTGATTTGTTTGTGTGTTTGAGAGATTCTGTTCCCTGTTTGTTTGTCTGTCTGTTTTCCATTCCAGGGCTACTTCAAGGAAGAAATCAAAGCACACATGGTGGAGAGTCCAAAACATCACTACGAGTAGGGAAATAAAATAATCAAAGTCACAACAAGAGAGACCAAGGGACACCCTTAAAAGATACTTCCTGAACAGCCAGTCCCTGGACAGTCTATAAGCCTCCTTTAATATAGCAGTAATAGCAGGTGCAGAGTACATAACAAGCCTTTAAAACTTACAAGAGGCAGAAAGCTACCCAAAATGACTAAATGGAAGAGCTCCCCTCAAAAGAAATTTCAGAAAGAAGTGACAGCTAAAGAATTGCTCAAAACAGATATAAGCAACATAGCTGAACAAGAATTTAGAACAATAGTCATAAAATTAATTGCTGGGCTTGAAAAAGGCATAGAAGATAGCAGAGACGCTAGTGCACTACAAAGATTATGGATCTTAAAAATAGTTATGATGAATTAAAAATCGCTATAAATGAGGTACATAATAAAATGGAGGCAGCCACTGCACGAATTGAAGAGGCAGAGAGGAAAATAGATGAATTAGAAGATACAATTATAGAAAAAGAGGAAGCCAAGAAAGAGAGATAAATTGATCCAGGAGCACAAAAGGAGAATTTGAGAACTGAGTGATGCAATCAAATGGAACAATACCCCTATCATAGGAATTTCATAAGAACAAGAGAGAGAGAAAGGGGCTGAAGGGGTACTTGAACAAATTATAGCCAAGAACTTCCTCAATCTGGTGAAGGAAACAGACACTGAAATCCAAGAGCCACAGATAACTCCCCTCAGACCTAACCTGAATCGATTTTCTGCATGATATATCACAGTGACACTGGCAAAATATAAGGATAAAGAGAGAATTCTCAAAGCAGCTAGGGATAAACGGGCCTTACCATACAAAGGTAGACACATAAGGGTAGTAGCAGACCTATCTACTGAAACTTGGCAGGTCAGAAAGGAATGGCAGGAAATCTTCAATATGATGAACAGGAAAAATATGCAGCCAAGAATCCTTCATCTAGCAAACCTGTCATTCAGAATAGAAGGAGAGATAAAGATTTTCCCAAACAAACAAAAATTGAAGGAATCCACTGCCACTAAACCAGCCCTACAAGAGGTACTAAGGGAGACTCTATGTGGGAATTGTTGCAAGGAACGCAAAGTACCAGAGACACCATTACAAGCATGAATCCTACAGAGAACACAATGACTCTTAACCCATATCTTTCAATAATAACACTGAATGTGAATGTACTAAATGTTCCAATCAAAAGACATAGAGTATTAGAACGGATAAAAAAAACCAAGATCCATCTATTTGTTGTCTACAAGAGACTCATTTTAGACCTTAGGACACCTTCAGATTGAAAGTGAGGGCTGGAGAAATATCTATCATGCGACTGGAAGTCAAAAGAAAGCTGGAGTAGCCATACTTACATTGGACAAACTGGACTTCAAAGTAAAGGCGGTAACAAGAGATGAAGAAGGGCATTACATAATAATTACAGGGTCTCTCCATCAGGAAGAGCTAACAATTATAAATGTCTTACCGAATTCAGGAGCTCCCAAATACATAAAACAATTAATCACAAACATAAGCAATCTTATTGATAAGAATGTGCTAATTGCAGGGGACTTTAATACTCCATATACAACAATGGATAGATCAACTAGACAGAGAATCACTAAAGAAACAATGGACCTGAATGACACATTGGACCAGATGGACCTGTCAGATATATTTAGAACTCTACATCCCGAAGCTATGGAATTCACTTTATTCCAGAGTGCACATGGTACATTCTCCAAGACAGACCACAAACTGAGTGACAAAGCAGCCCTCAATAAATATAAAAGAATTGAGATCATACCATACATGCTTTCAGATCAGAACGCTATGAAACTTGAAATCAACCACAGGAAAAAGTCCGGAAAACCTCTAAAAGCATGGAGGTTAAAGACCACCCTAATAAAGAGTGATTGGGCCAATCAGGCAATTAGAGAAGAAATTAAAAAATATATGGAAACAAATGAAAATGAAAATACAACAATCCAAACCCTTTGGGATGCAGCAAAGGCAGTCCTAAGAGGAAAATACATTGCAATCCAGGCCTATCTCAAGAAACTAGAAAAAGTGCAACTACAAAATGTATGAGCCCACCTAAAGGAACTAGAAGCAGAGCAGCAAAAGCACCCCAAACCCAGCAGAAGAAGAGAAATAATAAAGATAAGGGCAGAAATAAACAATATAGAATCCAAAAAAAAAAAAGTTGAACAGATCAATGAAATCGAGTTGTTTTTTTTGAAAAAATAAACAAAATTGATAGACCTCTAGACAAGCTTCTCAAAAAGAAAAGATAGAGCACCCAAATAGAAAAAATCACAAGAAAATGGATTTGTTACAACCAATCCCTCAGAAATACAAGCAATTATCAGGAATACTATGAAAAATTATATGCTAACAAACTGGACAACCTAGAAGAAATGGACAAATTCCTAAACACTCACACACTACCAAAACTCAAACAGGAAGAGACAGAAAATCTGAACAGACCCATACTAGTGAAGAAATTGAATCAGTTATCGAATATCTCTCAACAAATAAGAGCCCTGGACCAGATGGCTTCTCTGGGGAGTTCTACCAAACATTTAAATCAGAGTTAATACCCATTTTTTTCAAGGTCTTCCAAAAAGTGGAAATGGAAGGAAAATTTCCAGACTCATTCTACAAAGCCAGCATCAATTTGATTTCCAAACCAGAGACCCAGGAAAAAAAAAAAAAGAACTACAGCCCATTATCCCTGATGAATATGGATGCAAAAATCCTCAACAAGATACTAGCAAATTGAATTCAATAGAATATAAAAAGAATTATCTACCATGATCATGTGGGATTCATTCCTGGGTTACAGGGCTAGTTCAATATTTGCAAATCAATCAATGTGATACATCACATAAACAAAAGAAAACATAAGAACCATATGATCCTGTCAATAGATGCAGAAAAAGCATTTGACAAAATGAAGTATCCTTTCTTAATAAAAACACTCGAGAAAGTCGGGATAGAAGGAAATTACTTAAACATCATAAAAACCTTTCATGAAAAGCCCACAGCTAATATCATCCTTAATGGGGAAAAACTGAGAGCTTGCCCCCTGAGATCAGGAACACAACAGGGATGTCCACTCTCACCATTGTTGTTTAACATAGTGCTGGAAGTCCTACCATTAGCAATCAGACAACAAAAGGAAATAAAAGGTATCAGATTGGCAAAGATGAAGTCAAACTTTCACTTTTCACAGATGACATGATACTCTATATGGAAAACCCGACAGACTCCACCAAAAGTCTGCTAGAAGTGATCCATGAACTCAGCAAAGTTGCAGGGTAAAAAAAATCAATGTATAGGAATCAGTTGCATTTTTATATATCAATAATAAGCAACAGAAAGAGAAATCAAGAAACTTATCCCATCCACAACTGCACCAAAAACCATAAAATACCTAGGAATAAACCTAGCCAAAGATGTAAAAGATCTGTATGATGAAAAATATAGAAAACTTATGAAGGAAATTGAAGAAGACACAGAGAAATGGAAAAACATTCCATGCTCATGGATTGGAAGAATAAACATTGTTAAAATGTCAATACTACCCAAAGCAATCTGCAGATTCAATGAAATCCCAATCAAAATTGCACCAGCATTCTTCTCAAAGCTAGAAAAAACTATCCTAAAATTTGTATGCAATCATAAAAGACCCGAATAACCAAAGCGATATTGAAGAAGAAAACCAAAGCAAGAAGCATCACAATCCCAGACTTTAGCCTCTATTACAAAGCTGCTATCATCAAGACAGTATGGTATTGGCAAAAAAAAA
>CM053577.1:6408057-6456174 GCA_028646485.1 Cryptoprocta ferox | reverse complement strand
AAAGCAAAAATTAACTATTGGGACCTCATCAAAATAAAAAGTTTCTGCCCTGCAAAGGAAACAATCAATAAAACTAATAGGCAACGAACGGAATGGGAAAAGATAGTTGCAAATGGCATATCAGATAAAGGGCTCGTATCCAAAATCTATACGGAACTCACCAAACTCCACACCCGAAAAACAAACAATCCAGTGAAGAAATGGGAAGAAGACATGAAGAAACACTTCTCCAAAGAGGACACCCAGATGGCCAACAAACACATGAAACGATGCTCAGCATCACTCATCATCAGGGAAATACAAATCAAAACCACACTGAGATACCACCTCACGCCAGTCAGAGTGGCTAAAATGAACAAATCAGGGAACTACAGATGCTGGTGAGGATGTGGAGAAACGGGCACCCTCCTACACTGTTGGTGGGAATGTAAACTGGTATAGCCACTCTGGAAAACAGTGTGGAGGTTCCTCAAAAAATTAGCAATAGAACTAATAGATGAAGAAATAGCAATAGAACTCCCCTATGACTCAGCAAGAGCACTGCTAGGAATTTACCCAAGGGATACAGGAGTGCTGATGCATAGGGGCACATGTACCCCAATGTTCATAGCAGCACTTTCAACAAAAGCCAAATCATGGAAAGAGCCTAAATGTCCATCATCTGACAAATCAATCAAGAAGATGTAGTTTATATATACAATAGAATGCTACATGGAAATGAGAAAGAATGAAATCTGGGCATTTGTAGCAATGTGGATGGAACTCGAGGGTATTATGCTAAGTGAAATAAGTTAGGCAGAGAAGGACAGATATGTTTTCACTCATATGTGGAACAGGAGAAACTTAACAGAGGAGCATAGGGGAGGGGAAGCAGAAAAAATAGTTAAGGAGAGGGAGGGAGGTAAAACATGAGAGACTCTTAAATACTGAGAACAAACAGGGTTGATGGGGGGTTAGGGAGAGGGGGAAATGGGTGATGGGCACGGAGGAAGGCCCTTGTTGGGATGAGCACTGGGTGTTATATGGAAACCAACTTGACAATAAACTATATTAAAAAAAAAATATGTGGTACTGGGGAGAGACTGGGAAAATGGCAGAATAGGAGGACACTAAGCTCGCCTTGTCACACCACTACAACCAGATAACATTCACATCAGTGTAAGCAACCCAGAAAATGACCCAAGGGCAGGACAAACTCCATAACTAAAGGTCACATTGAAGAGGGTAGGAAGAGTGAAGAGTGGAGATGCAGTCGGGAGCTAAATGGGCCCTGGCCATTTGTGGTCAAGAAGGAGGCTGGATGGGGTGCCTGAGTGGCCCAGTTGATTGAGCGTCCGACTTCGGCTCAGGTTATGATCTCATGGTTGGTGGGTTTGAGTCCCTGCGTTGGGCTCTGTGCTGAATGGTTGCTCAGAGCCTGGAGCCTGCTTCCTTCTCTCTCTGACCCTCCCCGCTAAGGCTCTGTCTCACTCTATCTCTCAAAAAATAAATAAATGTATAAAAAAATTTAAAAAAAAAAGAAGGAGCCTAGACTGCAGAGAGGAGTAAGAAAGAGACTGTCACACTGGGGATCCACATGGGCAAGATGAATCATCGTAATATTTGGCTTAGAAAGTAGGAGGGGCTGAATTTTGTGAGTTCTTACAACCAGCAGGACTTAAAGCCTAGAATTTTATTTTTTTTTCCTTTTATTTACTTTAGAGAGAGAGAGAGAGAGAGAGAGAACATGAGTGAAGGAGAGGGGCAGAGGAAGAGAGAGAGAGAAAATCTTAAGCAGGCTCCACGCTCTGCATGGAGCCCAATGTGGGGCTCGATCCCATGACCCTGAGATCATAACCTGAGCTGAAATCAAGAGTTGGACGTGTAACTGACTGAGTCACCAAAGTGTCCCTGTTATTTTATTTTATTTTGCATTTTAAGCCTGGAATTTTAAAAATCAGCAGGCTGGAATCTGGGAGAGCCCAGAGGGTATTAGGAAGCTAAGTTCCCAAACTTAAAGGGACAGTATGACAAACAGTCCCCAGAGATTCAGCCTAGAAGCAGCAATTTGAAAAACACCCGGGGCATACGATAGGGAGAGTTTTTTACTCATCTCAGAACGTGACTTGGAGAGGCAGGGATCTTCTTCTTCCAGGAAAAAAAAAAATTGCAGGCAGGCACCATGTCCCTCCCTGTCCCTCAGCATTAACACATGGCCACCTGCAGGAGCCAGCACAGTGCCAGCATTCACTCCCTAACGTCCTTAAACCAAACTCCAGTCCCTTGCTTCAGCAGATCTGCCCTTTGCAGTCATGCTTGCCTCACTCCTGGCCTGTGTGGGTCTTTTCCCCAAGAAGACTGCCATAAGCCTTGCAAATAGCATGTGTTCTGACCAGTGCATTTTGCGGGCCCTGTGAAGCCTGAGCACAGCTTGTGGAACATTGTATGCCCCATCCATGGAGCCCCAGTCCTAGCAGCAGTGGCAGATCTCATTTTGCAAGCAGACCAGCGCACACCTTGTTAAAGCTGCAAGCCTCACCTCAGCCAGGGACCAAACACTGCTCACAACAGGCAAAGTAAGCCTCTGCAAATGACCAGACGGAAGGAAAAAGTGTCCAGGACATAAAAACAAGGCACACACATCACACATAGGAGACACCCCCTGAACACTAGGTCCTGGGGAATAGGGGACATTGCACTGAAGGGCCGTTACCTTCAAGAGCAAGAGACATAGCTGTCTTTTTTTACACACAGAGACACAGGGATTTAGCCAAAATAAAGACAAAGAGGAATATGTCCCACATGAAAGAAGAGGACAAAACCACAGCAAGAGATCTAAACAAAACAGACATGAGTAATATGACAGAAAGAGCAATTTAACATAATAATCATAAAGATACTCATTGGACTTGAGAAAAGAGTGGAAGACATCAGTGAGACCCTCAACCAAAAGATAAAAAAGAACAAATCAGAGATGAAGAACACAGTAAAAAATAAAAAAGACTCTAGAAGGAATGCATAGTTGGATATAGGAACCAGAGGAATGAATTAAAGACCTGGAAGACAGAGTAATGGAAAATAATGAAGTTACATAGGTAAGAGGGAAAAAAAAGCAACATGAGAATAGATTGAAGTAACTCAGTGACTCCATCCAACCTACAACATTGGCATTATAGGGATCCAAGAAGAAGGGACAGAAAAGGAGGTAGATAATGTATTTGAAGAAATAATAGCTGAAAACTTCCTAAATGTGGGGAAGAAAAGAGATATTGAGATCCAGAAGACGAAGAGATCCCTTAACAAAATCACCCAAGGAGGTCCACATCAAGACACATGGTAATTAAAATGGCAAAAAGTAGCGATAAGGGAAAAAAAAAATTAAAAGCAGCAATACAAAAGAAGACAGTTACATACAAGGGAAACCCCATAAGTCTATCAGTAGAATTTTCAGCAGAAACTTTGTAAGCCAGATGAGTAGTATGATATACTCAAAGTGCTGAAAGGGAAAAATCTGCAGCCAAGAACACTCTATGCAGGAAAGCTATCATTCAGAATAGGAGAGATTAAAAAAAAGTTTCTGAGACAAACAGAAACTAATGGATTTCATGACCACAGAATCAGCCCTAGAAGAAATATTAAAGGGGACTCTGAGTGGAAATCAAAGACCATAAGTTAGAGTATAAAAAGAAACAAAACAGCAGTAAAAATAAGTATAGAAAATCTTGGATTATGAGTAATTTGTTCTGAAGTGTTTTGCAAGACGAGCAAACATTTCTAATAAATTGTAACTTGATAAGCAAGTGATGTCTTGCAATATGATTAGTATGTGACATTGAATGGCACATGATCACAACTGAGCCAATGGTTCTTCTCTCTTCTCTCTCTCTCTCTCTCTCTCTGCAGGCTTGTGGATGATTGTTTCCCATGCTCAGATGCTTGGTCTCAGGCCATGGGGTTTGGCAGAAACCAGTGATTTTTCAGAAGATTAGAAGGTGCCCACAACTGGCACTAGTGTATCTTTTGTCACTTCAAAGAACGTATAGATAGTCCTTTGTTTTTCCATTAATGAGTAAGCCTAGGAATGCTTTGCTTCATTCTAGGTTTGGCTGCCTGCAGATATAGACCTTTCCTCTGTTGCCCTATTGCCAGTTACATTAAATACAGTATATGACAAGAGTTTATTAATTCTACACTGTAGTCAACATCTGTTCGAGTGTATAGAATGGCCCTCATGCAGAAAAAAGTTGAAAAGAAAGGCGGTAAGAAGAAGGAGATAATTGGGGCACTTGGGTGGCTTGGGTTGAATGTCTGGCTTTGGCTCCGGTCATGATTTCGCAGTTCACGGGTTCGAGCCCTGCACCAGGCTCTGTGCTGACAGCTAGCTCAGAGCCTGGAGCCTGTCTTTAGATTCTGTGTCTCCCTCTCTTTCTGACCCTCCCCTGCTCACGCTGTCTCTCTCTCTCTCTGCCTCTCTCTCTCAAAAATAAATTAAAAAAACATTAAAAAATTAAAAAAAAGAAGGAGATGATTATGGTGGAAGTTAAGAAGGAAATCATCAAGAAGTACAAATGAGATATGGAAGTGGCCAAAAATGCAAGATTTTATAAGTCTATGTCTGCATCTCATCTGCAGAGGAGGAGAGAAAAAAGGTGGAGGAATCCCTCACTTTACATGAGATTTGGGAGATGTGTAAACTGTGAGGAATGGCAAATTTTGTAGAAAAGCACCACCCAAATAAGGCTGTAGCAGCGTGAGCGATGAATCTGTTTAATGACAATGCAATCAATGCAATGTCACATTTCCATGATATCCTCAAAATGAGGCAAAATCAAGTATCATTGCATATTGCATGAAAATAAAAAGATTCCATTGAGCCATCAGATAACAGTGAGTCCATTAGTGATAGTGAAAGTCATCCAACACAATAACCTTCCTCTTTCTTATCTCCCTCACACCAGTCACAAAGATTTTCAAAGATAAGTTCAGGTTAATTTGTTTATTTTTCTTTATAGTTTGTATTTTATTTATTCTTTTGTATTATATTACAGTACTGTAATTATTTTTATATGAATATTTTTGGGTTGTGGAATGAATCATCTGAGTTTCCATTATTTCTTATGGGGAAATTTGCTTTGATATACAAGTGCTTTGGATTACAAGCATGTTTCTGGAACAAATTATGCTTGCAAACAAGGTCTTAGTGTATATCTGTAAAAATTAGGCAAAGGAGTCACAAAATACGAGAATGTAAACTATAACATGATATGCCTAAAATGTGAGAAGAAGAGGGGTAAAGAATGGTCTTAAACTTAAGTGACTATCAACTTAATATAGACTGCTATATACAGACGGTGTTATATACAAACCAAATGATAACCATAAGTCAAAAACCAGTAATAGATATGAAATGAATAAAGACAAAGGAAGCAAAGTATATCACTAAAGAAAGCCAGCAAACCATGAGAGAGAAAAAGAGAAGACAGGATCAGAGAAAAATTATAAAAATAACCACAAAACAGAATAAAATAAAAATAAAAATATATCAATCAATAATTACTTTGAATGTAAATGGACTAAATACTACAATCAAAAGACATGGGGTAACAGTAGATTAAAAAAAAAAGGACCATGTAAATGCTGCCTACAGGAGACGCATTTCATACCTAAAGAAACATGCAGATTGAATGGAGAAATATCTATCATGAAAATGGATGTCAAAAACAAGCCGGGTAGTAATACATATATTGGACACAATAGACTTTAAAACAAAGACTATAACAAGAGACAAAGAAAAACACTATAAATCCAACAAGAAGATATAGCAATTGTAAATACTTATGCACCCAACATGAATGCACCCAAATACATAAAAGTTAATAGCAAACATAAAGGAACCAATCAATAATAATAAAATAGTTAGAGACCTTAACACCCCACTCACATCGATGGACAGATCATCTAAACAGAAAATCAACAAGGAAAAAGTGGCTTTGAATGACACACTGGACTAGATGGATTTAACAGATATATTCAGAACATTCCATCTTGAAACAGTAGCATACATATTCTTTTCAAGTGCTCATGGGACATTCTCTAGAACAGATTATATGTTAGGTCACAAAATAAGGCTCAACAAGTTAAAAAAAAATCAAAGACATTCCATGAACTTCTTCTAACACAACACTATGAAACTAGAAATCTAGTTTCACAAGAAAAAACCTGCAAAGAGCACAAATACATAGAGGGTAAATAACATGCTACTAAACAACAAATCGATCAACCAAGAAATCAAAGAAGAAATAGAAAATTACATGAAGACAAATGACAATAGAAACACAATGGTCAAAACCTTCGGGATGCAGCAAAAGCAATTCTAAGATGGAAGTTTATAGTAATACAGGCCTACCTCAAGAAGCAAGAAAAATCTGAAAAAATCCCCCAACCTTACCTTACACCTACTGGAACTACAAAAAGAAGACTAGCAAAACCCCAAATCAGCAGAAGGAAGGAAATAAAAAAGAATAGAGCAGAAATAAATGATATAGAAACAACAACAACATCAACAACACAATAGACCAGATCAATAAAACCAAGAGCTGGTTCCTTGAAAAGATCAACAGAATTGAAAAACCTGTAGCCAAATTAATGAAAGAGAGAGAGAGAGAGAGAGAGAGAGAGGACTCAAATAAACAAAATCAGAAATGAAAGGGGAGAGGATATAACTGACACCACAGAAATATAAACAAGAATATTATTATTATATTATAAAAATAGGATATTATAAATATTATTATTCTTATTATAAAATAATATATTATTTTAGATATTATAAAGGGAATATTATAATACATTATAAGAGAATATTATAAAGATAATATGGCAACAAATTGGACAACCTAGATAAAAGGGATAAATTCTTAGAATAAATAACCTGCCACTACTGAATCAGGAAGAAATAGAAAACTGGAAAGACTGACAACCAGCAAAGAAATTGATCAGTAATCAAAAAACTCCCAAAAAACAAAAGTCCAGGACCAGATGTCTTCACAGGCGAATTCTACCAAACATTGGAAGAAGAGGTAATACCTATTCTTCTCAAACTATTCCATACAATACAAGAGGAAGGAAAACTTCTGAATTCATTCTATGAGGCTAGCATTACCCTAATAACAAAATCAGATAAAGACACCACAAAAAAACGAGATCTACACGCCAATATCTCTGATGAACACAGATGCAAAATTCTTCAACAAAATACTGCCAAACTGAATACAGCAATACAATAAAAAAAAAAAATTCACCACCGCTAACTGGGATTTGTTCCTGGGAAGTAAGAGTGGCTCACTATTCATAAATCAGTCAATGTGATACATCACATCAATAATAGAAAGGATAAAAACGACATAATCATTTCAACATGCAGAAACTATTTGACAAAATACAACATCCATTCATGATGAAAACAAAACAAAACAAAACAAACCTCAACACAGTAGGTTGAGGCAAATATATCTCAACAAAATAAAGGCTTTATATGAAAAACCCACAGCAAACATCATAGTCAATGGTGAAAATGGAGAGATTTTCCCTTAAGGTCAGGAACAAGATAAGGATGTCCACTCTCACCACTTTTATTCAACATAGTATTGGAAGTCCTAGCATAGCAATCAGACAACCAAAAGAATTAAAACGTATCCAAACTGGTAAGAAAGAAGTAAAACTTTCACTATTTGTGGATGATATGATACTATATATAGAAAGCCTGAGACTCCACCAAAAAACCACTACAACTGATAAATGAATTCAGTGAAGACACAGGATACAAAATCAGTGTATAGAAATCTGTTGCATTTCTATGCATTAATAATGAAGCAGAAGAAAGAGAAATTAAGAAAACAATCCCATTTACAATTGTATGAAAAATAATAAAATACCTAGGAATAAACTTAACCCAAGAGGTAAAAGAGTTATACTCTGAAAATTATAAAACATTGGTGGAAGAAATTGAAGGCAACACAAACAAATGGAGAGATATTCCATGCCTATGAATTAGAAAAAGAAATATGTTAAAATGTCTATAGTACTCAAAGCAACCTACAGATTTAATGCAATCCCTATCAATATATCAACAGCATCTTTCACAGAACTAGAACAATCCTAAAACCAAAAAAGATCCCAAATAACCAAAGCAATCTTGAAAAAGAAAAAAAAAATGGAGGTATCACAATCCCAGACATCAAGATATTCTACAAAGCTGTAGTAATCAAAACAGTGTGGTACTGGCACTAAAATAGACACATAAATTAATGGAACAGAATAGAAATCCCAGAAATAAACTCACAATTAAATGGTCAGTTAATCTCTGACAAAGGAGGGAATAATATGCAATGGAAAAAGACAATCTCTTTAACAAATGGTGTTGGGAAAACTGGACAGCAACATGCAAAAGAATGAAATTGGACCACTTTCTTATACCATATACAAAAATAAACTCAAAATGGATTAAATACTCAAAATGTTGCTACAGCCAGTGTCAAAGAATTTACTGCCTCTACTGTCTTCTAGGATTTGAAATCATAAAAGTCCTAGAAGAGAGTACAGGCAGTAAATTTTTTGACACTGGCTGTAGCAACATTTTTCTAGATACATCTCCTGAGGCAAGAGAAACAAAAGCAGAAATAAACAGGACTACATCGAAATAAAACCTCTTCTCAGCAAAGAAAACAATCAATAAAACTAAAGGCAACCTACTGAATGGGTAAGTTATTTGCAAGCAACATATCTGATAAAGTGTTAATATCCAAAATACATAAAGAACTTATACAATCCAACACACACGCGTGTGCACGTGTGCACACACACACAAACTCACAGAGAATTCAATTACGAAATGGGTAGCAGATGTGAGCAGATATTTATCCAAAGAAGATATCCAGATGGCCAACAGGCAGATGAAAACATGTTCAACAGCACTCATTATCAGGGAAATGCAAATCAAAACTACTATAAAATATCATCTCGCACCCATCAGAATGGCTAAAATAATAAACACAAGAAAAACAGGTGCTGGTGAGGATGTGGAGTAAAAGACACCCTCATGCACTATTAGTGGGAATGCCAGCTGGGGCACACTGTGGAAGACAGTACAGAGTTTCCTCAGAAAGTTGAAAATAGAACTACTCTTCCATTCGGTAATCATATTTACCCAAAGAATACAAAAGCAGTAATTCAAAGGGATACATGCACCCCTATGTTTATTGCAGCATTATTTATAATAGCCAAGATATGAAAGCAGCCTAAGTGTTCACTGACACATAAGTGGATAAAGAAGAAGTGATATATGTGTACATCTATACATACACACAGTGGAATATTATTCAGCCATAAAAAGAATGAAATCTTGCCATTTGCAAGGACACGGATGGAGCTAGACAGTATGATGCTAAGTGAAATAAACCAGAGAAAGACAAATACCAGATGATTTTACTCATATGTGGAATTTAAGAAGGAAAACAAATGAACAAAGGAAAAAGAGAGAGAGAGAGAGAGAGAAACCAGGAAACAGACTCAACTATAGAGAACCAACTGATGGTTACCAAGGGGAGGTGAGCAAAGGGATGGGTGAGATAGGTGAAGGGAATTGAGGAGTCCACTTACCGTGATGAGCATTGAGTAATGTACAGAACTGTTGAAATGCTATATTGTACCTGAAACTAATAAAATGCTATATATAACTATTCTGGAATAAAAATAAAAATAATAAAAAAATAAAAATATGTGGTGGTATTTAAAAAAAAATTTTAACATTTATTTATTTTTGAGAGAGAGACACACACACAGAATGTGAGCAGGGGAGGGGCAGAGAGAGACAGAGACACAGACTCGGAAGCAGGCTCCAGGCTCTGAGCTGTCAGCACAGAGCCCGACGCGGGGCTTGAACCCACAGGCTGTGAGATCATGACCTGAGCGAAAGTCGGACGCTCAACCAACTGAGCCGCCCAGGCTCCCCTTTTTCTTTCTTTTTTCTATTTTTTTGTAGTGTTATAATAATTATGTTGGCATATGGCTCTCAAAAAATAAAGATCAACAATAATGCTTTTCCTAAGTCATTATGATGATGTAATATTTTTCCTCCAGATTAGCTGGTAGAAAATTTTACCTATGTTACAATCATGTATTATATGAAATATAAATTGAGTATATTTTTATTTAAGGAATTACAGATGTTATAGTTTGCTACAAAGTTATTATCAGAGAAACTATTAATTTGAATGCTTCTTGCTATTTGTATAAATGGCAATCAACTGCATAAGCATTCTGGTAAGTTGTCTCCAGTCCTGGTGGAAAAGACTGGAGAAAAACCACCTTCTGAGATCAAATCTAGTACAAGTCAACACATTACAGTAGCAACAGCTATGCTGATAATAACCACAATTTACTGATCTCTTACTATGAGAGGCTCTAGGCTATGTTAGCACTTTATACTCTTTATCACACTTAATCCTTCTAATAACCTTGTATAAAATGCACTGGTATCTCTGTTTCACAGACGAGGAAACTGACAGGGGTGGAAAGATTTTGCCCAAGGTCATCAGCCTGTAAGTATCAGAACAGGAATTCATAACAACCTCCTCTGACCCCACTACCCAAGGGCTGGTCTGCTAGGCTACATACTAAGTTTAGCCTTTTGTAAAGTGTGATTCCTGCAAAAGTAAGACATTGACCTAAAACCATTTTTCAATATGCTGTGAATGGTGGCTTGGGAAGTACATACACAAATCTAAAAGATCAGGGTGTAACCTCAGGTAGACATGATAAGATTAAGTTGGGAAGACATATAACTGATTATTTGGTACCTAATAAGTGGGGAAGTTGACCTGAAAGTTCTTGTTATTGCTTATCCCGTATTATCTAAGGTAAAAATATACTTCAAATATACAAATGATTCTAGCCCAGCATGAGTGAACCCTCTCAGGTCATATGCTTCTACTGTGGTGCCTTCATCATCGTCTGATTTTTTAACTTGAACCCCCTTTCATAAACACATGGCATACACACACATATTTATACATCAGAGTGTGCACAGTCTTTTGTGTAACTCCATGATCATACAGAACACTATGGAAGGTGTCCCAGGTATCTACGGCTGTATAGCAAATCACCCCAAATGTTAGTGGCTTAAACAAATTTTTAAAAATTTTATGTTACTTACAAAGCTGCAATTTAAGCACCATTTGGTGGAGGTTGTTTATCTCTGCTCCCTTTTCAATAGCCAGGGAGGCCCAAAAGCTGGAGTGGTCTAAGGGCCCTCTTGTTCACACAAATGGCAGTTGAAGATGGAAAGGCTAACCTGCTAGGTGTGGAATGCTTGGCTTCCTTCATCACCTGTCCCTCTTCCTGTGTGGCCTCCTCTCCTTTTGGTCTCTCATCATTATGCCTTTAGGGAATGCAATCAGTTTTCTGTATTGGTTGAGGGCTCCGAGTATGCGTGTCTCAAAAGAGAGAAAGCCAGACAGATATGGTTTTGCCTTTTGTGACCTGGCCTCACGACCCAGCCTCACTTCCACTGGTTTCTATTCTCTGGGACAGATCACCATGGCTGGCCCAGGTCTGAGGGGAGGAGAATTAGGACCCAACGTGTAAGGAAGGGACTGTCAAAGAACCTGCAGACACTTTATAACCAACCACACAAGGATGCATAGCTGGTTGATTTGGGGCAAAGCCCAGGGAGTTGGGGGCTGCAGAGGGAGAGAGAAGGCAGAAGAGCAGAAGTGAAAAGGACAAGAAACAGATTTGTGGGGGTAGATGTGAATATTTTGCAGTTGGAGATGTTGTCCCTAGAGTATACATTAACAAACTAATATCATGGTCAATAAATAAAGTCTTTTGTGTGTTGTTTTAGCTCATGAGTTGGTCTCTTCAAGATTGGAGTTGCTAAGAGTGAGTTCCTAAACCTGCAAATGTTTTTGGTCAGACCCATGGCGATTCTTATCAGCTAGAGGCCTTTCTCCTTCAGCTGTAAAGCAACATTTGATAGAGCAATTAATTTCCATTAATTTGGCTAGCCTTAATTCCTTCCTCTGCCTCTCTGCCTCTTCTAATAGAGATTGGCTTTCACTGCTATGGAGAAGTTGGGTTGTTACTGTTGCATAATTTTGTTTTTTCTTTTGGAGACCTACCTGTGATATCTGTGACAGAATCCTTGTGAGGTACTCAGTTGTGATGGTTACAGAGAAAATGTGGAAGCCTCAGACTGAATCATAGTTGTTCATATGATGCCCTTCCATGATTTCTAAAGGGCCATGCTTTCAATAGTGTGTAGTTACCAGCATTAGTGGATTGTAAATCCTAACGTGTAGGAATCATGACTTTGTAGTGTCCTAACTAGCTCTCTGGTCTGGGTAGCCTTTCTATTATTTGCTCTCTTGGGATCTGATAGTCACAGAGTTCGTTTATCTCCATAACTGTGGCTGACGGATCCTGTTCTACAGCAGCCCCATCTTTATAACCATTCTGTTGACTATGTATTCCTTAAGAGTAAATATAAGCCATCCATAAGTAGCTCCTCCAGGCTCAAATCTAAGAAAACATAGTTTTGTATTTCTACTGTTGTGTTTTTTTCCTATAGAGCCACATGCCACAACTGCTGACCTGCAATGAACCCCCCATGCATTCTTCTCCGTTTCTATTTGTTTTCATCTTTATGAGATAAACATTGCATCATTCAAGTGTGTGACTGAACCACAGACCATAGCAGTGAGTACATTTAAAGTATTTCATTGTTCAATCAAGAAAATGTCCAACGTTAAATGCGTGCCTTATAATAACTAATACTGCTCACTATTAAATACTAAATTAGAATGGATTCTCTAAAGGGTCTTCATATATTGGACACTGTGATAAGTGATATGATTTTAATTGCTTACCATAAAGTCACTTAATGAGATTTATAATTCTTGCGAACATCAGTGCAAATTTTAATGAAATGTTAGAAGCACATGGAGAGTTGGTTCTTTGCTTCATTGAAATAGTTCATTTTTATAAGGCTGGCAAAAGAATGAATAAATTAGATAACTGTAAGGAAAAAATGACAGTTCTGTGATCCAGAAAAAATATAGGCATTTCTGCATAACTTGTGAAAATCTACAGATATTGACATGGATGAGGTCCCAAAAGGACATTTTTCATTTCTGAAAACCAGGAAGCTTTCCTGAGTCCTGAATCCCTACAAACACTCAGTGAAATTTCAAGAGCAACGTACAATCTTTGCTTCACAAATGGAGACTGGAAATGAACAGAAGTTAATTAACATGCACATAAAAACAGAAGGAGTTACAGATACGCTTCTTAACTCATTCCAACACTCCTCAAACTCTTTAGCATCTAGTTCCAGTCAGCCTGATTATCCTTAAGAAGAAATAGATTCTCAGATAGACTCAAAATTTACTTCATTTAGTAACCTATTTTCTGCCCACTCTAATATTTTCAAAAGTTAATGGCAAAAAAAAAAAAAATCCTCTGGTTTTCCAGTAAGATTGACAAAGAGGGAATGGCAGGAACAGAAGGGAAAGGAAACCCTTCATATTGGATCATCCACTGCGGGCAATTACAGATAACAGAAAGTTGCCGATAAAGATAGAATTTCAATCAACCACTAAACAGACTCCCACTGAGGAACATACTGGAGAAATGTGAACAGATAGGACAGAAAACAACCATATGGCTGCTCTTAATGACCCAATAAATACAAGAAAAGTGTGGTGCTTCTAATGGGTTCCAAACCAAAATCTCATTTGTATGTTGTGTTTCTAGTTTTAAGGATGTCAAAATGCCAATTCTCATTTACCTTTATTCACATGTTCCTGGGGAATCAAGGACAATAAACAAATTGTGTAAAAGGTATCTTTTATTTTTGTTCCCTTCAAGATAGTGTGTGTGTGTGTGCGCGTGCGTGCGTGTGTGTGTGCCTTGCTCCATCCCACCCATCATGCCAATCAGTTCAACTGCTATTTCAGCCTTCAAAATATCTAAACTTCACCATGGTCAGATTACTTCTATTATAATCCTCTACGTGGAAAGTCACAAACAAAATAACAAATACACAGAAAGGAGGAACCTGGACGGCCTCTTGTTTCTCAGTCACCACTAAATTCCAGATACTTCTGGAAGGGCTCTTCCCACCCCATGGCTCTCGTAAGAGGGTCCTTCCTGCCGGACGTTATCCCCCTGCTCCTCTACCAGATAACGCTGGTTCCGCCCGCAGATCTCAGCTCCAGCTTGCCTTCTCCAGGCGAGGGTGCCCTAACTCACAGATCCCACCCCACTCTTTGTCTTGTAGCATCCTGTGCTTCGCTCCCTCATCTTCCCTGAAGACAAGTGCCAGGTCACAGGGCTGGGAGGAGCTCCATGGAAGGAGAGAACGTTGGTTTTGCAGACACAGGAGAGCCGAGCACACTGTCTGGCAGCTAACGGTAATTCGTGGAATGAATGGCCCTCAGTTTCCTATCCCTTTATTCCTATCATTTTCTCTACCTCACAAACCTCCCTCCACCTTGCCAACGTCACGTGTGGAAATTACACCCGCCCTCCCTCAGGCGCCATCTCCTGCAGGAAGCCTTTTCTTTGCTCCATTCTGTGCAGGAAATTTCTCTTCTCTGAACTTTCCCAAGCATTTTTAGTGCTTGTTTCATGGCATTCATGATACACCAATTTGTCTTATTTCCTCTGTTTATTTACAAAATGAAGTCTTTACACAGTCTTTTGTATCGATCTTTAATAATACTTAATTTCCGGGGTGCCTGGGTGGCTCAGTCAGCTAAGCATCCGACTTTGGCTCAGGTCATGATCTTGTGGTTCGTGAGTTCGAACCCTGCGTTGGTCTCTGTGCTGACAGCTCAGAGCCTGGAGCCTGCCTCGGATTCTATGTCTCCGTCTCTCTCTGCCCTTCCCCTGTTCCTGCTCTGTCTCTGTCTCTCAAAAATACATAAACATTTAAAAACAAAACAATACTTAGTTCATGTAAAAGTCACCATTTGTCCATATGTCTGATTCCACCCTGAAATTTCTTCCAATCTGTGAAAGCAGAGAATAGAAACATTCGCTTTTCTATCCCCAGTGCCTGGCATAGAGGACATGCTCAGTAAGTTTTTTTATTTGCTCTGTTGAATCCAAATTGCAGTCATTACTATAAAGTCTTAGCTCTGCAACTAGATTCCCAGTTCTTGAAGGTCAGTACTTTCTGCACAGTGACTAACACAACAAATAAATATCTGTTATAAAAATAACTATATTTCTTTCAACGTAAGGACAGACATTTAAAAAATTGTACTTTGTTTCCCAATCTTGAAACATAAAATTTTCTCTTCATCTCATAAAAACACTCGCATTTATTTTCCAAAACTCTGAGGATTGAAAGGGATGATAATTATTACCTACTTTATGGGTTATTACCTACTTTATTACCTTACTTTATGGGGCACTTGGGTGGCTTAGTTGGGTCTGACTTTAGCTCAGGTCATGATCTTGAGATTCATGAGTTCAAGCCCCACATTGGGCTCTGTGATGACAGCTCAGAGCCTGGAGCCTGCTTCAAATTCTGTGTCTCCCTCTCTCTGCCCCACCCCCATTTTTCTCTCTCTCTCTCAAAATATAAATAAACATTAAAAATTTTTTTAAATTATTACCCACGTTAGGACATTCCGATCTGAGGATACCAAACTTTGTTGCTTCGCCAAGAACTATTAGTGGAAATAAACCTTTCACCAGGTGTGGTAAGGAGCACAGGGGATTCTTCTCAGTTTTAAGTTCATTGTCCATAGGTTTATATTTTCCATTCTAAATCTCAAGTTTGGGAAACTGGCTTTAAGTATTTTTTGCAGCATATATCTTCAAAACTAAGTTTTATCATGGCCCTTTATAACTTTTTGAGAGCTAGCTTGACCTGAGTAAGAGAGATGATGGTTTCTTAATGACCTCCATCACCACATGATGAAGAGCAGGTCTCCAAGAGCCATCAATCACCTGCTTGAAGGATCAAGGGAGCTATTTCCCCGCTGAGAAGCAGGCCTCTTTCTCCTGCCCCATTACTCATACATCTTCCTTCTATTCTTCTCACTCCATTAGCCTCCTGGGTATCTGCATTGTGGTGACCACAGAGTGACCTCCAGCCTCTAATCCCTGGTACTTCTAGTTACGTCCAATCTACCATCCCCGTTGAAAAGTTCGATGATGTTTACAGTGGTATTGAATCTTCCTTTGCTCCAGTTCTCAGAATTTCAATTATAAATCTATCTGAAATTATCTTATTACACTTATTGCTGTCATTCCTGGAAAGATCGATACACTTTCTCCCAAGTCTAAAACCTAGTGGTCTAGAAATGTACCTTTTTTTCCTGATTGTGATACATCTCCTTGTTTTGTTTTGTTTGTTTTTTGTCTGTTTATTTATTTTGTTGTTGTTGTTGCTGCTGTCTTGGCCTGTTGTCTAAAGCATAACACAACCTCCACTGCAGCCTCTTATTATCATATCTGGCTTTGGGATTGTCTTATGGAAAGATGAAAAATTAAGTAATTTTGGAAGCCTCTGGGAATAGTAAACAGATTTTAAATTGCTCATCTTACAGTGTAGTGGTCATAGGCATAATTTTCTTCTATCGTATATAAAATAAGATACAAATTATGACACAGAGAATCATGGGTCATCAAGTGAAGAAAAATACTTACAGTTCACATAAAACAGGAGTTTTCTGGAATTGAGGAGACAAATTATTTTTAATATTTAAAAAGTATATATTATGGAAACTAGACATTTGCTGGAACAATGGCATCATCATATAACCAAGATTATATGTGTGGGACTACTGTGTGGATACTGGTTATTTTGTATGGAAAGGTATTCTGACCCACATGCCATAATTTCTGGCACCTTGTTTCTTTTCCTTGGAGATTTTCTTTTCATGGAACAGTATACAGGAGTCTTTAACAATAACATGAAAATGGCTGTTGATATAATTTTCCACTAAGTTGTCAAAGAGCCTAGACAACACGGGGGGTTATACCACAGAAAAACAGTTCAGCTGAATTGATTCTTGGTTTCTAAGCCTCCCAAATATTCCTAGGTTCTGAAAAACTAGCTCAATTTCTTTAGGACTCTTAAAAACAGACACTTTTTTCCATAGTAGACTTCTATATTTTTTCATATAAACATTTACAAATTTTCATTTAAATTTGCAAAATTTTCACTGACTCTGTAACAAAAAGATCTACCTTTTAATTTTTACCTTAATTTTTAAAAATGAACCTTTTTGTTATAGGGTACGAAAAACTTAGTTTAGAAGTGAACTGTCCTTGAGTCTGAACACTTGATCGGTTTTTGAAAAATGCTCTCAGAAGTTTCTAGTTTGTCACCCAAATTGCATGTCAGACAATAGAGAACATTTTGTCATGCTTAGATACCATTCAATCATAATCTTCGTTTGACTTCAAAGCTTTCACAATTCAATTTTATTTAGAATTAAGAAAACATGACTACTGAGAACAGGACGGAGAGACCATTTCTCTTCGACCAAACATCAGGGCAGAATGAGTGGGGAGCACATGCTGTCAACTCTCTCATTTCTGCTTTTGTTCTCTGCCCTCCACACTTACATGCCCAGCTGCCCTCTGGGATCGATGGACCCCCTAGAAGCCACAAGGGCTAGAGTTAACTACCTATTTGGAAATGTCTGGGTCCATGTTGGTCACTGAGTTGTGCAGATGGGCTTAGCAACACAAGGTAATGGAGTCTGCTGCTCCTTTTACATCGTGCAGATACAGATTGTCTCTTGTGACTATCTCAGGGATACCTGGTCAACCTGAGCTCTTCCCTTAAAAGCAAAACAGAACCAATT
This sequence comes from Cryptoprocta ferox, assembly GCA_028646485.1. Lineage (NCBI taxonomy): Eukaryota > Metazoa > Chordata > Mammalia > Carnivora > Eupleridae > Cryptoprocta > Cryptoprocta ferox. The sequence goes on along the minus strand of CM053577.1, from coordinate 6,438,307 downwards.
TTCCATTATTATTAGATACTGGAAAAAAATAAGAACATATAGTCTATACCAGGAAACCATTCTGAGAAATCTTGAGTCTCATTTTGTGAGATTCTAATAAAGTCTAGAGCAATAATAGAAACAACCAATAGAAACACAGATTCCCTTTGAGGATAGTCATTTGATTAAACATAAACATTAATTAGAAACTTTTTGGACATAAACTATGCAAATTCTCTCTCTATAAATTTTGTTCAGTATTAGGTGACTCTTACTTACTATTCATTTTGTTTTACCCAACAACTACCCAGAAAATGAAATCAGAGATACAGACTATGAATATTAACTTTTATTCAAACTAATGTTCCAGTTGACTGGGGGAAAATACAAGAAATAAATTGTATGCTATGTAAGATGGTAGCCCTCCATTTATTACATTGAGTTTAATAATTATGCTATTTATTATAGTTTAGGGGATAGTTTTTAGTATCTAATTTCATTTGAGCTATTTTAAGATGTCCTTCTCAACTGTTTCTGATAAATAACAAAAGTTCCATGTAAGAGAAGTTTAACACCTATCAAAGTCAAATAATTTTAAATATAAAATACATTATTTTACATGGGATATCAGGTAAATATTACAACTCAGAATGTAAAATAGAATGTATGTTATAGGATATTAAGTACTAAAACAACACTCTTTAACAAGAACAAAAATAATGATCTTAGTTAATATATTACTTTGAAGATTGGTAGGATCTGAATGTATGTTCCCACAGACTGATATGTTGAAGCCTAATTGCCATCGTGATGGTATTTGGAGGTGGAGCCTTTAGAAGGTGAAGGTGATTGGATCATAAGAGTAGAGAGCTCCCTTGTCCCTCCAACCAGGCAATGACATCTATGAATCAGGAAATGTCCTCTTTGTTTTTTATAAGCCACCTGTTTATGGTATTTTGTTATAGGAGCCTGAAAGAACTAAGACGAAGACATGCTTTAATTTTTTTGTCCTTGTCATTGAAGGGACTATCCCCTTATCCTAACCCCTGCTGTCCAACGGTAAGGTGTGAGTGAGGGAAGAGGCCACATGCTCACAGTTGGCTAAGAAACCCTTCATGACCACAAAAGCACTACTAAGCCAGAGTTTGTTTGTTTTTTTTTAGTTTATAGTTTATTGTCAAGTTGGTTTCCACGTAACACCCAGTGCTCTTCCCCACAAGTGTCCTCCACCATGACCATGACCCCCTTCCCCTTTCCCCCTCCCCCTTCTGCCCTCAGTTTGTTTTCAGTTTTCAAGAGTCTCTTGTGCTTTGTCTCCCTCCCTCTCCCTAACTCTTTTTCCTCCTTCCCCTCCCCATGGTCCTCTGTTGGGTTTCTCCTGTTAGACCTATGAGTGACAACATATGGTATCTGTCCTTTTCTGCCTGACTTATTTCGCTTAGCATGACACCCTCGAGGTCCATCCACTTTGCTACGAACGGCCAGATTTCATTCTTTCTCATTGCCATGTCGTATTCCATTGTACATATAAACCACATCTTCTTGATCCATTCATCAGTTGATGGACATTTAGGCTCTTTCCATGATTTGGCTATTGTGGAAAGTGCTGCTATGAACATTGGGGTACATGTGCCCCTATGCATCAGCACTTCTGTATCCCTTGGGTAGATCCCCAGCAGTGCTATTGCTGGGTCATAGGGGAGTTCTACGGCTAATTTTTTGAGGAACCTCCACACTGTTTTCCAGAGAGGCTGTACCAGTTTACATTCCCACCAACAGTTTATGAGGGTACCTGTTTCTCCACATCCTCGCCAGCATCTATAGTCTCTTGATTTGTTCATTTTAGCCACTCTGACTGGCGTGAGGGGGTATCTCAGTGTAGTTTTGATTTTTATTTTACAGGGAGGTGTTTGACGAACAGGGATACTTGTTTTTAAGTTATAATTTTCAACTCAGAAATAACACCCAGAGAGTAAGCCTTCTGGGCATGTCTTAGACTTCATGTGTGTAACTAAGTAAAACACATACACCACTGCAGGGACAAACACAAATATGTTTGTCGTTTAAGGGATCATACATAAAATATATATACAAAAAAAGATTTACACAGAAAATTTTAAGTCTTATGTAATATCCAAAGTTGATTTAATTTTACTCATGTAGAAAATCCCAAGTGATTTTTGTCCCTCTTTAAATCTCAAGCATATATACCTCTGCGCTGACCAGAATTCTTTATATGAAAAGGTAAGATGCCTTTCAGAACTAATGCTAGGTTCTTTCCTTAGATAACAGCGATTAGTGTTAAAACTGAATTAGGTACAGATTTCTCTGTCTAAAGTGTAGGTAGGGTCAATTTATATTTGTACTCCTAAAAACCAAGGTTAGATTTCACTGCTACTTAAAATGATGTAGTTAGATTATCTTTAAGTATATAAATATTAATTATGAATACATTAGGGACCCTGCTCTTTTGAATTTTAAGTATATGGATATTTTACCCAAGTGATAGAAATTTAACTTTTCATAATAATATATTATCTACTGTATAAAATACTGTCAATAAGTTAAAACACCCTGCAAATTTAAGTAAGAGAAACTACTTAAAATGAGTATCTTCTCACCTCCTTAAGAAACAAACATCACACACAATGCTTTAGAAAATACAGAAGTTTATATTTAGCTGGATTGTAAAAATGTAATTCACAAAAAAGGTGATAAGAGAAAGAATGAACTAAATTTCTCACACTGAGTACTCTGCCAGCCACTGGTATAATTATATTCCTTTAAATAAATTCCTTTATTTAACCAGCATTTAGTGTTCACTAAACATGAGAGGAAATTAGTTAGATATGACAATTTCTTTTTCCACCTTTTTTAAAAATATGTTTAAATCATTTTACTCTCTCTTCTTTTATAAAATAATCCCTTATGTTCCTAAATATTCCTTTTAAGTTCTAATTTAACAACATCCCTCAAGATTTGGTATGTGGTGTATTTTCATTGTTGGTTGCTTTCATATTTCCATTTGGATTTTATTGACTAAGATAATTGAATTTCCATGTTTCAGAGATTTTTATGGTTATGCTTTTGTAAGTGTTATTTAAATGCCTTAATGCTCCAAAACATGATCAATTCTTGAAATGTTCCATATATGCTTTAAAAAAGGAGGTGTTCTCCAGGTGTTGGGTGCAATGCTCATAATGTGATACTGGTTACTGGTTGGACTGATCTGCCATATGCTTCCTGATTATGCTGCTGGACCTCCTAACCCCTCAGAGGTTAATGTTACTATCTTCTGCCCTTGTGCCCTATTTAGTCATATCCTTGGTTAACCCTGACAATTTATCCTTGATGTATTTTGAGTCCATGTTACTAAGATCATACAATTTTTAAACTGCTATATCCTTCTGGGTTATTGAAAGTTTTACCAAAACCTAGTTTTAATAATGCATCTCAAAATTTTTAATAATGTATAGCTGCCGTGTAGTACCCAGTCACCCCACTGCACCCAACCACGCACCCTCAACCACCATGCACTCAGGGCCCAGGCTTGTGCCCCAGGCCATATACCACACAGCCCCTAGCCACCGCAGTTCTTTGGGAGATCTGGCATAGGACTAGCGGCCCAGTGCAAATTTTGCTACCACCACTACCCTGCTTCCAAGTTCCCTGGTGGGCATATCTCTTCAGAGCTGGCCCACTGGGGTCCCATTAACACCACAGAGAGAAGGAAAAGCTCACAACAGGGAGAAAGTCAGTGAATGTGACTGCAATGAAAGGAAAAGTGACTCAGACACAAGAGTAGAGCATAAGCAACACACATAGGATACTCTCTTGAAGTGCCAGGTTCTGGTGGACAGGGACATTGCACTGCAGAGCACTTCAGGACCTCCTCATAAAGTCACTGCTTTCAAGAGCAGAAGATATAGCTGACTTTCTTAATACATAGAAAGAGACACAGGGAGGCAGACAAAATGAGAAGACAGAAATTTATCCCAAATGAAAGAACAAGACAAGGCCACAGCCAGAGATCTAAGCAAAACAGGTATAAAGAACATGTCTAATAGAGAATTTAAAGCAATGATAATAAGGACACTCACTAGACTTGAGATAAGAGTGGAAGAATGAGTGGGACTCTTAACAGAGCAATAAGGAATAACAGAACAGAAATAAAGGGCTCAATAAATTAAATGAAAAACACACTTGATGAAATGAATAGCAGGATGGAAAAAGCAGAGTGATATATTAGTGACCTAGAAAATAGTAGTGGAAAGTAAACAAGCTGAGCAAAGAAGGAAAAAAAGAATTATGCAAAATGAGAATAGATTTAGGGAACTCAGTGACTGTATCAGATGTAATAACATTCATATTATAGCAGTTCTAGAATAAGAGAGAGAAAAGGGGCCAGAAAATTTATTTGAAGAAATAACAGTTGAAAAATTCCCTAAGGAAGGAAACAGATATCCAGATCCAGGAGGCACAGAGAACTCTTCCAATATCAAAAAAAAAGCAGACCCACGCTAAGACATGTTGTAATTAAATTGGCAAAACATTATAATAAAGAAAAAAAATAATTTAAAAGAGATAAGACAAAAGAAGTCGGTAACTTACAAGGGAAAACCCATAAGGGTAGCAGGAATTTTTCAATAGAAACTTTGCAAGCAGAAGGAAGTGGCAGGATATATTCAGGGTGCTGAAGTGGAAAAATGTGCAGCCAAGAGTGCTCTATCCAGGAAGGCTATCATTCAGAATAAAAGGAGAGATAAAGATTTTCCCAGAAAACCAAAAACTAAAGTAGTTCATGACCACTAAATCAACCCAGCAAGAAATATTAAAGGGAACTCTTTGAGTGGACAGACCAAAAGTGACAATATAAAGGTAGTAATCACAAAAAAGTAAAAATGAGTATTTCTGTAAGAAATCAGTCAAGGAACTCACAAAAGAAATACACATAGAATGTGGGGAGGAGAGAAAAGAATGGGTTCAAACTTAAATGACCATCAACTTACTATAGACTGCTCTGTGCAGAAGATGCTATACACAAACCTAATGATAACCATATATCAACAACCAGTAACAAATCTGGAAAGTATAAAGAAGGAAATCCAAATATATCAATACTAAAGAAAACCATCAAGACATGAAAGACAAGAAAGAATCAGAGAAAATCTTCAGAAACAACCACAAAACAATTAATAAAATGGCAATACATAACATATCTACCAATAATTACTTTGAATGAAAATGTCCTAAATGCTCCAGTTCAAGGACTTAAGGAGACAGGGTGGATTAAAACAAAACAAAACAAAACAAAACAAAACAAAACAAAACAAAACAACGAGAGTCATTTCAAACCTAAAAACACCATCAGATTAAAAGTGAGGGAATGGAGAAACCGTCTATCATGCAAATTAATCTCAAATTGGACAAAAAAGACTTTAAAACAAAAATTCTAACCACAGACAAAGAAGGACACTATACAATAGTAAAGCAGAAAATCCAGAGAGAGCGGGACATCTGGATTGTGAGCGGGCACCTTCGTTTCATGCATGACCAAAGAGCAATTTAAAAATGGGTGATGTTGAAAAGGGCAAGAAGATTTCTGTTTAGAAGTGTTCCCAGTGCCATACTATGGAAAAGGGAGGCAAGCAAACTACTGGGCCAAATCTCCATGATTTATTTGGGTGAAAGACAGGACAAGCCCCTGGATTTTCTTACACTGATACCAACAAGAACAAAGGCATCACTTGGGGAGAGGAGACACTGATGGAGTATTTGGAGAATCCCGAGACATACATTCCTGGAACAAAAATGATCTTTGTTGGCACTAAGAAGTCAGGGGGGAGAGCAGACTTGACAGCTTTTCTCAAAAAAGCTACTAAGGAGTAATAGTTGGCTATTGCTTTATTTATTACAAAACAAAAATGTGTCATGACTTTTTTAATGTACCATATTTAAATTGATCTCATACACTAGAATTCAGATCATGGATGGCTGTTAGAATATGTCTTTTGTACAGTCCTGATTTAAATAGGATTGGCTTCGGGGCACCTGGGTGGCTCAGTCGGTTAAGCGTCCAACTTTGGCTCAGGTCATGATCTCACGGTTTGTGGGTTTGAGCCCCGCGTCGGGCTCTGTGCTGACAGCTAGCTCAGAGCCTGGAGACTGTCTTCAGATTCTGTATTCCCCTCTCTCTCTGACCCTCCCCTGCTCACGCTGTCTCTCTCTTTCTCTCTCTCTCTCTCTCTCTCTCTCTCAAAAATAAATAAAACATTAAAACAATAAGATTGGCTTGTGGTTAAATGAATATGATCAGCTTTATGAACTTTGAAAGTAATTCTGGTTCATCAAGTGCTGTCTTGTTTTCCCCTTCAAAAAATATGATTGGAATTGATTGGTAATGTTCAGCTTTTCACAGAGATGGTAAATGCCGTCTTTAAATTTATAAGAGATTGGTTTTATATTTAGCTTTATATAATTGGTTATATTAATGTATTTAAATACTAAGGGTGAAGGGTCACTCTATCAGAATAGCAAGACTCAGCCTTGTTTCAAGTTGTATTTGTTAGCCTGTTAACGGCAAGGGCTGAAGATAAGCTGGCAATATCCACTTTATCTTTTTAGTTTTAACTATGCCAATTTAATTAAAATTCCATGCATTTAAAATGTTGCCTTTTGCTTAATGAAGGGCATTTTTGTGTGGTTTATGGATAATATTAAATAATGAATATTAACACTTCTCAAAAAAATATAGGGGAAAATCCAATGAGAAGATATGACAATTGTAAATAATTGTGCACCCAACGTAGGAGCATCCAAATACATAAATCAGTTAATAACAAACATAAAGAAACTAACTAGTAATAATAAGTAATAATATAATAGTAATTGGGACTTTAACACCCACTCAATGGACAGATCATTTATACAGAAAATCAACAAGGAAACAATGGCTTCAAATGACACACTGGAACAGACGGATTTAACATATGGGTTTACTAAAAAATAATAGAACAAATCAGTGAAACCAGGAGTGAATTATTTGAAAAAATAACATTGATAAACCTCTAACCAGACTCATCATGAATAAAAGAGAAAGGGCACAAATAAAATCACAAACGAGACAGGGGAAATTATAACCAACACCACAGAAATACAATTATCAGAGAATATCAGGAAAACTATACGCCAACAATTGGTAAACCTAGAAGACATGGGTACATTCCTAGAAACATACAAGCTACCAAAACTAAACCAGAAAGAAACAGAAAATTTGAACAGACCAAAAATCAGCAAAGAAATTGAATCAGTAATCAAAAAACTCCTAACAAGTAAAAGTCCATGACCAGATGACATCGCAGGCAAATTCTACAAAACATTTAAAGAAGAGTTAATACTTATTCTTCTCAAACTATTCCCCAAAAAATAGAAAAGGAAGGAAAAATTTCAAATTCATTCTATGAGGCAGGCATTACCCTCATACCAAAATCAGATAAATATTCCACTAAAAAACAGAATGACTGGCCAATATTTTTGATGAACAGAGATGCAAAAATCCTCAACAAAATACTAGCAAACTGAATTCAACAATATATTTAAAAAATCATTCACCACAATCAAATGAGATCTAGTTTGATTTGCAAGAGTAGTTCAATATTCACAAATCAATCAACCTGAAAGATCACATCACTAAGAGAAAGGGTAAGAACGATATGAATATTTCAATAGATGAAGAAAAAGCATTTGACAAAGTACAACATCCTTTCATGATAAAAACCCTCAACAACATAGGTTTAGAGGAAACACACCTCAACATATTAAAAGTCATCTATGAAAAACCCACAGATAACATGATCCTCAGTGGGGAAAAACATAGTTTTCCCCCTAATCAGGAACAAGAAAAGATGTTCACTCTCACTAGTTTTATTCAGTATAGTATTGGAAGTCCTAGCCAGAGCAATCAGACAATGAAAAGAAATAAAAGGCATCCAAATCAGTAAGGAAGAAGTAAAACTGTCACTATTTGCAGATGACATGATGCTATATATAGAAAACCTAGAAGACTCCACCAAAAAAGACTACTAGAATTGATACACAAATTCAGGAAAGTTGCAGGATACAAATCAGTGCACAGAAATCTATTGCATTTCTATACCCCAATAATGAAGCAACAGAAAGAGAAATTAAGAAAACGATCCCATTTACATTTTCACCAAAAATAAGATACCGAGGAATAAATCTAACCAAAGATGTGGAAGACTTGTACTGTGAAAACTATAAAACATTGATGAAAGGAATTGAAGATGACACAAAGAAATGAAAAGACAGTCCCTGATCATGGATTAGAAAAACAATTATTATTACATTGTCTTTGCTACCCAAAGCAATCTACACATTTAATGTAATCCCTGTCAAAATACCAATGCATTTTTCACAGAACTAGAGCAAACTATTCTGAAATCTGCATGGAACCACAAAATATACTGAATAGCCAAAGCAATCTTGAAAAAGCAAAGCAAAGCTGGAAGCATCACAATTCCAGATTTCAAGATGTATTACAAAGCTGTAGTGATCAGAACAGTATGGTACTGGCACAAAAACCAACACGTAGACTAATAGAACAGATTAGAAAGCCCAGAAATAAACCCACAACTACATGGCCAATTAATCTTTGACAAAGCAGGAAGGAATATCCAATGGGAAGAAGACAGTCTCTTCAACAAATGATACTGGGAAAATGGGATGTCAAACTTGCAAAAGAAATAAACTGGACCACTTTCTTACACTATACACAAAAATAAACTCAAAATGGATTAAGGACCTAAATGGGAGACTTGAAACCATAAAAATCTTAGAAAAGAACACAGGGAGTAACCTCTTTGACATCAGCTATAGAAACTTTTTTCTAGATATATCTCCTGATGCAAGAGAAAAAAAAAAAGAAAAAATAAACTTTTGGGACTTCATCAAAATAAACAGCTTCTGCATAGCAAAAGAAACAATCAACACCAAAAGGAAACTTTGAGAATGAGAGCAGAATATTTGCAAATGACATAGCTGGTAAAAGGTTAGTATCCAAAATATATGAAAGACATACAACTCAACACTCAAAAAATAAATAATTCATTTAAAAACTAGGCAGAACACTTGGACAGCCATTTCTCCAAAGAAGACATCCAGATGGCCAACAGACACATGAAAAGATGTTCATCATCGCTTACCATCAGGGAAATGCAAATCAAAACTACAATGACCTATCACCTCACACCTATCAGAATGGCTAAAATCAACAACACAAGAAACAACAAGTATTGGTGAGGATCTGGAGAAAAAAAGAACCCTCATGCCCTGTTGGTGGGAATGCCAACTGGTACAGCCACTGTGGAAAACAGAATGGAGGTTCCTCAAACAGTTAAAAATCATATTACCATTACATCCAGTTATTCTACTACTGGGTAGTCACCCAAAGAATACAAAAACACCAATTCAAAAAATTATATGCACCCCTATATTTATAGCAGCATTATTTATAATAGCCAACATATGGAAGCAACCCAATGTTCACTGATTGATAAATGGATTAAAAAGATGTGGTGTAGATATACAACAAAATATTATTCAGCCATAAAAAATGATATCTTGCCATTTTCAAGGACATGGATGGACCTACAGAGTATAATGCTAAACTACCTAAGTCCGTTAAGGAAAGACAAATACCATATGATTTCACTCATATGTGGAAGTTATGAAACAAAACTAAGGAGCAAAGGGAAAAGAGAGAAATGGAGGGAGAGCAAGAGAACAAGAGAGTGAGAGAAATCAAGAAACAGATTCTTAACTACAGAGAACAAACTCATCGTTACTGGGAGGGAGGTAGAAATAGGTGATGGGGATTAAGGAGTGGACTTGTGATGAGCACTGGGTGTTATAAGGAGGTGTTGAATCACTATATTGTACACCTGAAAATAATATAACACTGTATGTTAACTAACTGAAATTAAAATAAAAACTTAAAAAAACAAAAAAGTGAAAATTTTTAATAATGTTGTTTCCCCCAAAACTGATTTTATATGCAATTAAAGTGGTTTCAAAAGCTACCCTTTGGTTAATATTTACCTGGTATGTCATTTTCCATTCTTTAACTTTCAGTGCTTTTGTTCTCATATTTTAGGTATATCTTGTGTCCCACCTAAATCTGGATTTTCTCTTTTTAATCCTGTCTTAGAATGTTTGCCTTTTAAACTTTTGTTAGCACATTTACATTTTATTTTGTCACTGTTGTATTTGGTTTTATTCTATCATTGTTTGTGTGTGGGTGTTTGTGTGTGTGTGTATGTACATGCACGCACTTCTTATTTGTCCTACTTGCCTCTACTCTCTTCTTTTTATTTTAAAAATGAATTTGACATCTGTATTTTATTTCAATCCCCTGGATAATTTTCCTAGGCAATTAAAACGTGTTTTCAGTCTAAAGGATTTGATGCTGAAAAGCACTGGTCTGAGCAGATCCCTGGGCCAAGCAGGGCTTCCCATGATGTTACATGGGGCAGTTTCCCAGGAAGCCTCCAGACCAAGGCTCCAATGATGGCCAAGGAGATGCTGAAATTGGCTGGGACCAATGACCTTTGAGGGTGTGGTCATGTCCCTGTCCTGGGAGAACAGAGGCCCCTGGACAAGGACCCTGGGGCATCTATGCTGTGTGCCCTGCACAACTTTGTTTGCTTCCACTGGGACTTGAGGCCTTCAATCCCAAATGGTCCCACAACAAGGGGGTGGGGAGGAGGCCTGGGTGCTGTACAGTAAGGACTTGACCTGGCCCAGGCATATTAGACCCAGCCTTGAACCTTCAATTTCAAGGTGTTTAGAACGGCCTTCCAAGAAAAGCAGCTCTTATTTACCACCTGACAATTCACAGGAGCACAATCCCACATGGTCAGGAGTGTGAGGTGTCCTCAGAAACTACACAGCAAAGAAAAGCCTTCCATGTGCAGCACCAGTGAGGGAGCCTTCATTGGAAATGCCTTCCTTGTTTGGCCCCAGAAAGTTTCAAGCACAGAGGAACTTTGAGTTTGAGTGCAATGCATATAAGAGAGCCAAAGCTCCCACCTCTTTCCCCAAGTCCTCATTGTAGAAAGACCTCAGAGTGGGAAAGCCTTCCTCTGTAGCTCCTGTGACACCTGTGACCAGAAGGTTACATGCTGGTCAGGATTTATGAGTGCAGTCAATGTGGCATGCTTCCCACAGAAGAGATACACTTGGTAGTTCACACCAGAGAAGGTCTTTGGCCATGAGGAAGTGGGAACTCCCTCAGCATACCTGTGTCCTTGCTCTGGAGAAATGCATTCACACCTGAGTGGATACCTTAGGAGAACAGCTTTTGGAGGAAAGCCTTCAGTCATAATTCAACTCTATGCACCAGAGTCACAGAGGGGAGAGATTATGAGAGCCATTTGTGCGCAAGCCTGCAGGGGCTTTGTTGCATTCCCTGTCTTCCCTGGGCAGAGCTGTTTGTTTGATCCCCAGAGCTTACAACAGAAGTCACCTCCTCTCCATCCTGGCTGGAGATGTAGAGCAGCCACCCATATATCATCAAAGAAGGTGGCCTCTGTGTTTCCCCTGCCTGTTACTAGGTTAGGCACGGAACTCACAGAGTGGTCAAGGGGACCTGAGGGGCATCTGTTGGCAGCTTTTGAGCAATGCTCCTTTGCTTCATGGATTTTTTTAAAGTAGGTTTCATGCCCAGCACGGAGCCCAACATAGGGTTTCAACTCACAACCCTGAGATCAAGACCTGAGTTGTGATCAAGAGTCAGAAGCTTAACCGACTGAGCCATGCAGGCACCCCATGATTTTTTTAAGTCTGTAGGTGACAGCTGTGATGACTTCAATCGGCCTGTGAATCAAGCCCCATCCTGAACACACTTCGTCAGTATGCCCTGCACCATGTAATAATAAAGCCTTCACCGTAAGTCACATTTCACCACGGGCATCCTGTGGGGTGGGGTGAAAATAGAAATGGATGGCTGCCAGCCACAGTGGGTGGTCCGCAGGGCCAGCAGCGCATGCCTCAAGGTATCGTGGAGCTGGCTCATGGGCATGGCTCCTCTGAGGGTTCCCGAAGCACATGGAAGGGGTCTGTGGATAGACCTTCTTATCTGGAATTCAGAGTTAATTGTGAATCCAGACCTCACCCTGGGTTGGGGGCAATGTCTACAATTCTAGAGTGGTCTGGAAGGGTTCTCTCCCTCTCGGGGAGTCTCAATTTTCCTGAGATCTGGTCTACGGTGAGACCTCGGGCAACCAGCAGAGCAGAGCATGTGGGTAAGGAGCACTGACCAGGAGATCAGAGTGAGCTGGGGGCCTCTCCAGGAAGCTGGCACCCTTCTCTCCAGTGGATCTCACAAGGCTATCATATCTTCTGGGTCCTGGCTCTATGTACGATTCTGTGGTTTCATTTCCCAACTTGAAGAAGCCCTAACCTGAGCTGTGGCCTCCCAGGTACATCTGCCTACCTGAGGCTCTAGACCCCAGTCATCAGTAGTTACTGCCAAGGTGGTGGCTGGCTTCAGCTGATGCAGTTTCCCCTCTGGGGTCGAGGTTTCTGTTCGTTTTGACATAAAGACGTTCCTTATTATGTTGTCAGCACAGCTATTCTTTTAAAAATACATATTTGTAATTTAAGCTAATATTTTTATGTGGTGCGTACTGAAAGGATTTTTAAGGTTCACGGTACTGTCAGATACAGAGCTGCAATATACTTAATTTACCCTGGATTCCATGTATTGATGTCTAAGGTAAGTGGAGTATGCAATAAGCAAAGGAAATGATTCTCAGTCTCACCCAACACTGTTACTCCCTTTGGCTGATTTGAAGCTAAATCGTGAAAGATGCAAGAGTATCTATTCTGCTGTGACTGAGCCCTGCCAATTAATATAAAGGTCCGCGAGAGGCAGTCAGACTGTCAGGGATTGAAGTAAATTTTCAAAGGACCTCATATTACTGTAAAGATGATATGGAGACCACCGTGTATGTAAGGATGAATGGATGGATGGATGGCGATATAAATATTAGTACACGTTGCTGTAACAAAGAAATACTGTATATTGTAATATATACACATTGCATTTGTATGCATACATGTATATCCAATTATATTTAAGAATTCTGCCCCATAAATATATACACTCTAATTTCATCCCAGTCGTAAACCTACAAGAGTGTATTATGCCTCAATATCTGTGAGTGACACACAAGTCATTATTTTTCTCCAGGATTTGCATTAATAAAAATCTGTGCATGTCCTCAGCCCTGTTTGATGGAGAGTGATTGCTCGGGCTTCTCACCACTACCCTGGTACTTTGTAATCACCTTGCAGATCGGAGAGAGAAGACACACCTAATAGCTCTAGCTCAAACACTGTACCTGTTGCTATTGACAGACTTTGTTCCTTAGAGAAGATATTAACTGCCACCTGGCTGTGACAGTTTGTGAGCTAACATTGACATTTGTGTTGGCACCGTAACAGTATTTACAGCTCAAGAGATCTATAAAATCAGATTAGGATAGATCCAGGAATTTCTGAGGCAAAAAGTAAAACAAGACACAAATTACAAACTTGATCGGGATATAAAACTATTTAAAAACCATTTCAGTACTCAGAGTCTCTTTCGAGAAATACCTGCCCCAGGTCTGCAAAGAGAAAAGGGATTGCAGAGGACAGAAGATGGTAATTCAATTGCATAGCTGTTCGTCCATGCTAGATTTTTCTAATAGCCCACTGTGTCAGAAAAAGAAAGGTAGAGAGAGATGAAGAAGGAAAGCAATTTTGAATGATGTGGGAATATAAATACAAAATGTCACAGCATCGGCACAAAGATTAAACTTATGTCTTTGTTATTTTCTTTTGCTAGGCTCTGAAGTGGCTCTTCTTTGTATTCCATGAATATCACTTTGTAAGGAGTTTAAACTGACATATTTCAACATCCCCATCGAAAGTGGTTAAGCCTTTAGGAAAATGACACTGGAAGGCAATGGAAAAGGTAGAATTTTGGGTGACTATTATAAGTGCTTTGAATCTGAGACCACTTTTGCTGGATACTGTCAGATGGAAGAAAAGTCAGTTAGCATTCTTGTCTCTATTCTCATTTCCTACTAAACCCTGAAGATTTCATAATGAAACAAATGGACTTGACTGGGTACTTACGGCTGTAGTCCCAGGACAGCTTGCAGTTTGACATTCACCAGTCATCCGGTTTGGGATTAAGACATCGTCCCAGCAAGACGGACCCTTTGAGAAAAACAGACATGTACTCGGTGCATGAAATATAACACAAATGTACTCCCTACTATGTTTTCTAAAATCTGTTTATACTGTAAAATGATCATGAATAGTAATGTGTAGTCCAATGATTTTTGAAATGTAATCCACAGAATATGCAGTTCTCAAGATCCTTTTGGGGATCTGGTGGATCACAACTATCTTCATAAATACACTAAGATGGTACATTAACATGTAGTCATCTCCCCACTATGGTTAATTCAATGGTTTGGAAGTATAACTACTTTTCTTAAGTTTGCTGCAATGTCAAATGATGACTTTTACATGAAAACACCCATGAAATTACACTCAAAAGGATTCTTCGGGGGCAGTCGTGAACCACATGGCGGCATACCAGGAAGGGCCACTTGTCACAGCCAGCAGGCTGAGCAGACACATTTACCTCCTCCCTCTCCGGAGGCACTGTGGAAACTATATTTAAAAACTATCCTGGTGTAAACCCATAATACCAAGGAGAACAGACGACAGAGCCTTGGTTGAGAAGCGATTTCCAGGTGTTTTTGGAAATCTGCAACAGGCTCTAGGAGAAGAGGGGCCGCTGTGCCCCATGGAACCATGGCAAGTCTGAAGGCTCAAGAAGAAGGCATGGACCACAACAGAGTGATGCCTGGAGCAGCCAGCAGGGAGAAAGTGAGAATGTTCATAAATGGAAGATCCTAAAATCTTCTAGAGAGAACGGTCAGATCTGCTAACTAGAAACAAAAATCGAAATAGAATTTTGAAGTAGCACAAGTACTTTTAAAGATCAGAAGATAGGGTTTCAACCTAAAATTCTCTAATGGCAAGGAGCGACTTGGGGATACGTAGACTTGCTGAGTTTTCTTGCGTGCTGGGAGGTCTCAGAGTTCAGGGGAACATCAGACAGCTTGAGGGAAGGCAGGGAGAGGCCCAGCCTTGGCCTCATCCAATGTGTGGCTCTGGACAAGAGCCACGGGACAGATGGGTGATGTCTCTGTGGCCATGGCAGGGAAGGGGGAGGACAGAAGGGCGACACAGCTGTGGTGATGACAGGACTTCCAGCAGACCTGTTATAGGGCCTGTGCCTGGCCAGGCATAGAAAGGTTAGGGCTGGGGACTGGCCCTTCTGGTGATTTTACTCCCAAAGACATTGGGGCCACGCCAGAAGTTTCTGTGAACAGTGAAACTGGTCACCACCAGTCAGCACCAGGACCACCTTGCTCCATGAGCCAGACCAAGCAGCCTCCTGGCCACTGTGATGCATAAACCAGTGAAAACTCGGCAAGCACGCAAGGATCTCAGCCATTCCTATATCTCCATGAGCACTTGCTTCCCCTCCCCCTGCACAGCACACGTACACACACCCCCAAGTGCACACACACGCACATGCACACACATCACACGCTCTCACACACATGCATACCACACACTCGTACCCACTCACATGTGCACACACACAATCACACCACAGACCGCACACAGGCGCACCAGACACACACAGACGCACGCACTTAGACATGCACCCACATAATTTACAGAAAAACAGGGGAGAGCTGAGGGAATCTGGGGGATTGAGCATCTACCTTAAAGAGACTAAGCCAAACTTCTACAGAGGCCAATTTGAACCAAACCTCAAAAGGAGCTCATTCTGGAGTCACAGATCATTACACTAGAAGTCACTGCTTCAACCAGAAGGTTGTAAGCGACTGCAGAAAAGCGCTTGCTGTCCTTAGGGAGGGCGCTCCCATGGTGCCTCTGGGCTGGCTTCCGGGAAGTTGTCTTTGGGGAGTGTTCCCATTCGATTATTGACACGGAGGGTTTGCCACATCACAAATGTCTGTAGGAACAACCTGGTTTGTGCTGAACGCCTTACCCCTGTCTGTCTGGAATTGTGGTCTGTGCTAGGGAGGGGTGTACAATGACCAGCCGCCAGTAAAGCCTGCATGCTGGGTGAACAAGCACGTCCTGTGCGCTTCGGCTGGGAGAGAGCTCTTGGAAACTTGCCTGTGGTTTCCTCCAGACTTCACACCACATGACTTTTCCATCTGCTACTTTGCATCCTGTTGGCGGGATGAAACTCACTCTTGTGTAGGATGATATACTGAGTCCTGTAAGCCTTTCCAGTGATTCACCGAACCATCTTAGGGACCCGGGACACAATGACATTGATTAATCATCAAGAACATGTACTCACACCTCTGTGGAATGGTCAGGGTTCAGGATGAAGATCACATCTGTTATGGGAAATAAGCAATTTCATTTCCTTTGCACCTCTAAGTGTAATGTATGCATTTAAAATCCATTGTAGTCATGGTGATGTAAACACTCACTTGACTTTCAACCTTACAATCACACTACTGAAAATGGGCAGAGGACTGAAATTACTTATATAGCCAAACATACACGTCATGCAGCTTGGAAAATGTAAAAGTACAGGCAAAGGTGGAGCTGAGATCAGATGGGAAATGGGGGATTAATATCCTCACCTTACAAGATGTTGCTTTTTTATTATAAGGTCACTTGTATATTTGATTTTTAAACATAGCCATGTAATCATTTGATCAAAATGACACATGTATGGAAGCAAAAGAGAGATGAAGAACTGACACCAAGAACCTGATATATTTATCAGCCTTGCTTTTCCAACTTCACATGAGAAATTCAATGCGGAGGAGCATGGCTGGAATGCAGTCTCCCACATCGTATTTCAATTTTTGGCCAAGGACCCATCTTGGGGGTTATGTTCCTTCGTTAATCTGTTTCTCTGTAGGATACTCCATGGATACTAGGAATCAGGTTTCCTTCATCATTTTTTTAATGTTTATTTATTTATTTTTGAGAGACAGTGCAAACAGGGAAGGGGCAGAGAGAGAGGAAGAGAGAGAATCCCAAGCAGGGTTTGTGCTGTCAGATGCGGGGCTCAGTCCCACAAACTGTGAGACTATGACCCGATCCAAGATCAAGACTCGGATGCTTAACCAACTCAGCCACCCAGGTGGTTTCTTTCTTTTTTAGAGGACTAGGAAAACTTTAGAGTCAAATCTAAATCTAAATTCGAGTCAAATCTGGCCCAGCTCTGGAAACTTTACATAACTTAAATATTAGGTTTACTAATATTAATCTTGCTTTCATATTATTTTCCTTAATTGATTTTCCTTTGACCTCTTTCCTTATCTTATTTAGTGAGGCAGGGTATAATGAAATAATTGTGAGGGCTTCATGGTTTCTCCAAAATTCCTGACCACTTCTAACAAGAACAGCATCTTGTGTCTCTTCCATCTAGGACAGTAGCCACCCATCCTTAGAACACGGTGGTTGCTGGCAGGACAGCAATGGGAAGTACTGATCCCATGCTGTGGCTGGTGGAGACTGACAATGAACTTGAGGCTTGGAAAAGCCCCTGGTTGCAAAGGAAATCCATTTCATCGTGGATAACCATTAACTAAACATGGAGACATTGCTTTCTTGCTCTGTCAACAGGGAGTGGTTCCTTTCGATGCTGGTTCAGTAAGAAACACTGACCTACTTAGAGCGCGTGCAATGGTAAGAGATAAACCTAACATGGTACAGCCTGGAGATGGAGCGCTAATATAGGGGTTAGGTCCCACTTGCCTTTCACGGCCCAGAGTAAGATTCTCTGCTGCAAAGTCTAGGATGGAATGAAACTGTGCATAACGCAGACTTTTTTTTTTCATGCCTTAATATTTCAAAGTCCAAAAAGCAATGAAAACATTTATGTAACAATTCCTATAGTTATCATATAAGATACTATTTTATCTGATAAATCCTCATTTTGTATGAGGAAATTGTAGAAAGACCATTCACAATATTCTTCTTGATCTCAAACCAGAGTCAGATAACATAAGTAATAAAACCAATAGAATTCCAATGAATATGGGAATTCAGCGTAATGAAATTAACGTGTTCGTTTATCCACACTTTTCATGGCATTGGTATTGAACGCTATTGCTGTACCCATCCTGAAAATAGAAACAAGTGTTCCAGTGAATTTATGCCATTACCAAACAGATTCAATGTTGCTCCTTTTGAGTCTTAGGAAATATAAAATGTTAATTGGTTCATCGTTGCATACTGTGTTTTAACAGATGCATGATTAAAGCATTTATTATTAATGGTCTTTATACAGGGGTAAAAAGGTCTCCAGCCTATAAGATTTAAAAGAGACTGCATATCACAAGGCAGCCCTGTCAAGGAGAGAATCCTCCCCCCCCCCCCCAGTGTATTTAATCTCTCAAATGTAAAGAATTGGAGAATGACATCTGAAGAAAATGTCAGAACAGTGGTGAAATACATGTCTTAATAAAGAATCATTTGGCTGCTGTTTACAAGACTTCCTCCTATTTTTGCTCAACATTGATTACACAATCAAGAGAATACATAAATTATTTGAGTATCTATAGCAGGGGGGAGCAAACTGTGGCCTGCTAACTGAGCCCAGCCTAGGGTTTGTTTTTACACAGCAAAAACGATGGTTTTAAATTTTTAAATAGGTAAAAAACACAGAAAGAAGAGTGCTTCAAGGCATGTGAAGAGTAAGTGACCTTCTGTTTCCGTGTCTGCACATGAACTTGATCGGAACACGGCCGTGGTGGCTCATTTGCATGTTGTCTATGCACTGCAAGGGCAGAACTGAGTTGTTTCCACACAGTGGAAGTGGTTTGCAAAACCTAAAACACCTACTATTCTCGTCCTTTATGAGAACGTTTGTCCATCGTTGACCTAGGGCAAATGAAATTTTCCAGGTTCATATTGAAAAGCACTATTTTTATTTAAAATTTTTTTTTCAATCTTTAACTTTTGAGAGCTAGCGAGCGAGCGAGCGAGTGAGTGGGGGAGGAGCAGAGGCAGAGGGAGACACAGAATCCAAAGCAGGCTCCAGGCTCTGAACTGTCAGCACAGAGCCTGACGTGGGGCTCAAACTCAGGGACCACGAGATCATGACCTGAGCCAAAGTTGGACGCTTAACCGACTGAGCCACCCAGGCGCCTGAAAAGCACTTAAAAAACAAACAACAACAACAACAACAACAACATTGCAGCAGCCATCATAGAATCTCACTAGTTTGTAGGAACAGCTGCATCCCGGGTCTCAAGTGAGAAATTACTTCAATTAAAACCTTAGACCCATTGGCCTGTGGAATCCGCGGGTGTCGTTAGGATGCAGGGATTCACGTTGTTGGAATAAGTAAAAGAGTGGAAAACTGCAACGAGAAATGACATTTGGGGATTTTTCCTGACAGAATCACCACCAACAGAAAATCATAAAGTGGAATATTATTTAAGCGCATCTATATGGTGCATGTAAGAAAGAAATTCAGAAAAAAGGACTCAATGGCATGAAAAGCAAGTGTTTAAATCTGTAAAATATGTCTTAAAATTTACTTTTAAAAATTGTAGGACTAATGTACAAGTGACTTTTACTATGTCTTGCATGTCTAATCAAGTGGAAAATTGAAATACTTCATTGGCTAATTCTTTTTTTTTTCTTTTATAGTTTATGGTCAAGTTGGGTTCCATATAGCACCGAGTGCTCATCCCAACGAGTGCCCTCCTCCGTGCCCATCACCCTGCTTCCCCTCTCCCCCTCCCCATCAGCCCTCAGTTTGTTCTCAGTATTCAAGAGTCTCTCATGGTTTGCCTCCCTCCCTCTCCCTAACTGTTTTCCCCCTTCCCCTCCCCCATGGTCCTCTGTTAAGTTTCTCCTGTTCCACTTATAGTGAAAACATATGGAATCTGTCCTTCCCTGTTCATTGGCTAATTCTTATCCAAATATCACTCTGACTCAGATCCAGAGAAACTGTTAAAGCAAAAGAGGTTGTTTCCCACCTCTCCCCCCGCCGCCGAATTATCTAAGTCAATTCTACAGCCTGCTTTTCATAGGTGGGCATATTCACTGCTGTTTAAAAAAATTGCAAATCCTGGGGTGCCCGGGTGGCTCAGTTGGGTAAGCGTATGGCTTTGGCTCAGGTTATGATCTCATGGTTCGTGGGTTCGAGCCCCACATCAGGCTCACAGCTGTCAGCCTGTCAGCGCAGAGCCTGGAGCCTGTTTCAGATTCTGTGTCTCCCTCTCTCTCTCTGCCCCTCCCCTACTTGTGCTCTGTGTCTCAAAAATAAATAAATATTATTTTTCTTAAAATTGCAAATCCTGTTTTCCAAAATGTTACTATGAAGTCTTGGTGTTTCCAGTTTTTAAAAAGGGTTATTTTAATAGTACTCCTACTTAAACTCTGCTTTTACTGATTATTTCGAGTTATCAAATGTGTTGCATTGTGGTATATCCTCTTGATTGGTGCTACAAACATTTAAGTCATATAATTAAACTTGAGGGGTTAAGATAATTGTGAGAATTATACTTGTAATGTAGTACTATGATAGCAAAACTGTCCTTAAAACTGCTACACTGAGGGATGTCTGGGAGTTGATTATATGTCCATTTAGCTCTGGTCATGATCTTGCGGTTCATGGGTTCGAGCTGTGGTGACAGATTAGAGCCTGGAGCCTGCTTCAGATTCTCTCTCCCCTCCCCTCCCTTCTCAACTCTCCTCTCCTCTCCTCTCCTCTTCTCTCTTTCTCTCCTCCTCTCTGCCCCTCTCCCACTCACACTCTGTCTCTCTACCAAAAATAAATAAACATTAAAAGAAAAAACAACCTGCTATACTCAGAGCCTCCTTCCTTTCTTTTTCTCTGTGCTTGCAACAAAAAAATGATACCGGGAAGGAGCTTCAAAATTCACAGACCTGTTGAATTCTAATTCCACCAATTGTTAGCTATGGGCTCCACCTTTCCAAACCTCTTCTGAAAAGCAAGGGGTCAAATACCTCCTTCACTGGGCTTTCATGAATACTAAATGAAACAGGAACTTTAATATTTGCCAGTCCCCTGGGTGCCTGGGTGGCTTAATTCATTAAGCGTATAAGCAACTGACTTTTGGTTTTGGCTCAGGTCATGATCTCATGGTTCATGAGTTTGAACCCCACATTGGGCTCTGGGCTGACAGCGTGGAGCCTGCTTGGGATTCGCTGTCTCTGTCTCTCTCTGCCTCTCCCCTGCCTGCTCTCTATCTCTCTCTCCCAAAATAAATAAATGTTTAAAAAAGTTTTGCCCAGTGACTGATACATGCTGGCTTATTGAAAAATGACAACTGTTGCAAGTAGTATTTCTTAGTTCTCAAAATAGAAGTCCTTGAGTAGGATTATTTTTATTTTAGTAGACAGATAAGCAGTAATTGGCCAGTTCCAAGGCATCTGACTCAGCCCAGTGCATTTTTCATTTTTTACTTTTTCTCAATTTCCTTGCACCCAGCCATTCCCCAGGGATTATGTCGCTTTCCAGAACATGTGGCTTGTAGCTCTTTTAAATCATATATTTCTACCCATATAGCAAACATGGTTCTGCATCTTCCTCCATTGGATTTAAGGATCCTACGCTTCTCCAAAGGCTAAGCATAGTGCTGAGACTAGAGCCAAGGCCTCAAACTGCAGCCATTAAATAGTGAACAGGGAAAATAATAAAGAAAGAATTCTTTGAACCAACATATGCAACTAGTCAACAAATATTTATTGAACAGTTCTTAAAACCTGATAATATAGTCATGGAAAAGGGAGAAGGATCCTTTATCCCATAGATTGTATGGAGTAGTTACCAAAGCCAATGTTACAAATGAACTGAGCAACCCATTTTTCAAACATAATATTTTTTAAAATGCCCGTAGCAAATACTGGTGATATGGAAAACAGCCAGAACCCACACACCCTCCTGGTACAAATGTAAAATGGCCCAGCCCCTTTGGAAAGCTTCAGGCATTTTTGATAAAGTTAGACATATAACTGAAAATGATCTATTTCATTTTGCACAGTTACCCAACATAAACGAAATCATGAGTCCACACAAAAATTGTATACAAATGCTCCTAATAGCCACCAACTGGAAACCACCCAAACATGTGTCAGAATATGAATAGATAGATAAAATGTGGTATATCCGTCCAATGGAATACCATTCCACAATAAGCAACATGTTACTTATAAATGCAACATGGATGATTCTCAAAATTATGTGAGCAAAGGAAGTAAAACATGCAATAGAATATGCTGCATGTTCCCACCTACATAAAACGCAAACAAATCTACAGTAGTAAACAAATCACTTGTTTACTTTGGGGTGGGACAGAGCATGGAATGAGCTACACAAGAGCATGAGGAATGTTTGGGGGAGTTTTATGGACTGAATTTTGTCCCCTTAAAATTTATATGTCAAAGTCCTAACTCTCCTACAGAATGTGACTGTATCTGGAAATAGGGTTTTTAAAGAGGCAATAAGCTAAAATGAGGTCATTAGGGTGGGTCCTAGTCCAATATGATTGTTACCTTTATAAGAAGAGGGGATTAGGACACAGACACTCACAGATAAAAGGCCAGGTGAAGATACACGGAAAAGACAACCCATCCACGAACCAACGAGAGATGCCTCCGAAGGAACCAATCTCACCAGCGCCTTGATCTCCGGACTTCCAGACTCCAGAATTGTGAGTAAATAAATTTCTGCTGTTCAAATCACCCAGTCAGTGATGGCAACCCTAGCAAGCTAATGTAAAGGTTAACAGAAATGCTTTCTATCTTAATTGCAGTGGTGGCTTTATGAGTTTATACATTTGTCAGAACTCCTCAGATTGTACCTGTTAAACAGAGGCAGTTTATTTTACACAAATTATTTCTCAGTAAATCAAAAAGGAAAGGGAAAAAATAACAGAGATGTGTCAGTGGAATTCAATGTGGGGAAAGTTAGGGACAATCTTTGTATCAAATTGTATGTGAACAACTGAGTATCAATACCTAAATCCTTTCCTCACTCCATACAGCTTCTAGAAGAAAACAAATGAGGACATCTTTACAACCTTGGAACAGACAGAACTTTCTTATATGGACACAGAAAGCTCTAACCATAAATGAAGACATTTATAAATTGAACTTCAAGGGGTATTAAAAACTTCTGCTCATCAAAAGACACTATTAAACATGAATATACATTCTACAGACTGGGGAAAATATTTGCAATGCCTGTATCTGTCAAATAATTCATTTCCGGAATAGATAAAGAACTTTTAAAAGTCAACGCTATAGAGACAAAGAGTCCAATTCAAAAACAAACAGAAGATGTGAACACACTATGAACAAAATAAGACATGCAAATGGTCATAGAAAAGATTACCAACTTCATTAATAACACGGGAAATACAAATTAAGATCACAAGATACAATTTCATTTGATTTAACTCATAGTGGCTAAAAAGGTTGAAAATACTAAATGTTGGTAAAAAGATGAATCTATAGTGATAGAAATCACGCGATGATTGTCTTTGGGATAAGGGAGTTATTGACTGGAAATTTCTGGAAATGTTTTATATTTTGATTGGGATGATAGGTACATACATGTATATAACCGTCAAAACTCACAGAACCAAACTCTCAAAATATATGCATGTTATTGAACGTAACTAATTCCATGAGTTAAAACAATGAATCAAATATTTTTGAAGCCCTAATTCTCAGTAGCTCTACAACCTTGGGGAGTTTCCTTAACCTCTCAGGGACCAGCTAGCCCAGGCCAAATTGGGCAAATTAGGCTAGGGGCACCTGGGTAGCTCAGTCAGTTAACTGTCCGACTCTTGATTTCAGCTCAGGTCATGATCTCATGGTCATGAGATAGAGCCCTGTGTGTGACTCCATGTGGGACTTGGGGCCTGTTTAAGATTCTCTCTCTTTCTCTCTCTGCTCCTCCCCACCGTCAAAACAAACAAACAAACAAACAAACAAACAAACAAATGTTAGACTAGGGCCAGGCACATATTAGGTACTCAATTAATGTTAACCATTTCCAATTAACCATTCAGCATCTAGACTTGTAAAGGGTCAAGGCGATTAGGAGTGACAGCCAGTATGGTTTATATAACAGTAAACTATGTAATAAAATTATTTTCCCTTAAAAAAAGACACCTTTACTTCTTCAGTGATTTTCCCTTGTAGCCTTTGGAGACAATGTCTATAACTTTTCATAGGCTCATGCTAGCCACTGTCAATCAAAAGACTAACCAGCTCTATGGCTTTGAATTGGTTATTTCCATTCACCATCAGGCTACAGAATTCCTGAAGTCATGGACTGTTTCCAACTTACATCTACATGCTTTGCTATGCATGGCAAAACATAGTGAATACTCAAAAATACTGTAATTGAATCAGGCTTTTCATATCTGTAAAGTTATAAAACTGAAAGATGTGTGTTTCCTAAAGTTGTTTTGTGTTTTCTTTTAAAACAGAACACAGTCCTTAAATGAAATGGTCTATAGAACACAAAAGTGTAAAACAAATAAAGTAGGCCCACTGTGTTGCAGAAGATGGATGGGTCCTCAAAATGCTTGCCAGCTGCCTCTTCCCTCTTTGTCATGTGTGACATCCTTAAAGAACCTCCCCACATAGGAAAATTTAAGATCCTAAGAGTCTCTTGCAATAAATCATGGGTAGGCTCCAGGAAGAGTTTGCGGTGGGGGGGTGGGGGGAAGAATCTGACAGAAGATGGCTGAATGAAATCCTTTAAAGACTATTAATTCTTTTCTTTTCTTTGATGTGACACGTATTCGTTATGACTAATATATATGTTTATTAGAAGATATATATTACTCTCTGGAAGAAAGATGGCAGAGAAATAGGGGGATCCAGGCTTCCCGCTGGCATCTCTCAAACAAAGAAGGTCTGAAGCCAAAGGACTCTGAACCGCGAGAGTCTGGGAGGAAAGGAGACAGAGTCTACTAGGAAGACTGCCTCATAGGTGCATGATTGCAAACTGGGGAAGATAAAAATGGGCTGGGACACAGAGGCGTGGAGGGGAGGATCCCCTTCTGCTGAGAGACAAAGGGAAGAAAAAGAACAGCTGGGGAAGTGTAGTACTGGATCTGGACAAGAGAAAAACCTTGCTGGGGGACAAAAGAAGTTCCCTCTGGGTTAGATGGTACCCCAGGGGTGCAGCCAGGATCAGGAAGAATCGATTCCTTGCTCTGAAGTGGCTGGTACTTGAGATTACATTTTGGGCGGCATCATTAATGTGCACAGAGTGAGAGCTTGGAATGCGGCTGGACTTGGATCACCTTGGCCCATCTTGGCTGCGCCCACAGAACAGTCAAAGCAGATCCAAAGGACTGTTTTGGGACACCTGGTTCAAGGAGAAGGGACTGGGGGGTTGCCATTTTTCTCCCCACAACCACCAAGGTGGGGTCTCAGGGATTGGCCCCAGGGACCCACAGTGGAGGCAGGACCTGCCAACACCAAACCACACCCATCTGCGCTGGGGAGCTGCTGGGAGCCTGTAGATGCTACAGAAACAGATGATACCTCCCCCAAGACCAGCACGCTGCATTGCCATGATTAACTCTAGATCAGTTCTTACTATTCAGATATATTCTCCCTTCTCTCATTCTTATCTCTCCCCTCCTCTGGGCTGGTTATTCTCATTATAGGTTTGGTTAAACAGACATATTTAATTCATCCTCCTGATGTGTGCTCTACACCTCCTTCTTTACCTTCTATTCTCTCACTCTAATAATAATCAGACTATATAGTTTATCTGGGTAACATTATCTTTGTTTCTTTCTCCTCATCTCCTACCCTATTCTCCTTTTTCTCTCTCTAGATTAAGCCTTTTAGTCTCTCTGCCCGGTCAATGTTCATTTTCTCTTTCTCCCCACCACTATCATTTCTCTCTTTGTATATGCTCTTCCATCAGCACTGCCTCTACCCAGCTCCTTATTTGTAGCTTAGATTTCTGGTTTTATGCTTTAAGACTTTCCATTGTTTTTTGTTTGTTTTTGTTTTTGTTTTATTATTTTTGTTGGTTTGCATGTTTGTTTGATTTGTTTGTGCATTTCTGTGTTTTTATTCCCTATTTGTTTTATTTGTTTGTCTGTCTGTTTTCCTTTCCAGGGCTGCTTCAAGGGACAAACCAAAGCACACATGGTGGAGAGTCCAAAACATCACTACAGGTGGGGAAATAAAATAACCAAAGTCACAATAAGAGAGACCAAGAGACACCCTTAAAAGACACTTCCTGAACGGCCAGGCCCTGGACAGTCTATGAGCCTCCTTTAATATAGCAGTACTCACAGGTGCAGAGCACATAACAAGCCTTTAAAACTTACGAGGGACAGAAAATTAGCCAAAATGAAGAAATGGAAGAACTCTCCTCAAAAGAAATTCCAGGAAGAAGTGAATCTAAAGAAATAATCAAAACAGATATAAGCAACATAACTGAACAAGAATTTAGAACAATAGTCATAAAATTAATCACTGAGCTTGAAAAAGGCATAGAAGACAACAGACTCCACTGCTGCAGAGATCATGGATCTTAAAAATAGGTATGATGAATTAAAAAATACTATAAGTGAGGTGCATAATAAAATGGAGGCAGCCACTGCACAAACTGAAGAGGCAGAGAGGAGAATAGATGAATTAGAGGATACAATTATAGAAAAAGAGAAAGCTGAGAAAGAGAGATAAATTGTTCCAGGAGCACGAAAGGAGAATTCGAGAACTGAGTGATGCAATCGAATGGAGCAGTATCCCTATCATAGAAATTCCATAAGAAGAAGAAGAGAGAGAAAGGGGCTGAAGTGGTACTTGAACAAATTATAGCCAAGAACTTCTCCAATATGGTGAAGGAAACAGACACTGAAATCCAAGAACCACAGAGAACTCCCCTCAGATGTAACTTGAATCGATCTGCACGACATATCACATGAAACTGGCAAAATATAAGGATGAAGAGAAAATTCTGAAAGCAGCTAGGGATAAGTGGGTCTTAAAATACAAAGGTAGACACATAAGGGTGGTAGCAGACCTAACTACGGAAACTTGGCAGGCCAGAAAGGAATGGCAGGAAATCTTCAATATGATGAACAGGAAAAGTATGCAGCCAAGAATCCTTTATCCAGCAAGCCTGTCACTCAGAATAGAAGGAGAGAAAAAGGTTTTCCCAAACAAACAAAAACTGAAGGAATCCATCATCACTAAACCAGCCCTACAAGAGATCCTAAGGGGGACTCTGTGAGGGAATTGTTGCAAGGAACACAAAGTACCAGAGACACCACTACAAGCATGAATCCCACAGAGAACACAACGACTCTTAACCCATATCTTTCAATAATAATACTGAATATAAATGGACTAAATGCTCTAATCAAAAGACATAGAGTATCAGAATGGATTAAAAAAACAAGATCCATCTATTTTCTGTCTACAAGAGACTAATTTTAGACCTGAGAACACCTTCAGATTGAAAGTGAGGGCATGGAGAAGTATCTATCATGCAACCAGAAGTCAAAAGAAAGCTGGAATAGCCATACTTATATTGGACAAACGACTTTAAAGTAACGGCAGTAACAAGAGATGAAGAAGGGCATTACATAATAATTACTGGGTCTCTCCATCAGGAAGAGCTAACAATTATAATGTCTATGCACCAAATTTGGGAGCTCCCAAATACATAAAACAATCACAAACATAAGCAATCTTATTGATAAGAATGTGCTAATTGCAGGGGACTTTAATACTCCACATACAATAAGGGATAGATCAACTCGACAGAAAATCACTAACGAAACAATGGACCTGAACGACACATTGGACCAGATGGACCTGTCAGATATATTTAGAACTCTACATCCTGAAGCTATGGAATTCACTTTCTTCCAGAGTGCACATGGCACATTTTCCAAGATAGATCACATACTGGGTCGCAAAGCAGCTCTAAATAAATATAAAAGAATTGAGATCATACCATGCATGCTTTCAGATTAGAATGCTATAAAACTTGAAATAAACCACAGGAAAAAGTCTGAAAAACCTCTAAAAGCATGGATGTTAAAGATCCCCCTACTAAAGAACGAATGGCTCAACCAGGCAATTAGTGAAGAAATAAAAAAAATATGGAAACAAATAAAAATCAAAATATAACAATCCAAACTCTTTGGGAAGTAGCAAAGGCAGTCCTAAGAGGAAAATACATTGCAATCCAGGCCTATCTCAAGAAACTAGAAAAAGCGCAACTACAAAATGTATGAGCCCACCTAAAGGAACTAGAAGCAGAGCAGCAAGAACACCCTAAACCTAGCAGAAGAAGAGACATAATAAAGACCAGGGAAGAAATAAACAATATAGAATCCAAAACAACAACAACAACAACCACAACAATAGTTGAACAGATCAATGAAACCAAGAATTGAATCTCTGATGCAGATGTTATCCAGGTGAGAACAAATATCTTTCCTAACATTGCAACACATGCTGTTAGTTGTCTCTCAGTATCTCCTCTCCTTTAGGAAAATAGATTTCTTGATTTATATCTGAGCAGGTGGTACCTGGAAAAATGACTGTATTTCAAAGCTTCCCTTGCAAGTGTGGCCCTGTGATTGTTAGCCAAGGGGATATAGCAGAAATGTCCTATGCAATTTCCAGTCACCATTTTTCCTCATCCATTCCTCTACTGCCCTGTTTATAAGGTGCACATTTTACCATGAACCAAAAATTCAAAGCTATACACAGAAGAGCAATAAGACAGAAAGAAAGAGTCTGGGTTTCTGACCCTAATGTCATAACAGTCCTGAATTCCTTACCTGAGCTTTTATATAAAAAATAATAATAAACTTTCATTTTTTTTTATCATTAGTAGTTTGAACTTTCAGGCACACTCTCAAACCCAGTAGTTATTGTTACAACTATTAAATTAAATTTGTTGTAATAGTAAAGTCAAATGGAGCACACAAAGCAGTAATAATTTTCTAGTGTTATCTAAAAAGTCAAGAAGTTCTTTTTTTCTCATACATGGGGGGAGTTGAGATATAGGGAGACAAAGAAGTTTACTGGAAGACTCTAAACTCACATTATATAATTAATCTAAACTCTCATTTATAATTCATCAGAAATGACCTTATTTATAAGTTCATGAGTTTTTAAAATATCAGAAGTTGACCTCCAAAACCCAAATGTTTTAGAAAGCATTAATAATTTTGATGAAAATATTCATAAAATGTGTTATATTCCATGCCTACTTTAGTAGATTGCATTTAATATGTATGTGGTGACTTAGCTTTCTAAAAAAGAGCTACCATATAATAAATATATGCTATTTTCCAGAGGCTATAGTTGATACCACACTAACTTCATCTGCAAGTTATATAAAGCAAAGGAGGATAGGCATTCCTGTACCCATTTTTATAGATGGATAAACTAAGGCTTAGAGATGCTAACAGGCATGTTCCAGGATACATGTTTGTTAAGTAATAAAGTCACTTTATCATAAAAGCATTCATTTCTTTCTTTACTTTTTGGTCACACTTAAAAAATATATGTCATATTAATATGCATTTCCTATCGTATTGTTTTACTCTGAATATATAGTGATGTCTTTGCTAACTGCTTCAAAATGCGGTGGCCCTACTCTGAAAATGAAGAGTAATTTGTGTCTTTAGATAACTCATTTGCCTGCCTTCCTTCTCCCTCTTCCCACCTATTTCCTTACCCTCACCCCCTCCTTCTCCTCCTCCTCCTTCTCTTCCTCCTTCATAGATGCACCATGTGAAGCCTCATATTTAATGAGCAGTATGTTTATCATTTACTTCTACTATCTTGGTAGACAGGAAGTTTGTAATTAAATCTAACTCTTAAAAAAGCAAATACCAAAAGAAAGAACATGTGCGCACACACACACATAAAAAAAGACAAATACAAAGTTAAGATTCTGCTATGAAAGAGTGTGTGGACTTTTTGGAATTTACATATATATATATTACATATATTTAATTTGGAATTTACATATATATTATACAAGCATTATATACACATGTATATATACATGTATTACATATACATATACATACTGAGACCTTTTGCTTATATTCTATTTCTCTGAAAG
>CM053577.1:6357316-6407957 GCA_028646485.1 Cryptoprocta ferox | reverse complement strand
GGAAGGATGGGCAGAGACCCTCTCTCCATAAATGCTGCAATTGGCAGGTGTGGGAGAGATCAGTTATGCCTGTGGGAGAATTTATATTTTTTCATCTAAAGAAAGTTCTTAAGGAAATATAACTAGAACATGATACAGTGTTTCAATCAGATTTAGATGCAATTTATGAATATAATTTAAAAAATTTTAAATGTAATTAATAACTCAGGGACACCTGAGCAGCTCAGTTGGTTAAGCATCCAACTTCAGCTCAGGTCATGATCTCCCAGTTCATGAGTTCAATCCCTGTGTTGGGCTCTGTGCTGACAGCTCAGAGCCTGGAGCCTGCTTCAGATCCTGTGTCTCCATCTCTCTCTCTCTGCCCCTCCTCCACTCGGGCTCTGTCTTTCTCTGTCTCTCAAAAATGAATAAACATTAAATTTTTTCTCTTTTAAAGTCTTTATTTTTTTCTTAATATAAACACACTTTTCAGTTGAAATATGTGAATATTTGAATAGTTCCCTAGAGTCATTCTTTTAAACTTTTAAGTAAGAGAATGTAACATTACAGCCAAAGAGATACCACAAAATAAATACTGAATGTGACCAGAGAGTGAGTTTCTATTTATTCTGGCAAGTTAAATTTGAAGAGATTAGTACACAAAAA
The DNA here is from genome assembly GCA_028646485.1 of Cryptoprocta ferox. Classification (NCBI taxonomy): domain Eukaryota; kingdom Metazoa; phylum Chordata; class Mammalia; order Carnivora; family Eupleridae; genus Cryptoprocta; species Cryptoprocta ferox. Next base: position 6,407,312 of record CM053577.1, on the reverse strand, counting down.
ACAAATAAATATAATTGTGCTTGACTTAATGTATCTACTTTTTTAAGTTTTTATTGATTTATCTTTGAGAGAGAGGGAGAGAGAGAGAGAGAGAGAAAGGGTACATACAAGTCGGGGAGGGGAAGGCACAGAATCTGAAGCAGGCTCCAGGCTCTGATCTGTCAGCACAGAGCCCGATGCGGGGCTCGAACCATGAACGGTAAGATCATGACCTAAGCTGAAGTTGGGTGCTTGGCCGATTGAGCCACCTAGGCACCACTTAGAGCATAAACATCTTACACACCTTGAGCTCTGAACACCTAACTGCAAGTCCCAACTGCAAGATGCTTCTGTCAAAAAACAGGTGACTAAAGACTACATGAAGGGACTCACTGTTCATGTATTAATCCAGTTGTTTCTACAAATGTTTTTAAAGCAAAAAGAGAGTTATTAGGGGGTGAGTTAGAACTTAAAGAAAATAAAAGACCTCAAGAAGATGCTTTGTTCAGTCCTTACAAATATTTTTATTCCTGATTTAGATACTGTACGAATAATAATTAACTCTTTTTTGAAAGGATTTTATATGGGGCAGAAGGAAGCAGAAGAGGGAAAAAAAGTGATTTAGTGAAATCCAGTCTATCAGCAGGGGAATAATGATCATTATAAAAGTAATGGCAAAGCCATCTTCTTGCATTAGTACAAAACTGGGTTGTTTACAAAACTTTGCTACATCAAACCAACCTTGATTCTCAGTGAAATCCTGTTGATTCTATGCCCTATGGAGCTCTGAGACCCAAGCTGATTATGTGTTCATGTGTTGGGGGTAATCACAGGACTGTTCCTAAGAAAATCCTGTCCCTTCATATAAGTACTCACTTGGCTTTCATGCTTTCATATTTAGCTCCATGGGCATATCTTAAAGAGTATTGCATTTTCATGAAAGGGTATCCATTTTTTACACCAAGTTGTTTACCTTAATAACATGGATCTCCCCCTATTTTATAAAATGGAATATCTGAAGTCCTTGCTCTTGTTAGAACACGTAGCCAAAATTTTAGTAAAAGCTTGGTCCAAGGCTGGGTAGGGCTTGGTGGATCAGCTTCATTCCCCTCCATGGATAGTCAGCTTCAATAGCCCAACTACAGGAAGAACGGTTCACTTTCAACATGGCTTATTGGTATGGCTGCCAAGTTGGCGCTGAGTGTGAGCCCAGTCTGCAGTGGGTTCTTCTCAACCACGGCCTTTCTAGGGCTGATTATACCTCCTTATTGTAAGAGAGAGAAAAGAGAAGCTTCCAGTTTTTTTAGACCTACACTGAACACGGCACAATGTCATTTCCACCATATTCTTTTGGCCAAGCAGTCACAGAGCTCAGATTCACTGAAGGAGGTTGGTATTGGGAGGAGAGAGCTAGCATCATCGTACCTTTCGTCAAATTTAGGTTTGGCAATTCGCTGAATGGGAGTCTATGCCTGAGCTCCTCATCAGCACCCTTAGAAAGCTGTCTGATGCTGGCTAAGTTGGTCTTTTCCACTCCACCTCCAGCTTTTTGCTCTGCTTTCTGACAGTACAGCGCAGTTAGATTTCCTTTTATTTTTATTCAAAATGTCTGGCTGATATATTTTCTACTAAAATTCTGAAAGTATTTTAAATATGAAAAAATAGTAATGTGCTGTATCAGATATGGTTATGGAGACAAAAATAACAAAATGGCATCAATTCTAAGTGCTCTTTGATAGCCCAGTAGGATCTCTCTTGTTTTCTATCTGGGCACAGACATAAGCAGACAGTATCTGCACCCATATGAAAACTTATCAATGGCTTGCAAGTATGTAATGTAATTTCTCTGATCACTAAAGACACTCTTCAGGATTTTTCAGAATTTGAAACTATCACCACACACACTCATCTATTTCTTAAATCACATTCATTGTATGCTAATTTTAGGTCATTGTGGTCATAAATTCATTTGCCAATTTATGCACCTAATCTGTGACAGATATTTTTCTAGACTGGAGATAAAACATTGAACAAGACTTTCCCAGTTAGGAGGACAAAAGTAATTAAATAAGTAATTAACACACAGATTCTTTGAGGGTACATAGGAGGTACGCTTGATCTAGGCTATTATTTAAGCTGAGACCTGAGAGACAACTAGGAATCAGTCGGGATGAGGAAAGATCCATGAAAGAAAGAAGGATTCTGTGCAGGGAAAACAGGTCCAGACACCACCAATCCCTAGATTGATTTCTGGGATATATATTTTCAAGAAGATGATATTGATAAGTAATTCACAAATAGTTAATTACTTCTATGCAATATTCTAAGTAGCTACTACTACTATGTGATAATATGGTCCAATGAAAATAAACGATAAAAGGTAACAGTATGCAAGGTACTGATTCAAAGGGATGGGATGCCGCGATGATGAACAATGTCTTAGTACTTTTTTAATCAGACTGACTTGATTTCAAATCCTGTTGCCATCATGAGCCACATAATGATGGGGAAGTTATTCATTCAGAATATTAGTGTCTTGTGTGTGTTGTGGGAATAACAATTGTTCATACGACATCACAGGGTTTATGGTTAGGTAATAGTTAACACTCAATTATTATATACTATGCACATAGTTAATATTCAATAAATATCAAAAGTTGCTGCTAAACATCCAGAGTGTGAGAAAAATATGATCTCGAAAAAGCACCCAGTAGACAAAGATTCAGAAGATCTAAGTTCCAAATATAATTTCACTGGAGTTGAAGCTAATCATTTTAACATTTTTATGCCTCATTTTCTTATCTGTAACTTGTGGATAATCAAGTGTCAGGGCCAAATAAAATAATGAATGAGCTAACTGATGTGAAAACCCATTATCAACGATAACAGGCCATGCAGATATTAGTCAATAAAGGGACAATAGAGCTTTGTGTTTTCTTAAGACTGTCTAATCGTAGAAGGTGGTGGACTCCTATGTCTACCTCAGTTTATACAACCCCAAACATAATGCCACTTCCAAGCAGAAGAGATGCTTGATACAAAATGTTGTGGCTGCTGCTCGCATCAGCAATTAACCAGAGCAAGTGTCTATGCTTGTATTGATTATCTGATGCTGCCACATTAGTTCACAGCTGTTTAAACAGAGTATCTCAGCTGGCCTTGGAAAATTTCCCCAAGAACTGGGGCATTTCTATAGCTCATACAACATAATTTGGCATGAGGTGGCAAAAAACAAATTTCCTTCTGCTACTAAAATGTATCTCATGTCTTAAAAAGCAAGCATTTCATAACCAAATACTCAATAACATACTTTTCCCCTCTCAGAAATTATTACAAGAAAAAACATCACAGGTCTTTAAAGAAACTGCATTGTTATAAGTGAAACAACTCTCGGTCCCCTGCACTATGGCTCTGCAGAGTTTTGACACAGTCAATCGCTGCCACTATGTACTGAGAGTCCCTTCATGCAGGGTGCCATCATGCTAGATGCATTCAGTGTCAAACAGTGTGCTTATTCCTCCACATTTTCCAGTTCCCAAACTCTTCCTAAACCACAAGATGCCTTCAATTATATTACTAAGTGTTGACAGTTTTGCTGTAGGCACACCACAGTGATAGCTGGATTCAAACAGCAGTGATTTTTTTGTCCTTTTTCATAGAATTTAAACAATGGAGACAAATAAAGACTTACAGATACAGTGATTCACTTTTATGCACTCTTAACAGATTTAATTTAGGAGAACCATATGATTATCTTCATCTGTTCAAGCTCTCTTTACTAAGAATAGTCTTGCGATTGCACGGAGGGAAATTTGCTGCGGCCCAGATTAGAGGCAGTCTCAGACAGCATAATATGTGTCTGACTGTTGAGATGGTCGTGCTCATTTCAATTCAAGGCATGTAAATCTATTTGAATAACAACGTTTATTATCATGTAAAGCTTCATGGTTCCCTCTGCTGGCTTTCTATCTTGGTAATTATGACTGGAACTGGACCATGCTTATTGAATGAGATAAGAAGTTTATTAGATTGCAAGTGAATGCCCAGAGACTCTTGTCATCATATAAACATTAGTTAGTTCTCAAAATAAAACTCCGTGAATAACGCATCATATTTTGGTGTGTACTGTACTATTGTAAATCCCCAAGTGGGGCTGAAGTCAGCCAGCTACCACTTCTCAAGAAGGGTATACGTAGGGCATGGTTAAAACTATAAAGGGATCATAGCTTAACTGATTTTTCTATTGTGGGTGTAATTAACTGTCCAAGAAGGGGTGTCAATAGGGGTGATATCTTGGCCAGTCCACAAGGTTACATACTACTCTGTGGTATGGGTGATCTGTGCTTGTAGGACTTAAAGACAGTGAGGAAAATCACTTCTCAAGCATCCTAAAAGGCAGTGAAATAGGAAAGAGCTCCGGCAGTCAGGCATTAGACAGAGATGTAACGAGCAGGCCTCTAGTTGTACCCTGAACCCAATGGTGCCACTGTGTATTTACGGAGCAGGTATTTCACCTGGAGCATCAGCATGTGGGCAGGCGGTTTATTCTTTCCCACACTCACCTTTTAGAGCCACAGAGAGCAAGGCCTTCTTAACAACAAGTAAGCACGAATCCCCAAAACCAAGAAACCAAAAATGATTCTTGGCCAAAAGAAATATCAGATGTGTCCTTGGATGCACTGGCAAAGCCATTTTTTAAGCAGCGACCAGTTTAATATGCATTGACCATTTGTTCTAGTCCATACATTTTCTTCCAAGCCTTCTCACTTCGAGATACTTCTATGATTCCCTTTCCTCCCTTTTCTCTTTCTATTGGGACTCTGTTATCATCAGGGTCCATTCACTGAGAAAAATCGCTCCAGCCTATTTATTTGTGGGCTAATGAGAAATGAGAGAAAAAGTCTTAATTCTAAGTTAAATTAAATTTGCAGTTATCTGAACTTTTTTCAGGACTAATTCAAACTGACTGCAGTTCACACCAAAAGTAAGTGCAGTTTTCCTACACCTATGTGTAAGAATCACCCCCGCCCATTATTTCATCACCTTCCTCCCCTTTAGCTCAACATTTTGACATAATAAAACGAACATGTCTAAATGTCTTTTTGTGTGTGTGTGTATTCCTTTCATCAAGTGAAATATGAAAGACTATTGTTGAAGAACAACTTCAATCTTGGTTACAAATCATTTTAATTTATTATTTTATTTTTATTAAAAATGTTTTAAATGTTTTTAAATGCTTTATTTATTTTTAAAGGACAGAGCACAAGCTGGGGGTGGGGGGACACAGAGAGAGAGGGACAGAAGATCCAAAGCGGGCTCTGTGCTGAGAGCAGCAAGCCCGATGTGGGGCTTAAACTCAAGACCTGCGAGATCATAACCTGAGCCGAAGTAGGACACTCAACCGACTGAGCCACCCAGGTGCTCCTTTAATTATTTTTAATGTTTATTTATTTTTGAGAGAGAGAGAGAGACAGAGTGTGAGTTGGGGAGAAGCAGAGAGAGAGAAAGGCACAGAATCTGAAATAGGCTCCAGGCTCTGAGCTATCAGCACAGAGCCCGTTGCCAGCTTTGAACTCATGAACTGTGAGATCATGACCTGAGCCAAAGTCAAGAGTCAGAGGCTTAACTAACTGAGCCATCCAGGTGCCCCAATCCTTTTAATTCTCTAATTCTATTCTTTTGAAATAGTACTTTTATGGGAATATTTTTTTAAGTTTATTTATTTATTTTTGAGGGGTGGGGAGAGCACACAAGTAGGGTAGGGGCAGAGAGAGAGAGGGAGAGAGAGAGAGAGAGAGAGAGAGAGAGAGAGAGAGAGAGAGAGAGAATCTCAAGCAGACTCTTCACTGTCAGCACAGAGTCAATGTAGGGCTCAAACTCATGAACTGTGAGATGACAACCCTAGCCAAAGTCAGAGGCTTAACTGACTGAGCCACCCAGCTGCCCTCTAGGGGAACACCTTTATCTCCCTACATTCTTGTCTTTGCTCAGAGAACTGGACTCCTGCTTTCCTCTCGATGCCCCCCTCCCCATTCATGCACCCAACAGTCCACATGCTGTTTCTGTGAGGAGTTGTGTAGTTTCACCCAGTGGGAAAAAAGTGGGCAAAGGACTGCGGCTACAAGTATGCCCTGCGTTCCCCAGACTAGCTTCATCGGGAACGCAGCATGGATGGATGTCTGTTGATTCAACATCCATTTCTCCATTGGTTCAAAATCTAAAGGAGAGAGGGATACTATGAATTGACTTTCTTAAAATCTCAATGTCAACTACAGCAACTGTTTCCGATGAACACAGCTGTGTTGAAAACATCATCGTCCCTCCGCACGCTAGACCCATTTGAAGGCTGTTCTTTGGTTTGAGATGTCATCAAAGCTTGGCTTTTCCTCTGGTCCCGACATGAACCTATCACATATCTCGCCAGTCCCACTAGCTGCAAAACCACTCGTCTGCCTGTTTTCATCCCCAGCATTCAAAAGCTCCACTTCAGGACACCCTACAGGATTTCCACTGCCCCGGGGGCGGGGGGGTTGCCAAGGCGTTCTGCTCATTCTCTCATGAAACAAAATTAATGCAAGTAAAATAGATAGAGCTGGCCAAGGACTCTTGTCAGTTAGTTGGGATAATCAATCAGCTCAACATTCCTTCAAAACAGCCCCCCACTTCCCTATTTACCAATAACTCTTCCATGAATTACAAGCTTTTAACAAAAATGAAAAATCCAGGATGGTTTATGAGGAGGAAAACAAATAAGAGTTTGCTTTAAAATATTTGTTCTCTACTCACAAGACTATTTGTTTATATTAATTTGAATCTATATGAGGTCCCTGTTGTTTTGTTAACACCTCAAACCGGCTCCATTTAAAAATACATAGTATCAGCCAACAGGTCAAGTGTTCTGGCTTCTGATACTCAGTATTCTCTTGTTTTTCACAGTTACAAATCTCATGATTTTAGGACAGGGGCACAATTTGTTCAAATGCATTCCATAGCTTAGAACTATTGATTCGGTTTCTTGAAACGAGTGTGCCAACTAGAGACATGTTCATGCTTGATTTCCATACATGCCGCATTAAGAAACTTATTCACAGAAGTGAATTGTGATGGGAATCAAACTCAGGAATAAAAAGACAAAGGAAAATGCACAGGATGGTTCTCACCCAAAATCACACTCTGGTTTAAGGAAATATTTTCTCAAAACCATGTTACTTAATTCTAGCTAATTCAGATCACATCTGCCATCATGTTATCCAAGGCCAAGAAAAATAGTAATATTTTAACTGAAACTTAGTGTCAAACTTTTCCAAGTTTTATAATGAGTCCACTTCCCTGGACTACTTGGCATGGTCTCTGCCATTGTACCTCAAAATAACTCAGCACAGGTGAGCTATTGTGGGCAATGACATTCATCCTGGCAACGGCAAATGTATCAGAAATAAATATTTGTGCCTAAAAACCCGTAAACTTACAAAAAAAGATTTCAGTTTTTCCTGTGTGAATGAGATAGGGCAGTTATAACCAGGAAATGTCAAATGGAAAGAATACTGTTATTGTACAAGTTTCCAAATTAAGACTTGACAGAAAAATAGAGCAAGATCTGACTTGAAAGACTCATAACCAGACCCACCCCACCCCACCCCCTTTCTCTCCTGTCTTCACAGAAAGTCACAAAGCCAGGTGTGACTTAACCTTCCCTGGAAAGCAGAGGCCGGCAGACTGAGGATCGTGAGCTCTGACAGCTCATGTCCTGATGACCATGAAGGAGATGGAAAAGCAAATGTGAAAGTCACAAAACTCAGTACTCAGCCCACTTGGCAAGGCAGAAGGAGCCGTTCACGCACAGTTAACCCCTGACTGCGTCATTCCATTGGAACAAGGTCAAATAGAAGGTTCAAGGGAATATAAATGCACATCTAAGATCACAAGAAATGGCACTCAAGGAAAGTGGCTTCTCATTCACCAAGTCCTGTCCTCTCGACATTTGTTGAATTTGTGTCCTTCTCCTTAGCCCCAAAGCCATAAACTTATTTTGAGACCTCATACTCTCTTTTGGATGATCGAAATGGCATATTAATGAATGTCCTTCTTTCCATCTCAGCTCCCTCACATGTTTTCTCCACACAACTGCCAGTGGGATATTTCTGAACAAAAATGAGAACCTGACCATCTCCTCTTAACACCCCCAGCGGTCCCACCCCATGCTCAGGACAGTCTGCATTCCTGGTTTCCTAACATGGCTCATGAAGCCGTTTCTGACCTGCCCGCTTCCCTCCTCCCCCAGCCTCTCAGCTGACTTTCTAGCCATCACCTGCATGTGAACCCACAGGTGCACACACAAGGAAATAGAGTTATGTATTCTTTTCAATCCTCCTGGAACTTTTCTCTGCTTAGAAAATCCTTTGATTTTCCAGTCTTCATCATTTGGGAGGTCTTAGGATATGCTTGGTGATAATGATGTCTTTATACAGCCAGGATAATGTTGCGTTTGAGTTCTATTTATTGGAAAACACATTTTTGTATTTCCTTCCCAAATATTCCTCTTTACCCACTCTCTGCTATTGTCTATTTCAGGTACATATATCTTAAGGTGTAGGGTGTCACCTTTCTGCTTTCCTGCTTGAAATCTTCCAGCAACTGCGTTCTCCTAGGATTCTTCCCCGGCTATCAAGGCTGATGGAAACAAAAGCTTCTGCATCAAATAAAGGTGCATAATAATGGCTACCATCTGAAAGGTTTATTAGAATCTAGAGATTCAAGTGATTTCTAACACAGCATGTAATAGAAAAATATGACTATAGAACAAAAGTACCTGAGTTCAAGACTTGCTATTTTACATACTAAGTTGTGACCTTTGGCAAGTCATTTAAATTCTATAACACTCTGATTTCTCCAGGTGTAATGTAAGAATTCCATCAGCTTTCTCTATTTGGCAAATTTGTTGTGAGGCTAAAACAGCTACAAAACCATACAAAAAGTGCCTTTCTACCTATAAAACAATGTGCAGTCATAGTTATTATTTTTCCTTGCATTAAGACATACCATTTGAATCTTGAACAACAACTACATTATTAGAGTAGCAGGCACGATGCTTTTTACTGTAATTGATAATTTTTAACTTTCAAAAAGAGAAATAATTTTTTTTTCAGATTATGAACCAAATGTGTCTTCCTGCCTAGTAACTGAATTTCACATCTCCTTCATAGAGACCCAACATGTCTTTTTAGAAATTAAAAATAGTCACAATCCACTTATTGTTAATTTGATGCTGGAGAGCTATTGAGAGAAAACACACACACACACACACACACACACACACACACACACAATACCATTACTGTCTTTTACCTTAAGAACTATTTATATTTCAGGTTAAAGAAAGTCTGACATATTCCACTAAAAGCACCTGCAACAGAAATCTGCAATCTATGTATGAAGTGATATCATGTAAAAAATACAGAAGTTGGTATGTCTTCACTTCTCTGAGATTTAATATTAACAATTAATGGTTACTAAAAGTGTTATTTGTCCAGGAATGGTGAGAATCTTATCATAATTGAAAATTTTAAAAGAATTAAAATAATGAGGAAAGTACAGTAAAATTACAATAATAACAGAAGTGATAATTATGATATCCATTTAATTCTTCAAAGGGATCAAATCCATTAAACACATATATTCATATTATCCAAAAATATTCATATTATCCAAAATATATGAATGGTTAGGTCAAACTTCTCTTCCCAAATTTATAATATATTATTTTTTAATGTTCTATTTATTTTTGAGAGAGTACGAGCAGGGGCGGGGAGACATGGAATCCCAAGCAGGGCTCCAGGCGCCAGGCTCTGAGCTGTCAGTATAGAGCCCGACGCGGGGCTCAAACTCCTGAACCACAAGATCATGACCTGAGCCGAAGTTGGACACTTAACCGACTGAGCCACCCAGGCACTCCTAGAATATATTATAACATGTCCTCTAAATCATAGCATCTCTTTAAATTCTGCTTAAAGTTTGTTCACTGCCCAGTCATGTATTGGAAAGGCAGTTACAGGGTGTCAACAACCGTAGAGTGAGCCTTTAGCAGAAACTGTAGAGAGAGTCCAGGGCAGTGCCAAAGATCCGGGTTGCTGGTGTTTTAAAACTAGGCCATGGGAAATCGTTTCTTCATGTGTAGGGAAATTCAAGAAACTGTGGCTGTTGCAGGCCGATATCCATCTGGAGTGATCTGAGAGATATCTAAGAGCCTGCCACTCTGCGTTGGGTATCATTGTTCAGTGTTACTTGGATATTAAGGCTAGAATTGTCATGAAGATCCAAAAATCATGATAATGAATAAATTCATGAGTGTAATGTGACAGTTGTGTTATATTGCTGGCAGTAGCTATGTAGATAACCTCAGATTTCCCAGGGTTCTTTATGATTTTAGAAATGTAACTTACACGAATGCTATATTCAGTGAAAGCACGCATTAATCAGTTATCCTGCATTGTGTTACTAAGTGGAGTATATTACACCATAGGTGCAGACAGCATTGCACCTCGGTGGTGCCTATTAAAAAATTTAAGCAAGGCTTAATTATAAGTCAGAAGATCCTGATTCAGTAGTAATATGTAAGGGCACACCTAGCATAAAATATTTGAATCTGTGGACTGTCAGATAGCCTGGATTTACTGCCACTAAACTAAACTCCACCTAATATGAGAATAGGGTCTCCAGAATCCATTTGTTTCTTTCAAGGTCTAAGGCAACACATTATTCTATCATCACTCATTGCTATGTTAGGACAGACTAGCCAATCAGTGTCCTTTGGAAATGCACCTGAGCACACACAGTCCTCCTGTGGTAAGCCTGAGGGAGTAGGGACCCAGATATCTCCAAGGACAAATCCAGATGGGACACAGGGGAGTGGCCTTAAAAACCCATGATGACCAAAAGGTCACCAGATGTATGGGATGTGGGGGAGGGAGGGGAAGAAGGAGATCAAGAGATCCTCCCTAAAGCACCAAGGCAAGCCTGCAAAAAAACAAAAAACAAAAAAACAAAAAACAAAAAATAAAACTATAATAACTCTAGATTAAATCCTATTATGTTGTTTAAATGGAGGCTGAGAATAAGGCATTGGCCCCAAATACAAAAACAGAGAGAGGTAAAATTAAGGGGTCGATTACATTACAGATCTTCTGATCCCAAGGTATTATTATGAATTACATTAATTTATATTAACTTATAGCCATCAATCTACATATGATTTTAAATAAGCAATACATATGTGATTATTTAGGCTTTCAAACATCTATCCTGCATCTACTATGTGCTAAGTTCTGGGTTAACCGCTAGAGATCAGAGATGACAAAGGTTCAGTATCACACTTAAATATCTCATAATTAAGTGGAGGGAGTAAAGATACCAAACATTTGACAAAGGAATGTATAAGATATTAAGGGAGCTCAAATAATGGAGAGATCAATTATAATTTCGTTTCAAACTTGAATAACTGTGCAAAATACCCTTACCAATGAGTGTGGGTGGGGGAAGGGGAGTTAAATCTTTTTTTCCATTTATTCTCAACTTTAAACTGGTCAAATTCCAATAAAATAAGGATTTGATGTAAGTTACATTTTTTAAATTGTTGAATAGTTGGATTAAATGGTTGATCAGTGGAGGCCAGGAATATCTTCATCTCATTGCTTTCATTACTGCCCACTCCAATTTAAGGATATTTTTGTAAGAGAATTGTACCTATGCTTAAAAAAGTATTTTCAGTCTCAGAACTGAGAGATTTTATTGCCTATAAAAGTGACTGAGGGAGAAAGAAAAAGAACATACAGTGATAAAGTGATTTTTTAAAAAAATGTTTTATTATTTATTTTTGAGAGACAGAGAGAGAGAGAGAGAGAGAGAGAGCACAAGCAGGGGAGGGGCAGAGAGAGAGGGAGACACAGAATCTGAAGCAGGCTCCAGGCTCTGAGCTGTCAGCACAGAGCCCAATGTAGGACTTAAATTCATGAACCAGGAGATCAAGACCTGAGCTGAAGTTGGATACTTAACCAACTGAGTCACCCAGGTGACCTTAAACTGATTTTTAAAATAAAGTTACATAGTCACATAACAGTGCCAATGGAGATAGCATCACCACTCTATGCTATCCCTCTAATAATGTTACCTGTTGAAGGCTCCACTGAAGCCCTTATGTTATTTTGAGTATTTGTACTAGTCACACAACAAGTAAGTGGAGTGAATTCACAATTAAGGCACATGCCCTTCTCTTTTAAAATAATTATACTCTTTCATTATCCTACTTAAAACTTCCTCTTTAGAGAAGCTTTCTTCCTAATGTTTACAATGAACTCAGACTAGTTGTTATTACACTATCTTAAATTTTTAATGAGTTCATAACTAGTGTGGGCGCCTCTAAAAATGTAGATCCTCTGAGTGCATGAAAAGGCTCTTTATTTTTTTAATTTTGTATGTTTCTTTTTGTGACAGAGAGAGAGATACGCAGAGTGTGAGTGGGAGAGAGGCAGAGACAGAGGGAGACACGGAAGCCGAAGCATGCTCCAGGCTCTGAGCGGTCAACACAGAGCCCAACGCAGGGCTTGAACCTACCAACTGTGGGATCATGACTTGAGCTGAAGTGGGATGCTTAACTGACTGAGCCACCCAGACACCCCCGAAAAGGCTCTTTATGACACAAGATCTAGCTTCTTAGAAATCAGGGTAACCTAGGGATAGCAGTTTTTTTTTTTTAAGAAAATAAACAATCTTTTTCAGAGCACAGAACATTCCATGACACACGAAGGGGTTCTGAGCTAGCACCCTTCTCACCAATGGAAAGGAAAAAAGAGGAAGAGACGGATGAGGGGAAACAGTGGCTCTTACCATAGCAGCAACGTCAGCACTACAAAATACAATCTTTAAATGTGTGTTAAGTTTTCAAATACTTATCAGCTGATAAGAATGGTGCCACTCAGAATCAGATATTGAGGATGAAGACTAAATCCCTGGCCAAAAATCAGCACCTCTGGGAGAAGCTGGCCTGCCTTACAGAAGGGTGGTTGAGGTGGGTGAAAGGGACACACAGAAGTGGATCTGAGCAGCTTTTACAGTACTTCTCTTCTGTAGCATCTATATCTCAATCTTAACTGCAACATTATTTATGCCTTCCCTGTGGGAAGTTATCTCTTCAGATAGAACGTAAGCTCCTTGAGACAAGGGATCTTTTCTGAATCTCATTGACTGCTGTGCATAAAATTTGGGCTTAATGCATATTTGTTGAATGAAACACATGATTATTTGGAGGATTCTTGAGTGAAATTCAAGCCTAAATTGAGATGAAAAATATGAAAATGCCTGGAAAGGAGTATGAACTATAAACAGCAAGTAATATGCCATAAGATTCCCAATTGGATGCTTCACCTAACCAGTCTTACTTCCTTGAGGAAGCACATTTTCTAAGATTCCAGAGATGGCCAAGTGTTCAAATCACCATTGAGGTAGGCCTGGGAAACACAAAAAGACAATTTTTTGATCATTTGTTTTGGTTGCATTTATTTTAATATAAGTACCACTTTTCTTTTATGGGTAGACTCTCTGATTTCATGGTAGTAGAAAATGCTTCAAATGGAAATGCACCTATTGGCAACACAGTGACTAAAATTATATTATGATGTGAAAATAAATCCTATCAGAAACATTCTTAAAAATTCAATTTTAATGCAAGAGATAGGAATAAGAGATAAGGAAAAGAAAGTAGAAAGAGAAATCAAATATACATTTGAACTTTGTGAAAATAGGTTTGGAGCTACAGAAGGGATTTTTACTTTGTTTAAACTCAGTCGAGAAATGAGCACTTACTCATGCTGGGGGCACTGAGCTTTACAATTAAATGAACCATGCTAAGTACCTCAAGGTACTTATAGACCAAATTCTAGACTAGAATAGCTCAAAAGAAGTAAGCAGACCACAGACTTCCAGTCTCTTACCCCCAGGAGACTCTGATATTCCTCTGAGTTAAGGGTCAGGGATTAAAATACAGAGGTGGAAGGAAAATGCAAAATGGGGGAACACGGGGGATGCATTCTAGTACTGGTCCTTAAACTGTCCTACATCAGTGGGGACCTTTAGAGAGGCCACAGTGTTAACTGTATTCTCATAATTCAGGAAGTAATTGGGCAGAGAAAAAAATAGGCACTGTGTATCTGAACACCAATTGCAATTCCAAGAAGGTAAAAACCCCAAAAGAGTATCCAAGGATTCCAGGCATATTTTGGAATCTTTGGATACTGTTTCGAATCCTTGGATACAAGAAGAAACTTGTTTCTCTCATTCAGTAGAAAGCTACAAACTAATAATACTTAATAGTATTTATTGGGAAAAAATAAATTAGCTTAGTAAAATTATGTGTACGTTTGTTTAGGAAAAGCCTTGAACAAAGAGGTTGAATTTTAGGTGCTGATAATTCAATCGTAAAACAGATAAGATTATGCCAACAAATTGAATAACCAAATGAAATACACACATTTGAGAAAGACACAAACAACTGGAATTCATTCAAGAAGATGTATAAAGTCCGAAGAGAGCTGTAACATACTGTGAATGTGAACATACTGAATTAGTAGTTTGAAAACTCCTAGAAAAAAAGGAGGCCCAGGCCCTGATGGATTCACTGGTAAATTCAATCAAATATTCAACTGATTTTGAACAAGGGGTCCAAGAAATTCAAGGGCAAAAGAATAACATCCTCAACAAATGACAGTAGGACAACTTAATATCCATATGCAAAAGGATAAAGTTGAACCCCTACTTCACACTACATATAGAAATTAAGTCAGATGGATCAGAAGCCTGCATGTTAGGGGTAAAACTATAAATTGCTTTCTTAAAAGAAAATTTAGGAGTATTATGACTTTGGATTTGGGAATAGTTTCTTAGATATGACACCAAATGAAGAATCGAACGGAAAAAAGAAAACAGCGATGGACTGAACTTCAACTTTTGTGTTTCAAGAACACACCAATAAAGTGAAAAGGTGACCCACCAATGAGAGAAAATACTTGCAAATCACATGTCTCATAAGGAATTTGTATCCAGGATATATGAAGAACTCATACAACTCAACAAAAAGAAGGCAGATAAACCAATCTTTTAAAAATATACATTTCTACAAAGAAGATATGCAAATGGCCAATAAGCATCTAGAGAAATGTCCGGCAGTGTTATTCATTAGGGAAATGCCAGTCACAACCACAAGATATTACTACTGACCTATTAGACTGGCTAAAATTAAAAGCACACAAACATTGAATGTTGGAAGGAAGGTGGATTTCTGCTGGCAGAAATGTAAATTGGTGTAGCCACTTTGGCACACTTATGCCCACAAGAAACCTTGTACAAGGTTGTGTACAGAAGCATTAATCATAATAGTCAAAGAGTAGAAGGAACCCATATGTGCATCAACTGATGAATACACAAGATGCAGCATATCCACACGATGTAATATTATTTGGCAATAAAATGGAATGAGGTACTACTGATTCTTGGAACAAACACGCATGAACTTTGAAACACTGTGCTAAATGAAAACATGCAATTACAAAGGGCCACAAATTACATGTTTCCATTTCACAAAATACCCAAAATAGGCAAGTCCAGAGAGATAGAAGGTGGATTAATGGCAGCCAGGCATGGAGAGAAGGAAGAGATGGGAAGGGGGATATGAAGTGCCTGCTAATGGGTACAGATTTTCTCCTCAAGGTGATGAACATGTTCTAAAATGAGGTGGTGTTGATGGCTCCACAAATCTGTGAGTAGATGTAAAAATGCTGAATTGAACACTTATAGTTTGACATTGAAAAATTTCAAACATACACTGAATTAGAATATACATCAAGCCCCCAGTATTTATGACCCAGCTTCAGCATTCAAATCAATATTCTGACAATCTTACTGTGTACTAGATAATATTAAAAGATTATCATTAACTTCATTAGATATGTTAGATATGATAATGCATGGTATTATATTATAATATATTAATAGCATTGCCATAATATTAATAATAATAAAACTATATTTTATATACTTATATAATATAATTGTATTATTATATGAAATATACATTTATAATAAGAATGCAGAACTCATGTCTAGAGGTAAGGGCGTATTACATTTTGTATACTTTCTATACGTTGTTACTATGTTGGAATAAAAAAAAGTAATAGTGAATTAGTAAAAGTAACAACTGGCCAATTGAAATTTATTTCTAGGAAAAAATATATATATTATTTAAAAATATTTGTCTTAATTAGTATTAGAGAGAAGTATTCTGGAGCTTCTATAGACTCTACCTCACAGTCTAGGGTCCAAACATGATTACCTACATCCTCTTAGTGGTAGAAAATAGTAGCTGGAATTAAAAGGAAATAAATCAGGCAATAGCATTACTGAAGATGTAAGTGGTTTGGTTTACATTCCACTTGCTTGTGCCTATACATTATCCATTGAACTCAATATAGAAAAGAGAGAAATTTTCTCTATTTTCTAATTTTAAAGCCAGTGATTTTTCTTTCCAGTCAATTCTAAATAGAGAACATCACAAAAGTTCTATCTATATGATTATATTACTTACGTACCATTGACATATACTGGGATATATTATGTCTCCTTAAGACCTATTTAAAATATCTCTTAAACACCTCTTGAAAAATATATCTTCTTAGAAATATCCCACTTTGTTAAAAATTTCTTCATTTCTCTCATTATATTTTCTTTTTATATAGCACATTACTGCTATGTGATTTTAAACATTTATTTAAATTAGAAGAATTATGATTTTACTATATTTTGTACAGTTATATGACATGAAACAAATGTGCTGTCATAGTTTAAACATCGATTCTCACAAAAAACATATAATTTACATCATATAATGTTAGAAAAAGACAGAAATGAGAAAAAAATGGAAGTTATGTACAATTAGTACAGTTTACTAATAATGCTCATGCTTTCCCATTCAGCTTATGAAGGCTTTTAAACACTGAAGTTAAGTCACTATCAAAACCATTAGACTTATATATAATGGCATCAAGCTAGAATTATTAAAATGTAGAAAGTGTAAATAAGTCTAGGATCAGGGATCCTGGTAAGTAACTGACTTGATAGAAATCCTCCATGATGCTTTTGGAACATTTTTTTTCCCACTAAAATGAACATCACAAGGAAAGCTTAATGCACTTTTAACACTCCATCATACCGCATGCTATGTTTTGTTTCATTTTATGGGTAGAAAAAAACAAAAGCTCACCTATTTTACTCATTATCCCTTTAAGTAATAAATTTTGTTTTGATGGGGAAACGTTCATGGTATGTAATTACTGTAAAAATATAAAGAACATGTTTGCTGTAAACTATCATTTACAATTAAGTTCCCATCCTTATTATAAGTCTGTCATTCTATTAACGTGTGCATTATCAGTGTCGTCTTCTGAGAGCCCTAGTAAATAAATATACAAATAATGATCACACTCCATATTTTTAAAAGATAGAAGTTTTAGCAGCGAAATGAGCCTGCACAAATAAAAATACAGTATCATCACCCCTGTCTGTTTTATGCTTTACTGACCTCCACTTTTGATATTTTAAAGTGATGGGCACGCACGTTCTGCACAAATGCTACCCACAGCTTCTAACATTACTGGCCTTTCGAACGTCTTCCCTGGTCTTAAAAAATAAATAAATAAACATAAGAATGCTGATGTGGAAAATTAGTCTTGTGGAGACACTGTATTAAAAAAACAACAACATGAGATTGATGCAAAGTATAAAGTGAGTCCTATAGGGCTGGACTGACCGTGCACACTGCAGAGAAGTCCTTCGTCTTAGTAATCTTTGTTTCACGCTCAGCCCCCAGAGCCAGAACTCCGTTGGAAAGATGTGAACTGCCATCCAGAGGCATTGCACGATTTGAACCAAAAGGCTTACAGTCCTGCATTCCAGCTAATTCTGCTGCTTCTAATTCCAGCTGGACTTCAACTCTTATCTCTGGACGCCAGGCCTACAGATAGGGCCTATCACAGGAGCGCCAATCGCCAGGGAACACTCCACTCCATGACCCAAGTGAGATTAAATCCCTCCAGATAGCCTAAGTAAATGGCTCAGGACTTGTCCCTGTCACTCTCGCTAATGCCTCTGCACTGTGAAAGAGACTGGCAAAGGTGTAACTATCTTCAAATTATTAGCTGCACTTCCTCTCCCTCGCCTCTATCGCTAATTCCGGCAAAGTGCTCCTTCTGCAGAACAAAAAATTCAGAAGCAGCGGCTCTTGAACTTTCTTCTCAAGGATATGAGTCGATTTGTATATTACTGGTATCATACAGACACACATTTCTCTCCTCTTTAGGATCTTTCCAGCAAAGTTCTTCCACCTCGCCCTGTGACCCTTAGGGAGAGCCCTAAGAAAGACACCGTGGTTGGAATGGCATAAATTAAGTAATAGAATTTAGTCTATCATGTTGGATCAGACAGATTCCACCTCAAAAGTAGGCGTGTTTGAAAGTAAAAGGATCTAGCTGTCAGGATGCACGTTAGTTGTACTCTGCTGTACTGCCCTAAATATTTATTTTCAAATGATCAAAGCTGGCACGCCTGGGTGGCTCAGTCGGTTAAGAGACCGACTTCAGCGCAGGTCATGATCTCACAGTTTGTGAGTTCGAGCCTCATATCAGGCTCTGTGCTGACAGCTCAGACCCTAGAGCCTGCTTCCGATTCTGTGTCTCTTTCTCTCTCTGCCCCTCCCCTGCTCGTGCTCTGTCTCTCTGTCTCTCTCCAAAAAATAAACAAACATTAATAAATAAATAAATAAAATGACCCAAACTGAAGCACACCCAAATACATTATGGTAAATATCTCCTGAAACACACCTTGGGAATTAGATTTAAATGTCCCAGAATTCTTGATGATTTGATTATGTGTCCATTTATCTCTCTCTTTTTTTTAAGTTTATTTGTTTATTTTGAGAGAGAGAAAGAGAGAGAGCAAGCATGCAGGGAAGGGCAGAGAGAGAGGGAGAGAGGAAGAATACCAAGCAGGCTCCGCACTGTCAGCCCAGAGCCTGATGTGGGGCTTGAACTCGTGAGGTATGAGATCATGAACTGAGCCAAAATTAAGAGTTGGATGTTCAACAGACTGAGCCACCCAGGTGCCCCAATTATGCATCCATTTGTCCCTGGGCTGGATTTCCCTGAGAGCAGTGACAGCGCCATGATTTTTCTTGCTTGTCCTGTACGTCACCTAGTGCGAGGCTCTTGGTGGACTCTTCATGCATGTTCAGCGAATAAATAAAAGGGTGGTAAAGAAATGCCTTAAATGAATCAGTCAGAGGATCTACTGGGCTCCGCAGACTCATTCAGAAGACAAGCAGAGCTTGGGAATGCAGGATAGTGGGCAAAGGTAGGAATGGGTCAGAACCTGGCGAGCACAGGAAACTGGGGGCCAAAGGTCAGAACAGCCAGTATGTCAAGACTCCAGTAAAACACGGGCATTGCAAGTGCAGAGCAAGGTGCTGATGTCAGGAACCCACAAAGCGGCCCAGTGACCATCTGTGACTTGGGGTTGTAGGAAGAAACTCAGGTAAATGATTTAGGAACGGAGGGGCAGAGGATTAGGGCCATCGGCTCTAAGTTACCTTACAATGGTTTAGATGACTGAGTTATTTTTATATGTATTTTATTTTCTCCAATTTACCCTTTGACTGTATGAGAGGGAAGTACCCTTAATGGAAGGACTTTACAAATAGAGCATTCCTCATGTGATGGGGAAAATGTATACAGATTCATACCATGGCAATATCTCAATTGTCCAGCTCTCCTGGCAACACGGTTTTATTTCACATTGTTAGTTTCCATTCACTTTGTAAAAAAAAAAAATGTGGTAAAATTTCACTTACTTTTTACAACATAAACCTAACCCATAATTTAAACCATTCTCAAAATGAAATATATAACTTTAGGAGAGAAATACTCATCTTTTAAATGTATTTTGAAGTTTCCTATTGAAAAGAAAATATTATGAAGCCTTTTTGTTGTATATGTCCAGAATTTTATTTATGATGGTGTGTATATCAAATATTTAATAATATATATAATGATATGGTATAATATAAATATCAAATAATACTTACTGAGGACTTTATGAACTTGGCATATTTTTTTAGGCCCTGTGGAGTTTGTATTCTAATGGAGGGTGAGCCCATTTCTTTACAAAAGAAAAATATTCAATCCATGTATAAGTTTACATGGATATGTGAATTATTTTATTATAATTTAAAATAGGATAAAAACTTTAGCAGTTCCCATCTTATGAGCTATTTATTTGAAAAATAATATCATAAATTTCTATATTTTTGCTTCTGCTAACTCATATCTCTGTATTTCTGTGCAATGTTCCCGAGGCCCTTAAGATCCATATTTACTCATTCTGCATTTCTTTTCAAAGGCTCCCATAAATTCAAAGAATAAATGGATGCAAGCTAAATGTCTAGGAAAAATTCCAGTGTCAGAATGGTTTGATGGAAAGATGTGAGCTTCAGAACTGGACATATGTGGGTCTTATGCCACATCAAACGATGGGGGGCTTTGAGACTTTGGGCAGTTTATTTCCCTCAATGGCTCACGGTCCTCCCATCTGCAAAATAAGTACAGTGATACCTCACTGAGAATGTTAGAGGAGGAAGTGAAAGTCAATCGCGTACGTACACACACAGTGCTTGGCAAACACGTCACCTGAACAAGAGGCAACTGTCAGTTGATGGGTTCAAGTGTACAGAATGATGTGTCCAATGTAAGTATCCTCCTTTGAGGCAACTATTTTGTCTGTACGGCTGACAAATTTCAGTAAGTTAGGTAAATGGATGACTATACCCATGAAGATATCTATACACTTAGAGATTACAATATGTGTTCTTCTCGATCACTAATAAAAGATTATAACCCAAAGATTTTGTCTTGTTGCACTTTAGGCTGCACCTATAAAATTCTTCCGGAAAATCCAAATTCCCTCATACTCCATTCATTGGGCTCTAAAAATTAGTTATAAATTATTGATATTTAATCCTCCAATGACATCTGATTTTTGCTGTGGTTACAGACGCACAGGCAAATAAAACTACATGAACCAATTTCTCCCAACTAATCCTTTAATAAACATTGTAGGGTCAATCAAAATTCAACTCATTTAGGTGTATGCTTCCTTTAGAAAGCACTTCTTTTTGATGACTATCCCTACTATAACTGGTAAGATTTATTTTTTCTCAGCAAAAACATATAACCATTCTTCAAAATACAGCTAATGTGTCTGTCTAAAAGATCTTCTTAAAATATTACCTAAAAATACCACTTATGTAAAGGCAATTGAAAGAATATCTAATATGTTAGAACATCTATTATAGGCAGTATATGCAAGCACATTCATACATTATCCACAGGAGTCACACAAAAGCTTTATAAGAGCAGCATTATATCCTTATTTGACAAATGGATAATGTAAGGCCTAGGAAGCTGGGATAATTTCCCCAAATGCATATAGAGCAAGCGAGACAGACAGGATTCAAATGTGGGTCAATGCAACTTGGAGAATTTCCAAATCATGATGGAGGATATATACTTTACCTACTAAATAACTTTAATGTCTATTCATTCTCCTCCAAGCTAATCATTTCACTCCTCTGCTTAAAAATCTTCAGTAGTTTCTACCTCCCTGTGTAGACATCCACATTTTTTTAACTAAGCATACTAATTAGCCAAAAATTTGAACACCTCTCTCTAACATATCTTATTTGTTTACTGACAAATTTTTGTATGCCTCACTCTACTAAGACATTATGTTCATTATAAAATATACACTTCTTGAGCTTTAAGGGTGGGAAGACTGCAATGTTGAGATGAAGTTACTGGTTTTTCACTATTGTGTAAGAACACAGAGATTTCTTATAGTTCTCTTGGTGTTAGTGACATTTTGTAAAGTTCTAGATGACATCATTGAAGCCTGTCCTCAAGTTTTGGATGGTCGCTTGGTAAGAGCTCCTACCTCGCTATAGCCTACCATTGTTATCAGCTGGCAGTGCACAGCACAGCACACCCTTCCAGCAAGGTCATGGTGAACAGTGGATATGGATCCTTATTTCAAATAGTGCCTCTTCATCTAAGGGATCATAATCTCATCAGATCTCATAAGACCACCAATAGTTTATTTGTTAATGTGGCTGGTGAAGAGTCCACACTAGAGGCTGAGGTGTCATATCGTTCCTGATGTCCATGTGTGCTGGCCTTCATGTAATCTTCAATACCGTGTTCTTTCATGAGAGTTGCTTTAGTTACAACTCGGTGTCCTTACCCAGGCTTTTGCTTGACCCACAACTATTTTTAGTTTACTGTGCTTACCATATAATCTCTCAGGTCATGTCTGTGTTCAAGCTGAGTCCCCTACCTAGAATTTCCCTCCGTCTTACATATCTAGATTATTCCTACTTATCCTGTAGATAAAGTCAGATGAGGAGTGACTTCCTTCCCATAGTATGGATGGGTTGGAAGACCTTTCTTTCTTGTACTTGGAAGAGTTAAGGTTAACTTGTTCAATATCTCAGTAGGATGGCCTGAAAAGAATTTACTCTGCAAGCCAGGGGGGAGGCTTGGCACCCAACCAGAGTCCCCACCAAGAACACTAGATGAGCAAGTGAAGGGGTTGGGGGATAAATGTTGAATGAGGCAAACGCTGTCATTATGACTAATGTGCAAACTCTGGAGTCATTTTTGAACACACATAACTCAAAGCAAAGATAGGTCATACATTTTTAAATGTACTGTATCTTTAATAAATGTTTATTGATTTGGGGGGATTTGGGAACAATAATGCATTTACATCCTTCTAAACAAAACTAATCAATGGTAGCACACATTTTTCTTTACTACCTTCAAGTATAGTATAATTACAACTTGAATCTACACTTTCTTTAAATTTAGCTCAAAGTTTCCACTGAATCACTTATGGCCATTTGCACTCATTCCTAACATTACGGTTATGAGCTCTTTTTTGAAAACTATTTCTAGTGGCCTTGACCTATTTAGGGCATTTAAAATTATTCTAAGGAATGCCAAAAAAATATGGGCTTTGGTCTGCCTGGCCAGTTGTGTTAAACTTGTAATTTCTCTGTAACTTAATTAAATTTTATACTGCAACAAGTTAAACCATGTTTATTAAAAGTCAAATAAACTTTTGATAGAAACATGCTCCACTCTGAAGAAATAGTCCTTCAAGACCTGGGAATATGTCACCCCAAAGACTTGGAATTTTTAGTTTTAGAACTTCTTCTAATGTCTTTAGGATTCCTGATATAAAGCAGACAACAGGATGATGCTTTATTGAAATGTTCAGTTGAAGTATAATACTTATATATATATTTTGAAACCTCAAACTTAGAGTTGCAAGAATGATATAAAGAACTATTTTTTGAGAATAAGTTGCTGTGTCTAGGGTAGTACATGTCAAATTTCTACATTGCAAATATATCCCCTGCAATTAGTATTTATTTTATAGGTGGGTATTTTGAAAGGATATAACTGTCCTGTTTCTCATCAAACTCACAATTTATTCAGTATGGACCCATGGATTCCTATTTTATTTTATGGGTTAATTAATTCTGTTACTATCATTATTTTGATGCTTCAAAATATCCCAGATTGAGCCAGTTGGAGCCCTTACAAGTTGGTTCCTGTGTCCTTTTTTCACATGTTTCCTAACATTCTTTGAGTACTTCCTCACCTTCTGATACAATGAGATGCTCCAAACTGACCCAGTCCTGGAAAATGGCATTTGAAAACCAAGATTTAGGTGTCAGGCACACCTATTGCTACCGAGGTATCATTGCTTCAAGGTCCTCCTGGCAGAGCAAGCTAATGAATAGGTGTGGGTGTATGTGTGTGCATTACACACATTAACAGCTATTTCATTCTAAATTTATTTCTCTATTTATACTATAAATCACGAATTCATACCAATAACTCAAATTCCAATAAAATTCTATAGGGTTTCTTCTTGCTCTTTCCCTATTTGTAACTCTATTCTCTGACAGAGAGAAACCTGGCTACCATTAGCCTTAAC
This sequence comes from Cryptoprocta ferox, assembly GCA_028646485.1. NCBI lineage: Eukaryota > Metazoa > Chordata > Mammalia > Carnivora > Eupleridae > Cryptoprocta > Cryptoprocta ferox. The sequence goes on along the minus strand of CM053577.1, from coordinate 6,383,183 downwards.
GAATTTGCTTATTTATTTGATTAGTCTCTCTGTTTGTTACCATAGTTCATCCCTGCAGCCAGTCCCTCCTTCACATGGATCCCATTTCCACCCACTTGGGCTCTGATATCTCCCAACAGGGAACTCTTTGTGTGGCTGCCCTCCTCACTCTGCTCAGGATTTGCCTTCCCATACCAGGCTCCCCACCTTGTGACTGCACCTCTCAAAATGTTGGCTCTCAAATCCTGCACTAGGCCAGCCACTCCCCACAGGGATGCCCTGGGCAGCTCCACACAGGGTCTTGTGCCCCAGCACTGGAGCATCACATTGTGTCGATGCCCTCATCATCCTGTTCAGGTTTCAAGAACCACCTAGTAGACCACATACACTGATGTTCCTCCTCTCTCTGTTTCCAGACCCAAATCTAGCTCTGGGGAGCCATGGTTTCCTACTCCTTCACTACTGCAAAAGAATACCTTGCATTCCCTTTGGCTTTAGAACTGAACTGTTCAAAAAGGATAGGAAAAAAAAGAGAGAAAAGGAAAGATGGAAGTATAACATTAAATATAACATCGAAATGACAACAAGGGGTCCAAATTTAGGTAGTAATGCAAATAACTGAAGTGACAATTATATACACAGAAATTTGAGGCCTGGCTCAATTTGCATATTGGTAAGCAATAAAAACTAACAGCAATGACCAGTAACATCCAGCTAGGTTCCTTGAAAAATTTTTCACAAAAAGTATCCCACTACTATAATCCTAAAGTATAAGAAAAATGAAGTGCTCTTTAAAATAAAGGAACTCAGATATATAAATATTTTCTTGGACTTCTCATGTTGCACTCTGGAGATTATATTAACATTTTTTGAAAAAAAATATGCGCATGCATTCATTTTCTATCAAAGATTTATGCCTCATTCCAGATAGCAAGCTGAAAACGTGGTTGTAGGATTGCTGAACCACAGAGACCAATCTCAGGAAGAAACAGGAAGCATGGCCCATTGTTGATGAAGAACATTAGAGACTGAGGGTGATAGATCTAGCCATTTCTCATTGAAATCATCACCATGTGCCATAGGTATTATAGGGCTCACAAGTTCAAAGACTCAGATAAATATAAACTAAAGTAGCCAAAGGGACAGAGACAGAATGGCTTCCCTAATCCTCCCTCCTCCGCAAGTACCAAGACCTAGTTAGTTACACTGCAGTGTCTAAGACCTCGGAGGGTTGGCACATTCCACATATACCACAGTCACTTCCGTAAGCTCTTCGGTCTCTCTAGAGCACAGACAACATTGACATTGGTGCACAAGAAAACGTCAGAGAACAGAAGCCCAATCCCATGAGTAAGAGCAGTTCCCAGGCATCACTGGAAACGCACTGCCAGCACGGAGCACCCCTGCACACAGACCCAGGGTAAAGCTAGAGACCATCCTTGCCCTGTTCTTTCTTAATTAAAATGGATATGTTTTCAAAGGTAGACTCAATTTCTATGAACAAAAATATACAAAAAATTCACTGAAAGATTTTTATTGGCAAAATTTGCCTTCCATTTGACCAGAGCATTATTTATATTTAGAACCTTAACTGTGCCAGGAACACCATAGGTAAATCTCACCAGAAAACATATTTTTTTTTCAAAAAGACTCATTCTTGAGGAGAGGTGGACAAGATGGTGGCGTAGGAAGATCCTGAACTCACCTCCTCCCATGGACAGAGCAAATCTATAGCTATATATGAAGTCATTTCCATTGAAAAAGAAACTGAAAAATAGCTGAACTGCTCCTCCACAACAAAGTATAAAAGGGTCCCCTTGAGAGGGGGTCTTGCCAAAAACCCCACGCCAGGTACAGCAGCCCATGATTGAGAAAGATCTCAAAAGATATGAGCTTTTCCCTGAGGGGTGAGGGGTTTTTGCCTCCACTTCAGGTGCCTCGACCCTCAGGAATTGCACCAGAAAGATGAGCCCCTCAAACTGGTCTGGTATTGAAAATCAGTGGGGCTCATGTCCAGGAGAACCATGGAACTATAGGGAAATAAGAACCCACTCTTAAAGGGCTCACACACAAATTCCTCTCCCTGGATTCAGCACACAACAGCAGTTTAAACAGCACCTCGACCATATGTGAAGGAGACCAACTCGCTAATCTTGAGGCATCTGCTAGAGAGGCAGGAGCCTGTTGGGACTCTCTCTAGGGATGGAAGCCCTATGGGGAGCCATATTTTCGTTCTCATTCTACCTTCTTTGTGCTAGTGCTGGCTGATATCATTTTGACACTCTCCCTCTATCCTGCTAGTGCCAGTGGGCACACCTGCCCCCTGTTCCAACAGCTGTAGCCATGCTGGGGATACCTGACTACCCTGTGCTGCAGCTGTGGCCCTGCCACAGCTAATGGTCACACTCATTAGCAGGTATGCCCCTTGAGCACCTGCATCTGATGGCCAGGAGAACTGCACTTTTGGCCATAAGGTACATCTCCTATGTAAGGACACTCCTTTAAGAGTGCGAGAGACTGTTTTGCCTAATAGATAGAAACAATAACAGAGTCAGTCAAAATGAGGAGATAGAGGAATATGTTTCAAATGAGAGAACAAGATAGAAACCTCAGAAAAAGATCTTACATAAATGGAGATAAGTAATCTACTCGATAGAGAGTTCAGAGCAATGGTCTTAAAGACACTCACTGAACTTAGAAGAAGAATGGATCAACATGGTAATAACATCAACAAAGAGGCAGGAAATATAGGAAAGAATGAGACAGAAGTCACAGAGCTGAAGAATATAATAGTTGAACCGAAAAATATGCCAGTGGGGATCAACAGCTAACTAGATGAAGGAGAAGATCAGATCAGCAACCTAGAAGACAGAGCAGTAGAAATCACCTAAATGAGGAGCAAGAAGGAAAAAATAATAATTAAAAAAAAGGGAAAAGGGTTTTTTTTAAAGAAAAGAAAATAGCTTAATGCACCTATATGGCAACATAAAGCAGAATATCATTTATATTATAGGAGTCTAACAAGGAGAAGAGAGAGAGAAAGGAACAGAAAACTTATTTAGAGAAATAGCGGCTGAAAGCTTCCTTAAGAAAGGAAATATATTCAGGTCCAGAAAGCACAGAGTGTTCCAAGATGAACTTCAAGAGATCCACACCAAGATGCATTATATGTTAAGTGTTAAAGAGAGAATCTTAAAATAAGTAAAAGAAAAACAACTTGTTACATACAAGAGAGTCCCCACAAGACGATTAGCTGACTCTTTAGCATAAACATGCAGGCCAGAAGGGAGTGGTGTGACATGTTCAAAGTACTGAAAGGAAAAAGAAAAGAAAAACATCAACAACAAAAACCAAGACAAAAAATCAAATTCCAACAAAGAATTCTAGAACCGGCAAGGTTATCATTCAGAATTAATGGAAAAATTAAGAATTTTCCAGAGACACAAAAGTTAGAAGAGTTAATTCCCACTAAATCAGACCTACATAAAGTGGCAAAGGGGTTTTTAGGCACAAAAGAAAAAGCATTAATTAGTAATAAGGAAACATATAAAAGCAAAAATTGGGTAACGGCAACTACAGAGTAAAGATAATGGAACAATAACAACAAAGCTAGTATAAAGGTTGAAAGAGAAAAGTATTAAAATTAACCGTAATTATAGTAATGAATTAAGGGATCCACAAATGAAAATAATGCATTATATTTTTTTAAAATATAGTGCATCATATTATAAAATTCTGTATTAAAAACATAATACGTAAAGAAGGATAAAAATGTCTAGTTTTTAGAATGCTCAGGTTGCTATCTGTCTATATATAGAGAGAGGATGTTTTATGTGAAACTCATGATAAACACAAAGCAGAAATCTATATAAATACATACACAAAATATAATGATAAAGGACTATAAATAGAGCTGTAAAGAAAGTCACCAGATCATAAAGAACGAGTATAAGAGAGGCAAGAGACAGAGAAGAAATACAAAAACAGCCAGAAAACAATGAAAAAAATGGCAATAAGTTACATACCTATCAATAATTACTTTAAAAGTCAATAGACTAAAATCTCCAATTAAAAGATAAGAGAGTGACTGAAGGGATGAAAAAACAAGAGCAATCTATATGCTGCCTGCAAGAGATGCACTTCAGAAGTAAAGATATGTACAGACTGAAAGTAAGGATGTAGAAAAAGATATTCCATGAAAATGAAAATGGTAAGAAATGAAAGGAAAAGAAAATGATAAGAAAGCTGTCTTCATATCAGACAAATGGATTTTAAAACAAAGACTTAATTAAAGACAGGGAACGGTACTACATAATAAGATGTCATTCCGAAGGAGATAACATTTGTAAATACTTCTGCACCCAACACAGAGCACCCAAATATAAAAGCAAGTATTAAAAGACCTAAAGGGAGTAATTAATAGCAATTCAATAAGGGGACTTCAATACCCCACTTACAACAATGGATAGATCATCCAGACAGAAAATCAAGAAACAATGGTCTTAAATGATACATTTTTGACCATGTGGACTTAATAGATACATACAGAACATTCCATCCAAAAGCAGCAGAATGTATGTTCTTCTCAAGTGTGCATGGAGCATTCTCCAGAATAGATCATATATTAGGACAAAAAACAAGTGTCACTGAATTTAGGAAGATTGAAATAGTATCAAGTAGTTTTTTTTTTTTTTTTACCACAATGGTAAGAAACTAGAAATCAACTACAAGAAAAAAAACCAAATAAGCAAATACAACTATGTGAAGAGTAAACATGTTACTGGACAACCAATGAGTCAATGAAGAAATCAAAGAACTCAAAAAAATACTCTGAGACAAATGAAAATGGAAATACAACAGTCCAAAAATCTATGAGATGCAGCAAAAGCAGTTCAAAGAGGAGAGTTTATAGTAGTACACATTTTCCCACAGAACACACACAGATAGCCAACAGGCACAAGAGATGTTCAGTATCACTAATTATCAGGGAAATGCATATCAAAACCACAATGACATACATCTCATACCTGTTAGAATGGCTATTATGAAACAAGACAAGAAATAGTAAGTATAGAGAAAAGGGAACACTTGGACAATGTTGGTGAGGTGAAAATTGATGCAGCCACTATGGAAAAACAGTGTTGAAGTCCATCAAAAAATTAAAGATAGAACTACCATATGATTCAGCCATACCACTTCTGGGTATTTACCTGAAAAAAAAGGAAAGCACTAATTCAAACCAGATATACTCACCTCGATGTTCATTGCAGCATTATTTGCTATAGACAAGTATGGAAACAACCTAACATCCATTGATGGATGAATAGTTCAAGAAGATGTGGCATACACACACACACACACACACACACACACACACACACACAATGGAATACTAGTCAGTCATAAAACATAAGGTAATCCTGCAATAACACAGATGGACCTTGAGGGTATTATGCTTAATAAAATACGTCAGACAAGAAAAGCAAATACCGTATGATTTCACTTACATGTGGAATATAAAAACAAACAAGCAAACAAATAAAACAAAAGTCATAGATACAGAGAACTGATTAGTGGCTATTAGGGGAGAAGGCAATTAATTGTATGGTGACAATGGTAGCCAGAATAATTGTGGTGAGCACTTTGTAGTGTATACAAAGATTGAGTCATTACGTTGTACACCTGAAACTAATTTAATATTATATATTCTTCTTACCTCCATCATCAAAAAAAGAACCTCCTTCTCAGATATAGCTATATGTCATCCATTTCAACTTGCTTTAACTAGATTTCTAAATTAAAAATAGCAATATAAATCAAGGTTTGCAACACACCTTGAAGATACATAACACTTTATTTACAGCACCAACATTTTCTGACTCTGATAATAATGCAGCAGCCACTTCCAACACTGAAAGAACTGGGGAGACTATAAAATAAGAAGTTTCCCAGACAATGACTTTTCTAATTATAGAGAAAACAGTAATCATATGAGTGCCAGATGAATACTTCAAACCGCATATCCTTTCTCAGGATAAACAGCTTGGAAGTAATGGGCAAATGATCCATGCATACATCTATAAGGGCTAAGAACAGATCAGTGGGACATAAATTTAAAGTCATACCAATGATCTGCTCAGCAAAAATAGCACAGCACACATTAGATCTGCCTGCCTGTGTTTATCACATTATATTCTTGAACATCAAATGTCTTTTATTATTTTACCACACCTCTGTTGGGTATCATTATGGAGATACGTGTTTAAACAGCATTGTCTGCATAGAAAACTACTTATTTACCCGTCGCCAGCCTTCTCAATTAGAATGCTGGCGGCTTCTATGTAAGCCAACAGCTCGAATTTTTGGTAGGCTTATTTTTAAACTTTTCTGTGTTGTGTGCTTCTGATTAATGAAAAAACGAAGAGAAAAATCCCCTTGTATCTTCAACAGATAACAAATTTACCACGAGTTCATTATAGATTTTATTTTCTGGCTTGCTAGCTTCTTAATTCATGGCACCAGAGAGCAGAAGGAAGATTAGTTTATGTAAGATTAGAGTGACATTTACACATTTTCCTCATGCAGATAGCAGTATAAAACATTTTAAATAGGAGTAACTGAGAGTTATTTTCTCCCTTCATTTGACATGCTGAAACATATCCAAGGCAATCTTCCATTCTCCAGTAGCTTCCATATCTAGCCAATTTCTAGTTTCAGCAGGGCATCAGCTTTCGTACAAATACAGCTTTAGTTGATAACAGGTAAACAGGGAGCTGAGTGCAGCCTCAAATATAGTGTATACCACCCAGCATCAAAAGCTCTTAAAAGCAGTTTATTGTCTTGACTCAACTAAAGCTACATAGTTTCCCACTTTGTAGTGTTCGCGTTTTAGTCAATTCATCAATATGAGCCCGATCACAGCATCTCAACATTAGAACATCACACCATCAGAAGAGAGGCTACAACTAGCTCATCCCACCCATATTCGATACCAAAGAATTTCCTTACAACATCCCTCAGCAGAGGCTAATCTGTCTCAATTACTACACTTCTTGGAAGGTGGATTTAGGATTTTACTATCGCCCTGTATCCTTTAATGGTTGTATATATTTTAACCATTAGAAATGAATTCTTTATAATGAGCCAAGAAGAGCTATTTTGTAATTTACATGTTCATCCTAGATCTGTCCACAGGAGTCAGAGTTTGAATTTAGACCTTTTCTTCATGTAACAACGTAATGCGCTGCCTTCTACATCAATCAGACCCTCCCACCAGACCCCCTGCTGCTTTGAACTGAAACCCTGCTGGCATGACATGCTAGTTGAAGATCCCCAGCTTTGGATTTACCAGCAACATGATCTTGAAAAGTGTTATTTAGTCTCAGTTTTTAATTTAGTCTCAAGGAGATAAGCCTAGCTACAACATCATGCAAATCAGTTTTATCAAAAGAAGTAGCACAGAAAATACATCAATAAATAAAGATTAAAAAACAGGAAAGCTTAATACCAAAAAATGGGAATTTTGCAAAAAAAAAAAGAATAAAGCAGACAAAGCTTTCAGATAGTTGATTAAAGAGATAAAATAAACCAAATCAGACTTTAAATGAGAAACAAGTGTAGACAGAGCATAGGTTTTATGAAACAACTCATGTCTAATGTGACTGAGATCGTAGATGGCATTGATAAAAGCCTGGAAAGATGTTCCCAAAGTAAAGCAAGTAAAGCGAGATACACTGAATAAAAAAGTGTATGTATGAAATAAAAGGAAATGGTTTAAGTAAACAGGCTCAGAAGGTTTTATTAACTGAGCTCTTTCCAACTCTCAAGGACCATTATTAATATTTTCAAAAGAAAAAGAAAAAGAAAAAGAAAGGAAGCTGCCCAGTTCATTTTATTAATTTCAAAATAAAACAGGGATAGTAATTCCATTTCACTTATGAACATATGAGAAATCCTTATTCAGAATTATAGATAATCATCAAGTAGGTTTTATCTCAAGGATGTAAGGAGAGTTTATTATCTGAAAGATCCCTATCAACGTAAGCCAACATATAAATAAACTAAAAAAAGGAATAACTTATTATCTCTTTCAATATACAAAAAATTAATTCAATCAGATTTAGTCACTTTTTATGTTGTAAGAAAAAAAAAGAGCCAACCGGGTACAGAAGTCCTTAACCTGATAAAAGTAATATATCAAAATTATAAAATATAATTTTATATATTTTATACATTTAACTTTTGATGGAAAAAGTCATAGATGATCGTATTAACAAATAAAGCAAGTCAGAGGAGGTTACAAACGGACACAAGCACTTCAGAAAGATTGGAGGGGAGCTGCTCTTTGGAATCAAAGAAAGGCTCCAATTCACAACCAACTGACTCAGGAAGAAGGGGTAGGTGGCAGGCAGCTTTCACCACTGTCCCTTAGATGACTTGCACAATGCTGGCTTCTTTTCTTCTTCACATGGATCTAGCTGCTCAAACCCTAGGAATTGTCCTCAGAAGAGAAGAGAAGGTGTTTCTAGAAAAGCCTATGCTGTGGGACTGAAGCTAGGCAAAGAGGTAAAGCTGAGCCCTAGGTGATTCCAGACCTGCAGCACAGAGCAGAGAGGAAAGGGAGAAAGGCATTTCTATCCAGACCTAAAATGCACTAAAATGTCCTGGAATAGGCAAAGACCTTCTGCAGTGCAGCCATTTGGGCCAGGCCACTTGGGTTCGAATCTCAGCTCTACCACTTCCCATGTGACTCAGCATTTCTGCCTCATGCTCTCAGTTCCTCATGCCTGCAGTGGGCTAGTAAGAGCACCTACTTCTTCGGATTATTGAAGAGACTGAATGAGCTAACAGAGGCAAAGCATTAGAACAAAGGGGAGACTGCCTGGCACCTGAACTCAACACATCCCAGAGGTCTATCTGGGGCGTGGGAGTTTGGTAAACAGATGCCTACAAACTGAAACGGGGAATCCACACTACCTCCCCTGTCTAATTATTATATCATTTAGTCAAAAATATTCACAAGCGAAGACTGCCACATTTTTGAGGTAAGCAAATAACATGATAAAGTAAGATCAAAACTTAAAAAGACCATGACTAATCCTGAAAGAAACAGAAGAGAACTTTCAAAAACATGATTTGTAAACTTGGCAATGGAAGGGAAGTCTGTACAAAAATGGCTGGGGTGCTAAGAAAGCAATAAGAGAATAAGAAATAGTTGCTAGAAATTAAAAAAAAAATGACAAATAACCACATTAATAGAAGTATTGTTCAATAAAAATAAAACAAAAATGAACCACGGGACAAGGGCTTCTCAAAGTCTAATATGCACAGAAATGATCAGGAGACATTAAAATACAGAGTCTGGGTCACCAGGCTTTGGGCGGGGGTGGGGGGCAATCTGAGATTCTACATTTCTAACAAGCTCCCAAGTGACATTAATGCTATTGGTCCATGTTCCACACTTCCAGTGGTAAGGATCTAAAAGATAAAGCCAAGAAATTTTCCAGAATTCAGGGGGAAAAGACAAAGAAATAGAAATTAAAAACAGATTTTTTATAAAAACAACAGAAGTGATGTAAGTCTGCTAATCAGCAGAAGGTTGAATTTGCTTCTTGAGTTGGGACATTCATCTGCCCATCTGCATTAGTGAAAGGTAGTCTTCTTTGCTCAGTCTACCCATAAATAATGTTTTACCAGTTATCTGGACATTTCTTAGCCCAGTCAAGTTGACACATAAAATTGAATGCCATAATAGTAAAATAAAATTTCTTACAGTTGTACCTCAGCAAAACATAAAAATGTTAAAGGTAAGAAGCAATAAACAAAATAAACAGGGAAACAAACAGAAGAGTCTATAAGAAATAAAGATACAAATTGGAGCAGGAAATCAAATGAGTCCATGAAAAATGTCTTCAAGGAGAAAGCATACTCTATGACAACAAATTCAGGGTTTAATAACAAACATTCTTAATCACAATATGATGGCATATATTTCTTCCATCAATAAAAGAAATGAAAATCAACTTCTCTGAGAAAAACAGAAAATTGTAAAAGAAAGGCATGAGTGTGAATCAAATGTGAAAAAAACTAAAATATGATAGGATATTTAGTAATTGATATTCTATATTGACTTTGATGTTTAGAGCATTACTGACTGAGACAGGTTAAGAAATATTAGAATATAATTTCTTCCTTGCGGGTCCAATCTATGACATACTTGACATGTTGTAATTATAGCTTATTTGTTTGACTACAACAAATCTACAACATTGCTAACATCAGGGAAATGCAAATCCACAATGAGGTATCACCTCACACTTGTTATAATGGCTATCATCAAGAAGACTAGAGACACGTGCCAGAGAGGATTCACTGAAAAATTAAAAATAGAACTACAATATGATCCAGCAATTCCACTTCTGGGGATATACCCAAAGGAAATGAAAACAGGAGTTTAATGAGATACATGCACACCTATGTTTATCACAGTATTATTCATAATAGTTAAGATACAGAATTGACCCAAATGTCCATCAACAGATGAATGGATAAAAATTCGGTGTATATATATATATATATATATATATACACATACACACACACAATGAAGTATTATTCGGCCATGAGAAAGGAGGATATCTTGTCATTTGTGACATGGATGGATCTTGAACACATTATGCTAAGAGAGATAAGTATGACAGAGAAAGGCAAGTACTATTATGACATTATTCACATGTGAAATCTAAAATAGTCAAACCTAGGGGCACCTGGGTGGCTCAGTCAGTTAAGCATCTGACTTTGGCTCAGGTCATGATCTCACGGTTGGTGAGTTCGAGCCCCACGTTGGGCTCTGTGCTGACAGCCAGAGCCTGGAGCCTGTTTCAGATTCTGTGTCTCCCGCTCTCTCTGCCCCTCCCCTGCTCAGACTCTGTCTCTCCCTGTCTCTCAAAAAAAAATAAATGTAAAAAAAAATTTTTTTAAATAGTCAAAACTGTAAAACAAACAAACAAACAAATGGTGGTTACCAGGGGACAAGGAATGGGGGAAGAAAACTGATGATGTTTAAAGTTACAAATGTGTTACAAGTAGTAAGTAAATAAGCCATAGAGATCTAATGCACAGTATAATTAATATAGATAATAATATTGCACTATAATGATGTAATGTGATAAATATTCAATAGCCATCATATTACAATACATAAATGTGTCAAAGTAACATGATGTATGCCTCAGATTTACAAAATGTAATATGCCAGGGTGCCTGGGTGGCGCTGTCAGGTAAACATCCGACTCTTAATCTTGGCTCAGGTCATGATCTCACAGTTCGTGGGTTCGAGCCCCACATCAGTCTCTGTGCTGATGAGATTCTGTCTCTTCTTCTCTCTGCCTCTCCCCTGCTTGTGCATCCTCTCTCTCTCTCTCTCTCTCTAAGTAAAAAAAAAAAAAAAACTTTGACTTATTAGCAAAATCTTTTAAATCTTGTCAATGAAATTGTAATGATATGGCTGACAAAATTTAGAAGAAAGGAAAAAGAGGGCAGAAATGAGAAAAATGCAGATACACTAACTCCTTTCTCCTAGAAAAAAATTAGCTGATAGATACTGCCGAATTTTGTTGGACAAGTCAAAGTACATTATTCAAAGCAATAATGTGTTATATTATTACAGAGAAGAACTGAAAGTCAACTATCATCTGGCTTACCACAATGGGAGGTCCAACAATGAGAGACCATCTCTGCCTCATTTCTCCAGCAGCTCCCAGTAAGTTTGGGTTGAAGGCTGGATAAGCAATGGGAACAGGGTGGAGAAGATGTATGAAGTAGCATAAGTGTGCCAAGTTATTAATTGTTCAAGATGGGTAGTGAAGAGGGCTATTTTAAAGTTGGTAAGTCAATGCACAGGATGATGATGATTTCCAGAAGAAATAAATAAAGTGATGCTTTAATAAAGTGGCTAACTCTGGAGAACAGAACTGAGGCATGACAGGGTAATTTTTTGTTTCCACTTTGTGCAGAAAGTAAGCATTCTTACTTCTCAAATTACTTCTGTAATGAAAGGTATTTTAAATGGCAATACAACCAAACTTTGAAACACTCGAACATTTTCAACTCGATTAGGCTCTATTTTTAATAACATTGTGAATCACACATTTTCCTCATTTACTTCTTCATTTTACTTAGGATGGCTTCAACATTCTTCCTAATTTCCTCCGGGACTTTGCACAATCATAAACAATTTGCACAAGACACTTCTGATAGCACATAATACTGTTTAAAAGTTACTGAAAGGAACAACGCTCACATTCTAGACACAGGCCATGCCTCTAATCACTATCTTTTCTTTTGCATATCCTGTGACTTTCTCCTGGGTGTTAGACAGGTATTTCAAGTGTCAGTCTTGAGTGAACGGTGAGGGTCCTTACTTAAGCATACATATTGCACCACACAGTAATTACTTTATAAAGCAAATAACTAATCTTTTAAATGAGAGAGAACAAAAGAGCTTATTATTTTAGAGTATGAAGTGTGATCCAGGCACTGACTTTATAATACTGACCAGGAGAAGTGTATGCCTTTGTAAACACCTGCTGTTGTTACATTTCTAAGATACATTTAATCCACTACTTTTGTATTTTATTTTTTCCTGTTGCTAAGAGCCAAGCTTTAGGCACAGCTGCATGTAAATTTATTGGCAAAACTGCAAAGATGTGGGTGTCTATTAAGGGCATTCAGACCCCTGATCCTAAAGGTCTCGTCCAACTTTTCTGTAGATAAACATTTCCCGTGCTCTCTTCTCAGTTTTTATCAAAGAAGACATTGGTCTGTAACCTTTACTCTCCATTAAAACCCCATCGCATTTAAATTCGAAGTCCAGGACTTGTTGGTCAACCCTTCCCTTAGCAAAACACATGTTTCTTAAAATCTCAATGTTCCCTCCAAACCACAGTAATAAAAACAACAAAAGCCAGAACATAGCAAAAGCTCAAATCAGAGTAATTAAAATATATAATTATAGTGGATTCTAAAGATCACTAACCACCATGTATGTAACATTAAAAAGGTGATTGAATTGTGAGGTAAAAGTGGTTAAGTTTAAATGAAAGAAGTCAGGCAGGATGCTTAATGCAGTGACAAAAGAAAGGACATAAAGCATGTATTTCTGCACCAGGGGGACTTGTTAAAACAGGCGCAACTGAGAAGTAAGTCTTCATGTGAACTCGAAATACTAGATGTATTCCACCACCATGGCAGGGGAAAACTCAAAAACTAGAACACTAGATCAGAGAAAGTTAGAACACTATGAAAATATACAAATTGAAGGAAAAGATCTCCTCAGGAAACTGATCCAAGATTTTTTGGATATTTTACAGAGTTCATTGGAAAACACACACCGCCTTAGCAATAGCTGCTGATGGAAGCCTGCATATGCAGAAATTCAGGGTTTTCTAGAAGACGTAATGAGTAAGGACACAAGGCAGTCCTGGGCTGAACAATGCCAGGCAGGAGAAACACAGGGGACCAGTAATGGCTCCTTGGTCTCTGGCCAACAAAAGGTTAGCTACGGACTGGAGCAAATAGAGTTGGTTCCATTATGCTCATCACAGACAGGATGTGTGTTTATTTGTTTTCACCGATTTGTAGTGAGAAGTTAGAAGGTAAAGTTGGATCTCCCCTGCTTGTAATTTATAGTCTAATTTATATGCATGGGGGCCTGGCTTGGCCGAGCTTATTTCTTTCTACACACACCATCCATTAAACACTTTCCAATATCTGAAAGCACTTATATAAAGATTGCTTTTCCTTGTATTTACTGCCTTCTCAGCTGTTCATGATTCAAACTATGTTCGTCTGTGTAGCTGTTGTAATTTTAGATTGGACATTACTCAAGATCCGAAGCTTATACAATATCCCCACACCTAAATCGAGCATTGTTTCCCTCGTCAAATTCAATTAACATCATATGCCAGTTAGATTCTATGAATTACTTGCCAACTATGGTCTAGAAACCTTAATTTGAATCCTTGTGTTGTACTTACTATGTTGAAATCTGTGCATAAGTTTGTGGTTGGTAGTGGTTTGGGTTTAGTAATATTGAGACTCTTTTGAATGTACTGGGAGATTAAATAAATGACTTAATATATTGATGTCTCTGGTAATGTGGATTTTCACTGTGGGAGAAGATAGATATGGATACTGAATGGGGAAGGTGGTAGGGAATTCTATGCTATTGGCTTTGAACTGGAGTTACCTAGACAAATTCATGACCACACAGACACACAAACACACGCACACACACATGTATGCATGTACCTCCACAGGGTCTGATGGTAGCGCCCCACAATTTATTTGCTAATTACACAATGGAAACGCTGTCTTCACAAGAGAGAGATCTGGTGTCCTGCACTTCCCCAAGTGATAAATTCAGCCTCACAGGCATCATGGATGATCTGACGCGTTGTACCTGCTGATGTGAAGCAACGTGACTGTCGATTTCCTATACCATCTAGAAAATATTATTGCCATATACATATAACCTGAATATAATCTTGAGGGAAGCCTTAGGAGAAATCCAGATTGTGGGACATTGCAAAAGACAACTGGCCTGAAGTCTTCAACAACTTCAGAAGCCATGAAAGAAAAAAAAAAAAAAGGGCAGGAAGTGCTTTAGTGCTTTTTGATTAAAGATGACAATCTCCATGACATGGCCTGACATGACAAAATAATCATGTATGATCCTTGCCTCAACCTGGAAAAGAAAACAAAAGAGCCACAAAGGACATCTGAGGGACAAATGTGGTCATGTGCACATGGGCTGCATTTTAAACAATATCACTCCATCAGCGTTAAAGTCCTAGGATGCCATAGTAATGGCATGATATTCGAGAATGACTTTATGCTCGAGGTATGTGCTGAAGTATTAAATGAAAAGTGGTATATGATACCTCCAACTTGCTTCCAAATAAATCTGCTCAAAATACACACATGTACTTATTGATGTATACACATATGCCATTTGTTTCATGTTTCTGTGTGACTTTGGGTGTGGGACACAACGGGGGGTGAGGGTAAATGTGTGAGAAAGAAGGGAAATGCGTCAAAATATGAAGCAATGCTGAATCGAGGGAAGTAAGGTGTTTGCTGTACTACTATGTCAAGTTTCTATAGTTTTATATTTTTTCATAACTAACAAACAAAAAGGTAGAGACCATTTTCTGCTGGAGAGGGGGAGGGAACCGGAAACTACTGTTGATTGAATTAAGGAAATCACTTTTCAATATGCAGCATCTGGACAGTTGGATTGCTCACACTATAGGGCTGTTGCCTCACACTTTCAAAACCTCGGTTGAATTCCGTAGAATTCCACTATCAATTGTTGAATCCAAAGTTTCTTTCCAACGTGTCTGAAAGTAGAGGGTGTGTTCCAGACACAGAGAATCAAAATGAGCTATTAAAGTCATCCAGAATATTAGTAGCCAAGACATGATCAGAGACCTATGAATCTAAGCCAATTTTCTGATTTTTTTAAGCCAAATTGTTTATCTCAATTCAACATCCTCAATACTTCTACCTCCAAATATACTGTACTAGCACTAGCACATTACCATGTTGGAAAATTTGAATAGGTATGGGAAAACATGAGTGATATTTGCATCCATCAAATCAATTTAACATTCAAAATCCATTTAAAATCCAACTTTATGCGACTTGTTGTGGTGACATTCTTATAGGTGGAATTACTTCATTTGGAAAATGGTATCCCAGTCTAAACAGACAAACTTTACAGTGTATTCATGTCTGTAGGCTCACTAGGATGTTTTTCACAAAGAATGTACCTAATTTTTTCATAATGTTTTTGAATGAAGATTCTCATTCAAACATTACCCATAAACATGTTAGAACAATTTTGAGTCACAAAGGAATATAAGTTTACTTTTGCTTTATGTGACTCGACTCAGTGCCCTTCAGAAGTCCTTGTCATCACTGAAGTATAAAGCTTGCTTCAGATCTGTGTCTCTCCCATCTAAATGGTAAGCACCTTGAGGGCAGGAATGAGGTTTGCTGTCACACTTAAGCTATATCTTGCATATGTTTGCTTCTCAAGAACGGATTAGCCTATTTTACAGTTTAAAATAAATGCAATCTATTCCAATAGGCTTAGAATTAGTGTCACATAAAGCTCGCATGATTTGTGGACAATAATCTGACATCTTCCTACAAAGGGATAGGATGAAATTATGCCTTATATACCTGACCATTTCTATGCATTAAGCCATATGAAATACCATGTCTTTGCTGAGCAGAGACCACATTTAGAAATACCCAATTTAAAAGACTGTTTAAAGGTCATCAAGCATGATTACATTCTGTTCAACACTATAAAATGCACTCAAGTGTAAATGATTATCTAGTAAATTATGAATGATTCATTCATGGCAGATTTTTCATTAGAAGGTAATGTCTCCTTTCCTGTAAAGTCAACATTATGATCCAGGATGCCATTTATTAGAATTTACGCTATTAAACATGATATGAAAAGAGAACCTTCTTAAGAGTTTCACATCAGTTAAATTACTCTCCGCCTAAAAGTGAGCAAATGCACTGTGGTCAGTGGAGGGAGAGGAGTGTCTGGTATGTGTATAATATGATTTGAGGGGGCATGTGCATTTGTACAAGTATGGGCACGCTTTTCATCACTGATCTTTGATTTATGACTTAAAGTCAATTATAAAGAGTTATTTCTTTTGCTTAAAATATTAGACTCTTTACTGGGGCACCTGGATGGCTCAGTCTGTTAAACGTCCTACTCTTGATTTCGGCTTGGCTCATGATTTCACGGTTTGAGGGATGGAGCCTTGTGTTAGGCTCTGCCCTGGCAGTGTGGTGCCTGCTTTGAATTCTCTCTCTCCCTGTCTCTACCCTTCTCCTGCTCTCATGTGTGTGGACACACACACACACTCTCTCTTTTGAAAATAAATAAACTTAAAAAAAATAAATAAAATACAGCAGGGTTTATAACCAACATAAAAGTCACATAAAAAATTCAAATGAGATTTTTGGATATTTTGCAAGTATTAGCTGAGGGAGGCTTTGGGAGAAAGAAAGCCAAAATCTTTTATAATGCGATTTGCCTAAATCAGGGGCCATCAGTGGTTAGAAGATCAGACAAACTCATGGAAACATCAGCTGGTAAGAGCCCCAGGAATGTCAAGGCAGTTTCTAGAACTCGATAAAAGTGGATGTCAGGAGCAGATCCCCTACTTTCCAGCTTTAACTGTGAGTAATTCAGTTATGGCCAAAAATTCCTTGGTATTAGATGTATCAACAGCACTAGCTAAAAAGATTTATCCAAGTAATAATCTGTTTATTTTGGAGTTTGAAATACAGACACTCTCCACAGCATCTTTTTACCACTGAAAATTAAGAGATGCTTTCACTTCCTTTCTCTATTAAAAACAAAAGACTTCAAAATTTACAGGGATAGTGCCCACTCTTCATATTTTAAAAGATACAGACAGGAGTTTGGAAAGATAAAACGCTCTTCCTATCTGTAGATGAAATTTGCCCTTCAGCAAATTCACGACTGACCCATTACCCTTGAGCGGGGGTTATAGATACATAATATTGAGAGGATAATCACCAAGTATTTCAATTTACTTGATTTAACAGGCTTTTAATCCACTCTAAGAAGTATAATTTGATTAATAAACTGCAAGCCAAATAAGGAGCCAGTAGTATGTGACTTATTTAATTGAATCTGTGGAAAAGTTCATGAGCAATCCATTGATCTTGGCATGTAAACAATTCCTGCTTGGGTGCTCCAAATCTCACTTTCTTAGTGCCAGATGTGAGTTTCCATTGTCAATCAATTTCTGCATGATGATCCCAGCACAAAGCAGCTCTCCAGGATAGGGAGGAGGTCACGACAGTGCATGTAAGGGGTGGGGGGGATGGTGGCTTGAGCCCTTGTCTCGCTGGTCCTCTCTTCAATCTGATACAATCCAATTTGATAACCAGTTACTGTGTCTGAGGACGCAGGCACAGGATGGGCACTAGTTCATGCATCTATTCGCATACTGAGACTAAGCATGTGCTGTGTGCCTGGCAGCACCGTAAGTCACTGTGGATTCAGAGATGAAACAAATAACCCATGCAAGGTGCTCACAATCTGTTCAGGCTGTGAGTAGGAGATACAGAGCAGCAGTAGCAGTAAAATAAGTGAAACTGCAGAGACATGGCCAGTCACTGGAGTTAAGAGGGGAGGAGAAAATAGGCGGGTGTTCAGTAATGTGTTATAATTGAAATATGGGCATGTGTTAGAAAATGAAACACATCAGACTGTGAAGGTCCAAGAGTAACAAATCAAGGGATGATACTATATTCCACAGCCATCGGGAAGGCACTGGAAGATTAAAAAAAATTTTTTTTAATGTTTATTTATTTTTGAGAGAGACAGAGATAGAGCGTGAGTGGGGAAGGGGCAGAGAGAGAGAGGGAGACAGAGAATCGAAAGCAGGCTCCAGGCTCTGAGCTGTCAGTACAGAGCCCGACGCGAGGCTAGAACTCATAGACCTCAAGATCATGACCTGAGCCGGATTCGGATGACCAACAAAGTGAGCTATCCAGGTGCCCCATGGGAAGGCACTGGAGGATTTTAAGGCGCTGAGAGGCAGTATCCATCCTGAAGTTCATAAGATAACAGGCTAGAAGGCACAGTTTCAGCGCAGTGAAGGATGTTTTATCAAACCATACAGGAGAGCTTCTGAGGAACATATAAAAATGTAAATCACTGGGGGAAAGTAGCTATAATTCATGATGACATAAAAACTGCTTTAAATCATAAATACAAAGAAAAGGTTTCTTAAAGTGGAAAGAGAGAGAAGGTAGGACTTAAAATAGGCAATAAAGGGTGATTTTAAATCTCTTTATGTTGACGTGTAAATGGTTTTGATCAGGCAATTCAAAAAAGTTATGTGACTTCAGCTAAGAGTTATATTCAAGATGAGGAGCCCAGAAGTCTAACAGAGCTTTGCATCTAGTGGGTTTACTTTCACTGAGGATTTGATGTGACCCAGACACCCGCCTAAGGCCTTTCCCCCATCAAGGGTGTGGGTGACAGGAAACGGAAAAGCCAGTGAGGCTGTGAGGGAAGCCATGTCTCCCTCCACAGGTGGGGGATATCAGTGTGAGTGAGGCTAAGGACCATGGACCTAAAATGGTCCCCCAGTATCTCCCATGCCTTCCCACCTTTGGGATTGTGCTGAACATGTCAGAACTTTCCGATTTCTCTCTCACTGCATCTTGTTTCATTCACACTGATGTGGGTCTGCCTGAACCAGGGCCCCAGAAAGAAATCCCACACAGGCTGCATCCTGTCTGCATTCAGGCTGACACACAAGTACGGGGATAAAAGGATAGTTTAAGAGCCATTAACCTCTGTCCATGGAGTGAAGGCATATACCAGAGAGAACACTGCAATGCCCTTCCTGGGTAAACATAATGAAAACGCACTTTATGGCTGGTGACACCTAAGAGTGACGGATTAAACGATGCTTCACTTTGCTATAGAGAATGTTTCAATATGTTTTCAACTTTGATGTCAAATGATGGAAACCAAATTTTCTTTAAAAATAAACACTTTCAATTTAAGCTTCAAGTTATAAAAATCTGTACATTCACACTGAAAAGAGAGAAATGTTTCAGCTTAGAGCATACAGGGTGCTTTTCATTAAATGCCTCACCTCAGTTTTACTATTAATTATGTACGAGTGTATTTATTTCATTTTTGTAAATGGATGGCAGCTAGAAACGACACTGTGGTTCCTAAGTAAATGCCAAGTAAAGGTAGTACACATTGGAGCCTTAACCTTGAAAGGCTGATGATAAATTACTGGAAAATCCAGCATTAACATATGCCCTTTTACAGCAAATAAAGCCAACCACAACTAAAAGGGTATTTAGTTTTTGTTTTCATTTATGAGGCAATCAGTTCATCACCAAAACAAACAAAAACAAACAAAAAACAAACCCCTAACATTCTCCCAGTGTTTCATGTTATCATCATGCACATAGAGATACCCTGTATAAACCCCAAGATGATACAAACTGTCAGTCTAGAGAACACACGGGCTTGCTTTTCCAGTCATGGTGGCAGATTCATTTTATTCCGCCCACAGGGCATCTGAGTGCATATATGACCAAGGACATACACTTTCAAAACGGCTGGGTGAAATGAAGCGTGCCTATTTTGGTTATGGAATACGCAAAGGAAAGTGAACCAGATGAGCCAGACAGACGTTATGGTAGAAAGTGAGGGTGGATTCCCACTTCAGTAAAAATGATGTTAGGGCGCCTGGGTGGTCAGTCGGTTAAGCATCCAACTTCGGCTCAGGTCATGATCTCACACTCCGTGGGTTCGAGCCCTGCATCAGGCTCTGTGCTGACAGCTCAGAGCCTGGAGCCTGCTTCAGATTCTGTGTCTCACTAGCTCTCTGCCCCTCCCCCACTCTCTCTTTGCCTCTCTCTCTCAAAATAAAATAAAGACATAAAAAATTATTTAAAAAATGATGTCAAAGTAGATTTCCTTCAACAAACTTGCTGTGACTGTTGGTAGACCCAGAGAGAAAGTACTCCTTTTTCTTCTTAGAAGGCTTCCTCTGGGAGGGATGGAAGTCACCCTACCAGTTTTGAGAAAATATGGACATTCATTATGCCGAAGTGTAGCAGGATGTGATCAGTGATGCTGAAATTGGCACACAGTCTATATGGGGTTTTCAATCCAGGGGACTGAAACAATCAGGGGAAGCCCTATAGACAAGCTTCCAACCTATGCTGTTCCTTGAAGGTTGGACAAGGCTGTCAGGTATTTGCCTATTTTTTTTTTTTTTTTTTTTTTTTGCCACTCTAAACTCACCCTTCTACATTCCCCTTTGGATGCTTGGGAGGCAACTTTGCAAACTATAGTTCCGGGATTTCTTCGCTAGCGGGGTTTTGCTAGATGATGTCAATAGGGGGCGTTTAGCGGAGTTTGGAATGTAAGAGAAGAGGATAGAAATGTCCTCATTCCTGTCTGCTTGCTGCTCATGTCAGCAATGCTGCAGGAAAGGAAGTACCTCAGGAGTGACTATTTGTCCTGGAGACAGCTGTTTTTTCTAGCCTCTGGCTTCTTCTGGAATTCCCAGAACCAGTTTATCCTGTCCCTCTAAGGAGCCCGTAGCCACCAGGTCTTCAAGCAAGGAAGGGAGCAGAGACTGAAACATCAGATGTGGGAACTCCCCATCAGCCTTCTCTGAATCCATCTAGATGATCCACTCCAAGTGCCATGGTCTAATGTCTTCCCAATCAATGCTATAACTTTCACATAAAAGATATGAAGAGTTGGTGACCTTAGTTATAGTTCTGTAGCTTGTAATTCTGTGAGACTTTGGATTTGATTTTCCACAAGCCAGTTCTACAGCTTCAAGGGAAAACAGCAACAAACCTTAAAAGGTTTGTGCTCTGGCTTTTTGAACCTATTCTGAGCTTCTCTAAGTTCCCATCCATTTGGTCTCATTTGGTCCCTGTCATCATCATCCCTATCATCACAGGTGAATATGGCAAGGACATGATTATCTAAGGCACTGGCTTTATTAGATGCTTCTTCATAGTCATTTACAGTAAATATTCCTCCAAGATCTCTCCAAAGGGTCCTATACCATCTAATAGGATGACGGTCAGGTGGGGTGAAAGAAATAGACCTAGCTGCCAGGGACTCTTGGCTCTGATTTGAAATTGACCCACAGTATCCAAAATGCCTTTCCTGTCCATCCTGTTTCTAACAGCACCACCCTCTACAGATGCGTAGAATGCCTAGTTGCTGTATGGCGCTCATGCATGCTGCTTCCACGTGGTGGACTCGATCGCTATAGAGGGCACATGGTAATGGGTTATATACTTTAACTTTTCTCATTTTATTCAGTCTCCCATCACCCAGAAGCAGCTGGCCTGATGGCATGGTGACTGGCCCAGTAAGGCCACTAGTTGTGGTGCCAGTTGGTGACAACATTCCGAAAGGCAGAGTCACTGTAGGGATCCTGACGGTGCTATGAATAATAAGCAATGTGTGGTGCCATTTTTCTCATGGCCAAAAGACACACGTGCATAATAAACAGGTGGAGGTGGGAGTGGCTACTATCACCACTACATCTAATGACCTGCTGATGGGGTGTTTGATTTCCATCTTCTCAAGCTGGGCTCTGTTGGTTTAGATGTCTTAGTACCCAAGAGCATGGGGGAGCTCTGCATAGGGGGTACAAAAATAAGTCCATTTACTCAAAGTTGAGACTGTCACCTGGCCATTTCTTCAAATACTGAACTAACAGAGAAGAAGAGGGACACTGGTGGGCTGGAATATCATCCCAATTACTAAGGGAACATTGGGTTATTGCTATACAACCGTGACAGGGGAAATGGGCATGACATAAAAGGGATTCCTATGTCACCTGTCAGTATTTCCATGCCTAATAGTAAAAGTTAAAGAAAAACTATGGCAGCCTAATAAAGATTTCTGTGTTTAGAGCCATAAGGGAAGAAGAAGTAGGTCACCCAATAAAATACTTTTTTAAAATCCTACAAATTGAGATTACAGCTGAGGGAAAAGGTAACACAAGATGGGTTATAGAAAAGAGACATTATAAAGAAATCTAAACTCTCATTACCAGTTACAGAAATAAGAACTGTATCAATTAGGCATATTTACTTATTTTCTTTCTTTCTTTCTTTCTTTTTCTTTCTTTCTTTCTTTCTTTCTTTCTTTCTTTCTTTCTTTCTTTTCCTTCCTTCCTTCCTTCCTTCCTTCCTTCCTTCCTTTTTTCTTCTCTCTCTCTTTATATAGAATATATATTTACATATGTGTATATAGAGACTATATATATACATATATATTATGATATATATAGAGAGACTATATATAGGTATATATATGTATGTGCACAGATAGTTTATATTTATATACACGTTTGTGTAGTTTATATATATATATACATACACACATATACATATACACATATATATGTATAGTAGTAATAATTAAATTTTTCCTCCCTCATTTCTTCTAGTTACCTTACATGTTTATATCTTTGTGGTTAACTTTATAATTTAATTTACTCTTTAGCATACAAGATATTCTCTTGCAACTGAGAATAAACTAAAAAAAGAATTAGTTTCTCCCAGAGATGGACAGTATGATTATTGGAACTTGTGTCTTTCACTTTTCAGGGAAGGGTCAGAGAGTCCTCGTAGGAATGATTGTTTCTCGCTGGGTATACCTACGAAGTATTCCCCGTTGCAGAAAAGAAGTTCAAATACGCGTAAAATGGTGCATACGCAACCTGAGTAGCTGTAGGGGTGTTTGATGTGGATTACCTAACTACCGTCTCTCAAGTCCAAATCTACCAGCCAGTCTCCATGTTTTCAGTGCGTTGGTTGGGTGCTGACATATTAAATTACTCAAGCTCTTTTACCAGCTGGTCTCTTGCTGGATTATGCCAAAAGCAAGAAGCTGGAAAACGAGAGGAAGGAAGAGGGGTTCCTTCTTCCTGTTGGGTTGCGGCTTGCTAAGCATTATACCAGCAGTGGCAACGTCCCCCAGCAGCCACATGGCTCTGTATGAGCTCTTCTCTCCAGCCCCGAGCTTCTTCTCAATTGTGCGGACTGGTCTCGACACACCCTTTTAGAGATCTGAACCCCAACTCTGAGAAGTCTCCTCTGTGATCTTCTAAGTTCTGGTGAACGTAATTTATTCCCTGGTTCCTCCAAACCCAGGCCTGGTAGCATCTTCTCACGGCTATCATCTGTCAGTGTAACTAATACCCTATGTTAAATCCACTCTGAAAACCTAGTGGGATTTCTCATTCCCTGACTGTGAAAGGGATACAGCAGAGTTTAAATCGGTGACATTGGGAGTTCAATGTGACATGTTAAGTACAAGAGTCGAAACTGGGAATGAATGCCACAGATATTATGCAAGAGAAGTCAATAAATCTGTCAACCTGGATTTGAAATACAACTGAGAAAGAGAAAAAATTAAAGATAAGCCTCGGTTTTGAGGCTGAGTAAATGGAAAAGGAGAGCAGAGATTATGGGTGTTGTGATATATGTTGAACCTGAGGTGTTTTGAGGACATCTCAGTGGAAACGTATTCCAGGGAAATGCACATTTTCTTAGGTTCAAGAAAGCCCCATAGTATAAATATAAAGATTTGAGAATAACCTTAAGAACAGTCTATTTAACCTAAGGAATAGATGAGATCACTAAATAGGAGTGTGTAGAGAGGAGAGAAAAAAGCAAACCAACAACCTTGAGGAACATTTAGGAGACAGAGAATAACAACAGTTCACTGGGAGAAATAAACAAGGGTCAGCCAGGGAAGAATGATGAATAAGGCATGAAGCCCCTTAAGAAAGTGTCATAAAATCCAGAGAAGCTGTGGTAAGAGGCGCCTAAAGACGAGGGGATGGTCAGCTCTGTCAAACGCCTGCGCAGGAAAGCTAAGCCCGCGCCAAGTACAATTATTATAGAAAGTGAGTAACTCTCCAAAATACCACCTTCCAACCTGCCAGCTGTCCTGTGGGAATGTGACACATCATCAGTCCTGACTTAATAAGAATGACACCAACAGTTAGCATACATAGAAACAGGGAGAATGCTGCCAACATCGTGTAGCACATCCTTAAATACAGCCTATAAAGACTGTTTCACACGCTTCATACTCCAGACCCGAGAACTCTATGAATAACTGCAGGAGTCTGTGGACAGCGCCTCACCTCCAACAGTGAAAAATGGTTCCACTTACGACTCTCAAGCAAGCAATATTTTAGATCATCTTTTTTTTCAATTCTTCATTGGCATAGCATTTTGTTCCATTTGATTGGCAACATGTAAATATTATCATTATACCTTCCTTGATGAGTGATGATTTTTTTTTGTTTGTTTCTGTTTTTTTCTCCTACAAAAGACTTAAGTTGAAGGAAATAAAACCGTTTCAGTTTCAGGAAATCTTCTAATGAAGATTGGAAGAAAGGATTTGGAAACAATTATCCCTGGGGAAAATTAGGGAAAAGACCAGAACACCTATTTTGCTTGTCTCTCTCCACTCAACCACTCAAAGCTTGTCATTTACACCTATAAAAGAAGTAATCACCGGGATACACCTCTTCCATTTCTGGTAATGCACAATGGCCAAAGCCATTAAAGGTCTAATGACTGAAACTGGTGTAGTTGATGATTCTTTTCAAGCAGAGCTAAGCTCATATTCAAAGATGTTACCCAGCAGGCACTCAATAGGTATTTGTTGAATACCAGTGCAAATGGCTAGATGACAGCTGTGAGACACTTCTTTACCAGATATATGGCCCTTTTATAATTAGAGGATGAATTACTCTATTTAAGACAGAGGTAGAGCATTGTCAGAGATAGCACTTGCTAAGAATAGTCAGAGCTTATTAGATATTGATGACCTGTCATTGCTAGACATAGTTTCATCTATTAGCAGCAATAGAAGTGGGGTGCTGTGGATCATGGTATCCAATATATCAGTTCCTTGCATGAATGGCAGACATAATGCTGGTTAACATAAATACATTTCTTTTTTATGTTTATTTATTTTGAGAGAGAGAGAGAGAGAGAAAGAGAGAGAGAGAGAAAGCAAGCAGAGGAGGGGAGGGGCAGAGAGAGAGGGAGAGACAGAATCCCAAGTGAGATCATGACCTGGGCTGAAATCAAGAGTCGGACGCTTAACCACCTGTGCCACCCAGGAGCCCCAACATAAATATATTTCCCGGTGCTTATTTACTATGTGAGACTGTGGAAAGAACAATGAGAGAAAGAAGTAGAAACTGTGGCTTCTGCCGTA
>CM053577.1:6166169-6357216 GCA_028646485.1 Cryptoprocta ferox | reverse complement strand
CGGGTATGACAAAAACCTTCAGAGTGCAGTTTCTATCTGGAATCTTCCATGTCATCTCCCTGGAACCTGGGGGACTTGGGGAGCCCACGCAAAGATGTGGACGCTCCTATCTCCTGCTGTGACACGAGTAAGCGAGTCTCATGTCTTCTGCCAGCGTCCACGAAACCGCAAGACATCAATGTATTAGCTTGTGTGTTCGGTAAAATCCTACAGTGGACAAAGGTTTACTCTGAGAGCAGAAACTGTGAAGAGATAACTTATTTGCCAAAAATTTAGATTTCAACATTTGTCTTCTTATCCTCATTATGAAGTAGGAAGAGCACCAAATGCATAACCTTGCTTGTGTCCAAGATAAAACCAGGGTTTCCTCATGAGCAACTGCTAATTCTTGGATAATTACTCAGAGCTGTTTTTTTTTTAATGGAATGATGCATAAATGTAATGACATTCATTGTTTTACAAATTCTTCAAAGATTTTTTTCTTCTCCTTCAACCATGGTTGCCTGAGGTCCATTTAATCAGTTTAGATCCATTTTAGAACCTTACTTTGTGTAATTTATCCTTATTTAGAAGCTGATCGCATTATATGACAAATACTACCATGATTCATTTTGGAGCCGTAAAATCACACATTAACTGTGATATCATCAGTGTGAAGTAGTAGTTCATTGATTAATTTTATAATACCTGATAATTAATTTCATTAATTGTCATCAATAATATGAAAGGTTTTGGCCAATAAGTAAAAAAGTATACAGTAATGATTTTTTTTTAAGAGAGAGAGACAGAGCATGAGTGGGAGAGGGGCAGAGAGAGAAGGAGACACAGAATCCGAAGCAGCTCCAGGCTCTGAGCTGTCAGCACAGAAAGCAATGTAGGGCTCGAACTCACAAACTGTGAGATCATAACCTGAGCCAAAGTTGGATGCTTAACCAACTGAGCCACCCACGTGCCGCTATACAGTGAAGATTCTTGAGGATTTTTTTTTCCTTTTTGCATGTGCCATAGACAACTGCAACCTGACTGTTGCTACTTGCCTCCCTAGTCCTTTATCCCAGAGTCCATATGTCCTTAATATGATGCTTGTCACCACATGGAGAAGTTGAGATTCACTGGAGAAGGTGAAATGTGGTGGCATTATGTTATTTGGATGCTTTTCTAAAAACATTTCAGAGAATGGGATCCATCTGTCTGTCTAATAAGTATTTTCACACCTCTTCTCACTGAAGAATTAAATAAATATAAATTTTTAGCAAGAAAAATTTGCAATTTCATTTTATAATTTTATAAGCACAATTACATTCAGAAAGTTATAGGTTATAAATGTTGCAGTTATTAACAGTGTTTGAAAGGAAGCTGTTTTATTTATTTACTTTTTTAAGGTTTATTTATTTATTTTAAGAGAGAGAGGGAGAGAGAAAGAATGAGCAGAGGAGGGTCAGAGAGAGAGGGATAGAGAGAAAAATCCCAAGCAGGCTCTACACTGTCAGCACAGTACCTGATGTGGGGCTTGAACTCACAAACCGTGAGATCATGACCTGAGCTGAAACCAAGAGTCAGAAACTTAACCCACTGAGCCACCCACACACCCTGAAAGTAAGCTGTTTTATAGCAGTATTAAAATATCAGTGTTTTCATAGTTAAATTTCTGTTAGTTCTAGTTTTAGACTGTCCTAGACTAACTTACAGTAAATGATTATGAAAGATATGCCTCATTTATTCTGACGAAACCAGATGCAATTACAAAATAAGACTAGGATTAATTATGATAATTTACTATTAAAAAACCCATAATCTTTATCTAACAGATATAATTAATAAAACTAATGATCAAATAATAAATAACATCATATTATATTATTTAATAATATAATTCATATATAATACCAATAGAACCAGTATCTTTAAAACTTCAATATTCCAAAAGAATTCTCATAGGTACGACCCTGGGGGTATATCCTAGCTTCTTGCCTCCTACATTCTGATTATGAAATTTAAAAAAAAAGAATCTTTTAGGTGCTTACAACAACATTTACTTTAGACATCTAACTGACATCTACCAAGCTCTTACTATGTCCCAGGAACAGTGCTAGGCATTGCAGATTCAGTGTACAAATAGATCCAATGCCCATTCCAGTCGTGATTGTAATCGATTAGAATAAAGTATATATAGGCATGGAAATAAAGAATCACTGAAGTCACTTTGATACAGCAGATCAAGCTCTAATGATTCTTTTTCTTTTTTTAAAATTTTTGTTTACTTTTGAGAGAGAGAGAGAGAGAGAGAGAGAGAGAGCTTGAAGGAGGGAGAGGCAGAGATAAAGGGAGACATAGAATTTGGAACAGGCTTCAGGCTCTGAGCTGTCAGCACAGAGTCCAATGTAGGGCTCGAACTCACGAACCACAAGACCTGAGAAGTCGTCAGATGCTTAATCGACTGAGCCCCTCAAGCTCTAATGATTCTTTACACCTAGGTAGTCCCATAACCATGTAGAATCAAGGACTTTCTTCTTCTAAGGTTTCTGTGGAATTCTGAAAAACTTTTATTCATCAATAAGTTCCAGTTCACTTTCCACCGGGGCTAGCCTACCTACCAAATACATCTCGCTCTTGAACTGTAGCATCTACTCTTGACCTACTTTGAGTTAAAACTTGAATTTCTCAGGATCAATGAAGAAACATCTCTCTTCCATACCCCGACATCTATTCAAACAACAGTCTTCTCACTGAATTTAATGCGTCTCTCTGGTTTCTTCTAGGAAGGATGGGTATTTGTTGAGCTACTTTTTTCTCCATATTACATTTCAAACTTTACTATGTTTCCTTCCTGAATCCCACTTCAAAATAATTCAGTTAGATGGAAACTTTTTTTTGCTCTAAAACAGACTCTGACACAGTATGCTTAATAACTGAAATTGAGACCAGATAAGATTTACACCAGTTTGGATGCCGTGTTCAGTTAGAAGTTCCTAGTTGTTTTTTTCTTTTGCCAGTAATCATTTCTAAAACCACTAAAATAGTGACCTGCTCAAAGCTTGAAGGATTTCAGGGCGCACATTGAAATCACTGTCAGATAACATCAGTGCACTTTGCAACAAAATCAATTCTACATGTTCATACTCAGTAGCAAAGGCAAGACATCTGCACTTTGACTACCTGCATAGTGCCGTCAATGCCTACGACTTCTCTCACACCTACAGCACATGATGCCTGTTACCCAAAACGTGTCACTCTATCAACTCAATTGTTACTTTTAAAATGTGACTCCTTTGATTACTGTTTAGGAGAGAGGAGTTGAAGAGTGAGAAGGATGAGTTTAAAACTGCAAATGAGGGGTAACCTCAAGACCCAAAGTTTCCGAAATCTTTAGACACACCAAACCCTCTTCTTCTTTCCCTGTGCTACCCCAGAAGTAGTGCCCGCGAGCACTGTGGAGCATAATTTCACACCCAGGGAATGGCCAGGCACGGCTGTAGGAAGCGCAGTGGTGAATGAAACCAACTGCATCCACAACTTACCTAGAAATTATAACAACTTTTGACCTCCCAGTACTTTTTAAATTTTTTTTAATGCTTATTTATTTTTGAGAGAGAGAGAGAGACAGAGAGATAGAGTGTGAATAGGGGAGGGGCAGAGAGAGACAGAGACACAGAATCTGAAACAGGCTCCAGCCTCTGAGCTGTCAGCACAGAGCCCAGCACAGGGCTCGGACTCATGAACCGTGAGATCAGGACCTGAGCAGAAGTCCGATGCTTAACCAACCGAGTCCCCCAGGCGCCCCTTGATTGCCCAGTACTTTGAATAAATCATTGTATTTTTTAAATATTTCATTAAACAAAAAGGCAAATTAAGAGAATTGTTTCAGCCACATAGATTCAATAGTCCTTGATAAGTATCTCTACTAGCATACTTATAAACAATGACAATGCAGATTGTAAACCTCAACTTGACACAGGAGGACCCCCCTCCCCCACTTTTCTCTTCCTTTCACTGCGATCTCTTCCTTCGCTCCAGCAGAAGCTCTTACTCAAGTGAAATGTCTCATCATCAGTGAGACTTCCAACTACCAAGACACTTTGGAGCCCTCCTGCTCGGAACTCTTCAAGAACCCTCTATTTTCTGTCCTCAGTTTTGCTGTGGTTACTACGCATCCTCTACGTTAGAGTGTGAGTTTCATGAGGACAAGGGCCACATCCCTTCAGCTCACAATAGCTTTGCCAGCACTTTCTACACAATGCCCAGCACACGGTAGATTTTATATATATCGTACATATATAAAAGTAAGAATACGAAGTGGGCAAGAGAATGGTAATGGTATCATAATATGTCACTGAAATGGTTCTGTTACTTGCTTTGCACATGTTTGTGTTTTCAAGAGACCATACAGCCTGGAGATATACTATACTTCAGAAAATGCATCAAGGTTAAGGATTTTCTTGGTGTAAAAACAAAACCTAGCTCATAATACCTGGCAAAAAGTGAGAGATCTGGGGAAAGAGGCCATCAAGAGCACAATGGTAAGCCACAGACCAGCCGGCCCTAGAATCTCACAACTTATTGCAGGCCAGACAGAAGAGCACACATTGCTCATTCAGTTGTGTATATATGCTAGAATGTCCTAATTAGAAGCTGTCTTGATCCAATGTTTCAAAGACAATTAATTGAAGTTCCTTTCCAATGGGCTCCAATTAACTTAAAATGTAAATGGATGCTCTAAAATGCATATTCAAATAATGTTTAACTTTTCTGGAACCATTTAAAGGGTAACATTATATAGTGGCTGATTAAAGGTTTTTATAAAACTAACAAACCAGACACCACACAAAGTCTCAAAAGTAACAACATGTGGGGTGCCTGGGTGGCTCAGGTAAGCATCTGATTTTGGCTCAGGTCATGATCTCATGGTTTATGAGTTGGAGCCCCCGCATGTGGCTCTGTGCTGATGGCTCAGAGCCTGGGGCCTGCTTTGAATTCTGTGTCTCCCTCTGTCTCTGACCCTCCCTGTCTCACGCTCTGTGGCTCTCTCTCAAAATTAAATTAACATTAAAATAAGAAAAAAGCAACAACACTTGATCACGTATTAACCAAATCAATTGGCTTTATATTAACTGTCTCGTCATTAATTCATCAAGGTTTGTTAAATTAGCTTTAATTTTATTTATAAGTGATTATATTTTGTTGGAATCTATGGTATTAAAGAAAGTCAGAAAACCACAATTACTTTTAACTAAATAAAGATTCAAATCCAGATGGATGCTCGCAACTAGTAACAACACATATTTGCTGAAGTATTGTAATCTTAACTTTTTTTATTGTTAACATATACAATGCAGCACTGAAATAGTCAGAAGAATAGAGGAATATGCATTAAATAAGTGCCCCCAATTTTTTTTCTAGAGGTTTTTTTTCCATAGTTATCATTATGGTATATAGGAAAATGGTAAATAGGACAAGGATGATGAAGAAGAAATGTGGAATTTACTTGATGTTCCAAGCAGAATGTGAATGTTATTTTATTAGAAGGCAAAGCATGTAATGTCATTTTGTAAAATAAGCTTAACAATATTAATTTTATTTTAAAAAGCATAATAGTTTCATACTCAAGTTTTCCTGGTATGGTGGCTGATTCAGAAAACATAATAAAATTAATTCTAATTTTGTTATAAATGTTATTTAAAATCATATATAATGAACTCAGCTCAAATTATAGAGTAAATATATAAATGCAAAATTCTTTTTCTAACTTGGGAAAGGAGCTTACCCCTGTATATTATTTACATTAAAGATAAAACAGCTAGATTATAAAGTCTCTCTCTCTCTCTCTCTCTCTCTCTCACACACACACACACACACACACACACACACACACACACACACCAGGAAGCAATACTGACTAATTAAACGAAGACAAGAAATGCCTTCTTTTAATATACAATTTCCGGAAGTGTCAAAATTGAGAATAAGAACAAAGTCTGCCTCCTAATTACTTTAGGAAATAATTTAAGAACATAAAAAAATCTCAAAACAAGGTTCCCTCTTACCAAGTAGCCCCTTGATAAGGGGCTGGGTGGTCTTTGTGACCCCACAATGCAGAAAGCTCACACTTTCCCAGCCTCTCTCCACTTCTCTTCTGCCACACTGTCCCACAGAATTCAATTCCTCTCACTTCATAAATTCTCTTTTGTTTCACAATACTGTTCTCTAAATAAAAATAACTTGTTTTTTTAAATATCTTATTCTTTTGGTCAAACTGATTAATCTAGTTCACCACCCAATAGAAGTTTTCAGTTTTGAAAGGTTAAAAATCACTGTGAGAATTTGATAAGATCAAACTTTACAGAAAAAAACAATGTACTTATATACATGCACATAATTTTGCACATCATTTCAAAGGGTTGCAGCCCAGGTCCAGGACTGACAGTGAATGAGTGTGCATTGGCATGGTCAGAGAATCAGTTGTGGCCAGGGTCCATTCCCATAGGCTGTGGTGTCCATTCTGATCGCACATGACAAACCAGTTGATAAATACATTGAATGGGATCCCAGCCTAGGACCATGGATCCTGACCTAAATAGTGGTGTAAACTAATGGCACTGTCCCGTTTATGATTACCAGACCATCATGACAATGGCACATACTGAACAGAATTCGAACTTTGGACCCAGGAAGATCAAAATTGGATTTACCACTTAGCTTGTTGTGTGATATAAAGACATTTATTTATCTTTCTGAGCTTAAATTTATTCATCTGTGAAATGGAGATATTATCTGTGAAATGGAGATAATAATATCTTTGTCATAGGGCTCTACAAAAGATTATATGAAAAGCATCTTTAAGGGCCTCTGGTAGAGTGGATCCCCACCAAATAGATGGTGATGATGGTGATGATGATAATGGTGATGATGATGGTGATGGTGATGATTATGATGATGATGGTGATGGTGATGGTGATAATGGTAACAAGGATTATGCTGAAATGTGTATCATTTAGATAACCTTCTTAACATCCTAAAATACTCTCCTTTGCTCTTGGGTAACTGAGTTCATAGTATCTTTCTGAAAAATTATATTTAATTCAAAATAATTTCTGTTTTAAAACCCATCTGTCCCCTAAAAATCATGGCTTGGTGGCATTAATTATGAGGCAATTGCCACAACTGTGGCAAATTCTGTCTTGAACATGGGGCCCTTAGATAAACTTTTACAGGTGAAACTCAGTAATCATATATTGAAAATGTATAAGGTACTAGGCACTATATACGCAAGAACTTTATGAACAACACATTATGACATACTAGAAACCAAAGCCAGAGGAGCAACAGCATAAGATGAGAATGATAACACATTTACAAAGCAAATAACATCTAAAATACCAATCAGAAAATACAGAAATGCAATAATGGCCAAGTGAGTTTTAGTTGTATAAATGCTCTTGCCTTCACATTGTTTCACAGCAAACATTTCCAGGCTTCTGTAAAAATGTGGTGTATGATGAAAAGCAACATTTATTATCTTAGTTTGTATTAGTAACTCAATTTCCCTTAGGACTGCTATAGATGTAGAAGGGGATTGGAACTGAATTAACAAAGCTATTTGGGTAACAGTTGAAATAAGATCCAAGAATGAAATAATGTGTCTATAAATCTTTCCCTGTGTCTATAAATTCTGCAATCCCTCGGGCTACTTTGTTGGTACCTGGAGGGCTAAGTGATTATTTTAATTTAAAAAAAAAAAACAGTAGGTGCAAATATATGCTGTGGTTTAGAGACAAGACTTAAATTTTTCCAAAGATATTTAATATATTTTGCATACGAAAATATCAGGATATATATTTTTTGCTTGCACTGCTGATATTCCAACAAAGATCTAAAGACAAAGGGTAACTTTTAAATATCTGTTAATTCATCCAGACATCCAATAGATACTGGGGACAAACTATTATGTACAGACTCGTGTTTGGGGTAGAGTTGGCAAGGATGCTTGAGCCATGGTCTCTGCCTTCAGTGATATCATAGACCAGCTGGAGAGCAAGGGATGCAGACCAACATCTCTGATGGTTGTAATGAGGTAACTGATTCCAAAAGACTTACAGAGAACATGCTGTGACTGCTCAGAGAGTTGGGTTTGTTTATCAAAGGCTGAGCTAAGCCTTGAAGATGAGGAGGAGTGGAGATATAGAGAAGGGGAAAAGAGCATCTTATGTGGTAGGAAGATACTGCTGCTGAAAGTGACCAGTTCTGTTGAGAAGCAGGACTGGAAAGCTGGGCTGGTGTCAGACTATAGAGCGTATATGCCAGGTCATGAACACTGGCTTGATTTAGGAAAGAGCCAGTTAAACAGTCCAAACACAGACACCCCTGAGGAGAGACACCACAACTTACACACCTCACGTCCTCAGTGTCTATACCATGTCTGATACATGGTAGATGCTAAATAAGAATATGAGGAATAAAATGACCAGATCTTCACCTCAAAAGTTCAATAAGGTGGATACAAGTGGCAGCAAGGCATACCATAAACTACTTAACATTTAGACCTTCTTCCTAATAACTTGCAAGACTTTGGATACATATATTATGTTGTCCCAGACACAGTTTTCTATCTGGAAGGTATATATAATTACCTAATTGAGGTATTTGTGAGGGTCAAAGGTAATGAATGCTGACTAAACGTAGTAATAATGAGATTAGAGTAGTGCTAAAGAGGTAAGTGTGGCATCTATTAAGGGTTACTCAAATATGGTTAGTGGTTACCATATGTGTCAACTCAGTTACTTTTTTATTATTATTTTTTTAAATAATGTTTAATTTTTAGAGAGAGTGAATATGAGCAGGAGAAGGGCAGAAAGAGAGAGAGGGAGACACAGAACCCAAAGCAGGCTCCAGGTTCCAAGCTGTCAGCACAGACAGAGCCCAGTGCGGGGCTCAAACTCATGAACCGTGAGATGGTGACCTGAGCCAAAGTCAAACGCTTAACCAACTGAGCCACCCGGATGCCCCTCAACTCAGTTACTTTTGTGTGTCAATGTGGCTGAGCCAAGGGGTGTCCAGACTCAACTGTTGTTAGTCTGTGGGGTGTTTCTGTATGAGATCAGTGTTTGAATCTGTAGACTCAGAAAAGCAGGTCGCTCTCTCCTCCAGTGTGAAGGGCATCACTGAACCCTTGAGGGCCTGAATAGAACAAAAGAGCAGAGGAAAGAAGAATTCACTCTTTTTACTTCCTGCCTGCCTGATGAGCTGGAACACTGGTCTTCTCTTCTCCTTGGACTGGGATTTACATCAGCTCCCTTGGTTCTCAGGCCTTTGGACTCAAACTGGAATTGCACCACTGGATTTTCTGTATCTCCAGATTGCAGATGGTAGATCCTGGGACTTCTCAGTCTGCATAATTACAGGAGCCAAGTCGTCCTAACATATCTCTTCACACACACACACACACACACACACACACACACACACACACACACACCTCCTATTGGCTCTGTTTCTTTGGAGAACTCTGACTCCAGACTGACTGATACAACAAAAAGGAGTCAATGGCCACCAAAGTGGAAATGGGGAAATAGGGACTGATATGAGAGATGGTTCTAAGATAAAGATCACCAGGAGTGGATGTGGTAGACAAGGGCTGGGACGTATCTATTTCTGATAACAGGGACAAAATAAAGTGCCGTGGGCAAAAATAAAACAGAGCAATGGATGGTATGTTAAGAAGAATGGTCAGGGAAATCATGTCAAAGAAGGTGGCATTGGAGTTGAGATGAATGAGTGAAAGCATTCCAATAAGAATGAAAAGAAAGTACACAACCCCTGATGCAGGAGTCCAAAGAACAATCTAGAAGCCCACTTGGCTGGAGAACTATGAAAGAGTGGAGGGTAGTAGAACTTGTGCTTAGAGACAGAGTGGCACGTCACATCAGTGGAGTGTCATGGACACATGGCTAGGTTTTGAATTCTGTCCTGAATATGATGAGCAGGCATTAGTTTATACATGTGTCTCATAGTTCTAGAAGGATCACTCTGGATGTTTTTTTGAAGAATAAGCTGAAGAAATTCCAGAGTGGAAAGAGAGGAAAGAAAGAACTGTTAAGAGGCCACTGCGTCTACAGTGTGAGGGGTGATGGTGATTTTGACTGCAGGGTAGAGGTGAGGCTATAGGAAGTGACCAGATTCAGTTTGAGGGCTTGCAGGTAAATTAGATGAGACTATGTGAAAAAGACAGGAGGAGACATGATTCAAAGATGTTCATCCTTAACCACTACTGAGTGAATAGCAGTGTTGTGCACTGAAGCAAAATGGCCTCTTGTAGGAAAGGCAGCCTTGGCAAAAATACTTAGAGTTTTGTTTCAGACAGGTGATGATTGAGATGCCTTCTGCCCATCCTACTATGTGTCCAGAGGGCAGATGGAGATGTAAAGTCAGAGGCAGGGAGAGAGACAGAGACAGGGACGGCAATTTTGTAGTCATCAATGTATAGCGGGCTACAAAGCTGTGGGTCTGGATGCCATTTCTTAAAAATGGGCAACAACAGACAACAATCTCTAAGACTGGACCTGATAGTCAGTTCTGAGGTCAGAAAGATAAGAAGAGGTCAGTAGGGGCAAGTGAGGGGCAGTGACCCATGAGGGGTGTCGGGTGGGGGCAAACAGAGGACTTTGGTGTCCCAGAAAAGTTATGCACAAAAACGGCCATTGCATTGGGGGACATGAGGTTCATTGGAGGCCTGGAGAACAGAAGTAGGGTTGAAACTCGGCCTAGAATAAACAGGCAAAGAAAGAGAGACAGTGAGTCTAGATAATTCTCACAGTTTTCCTTTCCTAGGCAAGAGAAATTGGGTAGTAAATGGTCAGTGTGAAGAAATCATGGAAAGTTATTTACTAAATCCCATGTAACTTGGGAGATATGGCAAGTTTGTGTGCGGATGGAAAAAATCAGGCATAGGTTATCCTACTAAAGATTTACAAAAGTCCATAAGGTAGGTATTATCATCCTTGTAGATATGGAAAAAAAACAACAACAAAAAACGAGTTTGCCAGGGCAATAGGCTTGTCCAAGACAGCATATGAATTAGAAGTGCTGAGAAGGAATTTCATTCAGCTCCACTGATTTCTAAGGAGGAGATTCAGTCCATTGGAACAAATATACACAGTGACCATAAACTTATTTTTACCTCAGGTCTGAACGAGGCAAGGTTAGATTTCAAATAGCAATGGGAGTACCAGACTTTGGATTAAAGGCAAAATCTCCAAATCCCTCATTAGTTCAACGACATAGTTTTTGTTTGTTTTATAATTTACAGATTGGTGAGAGCTTCAAGCGTCGAGCAGATTCACGTACAGAACACTTCGGTGTCAGATGGGTAGCCAGAAGTTTCAGGAGAGCGTAGGGTGATGGGAGCCGGACACCTCAGAAACATGCAATTTGTTTAACTAGGACGTCTGGGTGGGAATAAATGAAAGCACAAAAAAGTTGAAAAATCTCGCATGCACTAGTTGAAGCCTTTGAAGCAGAGTTAGGATTTGGACCTGCTTCTTTTTAGAGTGAGAGTGGCTATGGATCAAAGCCCTGGGTGAAAAGAAAGGTTGACAGCAGCATTGAGAATTGATTGGAAGAAGTTTTTGATGGAGGCAGGGAGTGCCAGAGAGAAGGAGTAGATGTCTGTTCATTCCGCTGGTAAGTAATTACAGAAAGGACCCTGTGCTAGCATTGCTCAAAAGGAAAGATCAGCTGCTTTCACATGTAAAAAACTCTCAGTTTTAATAGGACAGTGTTCATACTGAAGCTATGACAACTCAATTATTGCTACTACCTTTACTGAGAAATACCTGTATGTTATTACGGCAAAGAGATACTGCTAACTAACACCAATAACTCAGTGCATTCTCCCTCACTTTCGCTGTGTCAGTAGCTTTGCATTTGCACAAAGATATTCTATCTCCTTCTTGAAATACATTATTTTTTTAGGAATAACACAAATATATGGATGCATGGTACCAAAATATTTTTTACCTTTATTCCAAATTGGTTGTCCTAAGGAAAAAAAAATATATATATCAAACCACAGTAAATTAGATCCTAGCTATTAACAGAGTTGGAAGGGGCACACTTACTTCATCTATTAAACTGATGCATATATTTATGCCCACAGACTGGCTGAGATAATAGAAAGAACCAAAAGCTGCTTTTCAATAATAATAAAAATATTTTAAAGTAATTAATCCAGGTTCAAGATGTTTTTAAAAAAGTAAGAGCTGGAACCTATCCTTAAGAAAGGCTTCTAGAGTCCTGAGAACGTCTCTCCCCTTGCCTTGACTCTTGTTCCCATGCCAGTGCTGGGTGTATGTAACTGAGGACTGCAGCTGGAGACATGTAGGCATCAGCACCAGGGTCGGGGGGAAAAGGTGAAAGGCTGAAACAATGGAGTGCAGGCAGAGGGGGATGACTCTTGTCCCCTTCACCGGGATCACTGATCATTTCTGATCACGCACAAAAGGGATTCTTTGGAACACGAAAACAATCTATTTGAAGATCAAATTAAAACTCTCATTAGGATTGGGGTGCCTGGTTGGCTCAGTTCGTTAAGCCTCTGACTCTTGATTTTGGCTCAGGTCATGATCTCATGGTTTCTGGGATGGGACCCAGTGTCAGGCTCCGTGCTGACAGCGTGAAGCCTGTGTGGGATTCTCTCTCTCTCTCTCTCTCTCTCTCTCTCTCTCTCTCCCATTCTCTCTGCCCCTCCCTTCACTCCCTATTTCTCAAAAAATTATTCTCATTAGGATCAAATATACCACTTAAAAGGTAGGAGGTGTTATATTCGCATTTAACAAACTCACTCAAAATCCAACCACTATAACAAAGCCCAAGTCACATGGAATTCCTCCCTGAAGCCTTGTCCAATTCAAACAGCTGTCCACCCTCGGTTCCAAATCCCCACAATACCTGGGCTATGTTTCAGGAAAGAAACATATTCTACTTTCTGTTTTCACTTGACTTGGTCCTGTCTGATTTCCTCAACTAATCTTTAAGCTATATGTGGAAAAGACTGAAACGTGACCCAAATTAGCTATTAAATAAATGAAAGAAAATTTGCTTGCCATATAGGGTCCTCAGCACGTGACTGTCACTGAGAGAGGTTGCTATCTTCCAGGTGATAAAAACATGATCAAACTATTTCAAATATATGTTAATCTATCATTGTATATTATATAACATGTGTTATATAAGTATGTGATATCTATTATTATACTCAAGAGATGTGAATATGCAGTCAAAATCTCTACTTCCTCTTTTAGTAGGAGTCACACACGATGATAACTATACCATTTGGTGCATATTCTCTGTTCACATATAACCTAGTAAGTTAGTAATACATTTTTGTAATTATTCATTTTTTTTAATTCAATTCTTTTGAATCAACCTGTGTAAGCCCTGAGTTACTGAATTCTGCCTTGTGTAAATGTCAGCTCATTTATTTACTTGGCGCAAATACTACAGTGCTAAGCAATATGTTTTTGTTTTTGAGTCATTAGTTATAGGTTTACATGCGGGCTCCGGAATTTATCAGCTATGTAATTCGGGGTAAGCTAATTAATTGGGGTAAGTTAATTAGCCTTCCTAGGCATAAGTTTTGCCATTGAGAAGGTGAGGATGGGACCTCACCGGACTGTTGAGAAGGGAGACTGAGGATGACATCTGTGAAGCACACTTAGCAAAGAGGGACCTCTGTCACCATCACTGTCATCCTTTCCAGTGTGATCAGCTGAACTGCTGGGTGTAGCTTTAACTGCAGGAATCCCTAGCAGAAAAATCCCAAGTCACTTAAACACTCATTACTTTGAGGAATGAATTCCAAGTCACAAACTAAGAACTTGAACAGACTGTTTATAGCTCTTCTCCTGACTGTGAAATATGGTGGAGGCCATTTCATGTACCAACACATAATTTCAAAAGACAGGAATTTAAATTAACACTAATTAAAATATCTATGCTTGTATGTAAATAGATTATAGCTGAAAAATAATTAACTGTAATTTTATTAATCAAGTGAGTGCAGAGAAGAGGAGAGGTTGAAATGGATAGAAAAGGATTTCTCTATCGGTGCATCTTTTTTTATGAGATTTAAAAAGTCATAATTAATCTACTCCAAGAAAAATACAGTAACATGGCTATCAAAGAACAATCATTTTTAAAAACCCTCAGCTTCAAGTGAGCTACATTTTTCTTAAAAATGAATGGTTTGGGGGCGGCTGGGTGGCTCAGTAGGTTAAAGTGTCCAACATCAGCTCAGGTCATGATCTTGCTGTTTGGAAGTTTGAGCCCCGACTCGGGTTCTGTGCTGACAGCTCAGAGCCTGGAGCCTGCTTTCGATTCTGTGTCTCCCTCTCTCTCTGTCCCTTCCCTACTCGCGCTTTGTCTCTGTCTCTCTCTCAATAATAAAAAAAAAAAAAAATTAAAAATTAAAAAATAAAATAATAATTAATGGTTTTATACCTAATGAATTTGGAAATCTGACTGAGGTAGTATAAGAATATGATTCAGATGCTCAGGCTTTGGAATCAAACAATTCCAGCCAGAATTTTGACTCGCCATTTATCTGATTAATGATCTCAGGGAAGTTACTCTCAGGTTCAGTGTCCTTATTTATAAGTTCATGACAATATTAGTATCTAAATTGTAGAATACTTGTGGAGATCACATAAACCAGGTGAAATGCGTAAAACGATGCCTCACACTTTCAGTTCCCTACTTGAAGGATTAGATGCCGATGAAACTGCCCATTCACTGTAAGCCACTAGACAACCAGAAAAAAGCAACTACCCCTGGCACTGAGCTACACATAGTGTAGGACTCTGGTCCCAGTAAGAAGGGACACGAACCAAGATCTGGCCCAACTCACTGCCTATAGGACTTGAGACTATAGCACAGCGAAGAGAAACTAAACAAAACCTAGAAATCCCAATACATTGGTGAGACAGACAGAAAGCCAAGTTTAGGGAGGCTGAACTTTCACAGGGCAGAATGCCTGAGAGAAGTGAGCTGCACAGATTACCTTGAGTTTATGGTTGAGTATTCATATGTACACGTATGTCACAGGACATTAGTTCAGGTGTGAAAAACATTCTTAGATCCATTCTTAGAAATGAGATAAAAGATTCTTAGGTACTGTTGAAATAACTTTCTGGGCCCAAGATGGAACCACTCTGGCCCTGGTGGCGTGTTAGCTGACTGAAACTTGGTTAACTTCCGTGCCCTATGGATGGTCCGTGGAACCAGAAACACAGTGTATTCAGTCAAGCCATCCCCAAACACACAGGCTGACTGGGTAGCCCCAGCCAAAAAGGTAGCTTCTAGTTGTCTCTTCTTTGTTCTTTATTCCTTATTTTGTAGAAGCTTTTTTGCTACCTGCACCACATTGTAGTTCTTTGAAAGGAGACTGCCTACCCCACAAAGTGTTAAAGTTTGCCTGTATCCCCTACTTGTCTTCTTTAATCATATTTTAACAGTATTATTTGCTACCAAGCAGCACACTCCAGGGATGCGAAAACATCTGCAGGCCTACTGTGAGTTGCTTTAAGCATTATGAATCTGCCGAGGTTCTGAACGAGTACTGCTAAATAGATAGCTCTAAACAAAGACGCGTCCATTATACTGCTGGCAACAACTTAATGTCAACAATTCATTTATTGAAAGGGCCTTGGCAAACCATTTTCTGAGAAGTGCTGGGTATTTGAATGATTTTAAGTCACTAAGTAATTCTGTGGAAAAATTAATTAAACAGGATTGGATATGCGAATATCAGCACTGTCCTTGCTAATATGATTTTGAACATTCAATTTGGGATTTAATTTTGACGTGGTACCTGCACTGCAAAATTCATCCCGTTCTTTCTGGCTTCCTGGTTAAAATGATCATTTCTAGGACTAAGAATGGCAATTTTCTTTCTAACCCTGTGTTTTTCATGGAAACTTAGAAAAAAAGAAGAAATTGAGAAACATATTATGACAGGTGATCATCTGCAAACACACAACTCTTTCGATGTCTGCCATGTTGAGCTTCATTTTACAGCATCTGTACTGGCAACAGAAATGGTGCTTGGCTGTCGAAGTACGTGGTGCATACAGTGAAAAAAATCACAATTGTGACGACTAGAAAATAAAGCTGAGTGTGTGTGTGTGTGTGTGTGTGTGTGTGTGTGTGTTTCAGAAGAGAGAAGCTCTTTGCTTTTCCAGCTTCCTGTCAGAAAAGAATGCTGTCATTTTGGTCGGTTCCTTGTCTTCTTTCATAGCAAAACAATGCCACAGGGGAAAGAGACAACTGTCACATCTATGAGGGGACTGCCAAAGAACCTCAAACCAGTACAAAAGGATCTCCCTCACCAGTTGCAGAAAAATGGCAATTTGGTGCAGCACACACACAGATGGATGTGTCAGTACTATTTACTATTATAAAAGCTGGATTTTTCTAAACAAAAGCCTGTATTACATTAATTTTTTTAGCATAGGCGTATTTTAAGATTCTATATGATCTTGTGACTGTTTTAAATCAAATGGGTCTGTTCATATTTCTGCAAACTGACTTTGATGCAATTTTTCAAAAAAAATCACTTGAAATATGTCTTAAAAATAGTAAGTTTTGTGAGTTTTTTTTTTTGGAAAGCTAGAGCCGGTACAAAATCTAAAACCTTGAAAGTATACATCTGAGCCTTCAAACTCAAATCAAATTTACTTGATGCTTTATTTTTCAGCGGGTTTTAGTAGATCAAATGAGATGTATCTCGAATCGTTCAGATGCTCAGTGTGCAGCTAAGTGATTCAGGAAACACTAGTTCAACCTAATGTATTTACTTGCCTTAATGTTCAATTAGCATTCAAATTAACCAATTGAACTTCAACACCTTTTGTTTTATTGATTATTTATTTTAAGATATGCCACAGAAAATGAAATAAGTAAGACATGTTTGGCTTGGAGGAGATGTATAAATTGCCTGTGGCGATCAGTATCAGTAATAGAGAAATTTGAAAAGCATGCAGGTGATTTAAAAACAAATATGTGACACTGCTATATGTTTTATCTTCTATAAATAATGTAGTGTATTGTAAGGAAGTAAAGGGAATCAAAGAGGATACTGGCATGGGAGGTTAATATGCACAGAGAACAGGTACAAAGAATCCACTGCCAATCACCCCAATAGATGGAAGTAACTCTTTACCTAGTGTTAAAAAGAGTAAAACTAACTAAGACTATTTGTGTGTTATCCGGTCTGAAAACAGCACACTCAGATGAGATGATTACAAAATCAAAAATATACTCTGTAATGTATCATGAGGAAGCTGTGACTTTGACCGATCTGCTCGATTTAAACTGTAGGTTTAACCACGAGTACACAAAGGCGTGACCACATGTATAAGTGCAGATGTAGAAAGTACCCACATGACTTTAGTTCACAAGGCTCTGATACAAAATTCCAATAAATTGGAGAAGTACGGAAGCAAGAAAAAAGGAGAGTGGCCAATTAGGAAACATGCAGAGAAAAGATGAAAATGCATAATAAGGGCTAGCATGGTGGTAAACGTACAGGTTCAGGTAACAGCGCTGGAGAAGCTCAGGTGCTAATCCTGGCACGTGCAGCACAGGAAGCGTCACGGATAAGAGCAGGTGTCTCATAGTCAGACCTCCCAGATACGACCCTGTCTCCACTCGCTAGAGATATGGCTGGGGCCAAATAATCTAACACTCCGTGTCTTAGGTCCCTCATCTCAAAGTAGGGATGAGTACAGTCCCTTCACTTCAGGCTTGTTACAAGGACTGAACCAATGTTCATGAAGGGCTTAGAACTGTATGTGTCTATTAACTGACTGACCACCCTAATTTCTTGGGTTTTTCATTTATGCAACAAGTAATAATAACACTGACCCCAAAAAGTAGTTTCAAGGATTGTATTTGTTCATCTTTGGACAGCATTGCCCCTAGTAACTGAAATAGGATCAGCTTCCAATAAATGTTATGGTTATAAATACTGTTATTGTAGTAAAGAGCTAAAATTTAACAAGCGCCTATTACGTGTTTGAAAACATTCTAGGCATTTTACATTTTTATATATTCATTTTCTCATAACAGTAACCTTTGAGGTAGATTTTATCATTATCCCCATTATTCAGATGGGAAACTGGGGACAGGTAAATAAGCATAATAAATAATCCTTGTCTTAGAAAAGCTACTAGAATTGAATATGACATTTAGTTATGAACCAAGGCATTAAAC
Organism: Cryptoprocta ferox; assembly: GCA_028646485.1. Taxonomy (NCBI): domain Eukaryota; kingdom Metazoa; phylum Chordata; class Mammalia; order Carnivora; family Eupleridae; genus Cryptoprocta; species Cryptoprocta ferox. Next base: position 6,338,955 of record CM053577.1, on the reverse strand, counting down.
AAAATTAATTTGCCAAGCAACACTTTAGGGCTTTTTTTCATAGTTAGTTCCCAATTTTGTGAATGAGTTGGTCAAGATAATTTGCTGTGTTGTCACCTGCCTACAGCCAATGGTTCTCGGAGAGGTTCTTTATGCATTTTTACATGTGAGAGTTACCGAACGCTGTCAGAGGTAGCTACCTAGCTGTCTCTCTAATACACATCTTCTCCTTCTTTCTTAATGAGTTATAAAATATTCAAGGTGCTGAAATACCCACCCACAGTGCTATATTTCCCAGCTTCCCTTGCAGCTAGGAGGAATCATTGACTAAATTCTGTCTGGTGAAATGTAAGCAGAAGGTTAGAGTTTCGTGTCTATAAATTCCTCAAATACAAAGCCTGAAGACCACTGGTGGAAACTGTCTGCCATTCCTTTTGCCTCTTAATGTTTGTAGTATGGACTTGATGCATGATATTCCATAAAACATCTCCAGCCAAGAGGTGACCTTAAGGATACAACCAAGCACTAAGGGCAAGGATGCATAAAAAAAGGAGAGGAACTGGATCCTTGATGTCAGTGGTGATGTATATCAGCCTTGGACTACCTCCCACTGAACTTCTACTGGAGAGAAAAATACACTTGATTCTGTTTTAGTCACTGTAATTTTTGGTCCCTGTTCCTAGCAGCTGAATGCAATTCCTGATAACAAGCAGCCATATGAACCAGACATCAAGGGCAAACGGGATATATCTAAAGAAAATAAGAATGCTAATAATTATTTGCAGTAAAGCATGAGTACATGTTATGCAAGAAGTAGCACAGAGCAGAATGAGGTTGTCCAGGAGAAAACTGTTAGTTCTATTTGTGTAGGTTCTTAGAGGGGGTGAAGTTTGGATCGAATCTTGAAACATCAGAAGGCATTCAATAAAGTAGGAGTGAAGGGAGGGGCTGTAGCCATTCCAGACAAAGAGAGCTCATGGAAAAAAAGCACACGGAGGCATGAGTCATTTTAGATGCTTCTGAATCAAACTGGTATTAGTCACTGGGCTCAAAAATATATAATTTAGTGCAAAATGGATAGCATATTTGATTGAATAAGATATTATAAAACTTATCTGGCTCATTTGAAGAAATCTACATATTCTTCTCCATTTAATTTGCCTAAAAGCGATTTAATCTTAAGAGGGGAGAGAGGGGAGGGAGAGGCTGGTGATGGAGCTGGCCTTCACAGCCTGTCTCTCAGAATGCAGGTGTTAAATATCCTATCTCGACCCTTTTACCATCCACACGTTGGATAAGGCTGACAAAGTGCACTGAGAGAGAACCTTAAAGGCAACCTTCCAAAAAGTACAAATCCCCAATAAATTAATATTCTCTCATCATGATAAAAACAACATAAAATATGCAAGATGGGTTTTAATATTCATGACTTACATCTTTCAAGAGATTGGCAAGATATCAAATGTAATACAATAACAAGAAAGCACTTTGAGGAAGTATTCAAAGTACTTCGCAGAATTAATGAATTCTTACACTATCCTTGAGAGAAAGAAAGGAGGCAGAACTTATTCACCAAAGTTGCAGACAAGTCCAATGGCTGAAGGCTGCCCTCAGAAGGTCATGAGGTCCAGCTATCTGGTCCTCTAAGCCTTTGGCTTCATCACAGTGTCTGCGAGTAGGGGCACACAGGCCGTAGGATGTGGCGGTGTGAGCAGATCTCCAAGGAGACCTTTAACAAGTGTCCAGAAGTGTCCACCATTTGCAGAATGTGCACCATGGCTTACGTAGTGTATTTCATACACGTCTGGTAGTTACATCTGATTGCTAAAACTGGGAAAATGCTTATCTTGGAGTAAGTTGAAAGCTAATGCCCCACTTGTGCTGCCAACCCTAAACTTAAACTTCTGCAGAGGTGGAACTTCCCTGTCACACGACACAGTGACAGCCATCATTGTCATGGGCACCACATTTTAACCATTCTTACAGACTGTTGGCCCATTTATAATATTAATAATAGTAGTAATAATACTAATAGTAGTAAACACTTGTTAGGACATACTATGCACTGGGTATTTTTCTAAACATTAACCAATGTAGTTAAACCCACAATATACTTACTAGCTTTACTTTCCAGAGTAAGTAATTTGCCCAAGGACACATACTTAATAAGATGTGGAACCAGAATTCAAACTCCAGACTCTCATTACTATTCCCTAACAAATAAGTTAGACCCCAAAGAAGTTCTCTTTTCTTAGAACTTCTGACCATGACTTCAAAGATGTTATATGGCTTGGGTTCAGTCAGGAGTTCCCTTTACTCCATGGTATAAAGGTGCTGTGTCCAACCTCCCCAAATGAGGACTATCATATACATCAACTTTTGATGGAAATACACCCCTTTAAAATGTCATTTCAACTCATCTTCTTTTTAAAAATATCTCCCAATATTATCACATGCTATGCACAATTTGAATATTACCTTTTATTTTTTCACTAATTTGGTCAACGAATCCTGTGGTGTGCTTAACCACGATCTCTTCCCTATTTCAATCCTTCCCATCTCCATTTCTGCTGGCTGACATGCTGTTTCCCCAGCCTGTATCCAACTCCTTCCTTCCTCCAAGGGTCATACTACATGGTATCCCCTCAGAGTGGCTTTCACTGGCTACCCCATCCTACCCGCCCCATCTTTCTCATCTCACCACGGTTATTTCCTCCATAGCACTTCCCTCAATTTCTAAATACCACAAGTTATTTATTTTATGTCTCCCCCATCCAACCCTTGAGTTCGTAAGTTCCTTGATAACAGGGCTGGCATTTACTTCCACTTTGCTCACTGGGGCCAAAAACACTGCCTACAGCATTGTGGTTAATTACAGTGTCTTGTTAAATGAGTGAATATTCTCTGGCTTTTTACAAGAAAGAGCCCCCAAGATGAGACTTGAAGGATGAGTAAGAGTTGGTGGGAAGCATCCATTCAGAATGTTCCCCTGAGTTCCAGCTGCACGTATGCACTGTCTTTGGGGCAGCCCTGGCCAAAGCTGCACTCATTTCCTTGTTCTCTAGGCCCTGTTCCTCTTCAGTGAAGAGCATCCATCAGCTACCCAGACCAGAAACTCAGCCACCCCTGGCAACTACCTAACCATCAGTCCTCAAACTCAGTCACCAAGTTCTGGCAATTCTGCCTCCACGGCTTAGGATTTTACAGTCTGCCCACTATGACTTCTCCCTTCTTTTGTTTCTCCAGATCCCTTCATTAAACTTCATTAAACTTTGGCTTCTGCCATGCCCAACCACTTCTAGTTTCCCACATTAATATGCATGTCTTCTCAGGTGTCCATGCACTGGTGAAAGCTATTTTTGGGGCATCTGGGTAGCTCAGTCAGTTAAGCACCCAACTCTTGATTTTGGCTCAGGTCATGATATCATGGTTCATGGATTCGAGCCTCTCATTGGGCTCTGGGCTTATGGAACGAAGTCTGCTTAGGATTCTCTCTGTCTCCTTCTCTCTCTCTGCCCTCCCCCATTCTCTCTCCCTCAAAAATAAATATTTTTAAAAAATCTATTGCTGCTGCTTATTTCTTATGACTTTTTGTACTTTTTCAGTATAGATAACCCTAGCTCGTTCTTCAAAATTGCAGAGACTACCTAGTTTTTGTTGTTGTTGTTTTTAATGTCCACTCACACAAGCCAGGCTGAGTTAGGTGCCTTTTTTTTTTTCCCAAGTCCATCATTACATTCATGTTTCTTTTATTACACTAGTGACCAGATTGTCCCAGTTGCCTCCTCCTTGACCTCAGCTCCATGTGAACAAAACCAGTGTCTTCCAACTCCTACCATCTGGGGCTGGCACAGCAGCTGATATGCAATGGTGCACAAGGTTGGTTCAAATGGGGAGTGGTGAGGTATTAGACCAAGGGCAAGTCTCAGGAGTATTATAAATGGTAGGAGGAAATGCAAGTTGGAAGAGATGGGCCTTTAGAATAGAACACTGGAATCAATCCTGGAGGTCAACGAAGTGCATACCATCATATAATAGTGATCATTTTTTAAAATTAGTTTTTATTGAAAAAAATGTAATTGTGTACACAAATAAATAAAAGTAAAACATAGTTCCTTCCCTTAGGAAATTGCAGTGTCATTGGGGAAACAGGTATATCAAATAGCTATGTAACAGGACAGAATTAAATAAATGTGAGAGCAATAGGTATGCATGATGAGAATTCAGAAGGGGCAGCTCTTCTCCATTTGAACATTCCAAGGATAACACAAACACTATGACCCAATATAGAACTAATCATTCTTCCTATAAACCATCTACTTCCTATATTATCTACCTCATTCTTTTTTAAGGAATAGTTTTAATTAATTAATTAATTAATTTCAAGGGAGAGCAGGAGAGAGTGTGAGTGGAGGAGAGAAGAGATAGAGAGAGAGATTTCCAAGCAGGCTCCACGCCCAGCGTGAAGTGGGGCTCTATTCCATGATCCTGGGATCATGACCTGAACCCAAAATCAAGAGTCAGATGTCAACTGACTGAGTCACCCAGGCATTCCTCTATCTCATTCTATCTTGACTAATAAATTCTTTACTCACAATGCAGCACACCATCTTGTCCCTTTTCATTTATTTCTGATAAATCTAATCTGAATCATGATGCCACTGATAATAACTCCCCTTTTAAAGTAATTATTTTTTTCCATTTTTTATTAAGGTATAGTTTATATAAGGTAAGATTCAACCTTTGTAGTAAACAGTATCGCAAATATCGATAGGTGAATACAGTTATTTAAGTACTTTCAACGTCAAGTTATACAGCAATTTTATCAGCTCATCAATTCATACCACCTCTGCCAGCCTTTGGTGACCACCGATCTGTTTACTGTCCCTATAGTTTTGTCATTCATATGTCATGTAGCCTTTTGAGTCTGGCTTGTTTCACATGCAGATGCATCTGAAATTGATCTATGTTGTATCAGTAATTCATTCCCTTTAATACTGCTAGTTTTCTGTGATATAGATGCACCATGGTTTGTTTATCCCTTTGCCAGTTGGAAGACATTTGGGCTATTTTCTGTTGTTGGATATTACAAATAAAGCTGCTTTAAACATTAGTGTATGGGTTTTTACATGAACATAAGTTTTCATTTCCCTTGGGTAAATACTGAGGAGTGAGAATGGTGGTCATCCGGTGAGTGCATGTTCAAATGGCTGCGCCTCTCTGCATTCCCACTCACAGTTCCACTTGCTCCACGTCCTTGTCAGTTGTTGGATATTTTGGTAGTTGTTGTTATTTCCATTCTAACGGGCGTGTGTGGTGCCTCATTGTAGTTTTAATTTGCGCTTTCCTACTGACTAATGATGTTGAATATCTTCGTGTTCATTTTCTATCTTTGTATCTTTGGTGAGGTGCCTATTAAAATCTTTTGTCTGTCTTTAAATGAAGTTGTTGAATTTTATTCTTATTTTTGTCTTGAGAGTTCTTCATATATTCTGGATACAATTCCTTTATCATATGTGATTTGTGAATATTTTCTCCGAGTCTGCAGCTTATCTTTTTCATGCTCTTACTAACTCTTGAACAGTAGGTATTAATTTTGATGGCGTCTGATTTATCTATCATTTTTTTTCCTTTTAATGGATTGTGCTCTTGGTGTCATCTCTGCCTAACTAAGGTCACAAAAATACTCTCCTAGGTTATCTTCTAGAGGTTCTACAGTTTTGGGTTTTACATTTAAGCTTATAATTCATTTTGAGTCGTTATTTGCATATAGTGCAAGGTGTTTGTTTGTTTGTTTACATACAGACATCCAATTGTTCCGGGACTTTTTGTTAAAAACAATCTAAAATCATTATCTTAGGGATGCCTGGGTGGCTCAATCGGTTAAGTGTCCGACTCTTGATTTTGGCTCAGGTCCTGATCTCACCATCATGGGACTGAGCTCCATGTTGGGCTCTGTGCTGAGCTTGGAGCTGCTTAAGATTCTCTCCTTCCCTCCCTCTCTGCCCCTCCCCTGCTTGCATGTGCTCACTCGCTCTCTCGCTCTCTCTCAAAATAAAATAAATAAAATAAAATAATCATTTAAATTCAATCAAGAGCATATCAGTAGCCTCTTAAAATTTTTCACTAAATGGTAGTATCTATTTGCATTATAAAAATTAAAAACCACAGATAAACAAAAAGTAGAAAACAGAAGTTACAATAGGCAGTGGTAAATTAATTTTGCTGTATGTGTTTCCAATAGTGTGTTAACATAACAGATAAGCAACCAGAGAATCAGAGGGCTTGAAAAGCTCTCCTCGGGTAAGTGCGGGTGCTGAGAACTGGTCCTTGGCAGAGTGACTTCAGAGACACACACCTGATCGCTTCACATTGCTAGTTCAAGATGTTAATGAACATTAATTCATTAGAAGAGGAACTCATTTGGAAAGAATATGCAGAGAAAAAAGATAAAAAGGGAAGTATGGTATGTGTAACAACCATCTATTTGGTCTCCTAAACTAGAACCCTCACCATTCACTTTCAACCATTAACATTTACCAATTACCAGTTTGTGTTAATTTTTCAACCTGAATACTTTTGAAGTCTGTCTTTTCTATTAACTGGTGTCTGTTTTATTAAAGGCCCTCATCACCTAGAATATTCTAAGAGTGTCTTAACTGCCCCTTAGTCTTGACATACCCCAAGAAAAGTTGCCAAATAAGATAAAGGAAATTCAGTTACACATTTGAATTTCAGGTAAATAACAGTATTTTTAGTGTAAGTATGTCCCATGCAATATTGGGGTCATACTTACACTAAAATATTATTTGTTGTTTACCTGAATTACTAATTTAACTGGCTGTCCTGTATTATTACTTGCTAACTTCTGGTGACCCTGATCCCAACTCTTCTTGCTGGAGAAACCAGAGTGGCAATAAATAAATGCATAAACAAATGAACACACCCTGGTTTGGGGTTAATGGTAATCATGGAAAATAATGCATTTAAGCAAGAACTTGAAGGATGAGTGGGATTAAATTTGATGAAGGAAGACTCACCAAAGGCAAAAATTAAAACACAGCTCCAAATCAAATTCTTTATGAATTTTTGTTTTATTGCTAAATAATGGTTCAACTACTACTTTTGATATAGTTTGCTTTTAATATTTTGCTGCTGGAATAAATGTCTTTTCCTAGGCTTTCATTTTACTGGAACCAAACCATTTTTTTTTAAAGTCAACAGCAGCAAGGCTGTTTAAATATATTCATCCTATTTGACCGTGAGCATCTCAAACACAGCATCTAGGTCAGCTTAAAGTGCTTTTGCCCTCCAAAACAGTCATGTTAGCCTAGACTCCAAGGGCAAAGGTAACCATTGTAGTGTGATCTTAGGGCTTAGCTCTGACTTGGCCATATTTCTATTCTTTGTGGCATCCGGCCTTATAGATAAATATATCTGATGGTCAATAAACACTGACCGGCTTTGGTGAAGGAACCATTTGTTCCTTTTTTTCAATAAGACTCAAGGCTACAATTGAGCGAAACTACGTGGATAAACATAAAAGGACTAACACTTTAAGGGATAAGTTAGCATAGTACCAACTCATCATTTTTAGTTCTCAGGACTTAATCAAGTATTCAGGCTTTTTCATCTAACTCCCCTTCGTCATTTGTTTTTAATCACTAATTAGAAGAGAGATCAGATTAAATTTCCAATGGGGAAAGGTCCCGAAAGGTCCCTGCTTCCTTCCTGGAGTGAAGGTATTCACTTCAAAGCAATTTATTAAGGAAATTGAACTCTTGTTCTGATGAGGGGCAATGCAACCTTCAAAATACCTTTTATGTATGTAAACATAAAGCCTTGAATTTTGCTGCTCTAAGCATTTGGCTGTCTAATAATGACCTAATGTTAGGTCAAGATGTTAACAGTTCCTGCCATTGTTCAAACAGATAAAGACAATTCTCCATTCTTCATTCAAGCCCATATGAAATTAAACAATAGGGATTTCCTCAGACGGTGATCTGTAGTCTGGGGAAACTTCTTTTTTTTCCCCCCTGTGCAACTGAGGGCCACCTTGCCATTTTTTTCTAGGTCTAATGTGCCTAAGTTAGACTATGCCTGGAAGGAGTTACACATAGGGATGGATTGTCTCTATATATAGCATCCATGTAGCCATGAAGCCTCAGAAGCTGAAGATAGGAGAATATAGAGATAAAGTATACTGTGATGACATCTTTGAGCAATGTAGTTATTCAACCCTGGGGTCTCTCTGTCTTTAAACTTGTTACATGATATGCATGAGCCTGGTATTCTATGGAGCTAGAAACACCTAATGAATATATAATACCTCCATTTATATTCCTGTGTACTTATTTTTTGTAAACTCCAGGTTTTTTCATGTGTGTTGGATATTTTATATTAATAAGCCCGTTACCCTCTTCCTTTTGCATGTCATATACCAAAACTGAAAACAAATGTTTAGTCAATATTCTTTTTTTTTTTTCTAAAAAGACACAGAATCATGCCACTTCTATGTTGGCTATTCCAAATCCCTTCCTTCAGTTGATTTTGTATTGATATAGCTCCCACTTCCCAAGCAAACAAACACAGAAAACTCACAAACACAGCCTCCAGCACAGAGAAGGGACGGGCGGTGGTATAAGATCGATGTGGTTATCATCTTAAAGCAGTCCAGTATAATAAACTCCCCTCACAATTCCAGATGCCCGAGTAAATATGATTTCATGGTTCTTGTAGATTTAGAGAATAGCATGATTTTTTTTTCTTGATAAAATAGAAAGTAGCCTTTTTAAGACCACAGCAACTTTCTATGTTAAGAAGTAATTGGTATATGAAGGTAAGAGCAGGGTGCTTATAAACCCAATGTTAAAGTCATTCTCTTAAGAATAAAATTAGGGACAACCAGAAAGGTAATTCGTGATGATCTCATATATAGTCATAACCTGCCACTTAGAAAGATACTACCAGGTGATAATTTTAACTAAGACTTTCAATCAAGGTAATTGTCTGGATATGCCTGAAGAAATACTTTACTAATAACAGAGTGAGATGATAGTCCTGGCCAGTGTAACAGAGATTCGCAAAAAGGCAAAATTAAGCAGTATGTCCCTGGCACTACCCGAAGAAGAGACTGCTATGGTACAAGTGAGTACCAGCCTGGAGGACCACCTAATGACTCAGGACAGTCAGCTGCCTTAGGGTGTCATGGTTTTGATAACATCACTCCTTAGCATGATCCAACTAACTACTTTTATAGATTCTACATCGAAAACAACTATCAGATAAATATTGAGCTGCCCAAAAACACTGATCAGAAGTAGAGAAAATATGTCAATAAGTAAACATAAATACCTTCTCCCTGAGTTGTTTCAGTTCTTATTCTATTTCAATCAACTAATATTCCAGTTTTTAGACAAAGGTATCTGGTGGGTTTGTCCCATGTGATTCAGGTCTGTGGGGACTGGTGACTTGTGAGTTTACCAACATTCAAGTCTACAAACTTGAAAGGAAAGGAGGCTATAACATAGAAACCATGCTGATGCACATTCAACTTGTCAGAACTTGTGTATCAATCAACCCTTTGCTCTCTAGATATTTCCTTTCTCAACTAGGGTCCCTCATCTGAACCACAGAACAAAGAAAGTTATTTGAATGACTATTTTCTCAACTTTCCCTAGGGTGGTACATAACTATTATCATTCTAGACGCACTGGAGAGAAGTTAAGTCATCACTGAAGACCCCAGGATGCTAAGACTTAATTCTCTCTTGAACCCCCTGGTTCCACACTTTCAAACTGACACGTCAAACAATATTTGTTCTTCTCCTGTGATGGGGTCAAGTGGCTCTAGAGAGCTCCTCAAATGGGTTTTTACCATGGAAATGAGCTGCTGGTGGTGTCCAGAGTAAGCCTGGTTCTCAGGAGATTCAAAACCACAGGTACTCAGACTTGTAAGGGTATTGATTATAGTCACAGTTGTTAGTAATTCCTATCTTCTGAGCACACTCCATGTTTTAGCGAGAAGAAAGAGTTGCCCCAAGAATATTGTGTCTCTCTTACTTTGGTAATATTAGTGTTAGCTGGATACATGGCACCTTACTTAGAGATTACATTTCCCTTCTTTCTCATCTTGCAGCTAGATGAGGCCATCTGACTAGGGTCTGACCAAGAGGATGTGAGTGGGAACATCCTATCTTCTTCCCTCTCCCTTCCTTTACCTGGAACACAGACTCGTGTTACACATGATTACATAAATGACAATGACTGGGTATGGCAATGAGTCAGGAATGAAGAAGCCTAGGACCCTGACACAACTGGGACATCACATAAGCTTTTGACCAACTCCCCAGATTGGCACAAATGAGAGAACAAAACTTCTATCAAGATTAAACAATAGATATGTTGAGGTCTTTATAACAGCAGCCCTGTTTGCATCTTAACTAATTCATATGTACTATCTCATTTAATCCTTACAAGGATCTTGTGAAGTTAGTACAAAAAAATAAATAAAAGTAAAGGTGACACATGCCAGAGTGAAAAAAAAAATCAGTTACCACATATTTGAAATGTAGAAAGAGGCCTGAAATAAAGGAGTAACACCCAGCCAAAGACCCAGGGTGAACTGTAACACAGAATATACTTTTGAGTCTACCATGTCCCTTCTCTTCCCAACAAAGAGCAAAAGGGCTATGGGCAATTGAAGTCCAAGATAGGTCAGCAGTTAGGAACTCAGGAAGTTCTGAGATCTGAGTCAGATTTCCATCAATGATGGGGATGGATCCAGAGGCAGAGACAACACACAAGGAGGTTCATATCATACTTCTTGCCAAGACAAATTTTCTCACCAGTTTTAGATGACCTCAGGTCCAAGCATGTTAGCCAGCAAGGTTGTTCACGTGTGTGACCAGGGTGAAGGCATTTCCAGGACAGAAAGATCCTGTGTATTCGTTCATGCACAAGATACAGAGCCCAAGCTATGAACAAATGCAGAGAAACACCACACAAAGCTACAACCCTTCTTCTGTGTCTTGGAGTCACATTTTCTGTGATTTTAAGTCAGTCTCTGTTCACACCATCTCTCCAGTGGGGCAATCCATGATATTTTGCACCTTCAAGGTCATACACGAGCATAGGCAATAGTCAGACAGAAGCTGCTAGCGGGGCTTTAAAACATAGGATTTATTTTATTTGTAAAATAATATATAGGACTGTATATTTTTCAAAGTAAAGTCAAATCAGGAAAGACACCGGGACATTTACTATCCTGTGCAGTTAGAGGCAAAGGGAATGTCTCAAGGACAGGAAGTGAGTGCAGTTAGTCTGGCATCAGAAGGTCCCCAAATCTTTAGGGTTGGAGAGTTTAGATAGTGGGGGCAGAAGCTCAGAGATGACCTGACCCTCAGGCTGGGATTGTTTACTGTCTCTAGTACCACAGCAGGCACCAGCCGTAAGCACAGATTGCAGAGAGCAAAGGAGGGACTCCAGGGAGTGAGGCTGCTGGTGCCAGTACTGGGAGGCAGGATTCTAGAGAACTCCAGAAGCGCTGGAGTGCTTGGCACTGAATAAATAAACCTCCTGTGAATGGATACTTTGTGTTGAAAAGCATTATACACTATACATACTCTATATCCATGCATTTTATCGTTGGAATACAGGAATCTTAATCTCCAACACGTAACATTTGGATAGATTCCACCTCTGAGACATAGATGCCTTAATTCAGTGAAATCCAATGGGATTTAGTGAACTCACTTCTTGGTGATATTTCCAACGCCAAACTGACTCCCTGTGATGGCAGTGTCCTTCTCAGAAAATAAATATGTCCGTAAGTTCAGAAATGGATGGAGATTTTTTAAAATACCTGAGGAACGATGACAGTGAAAAGGACCCGTCACAGCTATGATTCAAGTATGGGTAAATCTGTAATAGACACATTTATCCTCTAAAGGCGCCGTCAAAATGTTTTTTTAATGTGAATTAAAGTATGTGAATTGGAAGACGGGGTGCTTTTCTGTTTCTGTTATTTTCACTCCCGATTTTTAGGCCGTCTCAAGAGCTTTGAGAGTGTAAACTATTTCCTGAGGGCAAAATCTTCATCTGCTCTGCACACACAAGGCTTTCTTCCTGGAGGCCCACTCGAGAGCACAGAGCCCCTGGCGGTATTCATCTCAGGTGAAAAGAACATCAGAGTTGTTACTTTGAAAAACACACACTCCAGAAAAATGCAGAACAGTATGGCTTTTGCAACAGGTCCTACACCAAGGAAGAATAAATCCAGCACAGTTACATTTGGGTCCTACCTTCACACAGGCGCATTATCATCTAAATCATTCAAATGATGTGAAGAAAGACTAAATGAGTTTGAGCTTTGCCTGCCAGCCTTCTTCAAGATAAAATGCTCCCGCTAAGGTTTAGGTACCAGGAATGGAGGAAATGTTCCGGCAACTCTGGTTGGCTCACGCTTGACGTAAACTGAAAATGGGGAAATGTTTATCTATTTTAAGGAAACTGTCCAGTTCTGTTTAGTTTTCCTTCTGCATCCTATGGAGTGAGTTGAGCAATTTCTGAACCTCGATTCTGGTTGTTGGACACTATAAAGAAAGCTCAAATGTCACGTCACGTAAGGCTGGTGCGCTTACATGTAACATAATTGAGTTTCTCATGAAAGTAAGAGAGAAATTGGCAAAGCTCAGGAGAGTCACTAGCGATATCTACACGAAGCAGTCAGAGAGCAGGGGAGATCCTGAAGTTGGCATAGAGACACAAGGAGGAACGCAGACGAGGCCATTGTATTGGAGGACGCCGGAGCTGAAGAAGATCCAGGAGGTGAGCTGAACTTGCTGCTGCCCCTTCTCGAATCTTCAGGAAACGGCACGTGCCATTCCCGCTCAGAGCCAAATCGGAGGGTATCCGGGCTGCACAGACGGCAGCCCAGTTGGCCGAGAGTTTGTCGCAAGGCTTGGCCTGCCATCAGACAAACAGGTGCCCCTCATTTCATTCCTCTGCTCCCAAGGGCACCTTCTTATAAAATGAAATTTCATGCTCAGTCAAACTTCAGAAACATATGATTTAAACATATGCCAGTCTCTTTCTCCATATTTGTAGCTTCTCCCCACTTCCCAGGCCCTTTCTTAAAATAGCTTCTGGTGGAAGCTACCAGGTTTAGTTGGAAAGCGATTTTTTCCTCTTCTCATCTAGTCTATAGAAATCTCACACAAGACAACAGGGCGGCCATGAGAAAACCGAATTAATGACATTTTATAATGTGATGTTTTATGCCTGTGACTATGTTCGAAATTACAAAGGAATTTTCCTTTTGGAAACACACAGTGTTCCTCAAAAAATTCACCATGAACCATAACCAATGAACACAGGGTAGGGTGTGCCCTGCCAGTCCCACTTTAGAAAGAGAGGGAACATGAAAAAGTTATGAAGATAGTGGTATCTTGACATGACATAATGTTAAATTTGAAAGGACTTTTTGTTCACATAGAGGAAGAATTTATTTCTGTCTATAAGATGACAAGGATATGAGATATAAGAAACACTGCCTAAGGTCAGAGCTACATGATAATTAAGTCATGCTGATGGTTTTACTAAAATACAAATACAGTGTTCTTTTAAGGAACACTATTAAGCAAGAAATCAGATACTGTAATGCTTTAGGTGTCCTCAGATTCATTTATTAGGGATCCATTAAAACCAAAGGAGTTTGTATAAGAGGGCTTCGCAGGAATTCCTAGGGACAGGGGTCACTTTTCACCCAGGCATAATTGCCGCCTGCTTAGATGGTAAGAATTGGAGAGGGTGCAAAGAAAAGTCCTTCCTTGACCAACCTGCACCAACTGACACGTGCCATCAAAATATACATTGTCCTTTCAAATATAAACCACCTGGGGGGAGCCTTTTGGTGATCAGCTAAGGTCTTGTGACAGTTCCCCCGTCTTCCATGATGAGTGTTTCCTAACTTCCCCAGATTCTCCCTAATTCTCCTCCCAAATTCACCTCATTCTTCTAGACTCAGTTGAGCCCCCATGTTCTCTATGACACCCTTCTTGACCACTCCAGCCTACAATAATCTCCAACTTTAGCATGTAATTTTTTTAATGTTTATTTACTTTTGAGAGAGACAGAGAGAGAGAGAGAGAGGGAGAGAGAGAGAGAGAGAGAGGCAGCCTACAAGCAGGGGAGAAGCAGAGAGAGAGGGAGACACAGAATTGGAAGCAGGCTCAAGGCTCCGAGCTGTCAGCACAGAGCCCGACGCTGGGCTGGAACCTACGAACTGTGAGATCATGACCCAAGCCGAAGTTGGACATTTAACCGACTGAGCCACCCAGGCGCCCCATACTTTAGCATTTAATTGTTGCCTTGTAATTCCTATACATGTAAGCCCCATCACCTCAACCAAGGTCATCGCAATTAGATGAAAACGAATTTAAATGATAAAATAGGCACCATGGCTTATGGTTCTCTCACATGCATGTTTCAGGAACACGAGACGTATTTCATGATAGCAAGCGATCCTCTCAGGAAGAATGAAGACTTGGTGCCTGCAGGGAACACGAGGTGAGGAGGCTCAAAAGAATAACAAGGTGTTGCTCAGGACACGCATGGAAAACTTCGCAATACTGTCTAGGACGGTATAGTTTTAAACTGCAAGGCGCAACTTATTCATGGATCATGAAATCTATAAATGGACAGGAAGCAACATGTCGCTGAAATCTTTGTTACAGCTACATACAAATATAGGCTGGATGATGAGGGAAAATCCATCTCTTGCTCTGGGACAAGGACAGAGAAGTTTCAGATACACTGATTTAGTTTTCTCAGCATATGTTCCAGGGAAACCAGTTCCATGAGATTAGATGAGACCAGCACAGAAGGGCTCCATAGGCAGCGACGTTCGGGAAATAGTTGTTTGAACAAAATTAAACAGATACTTTAATTGCCTGACTTACCAGAGCTTTTAAAATGCGAATATGACTGCAAATGTCCAAGACTGGAAAGTTGCATAAAGCACATTCTGAATTTATTTGACCATGAAACCCTACAGAGGGGTACGCTGAGGGGCTGGTTACTATCCTGTGCAGTTAGAGGCAAAAGGAATGTCTTGAGGACAGGAAGTCCTTATCATACTCTAGACAGTCGGTTGCAGGCCGATACTTCTGATGATATGTCTGTCTCCTCTACAGACCCCCTATGACTTCTGCCCACCCTGCATAATATACCCCATTCTACTCAAAGGATGCTATGTGAGCAACAAAAGAGCTAAGACATCTGCAAGAAAAAAAAATAGTAAGAAAATGCTGGAAAATCTCGTTTCATCCTTGTAAGGAAGGAAAAATCCATCCCTGTTCAGTCCCCAAATCTTGCAATACAGGTTTCTGAGGGGACCGCTTGTTAAGTGGTTGCATTACAAAAAAAGTGTTAGTATATCAAGAAAATACTGAGCATCCTAAACTCTAGTGACACCAAATCTAAAGGAATAAAAGGGATAAAATAAGATGAAGTATGTTTTAAGGAGAGGGCATTTACCTTGCTCTGTGTATTATCCTGAACACTTGTTATTTTTGTTGAACTGCCTTTGTCTTTGACTTCTCCCTTACTAAGATTAAATTCCGATCATCTAAGAAATGATTATATGACTCATTAGAGCAAAGTTACTGGTTATTTATGCATCAGAACTGACTGCAGTAGTAAAAAGTATTCAAAATATTAAAACATATTTTCCTTATACTTATAAGCTCTTTTTTAGGAGAGCACAACGATGTTTATTTTATATTTTATATTGACAGAAACTTGATATATTGACTTTTTTCCTTTCGTTGGCAGGTATTCTGTCACAAATACATAGGCACAGAACCTAAAGAAAGTAAGAGTGAAATATTCTAATTCACCTCTGCATTTCAGATGGGGCAATCATTTCCAAAATCTCTTATGCACTTTTCAGCAAATTACTAACAAAATGACTTACACAATTGTTGTCACAGAAAAATCACTCTCCCTCAGGGAGATGGATGAAATATAGCATTTGTTTATGTCTTGGTACTGGCTGATCATTTTTAATACTTCCTTCCTCATCTACACAGATATTAGGCATCAAATGTCTGGCATTTTGTTATATCACTACTTGAATTATAAAAACAATCGAATGAGAATCACTTAAGTAATCAGATAGATCAGGGGAAAATTAATCCTCATTTTGCTCATACAAATCTATTGTATCAAAAGTCCTACCTATTCTCATCAGAGAACTTGGGATTTGTAGTTAAATCCTCATAACTTTCAAGGTGACATCTATTAAGCGGAAAAAAAATGGCATTGAATGGCCTAAAAGGACTCAAACATTGACTATAATCTTGATTCTTGGAGAAACTTCGCTTTATCCTAAGGAACCATTTTCAAAGCCCATCCCATGAGCCATGTTCTGTAGATCTTGAGATTGGCTTAGTGGTCAGAAATTTGCAAAAGATAAAAATGAACCAAAGAAAACACAAATTCAATTAAGGAAAAAAACTAAGATCTAATGGTGTTAAGTGATTATGAAACAGCTTTGAATAGGACATGTGGAAGAACATATAAAGCCTACAGAATGCAAGAGACTAAAGAAAATATCAGGACCTTCAATGATTCTCTGAAACAATTTCATTTCTCTCAGGTAAATAAAAGGGGGACCAGGGGTTGTAGAGGAAGAATAATAAGTCACAAATATGCCACTTAACCTAGATCTCATTGCTCCTTCGTTAAGCTAAACTTAAATCTTGATTCCCAAATACTTACATCCTTATATGCTATGTACATTGTTGCCATGCCATTATTATCAAAACAAGTAATACAGCAAAACTGATTGGCCATTATAGTTAAAAAGGCAAAAAAAAAAAAAGGTCCTAGTCAATGATTACATTTAATCGTCCAAAAGTGATGCTAATCAGGTAGGCAGAGAATTTTCTCTCCCTTTCTCCACAGGAGGAACAGAACTGGACACAATAAATATGCAGTTTCTCAAGTCTCCAGGTAATGTGGCCCTATCTGGATGCTTGATTTGCCTATACACTTTATCTCTTTGATGTTGGGCACTCCTGTTGTCTCCAGATTTCCCAGTCATGAATAACATTTTATAAATACCTCTATACATTAATTTTTGGCACCAATTCATTTTTTTTTTCACAGTAGAGCAGAAAAGATTAAACTATTGGGTTAGCAATTGGGACTTGTTATAAACCTTGTGATAAATTTTAATCTGGGTGACCTAAAAAAACTGTTTGCAAGCCATTTTGAGGCTGCATTTGTGTTTCCTGATCTCAGATCACCTTCTTCCTCCCCTTTTTGATCTATTCTCTCTAGACCTTTCCTTCAAGTCCTTGTTCCACACACCTTTGTAAGCTATGCTCTACCTCCAAGGTGCCTCCATCTACAATGGGCCTGCTTCAAACATTTATACCAGTTGTGGGTTCTGTTTGTTTTATACCTGCAATTTTCTCAGGCCTGGCTTCCTCCTCCTCATTTAACTTTCTTCCCACCAGGATAACTCACTTCCTCAAGGAGGCCAGTAACGTATTCTGTCCATGCTGAATGTGTCGCAAGTACATGTTACACTCTAGAAATACTTTTTTGGACAGCTTCTCCAGCTAGAATGTGCACTCTGAGTACAGACAAAAACAAAGTTGGTCTGTGCATCACCAGAACCTACAAGATGGCCCAGCACATACGAGGTCCCCCACATGTGCTTAGGAAATTTAGTTCATACAGAGAAAATTCAAAAGACATCCAAAGTGGCCTAGATGACATTCTTTCGGGATTATTTTTTAATTTGATAAGGTTAAGACAGAGCACAGAAGATGGATTAAATTAATTTAAAAATGTTCTCCCATAGTATTTCTAGGTATTTCTGGGACCATCACACAAAACTAGTTAGATGCCCTGAACCAGGACACAATCAGAAAATTAGGGCTTTTCATTCCCCCCAACTGTAGCATAATTCAACTTCTTACTCTTGCTTGCCATGCATTTTGTAGACTTGAGGTTTTAGTGGTCCCTGTATTTTATCAAAAGCTTATATTAGATAATAAGAAAATATATTCATTTTTAATTTAATATCTGATTTAATATTAAACACTTCTATGATATTTTTTCTTGTGATTTCTTGTTAGACGTCTATTGCTTTTGGTCATCTATCAGAAGCCAACACATGGACCAGACAATAATTGTCAGGACGGAACAGATTTTTCCAATAATTCCTAGGTAGTTGATTAAACCAATGTGATATAATGCAAGATTTTGCTAAATAACTAAAATGTGAAAAAGGAATACCATTAGGAAGGTTTCCTATATGGATGATGGATGTGATCTATCATATAGTTTAAAATAATAAATTCAGTTTTCTGTCTCAATGGTTGGTCTCTTCATTCTCCTCAGGAAATATTGCACGCTGAGTCTCTATCTCCCATCATAGTGGTTCTGCATATTGAAAATATGCAGGTCATACATTTCTCGCCTCATTGAGACACGATACTCATCTTGGATAGTGTACAAGGTCAAAGTTTTAAGTGGGCAAAGTCATTATGATTGTACAAAAGCAGAAAAGAACACAAAACTGCCCGGTCTATTTATCACAATTATTTGACTATAAATGAATCATTAAGCATCTAGTGCTTAGTCACATTCAGCACTACTGTAGGTGTTAAAAGGAAAAAAGAACATCCGCATTTCAGAAGCTTACCACCTACTTGAGGAAGAGGTGTCCTACTGAAAACAATACATAAAACTGGTTAAAATCATATGAGATTATATGTGTGAATAAAATTTGGAATTGCTCAAGTAAGCTGCCCTCATGTATATTGATTAATTATGGACAATAAATACAATTGGGGGTGCCTGGGTGGCTCAATCAGTTAAGCGTCTGACTTCGGCTGAGGTCATGATCTCCTGGTTTGTGGGTTGGAGTCCCACATTGGGCTCTGTGCTAACAACTCAGAGCCTGGAGCCTGCTTCGAGTTCTGTGTCTCCCTCTCTCTCTGCCCCTCCCCCACTCACACTCTGTCTCTGTCTCTGTCTCTCTCTCTCGAAAATAAATATGCATTAAAAAAATTACAGGGGTGCCTGGGTGGCTCAGTCAGTTAAGCATTCGACTTTGGCTCAGGTCACGATCTCATGGTTGGTGAGTTCGAGCCCCACTTTGGGCTCTGGGCTGACAGCTCAGAGCCTGGAGTCTGCTTTGGATTCTATGTCTCCCTCTAAAGAGGGAAATCTACACTCTCTTTCTTGAAAATAAATTAAACATTAAAAAAAGTTTATAAATAGGACCAAAAATCATGGTTAATGTATACTATTCGAGTGGAGAAAGTACTAAAATATTCTGCATCTATTTTACAAATGGTAACATTTGTTATCTGATGAGCAATCTAGGGGATTTTTTTTCAGATTTTTTAAAAAGATTATTTATTTCTGATAGAGACAGAGAGAGAGAGAGAGAGAGCGAGTGGGGGAGGGGCAGAGAGAGAGGGAGACAGAAGATCTGAAGCAGGCTCCAGGCTCTGAGCTGTCAGCAGAGAGCCTGATGTGGGACTGGAACTCACAAACTGTGAGATCATGACCTGAGCTGAAGTCAGAAGCTTAACCGACTGAGCCACCCAGGCACCCCTAGGAGAATTTTTTAAATGCCTTCTTAGGCACCTCTTCTTCCAGATATTCTACACAGAATCTGGCACAGGTGCCCACCTCCCTCTTCTCTGACTTGGCTTCCTTGGCTTCCTGACCACTCTTTCTCATCCACTCTCTTCTTATGCCCTCCCCCCCCCCAACTCAGCTCTTAAAAACCCAATTTCTAGTCCCAGTTACTTGTCACCAGGATTACTATAGTCTTTACATTAGTCTCCCAGCAGCACATTCTGACTCTGTTCATCTCCAGGCCATAATACACCCCATAGGGTGTTCATGCTAAAGTACCCACACCACTCCCCTGTTCACGAATAGGCATTGGCTTCCCTCTAGTTACCAAATTGAGGTCAACCTCCATGTTGGCATTCAGGGTCATCTACAGTACCCCTTACTCCTACCCCCTAAGCCTAAGCCACATACCTGTACACCTGTGCATTTGTACCTGTTACCATATCACTCCCCCACACTTACCCTTGGAGCCCATCAGAACCAGGCTGTGTGTATAAAAACACCAGATGATGTGCAGCCTCTCTGTGTTTGCCCTGCACATCTCTGCCTAGTAACCTCTACCTATCTTCTCAAAGTCTATCTTAAATATTCCTTTCTGTTTCCTAACAATCTATGCATACCACATAGATACTCATGTGTGAGCACTGCTTTTTAAAAATGCAAAATGCAATAGCATTTAATGCTTATCTTATGGGGCTTTATATTTTTCTTAATATTACCCTTAGTTATGCATATGCCCCAATCCACAGATATTAAATTCCTGAAGACATGTATTTGGTCCTATTGCCTCTTTATTCTCTAGATCGCTCGGCAAAGTACTTTAGACATAGTATTAATAAAATTAATACTTATTGAATTGACATTTTAATCAAGTTTTTGTATTCTCCCTAGGAATATGATATTTTAAATTAGGAAACTAATTATTATCATTAATGACAAAATAGAATCTAAGGATGGCTTAGTGGCAATATAAATTGTCAGTCCTTTTATGGGGTAAATGGATGTCATAGGGTTAGGGAAACTTCTAGACTTGGTATCCAGGATCCAATGAAAGATATGAAGGATTTCCTAATATCCGTGAATATTTGCATGTCTTCTGCTCCACATGGCATTATTTTGCAACTGAAAATATCAACATGAAATCATATGTTTCACAAAGTATAGTGAAGACATATTCAGTTTTTGGATCCTTTAGAAAGAATCGCATTGTCCTCTATTTGCCATCATCTCTGCAATGCCTAGAATTCCTGCTGCCTGCAGTTATACTATGATTCTTGTACTTTTATGGGCTTACTAACAACAACCACAGGCATAATGGTATGATAAATTAGATTTTCCCAAAGCAACTTACTATTATGAGAAAAATATAGCCAGGAAAGTAGCCTTAATTTTCTCAAAACAAGCCACTACAAGAGATACCCCAATGCCCCTAAAATTTCCCAGATCAAAACTTTTTTATTTGTTTATCCATTTTATTAAGAACTGTTTAAAGCATCTGACGTCCTGGCACTTAAGGAACTATCCTTTAAGGTGCTACTGTCTATCAAGCAGAGGTGACAAAAGGACTGAGCAAAGGAAGAGGCATCCCTAAGGAGAAGTCAGTGTCAGGAGCGCCCCCGTTTATAGGACAAGGATAGCTCTGGACCCACTCAACTTTGAGAAAGGATGAATAACTCTGACACTCTCAGGTTTGAAGGAGAAGATGGCAGGAGAGAAGTCTGGCTAAAATCAGGTACTGCTATACCAAAGCTCACAGGTTTATCCAGGAAGGCCAGCCATGGCCTGGTCATGTGAGCACACCCGAGGGCTCCCCAGAGAAGAGGGTTATAGCACTATCCTTTGGAAGGTGTGACGAGGACATTGAATGAGGAGACTTGGCGTCCAATAGCAATATGTGCTCTGGGAAGGCAGTGTGTGCCACCTAGCGTGGGCAGAGTCTTAGCCTTTCAAAGGTAATCGAGAAGCTTTGATGAAGTAGAAACAAAATTATATTTACAAATTGGCTAACTCAGCAAGAATGACTGAAACATAATTTGGAACATATTATCTCCATTAGACATTTCTCCCTTGGATGCAAACATAAAAACTGTACACACACACACACACACACACACTACAGAAACAAATCTCCATAGATCTTACCAACCTGGATTAAAGAAACATTCCTCATAGGACTTCAGTTCCTGTGAGATATTATTATTTGTTTATAATCTATCATTTCACAGAATGAACACTAACCTAAAATTTCTCAAAGTGCCATGAGTGTCTGGGCTTTGAAGACAATTATGCCAATGTCTCTCACTTCCATGTAAGTCATTCTTGTTTCCATACAGAAGAGGCAATGAATTTTATGTCTGTGCTAAGGAGAGAAATCATAGGGCATTTCACTTATAAATCATGTCTATTTTAAGGAGCTGAATATGGTAAACACATTTTCTCTATAAAGAATGCTGTGTGTCATTATTTCTCATTAATCAAACCCAATGTGTAAACTGCCAAAAAGCCCTATAGCATTTTCTTAATAATTATGGCTTCTAATTGTATAACATTATATAACATGCTGCTCCATTTTAGCCAAATGACATTCTTAAAATCCATAAATACTATGAGGTATGAATAGACAGAGAGAAAACTTAACATGTACAATGTCTTCTAGCCAGAGAAGAACAAAAGGACAGAGAAAAGAGAAAAAACAGGTAATGCTTTCTACAGATGAACAATGAAAAGCATGCACAAAAATCCAACTGACTATATGGGAATGGCCAGGAAATCATTCTTTTGAAAAATAGTTTTAAACAGAACAATTACCTAGAAAAGAATTGCACCATATTGCACTGCCCTGAGCAGCCCCAGAAAGCAGTATGATGCCTCTAGGAAGCAGAGTTCAGTCCAATAGTGCTGTCAGGGGAGAAGGTGGGTGAAGGAGGGGAAGCGGCCATGCACATTTACATCCTCTCTGCAACAATCCACCATCCGTGGTGGTGCCCAGTGTGTCTCCTCACTTGCACCCACAAATGTGAAATTAGGCTCTGCGTGCATGCTCCCGCCCCCCCCCCCCGCAGCTACAGGTCTTACATTCCAATTAAACCAACCCCACTGCCTTGGAAGAATAGCTCTGCTCCGTGAATGACTAACATTTACGAATGCACACTTCTGAGCCAAAGATGGAAATGAGGGAAGAAATGATTTATGTCCGAGAGCATTTAAAGATGAATAAGTCATGTGAGGTTGAGAAAGTTTGTCCATGTAGAAATGGATGAGGCATTTGCTGTGTGGAATACTAGCTGTTGAAATGCTAAGTCAAATCAAGTAGAGATGTATAGTTGTTATTTTACAATGGCCAAATGGAACTTGCTAATTAGTATTGACGAAAAAAAGTTTTTGAGTGGCCCATCTTTGCACTTTTTATATGTAGACAGAGAATGTCATGCATGAGAATGCCTTAATCTATGTGATACCCTCAAATTTTGTTATACAACGAAAGAGATCTTAAGAAATGCCACCGATTGGAATTTAGAAATCGTGTTTATGTTGAAATGTTTATTGCAATAAAGTATAGCAGAAAGGCTTGTGAGTTATAGAACAATGTGGAGGCCTATGTGACATCTGAAGTTTTCTACCAAGTTTACCAAGACACTGGATGCCGGAGTCCAGCTCCAGCAGGTCCAGGGTTCCCTGAAGGATGAACGGTGTTGGCGAGAGACAGTGAGAGAGCCTCAAGTTTCTTTCTGATCAGCAGGCAGGTATCTCTGCACTGACCTAAGAGCCAGCTTTATTTATGGAAAAAAATGTATGGGGCCAGCACAGAAGTAGCATTTGCCTTAGACAATGATTTCTGATGACAAATTTCTTTGGTATGTAAAAGTTTCCTGGATCATTGATTGGTAGAAGCTCATGCATAATCTTTATCAGTAGTGATTGATGTAGGTGACTTAGCTGCTTATCATATGGGGAAGGAAGGTATCCTTAGCATTTAAATACAAGACACTGTTTTTGGCATAGCAAAGGCAAAAGTTAGTTCTTTGTGGGCAGGGGTCAATAGCCTGTTTTCTTGAGGGGAAGTAAAACAGGTTTCTCAGGAAATGCAATATTTGCTTCTATAATCACAAAAGAAGAAGTTCCTACAATAAGTTCCTTCACAAGGTGTAATCAGCATATTTTAGGATAAGGGGACAAGATTCTCCGGATACCAGTCAACAAGGTGCCTTATTTTGCTCAAGCAAAAATAATTGAGTGGGGGTGGATATCACCATCTGATGGCGGGAAGCATTGCAAACCCTCCTTAACCTCACAAGGAGTTTTCTCAACTTAGTGAGTTCAGAAAATGGCTCCCAACAATTGGAGGACTAGTTCTATTAAAAAATAGTAATATTAATTTTCACGCATATTAGAAATTAAGTATTTTCTATGCAATATACAACTACTGTGGTAATTCCAGATCTTATGTCAAAGATCCTGAAAAATCTACTGAAGGACTGAAGGTATCATGTCAAAAACAAAGTGGTCAAGTATTCCTAATGATATCTCTATGGTGTTTCTCTACAAAAACAGGGTTATTGTGATCTCGAGTCCAGAAATACACCTATGCATACATGGGCATTTGGTTTTCGATGAAGGTATCACATCATCCGAAGGGAAATGAACAACTGCATATCCATAGATATCCATACCTATCACCATCATGAAATTAATGTGAGCTGGATCTTAAATCTAAATGTAAAGGGCAGCTCTATAAAGCTTCCAGAAGAAAACAAAGGAGAATACTTCATGACTTGAATACTAGGCAAGTTTCTTTGACAGTCTCTAGCAATAACCATAAAAGTGTAATAAATTTAAAATTTAAAACATCTGATGCTCAAAAGATGATATTAAGGAAAT
Source organism: Cryptoprocta ferox (assembly GCA_028646485.1). NCBI lineage: Eukaryota > Metazoa > Chordata > Mammalia > Carnivora > Eupleridae > Cryptoprocta > Cryptoprocta ferox. The sequence continues at coordinate 6,314,431 of CM053577.1, read as the reverse complement.
GATTAACAACCTACAATCTGTCAGAAAATAGACACAAAACATATATCTGACAAAGTGCTGGCATCTAATATATATATCAAAGATTCTGCGCATATATATATATATATATGAGTCTAATTTAAAAGCAAGCAACATATAAGAACAGAGGCATCACAAAAGAAAAAATATGGATCACCAATAAATAAATAAATACATGAAAAAGTCATGGAATTATCAGTCATTGGATAAATCCCAATGAGCTACCACTGCAAGCCCACCAGAATTAAAGAATGGCAGGACTAGAGATTATAGAGCAATTGGATCTCCCATAGTCTATCTGCTGGGAGTGTCGACAGGCACAGCCTCTCTGGGAAAACATCTGGCCTTTGTTATAACACTTGATCTTAGCCAAAAGGCCAAGAACCGATTGACCTTTGTTATAAAGTTGAAACATAACTCCCCTTTGGACCAGCAATTCCACTGCTAAGTATTTAATCAAAAGAAATAACATCTGTCCAAAAAGGACTGACATAAAAATGTTTTAAAGCAGCTTTATTCATAATGTTCAAAAACTGGAGACAGCCCAGTGCTATCCATCTCCAGGAGAATGGAATTCTAGCAATCAGTAAAAAGGAATAAACTACTAAGACCCAAGAGAGAGGAAAAACCTAAAACACATTCTGCTGAGCAAAAGAAGACTTAACCAAAGTACACAAGACATGACTCTACATGAAGTTCTAGAACAGGAAAACAATCTACAGTAAGTACAAAATCAGAAAAGTTGTCACCTGTAGGTGGAGGTCAGGGATGAGCTGTGAAGGGCCATGGCGGCATCATGAGAGGATGGTTACATTTGGTAGATTCATCTGTGTTTGGGCTAAATAGGTGTATGCTTTTGGCAAAACTCACAGCATTTCACTGTATATGAAATATACCTTTAAAAACTATAAACTAGTTGTATGTTATGTATATTTAAAAAAAAAACTATAAACTATAAACAAGTATTAAACTCAACATGATGTCCATGACAAAGTATTTAAAGTGTAGCTCTGTCTCTAACACACGTTAGAAAATGCACCAGAAATAGAATGGATTCTTGAAATGGATGGAGGTGGATAGGTGGATATTTAGTTAACAATGCAGATACAGTAAAATGTCAGTTGCAGAATCTAGTTGGAGTGTATATGGATGTTCGCTGCACAAGTCTTTCACCTTTTCTGTGTATTTGAGGATCTTCAAAATATAACCTTAAAAAAAATCCTCAAGCCCAAGATCCATTGGTCTATGGTACCAAGGCTCAAGTTTCGTTCTTCAGTAAACTACCCACCAAAGAAAAATCTCGCTCTCCTCCTTCTGCTGCCTCCATAGCACAGCCTCCCATGCATTCATCGGTTTCAAATCCAGCCTCATTTCCTTTTTCTCAAAGGGAAAAGGAACATCCGCGCTTCCCTGAAAGCATATTGGGGGCGTGTTACACTTTACACGAGCCAGGACAATAGTTTTCACTTCAGAGTTCTATTGTTTGGGTTCTGTTTGTTCATTCTGCCACTCTGCCACTCTAGCTCATAACCTTGTCTTTCTATTCATTGACTGCAATTAATATTTTCATTGGTCTGCCTTCACCAAACCAAAATAAAACATAATATAACTTACACTAGGGATTTTTATTCTAAACAAAGATATCTGGCCACTATGGCCATGTTATTACAGTCACCTCTAACCCTTAAAACCAAGTATAATGTTTAGATTTGCATATTTGAATCCTGAAAGCCCTCAGAAAGACCTCATACTGGGCATGCAGGGACCGATCATTATTTCCACTCCCTTTGGAATAAATACACACACATACACACAGTGTTTTAATTAAAGAAAAACTATGTACATCATTATCATTTGCATCAGTGAATATATGCAACTGTTTATTTTCTTAGAAATCCACTAAAACGGAGCTTTCCTGATGTCTAACTTGCCCTCTGTAATTTACACCCTACTGGAACGGAGTGAAGATCAACATTAACAATGTAAGCCATTTCTATGTTAACCAAGTAGTCTAGAATTCATAGGGAATATAGTCATCTTTGGCTGGAATGATACCCAGAACAAATTTGTGTGGGAACGTAGGTGTTAAAGTTCTCTCTCTCTTCAAAAGACTGTTTTTGTTTTGTATAATGATACCTAGTAAAACTGTATGCTACTTTCTGGAGCCAGCACACATTTAGAAACTATGTAGTCCCTGTCATTTGAGATCCACTGTACCGTAGATTACCAAGAAAATGAGATAGCGAGACTCAGGGGATGTGATGGGACTCGATCCCTGGTGTATCTGCCGAAGAAGACTAAAAGCTGCTGAGGATCATAAGGATTGGCTTTTAATTGCACTGACAGCGAGTGAAATCTAAATCTTTAGAGAGCAAAAGTCTATGTCTCAATAGCTTCAATAACTTCAGTGAAAAAGAAGGCACATTTTAAAGGTTGATACTAATGGCAGGTCCAGCAAAGAAAGAGAAAAGGCGGGGTGCCTGGGTGGCTCAGTCGGTTAGGCGTCCGACTTCGGCTCAGGTCATGATCTCACAGTTTGTGGGTTCGGGCCCCACGTCAGGCTCTGTGCTGACAGCTCGGAGCCTTGAGCCTGCTTCCAATTCTGTGTCTCCCTCTCTCTCTGACCCTCCCCCACTCATGCTCTGTTTCTCTCTGTCTCAAAATAAAAAAAAAAAAACATTAAAAAAATAAAAAAAAGAGAAAAGCCTTCCTTGTGAGTTAAGCATCTAACACAGAAATATGGACAGCCAGTAAAACTCTCATATAATTATTCGTATTCTTTTTAAAAAGCGATTATGACAACATGCAGACATGGATTAAGAAAAATAAACTGAAGGAAGAAAGGATTCGATGACCCCAAAGAAACCTACATATATTTCTTGGGAAAGAGTAGGAAATGCTGTGTGTGCGAATGAACAAGAGAAGCAATCTGCTTGTCTAACTGGCAGAAGCGAAAAGGTTACTGCAGCTTTCTAAGTATGGAGAACTAGACCAAGTGTGAAGGGGGACGCTCACAGTGTGAATTGCTAAATATAACCTAGAAACCCTAGCTTCTTGACTGCTGCAGAGTTCCTTAAGGGAGGCTTCAGAATTTAAAGGAAAAAAAATGGTTTAAGGATAATAGAATGGAAGAAGAGAGCAAGAGAGACCATGATGACTGTGAGGTAATGATTCTCTCCGGAATAAGGAAGCAGGGCTGAGAACCTAAGTGAATTCCTCCTCAGTGTTTCTAGGAGATTAATCATCCCCTACCCTGAACTCTACAATGGGCAAGTTGGAAATGCTTCTTCACAAGTGGTCGATACCAAGGTCTCCCTAACTAGACCAGAAACTATGCTGAATGTCCATCCATCATTTAGGGCAGAGAGGCAATCACCTAAGGGAATTGAAAAGATGTGGGGGAAAACTGGGGTGTTATTGACCAAAATCCACAACCTTTTCAATGCAATTAGCCACCGTGTGAAAGAATGGGTTGGTGTTCATATTATTCTTATTTATAAAAAGGTTCTATAGAAAGACCTGGGGATTATAGTATAGTGCATCATTTTTAATAGGATTGCCAAATATCTGGTAAAGAAGAACCGCCTGGGACAAAAAGCATCATGGCTGTTCAAAGAAAGGCTAAACCCTCTGACAAGAAGTATAGTTCTTCATGAGTTAAGTTAATAGGGCTCTTCAACCTCTCAATAAAATACCCTTTGAGTATCCTGTATTGTCGGCAGTGTCAAGGTGCAAAGGATATAGCTGTAATAGGAGACAAACTCTGCCATCATGGGCTTTATGTCCTAGGAGGACACGGGTCATCTCAGTAAGTTAACAAGTTAATTACAGCTCCTGATAAACGATACCCAAATATAAAGTATAAAAATGTGTTAGGATGTAATTAAAGGAGATGAGTTAAAATAGGTACCAAAGTAAATCTCTCTGAGTGAACGACACTGATGTTTCTCACAGACTGAGGAAAAGCACCCTCTGCTCAGTGATCTGAGGGAGAGTGTATCAGGGAGAAACAGCTTATGCACAGACGCCAGAGGAGGAAATGGGATTCTAAGTTGGAGGAACAAAAAGAAGGCCAATTGTAGTCAGAAAATAGTGAGCAAAGAGATACATGGTGTACGACTTATTTGTTCCCATATATTTCCAGCACCTACTAAGGATCCTACAGTGTTTTAGATACTGCGGGTAAAGAAGCAAGCAGTACTGACCATATCCTTGCCCACATGAATCTTGGCCTTCAGTGGAATCTCTGGAGGGACCAGAGAAGAAAACAAGGTAGATCATATAGGTTGGGATGTTTCAGCCACCATAAGAGTTTGAATCTTTTGCTAAGTGACTGGGCCAAACACGTTCTCTGCCCCATACCATACCTGCTAGCATACCTGCTCCTATCACACCTCATGGACAGATGAAGGTATGCTGTAAAAGTGAAAAGATCTATGGGATAACACTGAAGAAAGGCTCATATCCAGACCCAAAAGGGATGCTTTGCTGAAAGCCAGGCCCTGGGCTTCACTCCATGGGTGGCAGATTATATACAAACCTCTACTCAGGAGGAGGAGGTGATCTGTTCTTACTGAACTGCTCACATGTCAGATATGGACTTGCTTTCCTTGCCTCCAATACTTCTGCCAGCACCACTACTCAAGAGCATATGGAGTTCCCAATTTTCCAAAAGGGGAGCACACATGCCATTGCATGGAATCAAAAAACTCTTCCTGGTGAGGCAAGTAATGCAATGGGAAGTAGGATCAAAGGTCCCAATGACTTAATTCTATGCTGCATCATGTGGAAGCAGCCAACCTAACAGGCTGTTGGAAGGGCCTATTTAATGCTTAGGTAAGGGACAGGATCTTGTATATTCATTGATCCAGTGACTGACCCATGATGCTGGTGACCCCAACAACTAAAATAAACAAAGGTCTGAGAAACAAGAGGTCAAAATGGAAATGTCCCTCTTACCATCAATGACTGACTTGCAGAATTGGTGCTTTTCATCCACTCAACTTTTGGTACAGATGACGAAGGTCCTGGTTCCTGAGCTGGGGCCCCAGGAACCCGGGGACGGAAGCTGAAGCTATGACTACTCCCTAGTCACTTAGAGCCCTTGCTTGCAGTTACACGAGCAGGAAAAGAAACAGGTTACTAAACTGGAAAAAAAAATGATCAGCCTTGATGATCTTGAGAGGCTAGGGTTGCTACTACATAATATTGTCAAGATAGAGTATATCTGAAACATGGAGATTTATTGGGGCTTTTTTATGATTACTCATGGTGATAACAGTGAATAAGCAACTGAAGGTACCATCCATAGCCTGTCAAAGGCTTAGATACCCAGAGGTGGAGATCTGGGCCATGCACTAAACAAGCAACCTACCAGACGGTATTGGCTGAGGGTAAGGGAAACCTAGAATGGGGATGGGGAAGATGGAATTTGATGACTATTCATTATAGTCTCAGGACTAACTGCTGAATCTGGTCCTACCACTTCTATTTTTTTTAATTCAAGGCCACTCCCTTGAAAATAATCTGTGACAAAGTAAAACTTAATGTAGGGCCCAGAAAGAGCTGAGCAACCTAAGGGGTGGACTGTAGCAGATGCCATTTGTGCTCTAGGCCATATTCCTGTGCTCCAATTTATCTCAGCCTTGCTGTGGTGGACAGCTCTTGCACATTCCCAGCACCTTGTCTCAAAAGTCCCCGTGGAGTTTCAGAGTTTCCCTGCTTCAGGGCTTGCTCTGAAGCCAGAGCCTGGATAGAAGTATAACTCTATGGTACCAAAAACCAATCCTTAACCAATAGGGCATGGGGATTTGGTAGATAAATGCTCCAGCTTCTTATCCTTAGGAGGGACAAGTCTACAAGGAATTCTCCATGATTCCTCAAATGCCCAGTGTACTGTGCCCCAACTGTCTGCCACGCTACAAGGTCAACTACCCACTCTGTATCAGCTTTCCTTAATTCCCTGTCTTCCTCTCCCAGCTCCTCACTGTGCTTCCCAGATCACCTCGCAAATGAATTATTTAAAGAGTAAGTCTCAGGCTCTGCTTTTACAGAAACGCAATAAAGACAGTAATGTAGTTTAAATAGCATATATACATTAAACTGTATCAGGAATGAGGAATCAAAGTAATGAGGTGGTCTACAATGACCACCACTACAGTCCACCCCTTAGGTTGCTCAGCTCTTTCTGGGCCCTACATTAAGTTTTACTTTGTCACAGATTATTTTCAAGGGAGTGGCCTTGAATTTAAAAAAATAGAAGTGGTAGGACCAGATTCAGCAGTTAGTCCTGAGACTACAATGAATAGTCATCAAATTCCATGTAAAGAAATTAAAGAAAATGTATATCTAAGATTTAGCATTGTCTACTGATTCAATTTCTTTACTGGTCAGTTCAGATTTTCTATTTCTTCCTGTTGCAGTCTTGGTAGTTTGTATATTTCTAGGAATTTGTCCATTTCTTCCGGACTGCCCAATTTTTGGCATATAATTGTTCACAATATTCTCTTATTATTGTTTGTATTTCTGCAGTGTTGGTTGTGATCTCTCCTCTTTCATTCGTGATTTTATTTATTTGGATCCTTTCCTTTTTCTTTTTGATAAATCTGGCTAGGGGTTTATCAATTGTTAATTCTTTCAAAGAACCAACTCCTGGTTTTGTTGATCTGGTCTACCATTTTGTTTTTATTTTGATATCATTGATTTCTGCTGTAATCTTTATTATTCCCCTTCTTCTGCTGGTTTGGGGCCTTATTTGTCATTCTTTTTCCAGCTCCTTTCGGTGTAAGGTTAGGTTGTGTATTTGAGACATTTCTTCCTTCTGTAGGAAGGCATGGATTTCTACATACTTCCTCCTTATACAAGGTGCAAAATTTTGAGAATTTTTTAAAATTGCATATATGAAATAAGGTTCTGGAATATCAGTTGTAATGGAGGCAAGGGGTCTGAAAGTGGTTATGGATTGCTCCCCTAGGAAACACACCTCCATGAACTGCCTTAAGCAGCCAATATCACTGATGATAGTTTCTGATGGGAAACTATCAGAGTGTTTTGGATATACAATTAAAAAAAAATTAACCCTCTCTCATATGGAGCATTGCCAATTGCAAAACTACTGGTCCCCTGCAAATGGACTTAGGACTAGAGCCTGGATTTGAACTTTGGCTCTGACACGTGTTTCTGTTTCACCCTGTGTAATCACTCTGTGCCTGGCTTTCCTTATCTGAAAATGGAGAATATTACAAGCCTTCTTTCACCGTAGTAAATGCTATTTGTTTGCTATTATTTTTATTATTGCCTGGCAAACACCAAAGACTATCTAATGGAATTTAGTGAGTGATTAGGAATCTGAACTAAAGAAATTAATTTTCATAAAATAATTGGCATCCTGGATAAAGTGAGTTTTGACTTACTTACCAAATCTTAAGTACAAAGCGAAGAGGTTATTTTTCCCCAAAACAAGTAAAATTGAGACAAATAAGATGATGTGGGGAGCCTGAGTGGGTCAGTAAGTTAAGCATCTGACTTCAGTTCAGGCCACAATTTCGTAGTTTGTGGGTTTGAGCCCCACGTCGGGCTCTGTACTGACAGAGCCTGGAGCATGCTTTGGATTCTGTGTCTCCCTTTCTCTCTGCCCCTCCCCTGTTGTCTCTCTCCCTCTCCTTCCCTCCCTCCCTCTCTCTCTGTCTCTCTCTGTCTCTCTCAAAAATAAACATTAAAAAATTTAATAAAAAAATATAAATAAGATAAAGCGCTTCACATGGTGGTAAAGAAATGTATGGGATCCATTGTTCCTAAGAGGTGACAGGGATTCAAATAGTGTTTGGGTAAACTTGGGGAAAGGAAGTCAAGGAATCCAACTAAAAGACTGGGATCTACAAAGACTTCGAGGTTGGCAAGGGTCTTCACAAGGCGATCATCAGTGAGGTTCCTTGTTGGTTGTGCTCATTACCTAATGTGATTTTCAAGATCTTGCTATGAGGTACAGAATGTATTTTAAGCAAGAACATTAATAATAGTTCCTCATTTCAGACAGAAGAATCATTAAATAAAAAATTCATTCTTTCGTTCATTTAAATGACATTTGTTGAGATGTGTGCAAAAATGAAAGGATGTCTTTGAAGACAGAATTGCTTGGAGGTTGGGGCAATCTGTTCTTGCTATTAGTGAAATGCAAGGGCCATTATAGGGAGTAGAGTACAATTATAATATCAATCAGAGAATAAAAGAATTCAGTAGAACCAACAGAATAAAGTTGCGTATCCTCATAAGACAAATTTCTCTTCTTATCTCTGAGAAAGCATGTATTCTGACTTGAAAAATAGCTGTATAAACTATTAAATCTGTCTTCTTAGCAAATAATACTGCTTTATCATACATACAAGCTCAGGGAATTATTAGACGCACTGAAAGTGCAGGATTCCTACAAAATCCAAGAGGGTGTACTTTTTTCCATTTTTTTTCCTTCTGCCTTCTGCCCTACCACCACTAACTAGAGGGACTAAATTTGGAACTCGCATTAGCTATCTAAAATTTACCTGTAATTTCCATTGCATCATGTATAGAATTTGTCCATGGTTTAAAATTCAAACAGAAATGATGACATTTGCAAGGTAAACCCAGGCCCTTCATCCGTCTAATCTGTTTTACAAAAAAGATCAAAGCAGCATTTAGGGAACAAGATGGGTGACAGAAAAATAGCAGAAGTATTTCAATAGAAGTGATATTTCAAAGATCCGAGAGACTAGGAACTTATATGAACATTATCACTTCATCTCTCTAGATGTTACATTATCACTGTTCCTATTATTATAGATGATATGAATCTTAGCACACTCATTGTACACTGAAAAGGAGCAGAAGGAACCAATGTTTGTGGTCAGAATCCACAATGCAGTGGAAACTAGACATAAGGTACCAGGTCAGATAAGAAAAAACTGGAAACTACAAGCCAAAGTATGCGTACCTGTGAACATGCAATATAAAATGGAGCCCAAACAAAACCAAATTAAAAAGCTGATTTACAGGGTGCCTGGGTCGCTTAGTCAGTTAAGCATCTGACTCTTGGTTTCGGCTCAGGTCATGATCTCACTCACTGTCGTGGGATCCAGCCCTGCATTGGGCTCTGCACTGGGAATGGAGCCTGCTTAGGTGTCTCTCCCCTGACCCTCTCTCTGCTTCTCCCCTGCTCTGGCTTTCTTTCTCTCTCTCTCTCAAAGTAAATAAATAAACAGTTTTTTTAAAAGTGGAATTACACCCACTATTCTATTTTTTTTGGAAGAGTCTTTGGGTCCACATCCCTCTGTGATAGCAAGAGGGAACATGAGGTACAGATAGCTCAAGTATCAGGAAGATGAGGTTCCTTCATAACACGATTGAAGCCGAAAAACTATTTGTCATATTTCCTCATTTTGATTTTGTTTTTTATTGGTTTGGTTGGATTTTTAGTGGGATTTTCTTGCTGTTCTTCTTGTTTATTTGTCTTTGCTGTTTCTGGCTTGCTCCCTGAGGAGTTTGGGATTCTCTCACAGCCTTTCACAAAGACAAGCCTTCTTCCAGCAGAGAGTCTTCCCTTTAGTGGTCTTGCTTTTGGGACTGAGGGTGACACCCCCAGTGAACTGACTGTACTTGGACAATGAGGAAGAGGCTGGGGGGGTTATTTCTCTCTTCATGACTCTTAGAATACCTAAAATATTATATTTTTCATAATTATGTTTCTCTGATGAGCTTAAGAAACCATGTTAACTGGTGGTTTAAGTTTGACAAAAAGACACTTTAGGTAGTCAAAAGTAAGATTTTATAAATTTTGGACTATTGTATTCATATATATTCCTTCCCAAAGACTTCCTGTTTCTTAAGCTAATAATAAATATTCCTAACTTCTACCCATAATAAATAATAATAATAATAATAATAATAAAGAAATGAATTGATGAATAAATGAATGAATAGAATTCAATTTTTAAAAAATATTCTTTTCATGGGGCACCTGGGTGGCTCAGTCGGTTGAGTGTCTGACTTCAGTCAGGCATGATCTCACAGTTCATGGGTTCAAGCCCTGCATCAGACTCCGTGCTGACAGCTCAGAGCCTGGTACCTGCTTCAGTTTCTGTGTCTGCTTCTCTCTCTGCTCCTACTCCACTCACGCTCTGACTCTCTCAAAACTAAAATAAACATTAAAGTTTTTTTTTAATATTCCTTCCATATTGATCTGATAATTGAGATTTTGGCAAAACCTACTCTCCCAGATTCTATAGTATATGAAATTAAATTACAGACGAGAAAGAACATTGGCTTCACAGTCAGAGAGTTAGGATCAAAGCCCAGTTTTGCTTTTTTTTTTTCTTCCTTTGGGTAAACTGTCTAACATTTTTATGCCTTGGTTCCTCATTTGCTTAATGAAATAGTTAGACCAATTGATTTCTCAGTTCTCATTTTGTATCAAGATCCTGTCATTATAAAGCATCGGAAAAGTCAACGTGTCATTTTAAGTATCATTTAAGTGTCATTTTATCAACAAGCTGAAGCTACTAGGACTTTATAAAGTGATATAAAAAACATTTGAGTTTCTTTTAAAGGCATATATTAATATTTTTAGAAGTTTACCATTTCTTTGCATGGTTAGACAAGGAGTCCCAAAATACTCAGGCACATACTGTACACACAAATATTCTCAGATTTCCTTCTGTTTCATTACACAGGAATGGACAAGGTCTGGTTAATGGGCATGGCTTCCCTGGATTGAAAATACACAGTGATATTCTGCAGTAGGAGTTGGATTAATTTTAATTTGAAATCTCCTCTCTAGACTAAAATTGTCCCTGGACATTAGGCCTTAAGACATACACCAATTCCAATGGCTCAGTTGTTACACCTGTATTTGCTTCCAAAAATAAGACAGAGGTTCTATAAAAATTCCTTTTGATCTCCCATTTTACATTAGGTAAAAGGTTTGATCTCCCATTTTACATTAGGTAAAAGGTTTGAGCAGCTTCACCTTTATTAGAACATCTCCTAGCATCTACGAGGATATGAGATGAAATAGCAATAAAGTATGGGTGGGGGGGGGGCATTCTGACACCAGAGAGCCGTTAAACATGATGGGGGAGAAAGCAACTATGCAACAGAATGTCCTAGAGAAGGAAAATGATTTTATTGCATGACTGCCTCGCTCATTACAAAGTGAAATTCACCACCGCTCATTTCTGCGCGAGCCTTCATCTTCTGCTGTGCAGGAAAGCAACTCCCCGGGCTTCCTGCAACCGCAGTTACCATGAATCTATCACGCATTCTGTGTCCGCGTTTACCTCTCGCACGCTCGGTCTCCACGTCCTTCGGAGGCAATTGCAAAAGAGGGATGAAAGATTCTGCTTCGTAACCCTTTCATTAGTTATTTATTTGGATCTGCTATCAGGGAGGAGACGGCAGAAAATGTGAGAGCAATTCACACATCAATGTTTTAGGATCCTATGTATAAATGGTGTCGCTCTGGAAAAGCGTCTTCCCATAGGCACTAATTAAAAAGCCATAAGTGCACTTGAGCAGGAGTTGTCTTCTGTTACTTTTCCTCTGTATCGGATGTGCTCTTTTTCACTGTAATTTGAACATTATTACTATTCAAACACAAACACAGAAACAAAAAACAAAAAACAACCCCCCCCCCAAAACCCCCAACTATACAGTAAAGGAAGGCACTGACGAACACTTTGGAAAGACACTTATTTTTCATCACTAAAACCTGCTGCATTCTTGGAAAACATTAAAGTATCACAGGCTTCACATCCCTGAAATATTAGATAATAGGTTTTATAAGGAAAGATTACCAGAAACTATGACAAATTAGCTTGGCTCTACCTCCACAGCCATAATGATGCATTTTTAGATGCTGGTCACCATTAAAATTGGAAATGATTTCTCCATTTATCACGTGTCTTCAGTTCAGGGCCACAAAGAAGGGGAAAACAATGCAAATGGCACCCAGGCTTCAGAATGCTTTAAAATACAAGAACCTTGATATTGATATATGTTCGATGTAGATAAAATTTAGCACAAAGTTCACACTGAACATGGCTAGCAGGGAAGGTAAAAAAAAAAAAAAAAGAAAGTCAGAGTAAGGATGTACATAAAAATAACATTATCGAGATTCATTTATTCAATTAATAAATAATTGAATATCTACTGTGAAAGATTCTGTGCTAGAGACAGGAGGGTTCAAAGACGTTTTGAGAATGGTTCCTGCAAGAGTTTGCCATGTTGCGACGCGCAGCATATAGACCGTAGGTCTGAGTAGATATCATCACCCCTTATTGGACTGCAGCTGGGAACGTACGGTGCCACGCTCCCCAGAAGGTATACATCCAAGGAGTATGTTATAACCACAGTGTACACCCTGGATGAGGGAGGAAGAGCACGTGGGGGTGTGAAGACTCTGGGAAGAGGAAAATGGAAGAAACAGGCTAAGATTTATCAACCTAATGCAATTTTCAGAGCAAAACGCCCTAGGAGACAAAAGTCCAGTATGAAAAAGTGTCCCTAGACCAGTGGTTCTTGACCAGAGGCTACAATATACCATAAGATTGAAGAGCGTGAGTATAGAGGTTTGTGCCTGCTGACTCGTTGAAACTCTGGACTTCTTACTATTTAACTGATGAAATGGCCCTGGGTAAGTGCCTTTCTGGGCTTGAGACTTCTCACCTGCAAAGCAGGGAAAATAATTATATCCAGAGTGAAGGCTAAAGGAGTACGTGAAGAAGGTAGTGTAAGCGGTGCTGGGACCATGTCTGATGTTCCGTAAGAGAGCGGCACCTTTTCACTGTTTTCCTGCCCTCCACACCCTTGATGTGAGCTTTCCCGAGTATTCCTAGCTCTACGGCCTCTCATCCCATTACTCTCCAGCCCAGCCCGATGTTTCCATCATTATCATACCTCACAACTTTGTTATTCTTGCTTTACACAATGTTTACTCATTTTATCTATGTGTGTGCTTGTTGGTTTTGTGTTTGTCTTCCTCTTAATTTGAACCCTACAATGATATTTTGGGGTCCAAAACACAAATGTCCAATAAGTATTTGTTAAATCATTACTACCGTTGATGATGATGGTGAATATGGTGGTGATGATGACAGCTTGCCACTGTATAGTTCTTTATTTCTGCTAGCTAGTGTTCCATGACTTTTAAATACAGTAGTGTTCCTAATTCTTATAGCAGCTCCAAGCCTACCTCATAGGTACGTACTGTTATTTTTCCTGTTGGGTAGATATGGGCACTGAAGCACAGAGAGGTTAGAAACTTGCCCAAAGTCACATGGTAAGTAACAGAACTGAGTGCCAAACCCAGCAGGCTGGCTCTCAAAATCTATTTTCTTAGTCATTAAGCGACCTGGCTTTAAAAGATTCAATGACAGATATGAGCTAGGTGCTGCCTGGGGAGCCAGAGAGCTAGAGGACAGGAATGGCCCCTGAGTGACTGAGAGATAGGAGATGAGGCAGATATTAAGAGCCTAGGAGAACATCCTGTGCTTATAATTTTCCAAGAACCCCAGGGCCTGAAGCTATCTTATCTGTAACTGAAAATAAGTTCTCTGTGTTTTGAGTATATACACTGAATGACCTGTTGATTACCAATGTGAGTCCTGTTTCTTCATTTAGTAAAGCCAGGAGGGGTCCATAGCCCACACTCAGGACACAGCTTGAATGGGTTTGGATCGTGGTTCTCAGGAGCAGTTCAACTCTAAGAAAGGTATTTACTCTCTTTGCCCCTCAGTTTTCTCACTTGCAAAATGGGGATTATAGGTGTGTGGTGAGAAGTAAATAGGTAATAAAGAGAACAGTGCCTGGGACAAATGTAGCTCTTATAATTATCTGAGTTTTCTGATCCTTTGATCTAGTTCCTGTTAATCATGGACTTTACTTTCCAAAAGTAACAGGTTTCTATGCTTGGAAATTAATCCATGTCTATACTTGGAAATATAACTATTGAAGGGGTAAAAATAAAGAGGGGTGCCCAAGAGCAAATGGGTACTGGAGGCTGCGTCCTCATGAAATGTAGTCAGCGTCATGTACGTGAAGAGTCCAGTTGGTCAGGGCTTTGATCCCTAGCACAACTATCAAGTCCAAAGAGTAAGGGGAGGGCACCATGGGAATGCAAAGCTCAACCACTCCAGGGACTGAGCAGAAGCACATTAGAAGCAGACTAGGAACAAATACAGGACCTGGACTCTGCAGACACCCAGTAATTGACTCAGTTGAGTTCATACCTCTTTCATAATCACCTGGTGTTTGCAACTCTCTCTCATGATCAAAATAGGACATTGGACCTCATCGTGCATCATGCCTTCAAGGCCCTTGTCTTGTGAATTATAAAACACCTTGTCACCATGTACGCAGGCCTTTCCACAAGCACTTCCCACAATTTATAACTCCCTCATTCTATGCCCTATCACTGTGCAGTGTACATCCCCATCAACCTCTAAATCTAGACCACAACACCTAGCAGACTAAGACCAACCAGTTTTGCCACCATGGTTAATGTTGGATACCTCCCTGTTTTCAATAGTGATTTAAAGTGACAACTCCATAAAGACTAAAAATCTTCCCTGGTGTTGACCTTTGAATCAGTGGGTCATGTGTAGTGGGTCCTTGACATTTTGAGGTAGGTATTTGATATTTGTTGAGTTTTTTTTTTAACAAAAAGACAATCTGACTAAATTGTTATGACATGTCTTGAGGAGACTCTGGCCTACAATACTGTTCCATTGTTACCAGATAAGGTGCAAATTGGATGGTCTCATCTCCTCCCTTCTCCTCATATTGTACTAATCAAGAAGGAAAGAAGTCGGGAAGAGATGATAAGCCCTCTGGGGCAAACTGCTGAGTTCACATTCTGCTTCTCTCTCTGGCTAGCTGTGACTCTGAGGATGTTAGTCTCCTCCTCTACCCAGTGGAAATACAAGGTTGTTGTGAGGATTATATAAGACAGTGGGTGCTTGGCCAAGGTAAATACTCACTAAGGGTGAGTTAGCATTAGCTATTCTCATCATCATTATCAACCTGTGAGATGGAGTCCACTGTATTCAATACTTAGAAATCAACCATGTTTATAGATTCTTGTGTGTCGTTTTTCAAGGACTACCATATATCCTGCTGTACGCATAATCCTTATAATTTAGAGTAAATGTTATTCAGGGAGAAGACAATGAGAGATAAAATATAAGAAGTAATCACTGGACAGATAAATTACATCTACTTGTTAAGTGTATTTTGCTTTCAGTTTAAAGGTAGAAATACCAAAGTTAGATGATTTTTATTTATTTAATTATTTTTGAGGTGGGGGGAGAGAGAGAATGAGCAGGGGAGGGGCAGAGAGAGAGGGAGACACAGAATCCGAAGCAGGCTCCAGGCTCTGAGCTGTCAGCACAGGGCCTGACACGGGGCTTGAACTCATGAACTGTGAGATCATATCCTAAGCTGAAGTCAGATGCTTAACTGACTGAGCCACCCCGGTGTCCCCAAAGTTAAATGATTTAAAATATCCTTAAGAAAGGTGATAGGCTGCCCAAAGCAATGCTGTTCTTTTAAGGAATGTGTTCACATATGGAGAATCTGGATCTGCATATTTACTGATGCAAAGTTGTTCCAATCTCTTCCCATCAGCACAGAGAAAATAACATTTACCCACACACAATAAACAAGAGGCAGCTGCATTACAAAGCCCTGCTTTCCCCTGTGCCCACACAAACTCATACACCCATGAGCATCTTACCATTGGGTTTGAGTGCACACACAAATAGGAGTTTGTTTTTAAAATCAATAGATTCAATGTTCAATTTCACTTACCCTACATTTTCCTCTTTCTAGACACCTTAACTCTGGAGTTAAAATATCGTTTTCCTAAAAAATGAAACACAGTGGTATTTTGAAGGTATCAGACTTCTTAGGCTAGCAAGCTTTATCTCATCATTTATCCAGATCACTATCAGTTCTAGCTTCAAATCAGACTTCTAATCAATTCTATATTCTTGTTCAAGGTGTGTTTCTCATTTTTTCCTTCTAGGCAGGTGTTCATTCCCTTGTTCTTTGTTCTTGTTCATTTCACACACAACTAGTCCCATTTATAAGAAACATGTCCTTATCCAATCTGTTGTGTTTTACAAATGAATTTCCAAACAGAAAGTCATTGTTTCCTTCCAAGTTCAGAGATACCCATTGCAGGCATTTGAAACTAAATTGAAGGCTAATCATTTCACTAATATTTTAAATGATCTCCGGTACAGAAACAAATTGTGATATAGTTGGAGAGGTGCTGAGAGTTTTTTGAATAACTCGGAAATTATATGCCCTCTTGAGGCATATTTCTCTACCCTGTGAAGCTCTAAGCTCTCTACTGAAGAGACAAGAGAGACTTCACAGGTAGCTGATTTCAAACTCAATTATTCTTTAGCCTAGGAGTGTATTAATCAGAATTACAGCTACAAGGACCAAGTACCAACTCTGACTCTTCTATATGTCATGGAGGAAATCCTCTTGGCACAATGTCAGCCTCCAAGTCAACCTCCAGGCTGCTCTATCCCAGAGGTCATAGAGCAGAAAGACTCTCAGATCAAACTAAAATGCTTCAATCACATGGCTTTCAGAATCATTTTAAACAATAGTTTAAGAAGAAAAGGAAAAGAGATAATAAGATCAAATACACTTAGGATGCAAGCAAGATGGCAAGACCATACAATTTGAATCCTGGAGTACATAATGTTCATATGCCTTGTCTCCCTCTCTCAGCCATATGGGCTATCCTGTGATGTGTGGTTACAAGGTCCAAAGGTGACATCTGTAGAGGGAACCCACAGGCAGAACGTGCCCTGAACCAATGACACACACTTTCTCTAGCTGAGAAAAACTGGGACAAGATATATTTGACCACAGGCTTGTTAATTAGCCTAATGAGCAACCATGGATCCTATGTTTTCCGGGCAGAGGAAACATGGGTCCATAAGGGACATCACCACTGGGGGAACAAATTTCGATTTTCTGACTATTAAGTACTGATGTCTATTTAGTGCACCTGAAGATTTAGTGCCCCATACTTTTTGTCTCGTACCTATATCTAGCATCCAGATGCCTCATGAATATTAAGTATCTCCAGGTGCTTCCATCCCTGTGTTGAACACACATCTTCTCCAATTGTTATCGACTTATTGTATATTCAACACATGCCATGAATTCTGTCTACCAGTTAAGATACCCTCAAAGTTTTTACCTACTTTTTTTTTCAAATTATAAACTTATTTATGTAAAAAATTTGAATACCCAGAAAAGCAATCGTCTATGACTTGCAGCATACAATGCATTGAAAAGATCTTGAGGACCCACAGAATCTCTGAGAGGCTGGAGAACAGGGAACACAGAAGACTAGGAAGTAAGAAACAAAGCAAAGGTCATGCTTCTGAAAGACATGGCTATCTTTACCAGAGCCACTGCAAAGGCAAAAACTGTCAACTGCCCCATGTGATTGTGTTACTGAAGATTCGAGTTCCACAGGAGTAAGGTTCAGACAGGAGAATCCCAGTTTCATGTCTGCTCCTGGATGTGCCATTACTAAGAGAAGAATCTAGCCCACTGGATTCCACAATGGGAAATGACCAGGGCTTCTGAGGACTACATAAACCAGAGCATTCCCAAAAGGAGTAGTAGATACCAGACAAATGATAAATGTCCCAAACAAAGCATTTAACCATATCCCTATTTAATATCTTATAGAGGTGCATGACTAAAAACCATCTACATGCCAATGATTTGAAATTTATCTCAATTTATATCATATGTATCAACCAACTGAAAAATCCATCAGCCTTCTTACAAGTGTATCTTCATATGGGGCGTCTGGGTGGCTCAGTTGGTTAAGTGTTCGATTTCGGCTCAGGTCATGATCTCGCAGTTTGTGGGTTCAAGCCCCACGTCAGGCTCTGTGCTGACAGCTAGCTCAGAGCCTGGAGCCTGTTTTTGGATTCTGTGTCTCCCTCTCTCTCTGACCTTCCCCTGCTCTCTCTCTCTCTCTCTCAAAAGTAAATAAAACATTAAAAAATATTAAGTATATCTTCATAGATGTTTCAATTCCCTACACACACACACACACACACACATACACACAGATACTTTTTCCACTCTTCCAAATCCTAGTAAATGGCATAACTATTTACTCATCCAGGAAAAAAATAAATTATTAAATAGATAAACTATGCATCTTTAACATCATGCTTAGATCTCTCTTTCTCTCATATAAAGTCGTTCAATAGTTCCAAATGACGATCTCCAAAGCATATCCTATATTACTTCCACCCTGAGATAGAATTCCCATTATTCTCTTTCTCTATATCCTTCTCAGCATTTCCTCAAACTACTTATTGCTGGTAAGTATTATATATCTTTTGGTTTGTTTTCTATATTCCCCACATAATAATTTAAAAGTCCCTAGAGCAGGTATTTTTTTGGCTTTTTTGTTATGTGTTATATCCCCAGCACCTAGAAAACTGGCACACAGTAGGCACCTTGTGAAATATGCTGAACGAATATAAGATATAGTTGTACGATACTGTTGTAACTATCATAAGTCAATAACTTGGTCATCCTAGATAAAATCAAATGAAACTAAAGAACATCAGTTTCATATTCCATGATTGTAGAGAGTACATCCACAAAGGTCTACTCAAGGATCAGTAAGGCTGGATTTCCTATATATATATAGTTCAGCACACAGGTAACCTACAATCTGCAGAGCTCCATGGCAACTGTGTGTCTAGTGCGTAAGGACATCAGCTGGGATAGAAAGTGAAGGTGGACTGTCAGGGTGGCAAGCCACTAGTCTCCTGTGCTATGCTGCTACAAGAGCAAGCCTGGACCCCCAGCTCGGTTTATACCAGGACAGGAACTGACACATGTCCAAACACGACTTCTCCAAGAACTGGGGTCTGACATCCAGTATCACAAAGTAGCTGTGCTGCCCTATCTCCACGAATTTTCCCCAACAGAGACTGTTCCAAAGCCAAGCTGTGTGTGCTCTCTGTCATTCACCCTTTACTGAGAGGTATCTGCTCAACCTTTAATTTTAGTCGTAGGTTACAGGCATTATACTATTTTGTAATTAGTTGTAGGAACAACTGGAACAACTTAGTTCCTCCTGGAACATGGCAGCTGGAACATCTCTTTGCTACAATTACCTTTCAATTGAACATCCAACTCCGATCTGAGCTAAGGAGCTGCTAGAGCAAAGAGGGGTCTGTGGTGTATGACTAAGCCTTTAAATACTGAAAAGTTGCCCACGGAGGGACCAGCGATCATTTTGGAGTGACTTGAAATGGGTAAATCATATCAACACTCAAGCCAAAGAATAAATGTCTGAGAAGAGCCATTATAATTATGAGGAAGATGAGTTGGTTAAGTTAGACTTGCCTTTTCATAAACTAAAAGATGCTGTAAAGTCACTGTGGTCAAAATAGTACGGAGGGCCATGCATTTGTATGGGTGTTACCAAATAAGAGACAACCTATAAATCAATCTTATAATATATGGGGCTACATTGTGAGCATGGTAATATTTCATTACCTTGGCAGAAATGATTATTTAACAAATGGTAAATCACAAAGGCCATCCTTTCAAAAGAAATAAATTTGGACTTCTTTATGCACCACATGCAAGGGGAAATTTCACACCAACTAAAAGTCTTAAATGTATTAACTTAGGAAGAAAATAGGAGATGTACATAAAATCTACAGGTTGAGGACAACGTTATAACCAAAACTAAAAAATTAGAAATATGTGACTACATGAAAAATGTTTACATGAGTCTGACAAAAGACACAGTAAATGAAAATAGTGGACAACAGAAACTGGTAAATTAGAAAACGTACATGCAACTTGTATATTGGATACAAGCCTACTGCCAGATATATTTATATGCCATATATATATATATATATGTATGTATACATGATTTACAGTGAGTTTTAAAACTTATTTAATATGATACAGAGGAGCATATTTAAATTCTTAACAGATAAAATGAAAATAAATAATAAGAATATTTCATTTAGGCTGATTAGACTAGACATATAAATAATAATATTTTTCTGGGAAAAATATACTCTCAAATATTTAAAGAAAAAATGTGAACTGTGACAGCCTTTAAAATTAAAAACACAATTTTGCAACATTTATTAAAATTAAGAATACACATGCCTTTCAAATCTATTGCTTTGAAATCAACCCTATAAAAATACCAGAACTTCAGGATATAAGTATAAGGATACATTATCAAGCACAGAGACACATGCACACATATATACAAATACACGCAAACACACACGTGCACACACACACACATATATCCCTACTAATCGGATCTTTGATTATAGTCATAAACACACACACAGTCTCAAAGTGAAATGTGCACCATCAACGGATCAACAGGGAAATGTTTAAATAACACCCATTACGGGCGCCTGGGTGGCTCAGTCCATTAAGTGTCCGACTTCAGCTCAGGTCATGATCTCACAATTCGTGAGTTCAAGCTCCATGTCCGGTTCTGTGCTGACAGCTCAGAGCCTGGAGCCTGCTTCAAATTCTGTGTCTCCCTCTCTCTCTGCCCCTTCCCCATTTGTTCTCTCTCTCTCTCTATCTCAAAGATAAATAAACATTAGGAGTGCTTAGGTGGCTCAGTCGGTTAAGTGTCCGACACCGGCTCAGGTCATGATCTCACCACTCGTGGGTTCGAGCCCCTCGTTGGGCTCCGTGCTGACAGCTCAGAGCCTGGAGCCTGTTTCAGATTCTGTGTCTTCCTCCCTCTCTACCCCTCTCCCACTCGCACTCTCTCTCTCTCTCTCAAAAATGAATAAATGTTAAAAAAATTTTTTTAATTAAAAAATTTTAAAAAACATTAAAAATTAAAAAAAAACCCTTAAAGCAGAGTATAGAATATAGGATATTATGCAACTATAAAAAATAAAACCATAAAACTATAAAAATTAACCTTGAAAGAATTGTGATAAATTACTGCTAAGTGAGGAAAACAAACATATGAAAAAAAAAATCTATTCTTTTATGTATGAACAGATCCCAAAGATGCCAGCCAGGGTGGTCACTCAAATGGTGACAGTGGTCATATCGGTGCCACGTGCCTCATACCTTTTATGCCCTTTAAGTATCACCTAATGAGAATGTATTATTTACAAGGCGAAAACTATAAAGCTACTTTCATTATTAAAAGGCAGTGGTGCGACTATACCTTTTTTGCTCACTTAAACATATACTTTCAAAATCACTTACTGCTTCCATTAGCTGCTAGTCAAAGAACAAGAAAAATTACCTCATGCCCATCATTTAAAAGAACTTTGATATAATTAAGCAAAACTGAAAGCAAGTCACATTCTCTTTGTGCTTTCCAACAACTCGAAGAATACAACAAAGACAGAGTTTGGCTGTACAGTTAATAAAGAAAACAAATTAAAGGCGAGCGCTTTGCGCAGGGACATCTGAATCTCAGTGGCAGCTGCCAAATTAAAAAAAAATAAATAAATAAAATGCCATAGATCAAGCAGCAGCGGTGTCCCTCTGAACCAGGCGGCTCCACAGGCCCAGGGCCGCCGTCCGTGCTGCAGGTGTGCCCTGTGTGTCCTTCATTTCTCTTTGAATGTGATGGGGCCTCTTGAATGAGAACACTAGGTGGCACGCCTGCCAAGCGCTGGAATGCCATTAAGCACCAGGAAGGAATGCCATTATGATTCTATTTGGAGATCATATTTCCCCCTCCAGGCGAAGGAGGCATTCTCGAACACAGAAGGGCTCTGAGTCTCTCTAACAAGAAGATCAAAAATTCTGTGAGGCTACTGAGCGCGATGGAGTCAGAAATAGAGTTACTTTATAGCATAGGCGCCAGGAAAGAACGCATAAGTCTCCTCACGGGTCATCTGAAGAGTGTTAATTGTGAATTCTCAAACCCCTGCCACAGAGAGGAATTTCATAAAATTAATTCTATTTCGGATAAACCAATTTCAGCAGACGAGTCTCTCCTGGCATGGTTGATTCCGTGCAGAGGAATATAACCAGGCTACCTCTGAAAATAACTGCCCCTGTGAGCCTGGGCTTGCCCAGAAATCTTAGACCGGATTCGGGAACCGCAGCCCTCACCCGGAGTCAGCCAGGCCAATTTTCTGGTCAGCCTCCAGCAGTTGGAGGTATCAAAAATCCCTCAAGTTCTCTTATCAGCCTACTCACTTAAAAACTCCAGTGACCATTTATGAGAATAGTGTCACGTTCTGCCAAAGTATTGCATGCAGATACGGCTGCCTGTTCAAAATGACCCACTTAATCCTTCAGTAATCAGTTTTATGAGACAAGAGATGAGTAGTCACTCGGTCTTCTTTGCCTAGTCAGAGGCTGAGGCTCTGATTGGTAAGAAGCAGTTTATCTGGGGGTCTGGCTTCATGAAGATGCATAATCTCTTCCTCTTTGGTCTTTTTTTAAAAATGTTTTTATTTATTTTTGAGAGAGAGAGAGCGAGAGAGAGCAAGAGGATGAGTGGGGGAGGGGCAGAGAGAGAGGGAGACACAGAATCCGAAGCAGGCTCCAGGCTCTGAGCTGTCAGCACAGAGCCCGATGCAGGCCTCTAACTCGTGAACAGCGAGATCACGTCCTGAGCCAAAGTCAGATGCTTCACTGACTGAGCCACCCTGGCCCCCCTCTTCGTCTTTGGTCTTAAGTGCATTTTGAAAACTGGGGCCTTCAGTTCAGGGGTGCCTGACCGGATGCCATATATTCCCTATCGAACCTATGTTCTCTGTTGGTCAGACTTCTTAGAAACCCAGGCCAATGGATTTTTATCTTTAGTCTTTAGCCTCAACTATGCCCTATCCACCTCAGGAGTCCCCCGACACACCCACCATGTATATCTGTGCCATGACACATGGGGCCCCAGGTTTCTACCTGACTTTAGATGCCACGGGTAGGGCTGGTGGCTCTTTGGACCTGCTACTGCTGTATTTCCTTGAACTCCAGCCCAAGGGTCATCCCCTCCGTCACACTGTAAAAGTGTTCTTGTCAAACAAAAACAATCTTGGTGATCAAAGTCAGAAGAGTGTATCTTAGGGGGTGTGGTTATTTAATAGGAGGGGGCACAAGGGAACTTTCTGGAAAATGTCTAAAACTCCATCTAGATGGGAATTATACAAGTGTATAAGTAAAACTGTCATCAAGCTGTACACTGAAGATTTATGCCTCTTACTGTATGTAAATAGCAACCAAGGGAAGTATCATATGCCAAAGTCGATCATTATTTGCCCATCTGGCTCCTCTCTAGGGTAGCCATTGACTCAATTTACTCATTTGATGTGTGTGTGAAGGGGAGAGCTCATTCTCCTTCAGAGTTCTTGAACACCGTAAATGACATCAAAGTAGTAAATAGATAAATCCCCAAACTAGTGGGACTGAGGGATTTGCATTCATTTCTTGTTCCCCTCCCTTTGCAGGCAGGATAATTTCAGTAAGGAGACAGTTCTCTTTGTCATATTACTGTGTGTGTGTGTGTGTGTGTGTGTGTGTGTGTGTTTAGCAAAGCCTATTTCCTAGAAATGTATATTGGAGGCCGCAGCTGGAAGCCTTTGTGCTACATGTGAAATTCATTGCAGAGGCATCTTTGAAATGATGTTTCTCTATTGTGATTCTCTGTGAATTTGGAGCTACACTGAAAAAGTGACAAGGAGAAAAAGATTGTGACTATGATCAGCATGTTCTCCCAAAATAAATATTTTCACTTTGTTGGAAGGCTATCGGAAGTCTTGAAAACTATAAACATCTAGTCCCTAATACCATGAACTTTGTTGACATCTTGCCAAATAGAATGATCAGCCCTAAAATAGGCCTACAAAAAAAAGCTGTGTGCTACAACAATCTGACAGTCCAAAATAAATGTTCTGTCCTCCTTTTTCTTCTTTTCTTCTTCCCCATATTGGCCAAATGATATGTGGTCTTCCTCATTTATTCTGATCAACTTAGTTTTCAGATACTCATAGCAAGAAACTAACTCAACCAACATATTTGTAACCTAACTAACTTTATGGTGTATTTATGGGGTATAGAAGCAAGTGAATTATGCAACTAAAGATGCTAGACTCCTTTCCTCTCCCATATTGCAATGAGTCAATTCATTAATTCATACCACATACATGAAATGCATAGGGAGTGCATGCTGGCCTTAACAAAAGCAGAGGAGGCTAGGGATGCCTGGTGGTTCAGTCCATTGAGAGTCCAACTTTGGCTCAGGTCATCATCTTGTGCTTCGTGGGTTTGAGCCCTGTGTCAGGCTCTGTGCTGACAGCTCGGAGCCTGAAGCCTGCTTCGGATTCTGTGTCTCCCTCTTTCTTTGCCCCTCCCCCGCTCACGCTCTGTCTCTCTCTCAAAAATAAATAAACATTAATTTAAAAAAAAGCAGAGGAGGCAGAGAACAATGAGGATATTATGTAACTTGATAAATCAAAAGTAAATTAATTCTAGCTTAGACTGGATAGGCCTTGTTCCCAGATGAAAATATAAGTTTTAACAAATGAATCCCTTCAACCATCTGGAAGTATGTTTATTTATTTAGACTCAGTTTGATTCAAGAAAAAGTATAAAAGAGCCTATAACAATACACCTAAGTGAAGCTCTCTACAGGGGTGGGAAGCTGACTGAGGGACAGAGAAGAAGAACATTTCTGCTAAGAGCTGGTGGTGATATTTCTGACCCAGGTCAAGTAGCCAAGTTTTATATGTGTGCTAGGGGTAGGGCACTCATTTGTGTCTGAGCCTTCAAGCAAGCGGAGCAGAGGGGAAAATGAGATTAGCTACATAAAACACAAAAACAGTTTGTTTGCTGTATTGCTATTTCTGATACTGAAACTCAAGAATAATTCTCATAAATCCTAACAAGTAGATGTTTTGTAGTGAGTGGAGCAAGAGCCCCAGGTGAGTTGGTGAGTATAATGGTCATGTCATCTATGAATCATGCGTGGGTCTACCATAGACAATATGTTTTTACATATAACAGGTTGTGTTTCTTGAATTGAATAGAGCAAGAGAAATTAAGCAGAAAATGGAAAAAGAAGGAAAAGAAGGAAAAAGAAGAAAAATAATGCAATAGAGGGTCAAGGTTGGACCAATGTGGACAGTATGTTGTGAATGAATCACAGAATCCAATCTGGTACACCTGAGAGACAAAATACTAATGCTAATGCTAATGCTAATACTAATACTAAATCTAATAGACACATGGGAAGAGGGGAGGGAACTAAGATCACTGATCAATCAGTAAGTACCAGGCCCAGAGCAAACTCGCTCATGTGCATTTTAGTGCTTACTCCAGCATTATTTGGCAACCTCTATCTATCACTGCCCAGAGGAGAGGCACACAGACACATGACATAGAAGAGAAACTAAACTAATGTAGCCAAAGGCATTCATTTTAAAGGCGAGAAAAGAGGCTCAAAAAGGTTAAGAGTCTTGCCAAAGATCAGACATCTAGGGAAAGGTGTTTGGTGATACTCTTATCAAAAACAAAATAAATGATCACTTCAGCAACGAGTCACCTATTAGTGAGACATTAATCCCAGAATATGCGTACACAGAGTATCAGTAGTCTGAGTTCCTGACTTACCTCCTCTTATTTTCCCCAAATCTCACAAATAATGGATATAGGAGGAAGGAATTACATACAAAATAAGTTAGCTTTGTACATTTACGCTGGATCCACCAGCGTCCACCTTGGAGAAGCACGGTGGTCAGTGTTGTTATTTGTTATGTTTGTGGTATACCAGTACTCTCTCTGCTCGCTGCCAATACGCTAAACTGTAGCCATTAAACATGGATGTTGCTTGGAGTTCAAATATGAGGCTTAACATCATGATTCCATTTGCATTTACAGTTAGAATGGGAGTGAACTTGATGGGAGGTGCCCAACAGAAACTTAGAAAATAGAACTGAAATGTTATTTTATACGTAGCAGGGCTCTCCGCCTGAGGAGAAGCAACAGGTGCCGTAGTTTCAGTCATGCTGATGGAGCCTGTCTATAGCCCTGGAGGGGTCAATTTTGCAGAGGTCTGCTTGCAAGAGAGAGGGAAGGGTCATCTGGGAAACACGTCTG
This sequence comes from Cryptoprocta ferox, assembly GCA_028646485.1. Classification (NCBI taxonomy): domain Eukaryota; kingdom Metazoa; phylum Chordata; class Mammalia; order Carnivora; family Eupleridae; genus Cryptoprocta; species Cryptoprocta ferox. Next base: position 6,288,256 of record CM053577.1, on the reverse strand, counting down.
CATAAGTGAAGAGGGCATGCTGGCCCCCAAGCCTGAGACAAATATAACACCTGCGTTGGAAAGATGGGACGGCGAGTCATTACCCTTCAGCCCGCTGCCATAGTTCACATTAGCGTTCTAGCAAGAATCAAAGGACGTTCTTTTTTCTCACTAAAATGTGTATTTAAGGCTTATAAGAGTGCACTCTGGGCCACATGCCAAAGAAGGCACCAGATCTGAATATCTACCTGCTTACTTTGCCTCTCCACCTGGATGTCCGAAAGGCGGCTGAAACGCAAGTGTGGAAAAACTATAGTCAATGACAGTTTACCCAAATGTTTGGATTTCTCAGTGTTCCAGGTTTTAATGAATGGCATCAATCTGGCTTCCCAAATAACCTCTGCCACCTTCATAGTTTCTATTTCAAAACTGCATTTGTATCACCATTCTATCCCTTTCTCCTCCCCACCCTTCTCTGCAGCCCTTGTCTTAGTTTCTGTAACATACATGCCTTTCTTGCTCCCAGCCATGGCTTGAGATGCCCCTTCAGCCAACCAGCAAGGTGTGGGCCATTTTCTCAAATCTGCGGGTTCTGCGTACAACAATGGGCCAAAGCAAAGCCTCCATGACAGTCCTAGGGAGCCACTGTATCTGCTAAGGTTCAGAATCACTGTCTAATGAAATCTGCAGGTTGAGGTGCACACATGTGCCAGACATCTTTCTGTTCCCCTAGATTTACTCACTAACCTTCTCCATATCCCTGTGTGCCGAGAGAGGTCGCCACCCTCGGGAGATGGCAAGAGGCCATGGCTCTTTGAGATTTCCAATGTTGCCTACTGGCCTTTTGATGTGTGAGGTGTAAGGGTCCCAGCAGCCTCCTCCCAGGGCAGCTGCGAGGGCGTCTGTCTATGGCGGATCGCCATTGCTCCGCTCCTGCGGCTTCCCTAATGTGACTGGTCGTTCGGCATTACTGGGAGCCTTCAAAGCAGAAAACTGCTTGGACCTCTCTTACAGGACCACGTCCAATGTTACTGCTTTGATCGTGGTGAATCTCAGCCATTGTTCCTTAATGAGAACATCCATAAAACATATTTTAAAATGTTTTTGTTTGTGCCTAAAATTTAATTCACAATTGAATAACTGCTGTATTGTTTCAGACACTTAAAGCAAGGGCCCCGTGAAAACTGCTCTTCGCCAACTTGCAAAGCCCATTATTATTCGGTCATTTCTGCCAACCTTTATAATGTATCTGACAAGTTATTATTGGCCCTTTTCTGCTGATTTGAAGAAATTATTATAAAAAAGAATTTCTATAAGTGCATGAGTACTGGGTTAATATACATTTGCGTTTCATTGACAAAATTGTGTTTTCTACAACCGTGTGGTCTCAAGTAGATCAGATTTCCTGCCTAGCAACAGCACTATATTGGCTTCTAAATGTGGGGGGAATGGTATTTTCTTACACTGGGAATTATACACTCTAGGAAGGTGGCCACTATCCAGATGCGAAAAACATAAGGAGATGGAGAAGTAATAGGATCCTAAGAAGAAAGGTGTGACTTTTGGGGGTTTTCCAGCAAAGAACCTGGTCTATAGCCAACAGTGGCCTGAGAGACAGTTCCTATGGACACCTAATCCTCACAGACCTGGAGTTAGCTCAGGCGGCCAGATAATCTTCTGACCCAGTGTCCTTGCTGAACCCTCTGGGAGGTCCCTGACCCTGCAGATGGCTGCCTGTGAAGTGGGGTGCTCTCTGAAAGAAATCCACGTCCTTCCCTGCCTCAGCATGGGAGAGGGGAGACTGTAAGCCTTGCTGTCTTATAGGAACCAAAGCTTTCTGGTTCCATATGTTCACATGCCAAAGTCCACATATTGGAAGAAATTCAACATGGTGACAAAAGAAAGCTGTGAAGCAAGCGACCTTGGTCCTAGCCACACATTTGTCACTACTGGCTGTGATCAAGGCAAACCTCATCACATTTCTAGGTCTCTGGCTCACTGACCATAAGATGCTCTCAAGTTTAAATCCTTCTAGTATGACTTCCTCTGACCCCACCATCCCCCATGTTGGCAACAGCCAAGTAGCCCTGCATTTTCTTTTTTCTCTCTCTCTCCTCTTTCTTCTAAATTTTAGGAAAATGCACTAGGTTCTAAAACATCCAAATAGGCGCATCTTACTGATCCAACCAGAATTCCCTAAACTAGTGTCACCCGATAGAATTCTGTGATGACAGGAATGCTCTGATTTATCAGGTAAGAAGGTGATAAACACACATACTGTCACCTCTTTCTCTTGGTCACATTTCCAAAAGCTTCTTCGAGCTTGCTCCCCTTCCCTGGTTGTCCTTCCATCTTGATCCCCCAGTGAAGTTAAAAATGCACATTTCCCATGGGCTTTCAAATTTTTGCGATGTGCATGTTTGAGACAGAATGGGTAGCACTGAGATGTACTTGCCAGTAGACCTTTGAGAAACATAAAGCAAACCAATTTTCTTCACTTTCTAACAGCACCAATTTCAGTCTCCTAAATGAGACATTTATTTCAAAACTCTTATACATAAAACTGTAATCTTAAAGAACAAAACAAAACAAAACAAAACTATACTACTGTCCACCTTGGTCTTCTGTTCTGGCAAACCAAAATAAAGCCTCATCTAATACGGCAAAATTGACACTGCTGTGAAATTTGTATTGGGCACTCTCTTTCCAAACTTAAAAATTGACATTTCCCTAGATTTGTGATATTATTCGGTACATATTTCACCTAAACTAGATACCACAGCACATTTTCCAATTTTATGGATTTTTTTTGTAAACTCATTGGAATTTCCCAAGTTCAATATAATACATAGCCATCTGCAAGCAAATATTCACTAAATTTAAAGTTGTAACAGGTAAATTTGCAACATTTTTTTCTTCCAGCAAATGGTAGACCACAATCAAATATAAAAACTAATTATTTGCATGAACTTACTTTCCTACTCATCTCTCTTCAAAATCATAGCTTTCCAAATAAAAGAAACTGAAATTCATCACAAGAACATACTATTCCAAAATTAAAACGAAAGTAATTTAAGTTCTTATGAAGAGTCATTCATGTTGTCTAAGAAAACACTAGGAAGGGCAGGATTTCAGGTTAAAAGCATCAAATTCCAGGGTTCACTGTGTCCTTCATTATAAACAATTTGAAAATCTTTTTCTCTCCAGGAAAGACTAGCAGGGAATAGCTTAGTCTAAATGACAGCAGCTCTGTGGTATCAAGAGCCCACATTTCAGCTAATTTTCAGTTCTTATTATCTTGATACCATGAGACAGGATTTAATAGATGGCTGGAACATCTATAACATGACATTTAGCAAAGAACATGTCAGTGGCATCTGTGGCCTCAACAAAGATGGTGCCTCCAAAATATAAATCAAAGAAAATACAAGAACATCTCAGAAGAAAAGGATGACAGTGATCGCGCACACTTAAAATATTTTGAATGCTTCAGGGAACGTATGGGGCAAGTGGTGTTAAAAATAATGATGTACCAACCAAAGATATTTAGGTCTCTGCTAAGAGAGGTGGAATGTAGTAGAACAAGAAAATCTTTAGGTTGTGCTCAGACCATGTGAGTTCAAATTAGAGCCCCACCTCATGCTGTTTCCTTGATGATTCTCTCCTCCTCTACGAATCTCATGGAGTTTTCTCAGCTATAAATAGCCAAAGGGATGCCTACCTTTCCCAATTTATGTAGTGGCCATATGAATCAAGGAAGTGTACACAGAAATACTTTTTAAAAGCTTACAGTCTCTACGGAGCCAACTTACGTAACAGAACATTTTATTATTCAGAATAATATATAACAGAACATTGTATTCTATTACAGCACAGCTACAATAGAGATTATAAACCAAAAGAGGTGTGGATTCCATATGCAAATTTATAAATCTGAAACCCAGGGACAGAATTTTAAAAATTATCAGTTTAGAGCAATCTTAGGCTCACAGCAAAATGGAATGGAATGTACAGAGTTTCCATTCACCCCCTGCCCAACACACAACACATTTCTTGGAATCTCTCACCAACAATGTGTGTGTAAAAGTTGGTTCATTAGGGACTGGGTAGCAATGATTTGTGAAGATGGTTTCTTTGTTGAAAACTCCATCATGTCAACCTCCCAACACAATGGAATACCTCTCTTCATATTAAATCAGAAACGATGGGTTTTGCTGGGATAACTCCGAGAGCTTGAAAAGGCCCTTGTGGAGTCAGCAGGAGACAGCAAGTTGGGGGCTGAGCTCCACTGGATAAACCTAGGAGACTAGATGGGTGGGGTTATGTTAGGCTCTGCTTGTGATCCCAGACTTTGTTAAGACCAAACATGTCTGAGTATTCTCCTTGGAAAATGAGAAAGAACTCTACAAATGCCATTCTACATTCTTCATGGAAAGCTGAGGAGATTCAAACAGAGAAAATCTGGGCAAGAAGCAAGAGTCCAGGAGCTGAGGTAGAGTCATGACTGGAGGAGATACATCAACACATCACTGCAGGGGAGGCTAGAATTCCCCATGGTGGCCTCTAGACGGTCTGTACAGGAGCCATGACTAGAGTCTGTCTTTCACGCTTTCCAGCTCTTGACAGCTCAGCTATATCCCAAGGACAGCTGTCATTAGGTCAGGTAAGAACTTTCCCTCTCGATTTTCCTTAGTTGTCTCATCCGGCTTCGATGCTGAGACATCAGAAACTGAATGGAGCACAATGGGAGAGCAGGGCTGGAGCTCCAGGTGGGGAGAAAGAAGGAGGCCCCACACCCCTAGTTCCTCCAGCAAGTGCCCGGCCTGACACAGGCCCTAACAGGAGTATGGGAAAGCCTTTTACTTGGTTGCTTGACTATCCTACATTAGACTGGACACTTATTTACTGAACTGAAACTCTATTTGAAACTTAGTTATCCATTTGGCACTGGTAGAAACTGCCACCTACGAGAACACTAGGGCAGTGCCTTTAGAGAAAGTCACAAAGGCATTCCCAGTGAAAGGAACCACCAGTGCTCAGAAACAACCTGGCGGGTTGTGCAGTTTTTGTGCCGGAACTGCCTGGAGCTGCCTTATAGGAGTCACTACTAGGCATCAAGGTTCACGTGGTCCCACACGCGCCACCACATTCTTTGAGGCAAGGTGATACCTTCAGCCTTTCTTATGTTTGAAAGCCATAAGTTGAGTAGCAAAAGGAAAACACAGGAAGTACATAATTTTAGCAGCTTTAAACATGAAGACCTGCCTAATGGAAGATTCTTTGCCTTTTGTTCTATTTTCAAAGAGCAGAGCTGTAAGTTATGGGTAAAGACAGATTTAAGGGCAAGTAACTCTCCATCAATTAAAATTCTGTACAATGACAATAGTTAACTTGGAAACCAACAATTGCTCCATTGCTGAAAGTGCTAGAACAGAAGACAAGTGACAAATGCTGAACATATATTATAAGAGCAATTTTTTGTATCAGGAGGGAATGTAGATTGGATGACTACAAGCTCCATTCCTGGTAATATTATGGGTAGGCCAAGGCACAGAGTAACCATGAGGTAACCCAAGGTTCACTTATTCATTTACTCCACAAAACATGTCTAGTCATCTCCACTACATCCATAACTATTTTAAAGCCCAAAGATGGAGGGGCACCTGGTGGCTCAGTCAGTTAAGCATCCGACTTCGGCTTAGGTCATGATCTTACGGTTCATGGGTTTGAGGCCCATGTTGGGCTCTGTGCTGGCAGCTCAGAGCCTGGAGCCTGCTTCAGATTTTGTGCCTCCCTCTCTCTCTGCTCCTCCCCTGCTCACACTGTCTCTGTCTGTCTCAAAAATAAATGAACATTAAAAATAATAATAATAAAGTAAATTAAAAAAATAAAGCACAAAGATGGAAAAGGTTTAATCTTTGACTCAAGGCACTGAGTCTAGGAATGGAATCAAGTAGATGGGTACCCAAGTAACAGAGTCCTTCATTTTTTGGACATGCTCCATTTATTTTGTAGAGATATTGATAAATATACATAGAGATGTGTGTATACATGTATATGTATGTGTGTATGTATATACATATATAGATGTATAGATGTATATATATGGATAAATATAGACATACATTCAGATACATACATATAGATATCTATCTATGTAAACAAAATCACCTTTCCTATATCTGTTTATGCAAAGCTGAAATCTTAGCGTTATGGCAACATGACACAACTCACAGATTATATGACATTTGTCTTCACTGTTATCTTAACTACTTTAAATAGGATATTTTATTCAGTAAGAAAGAGAAACACATGATTTTTCATTTATTTTTAACACATTATGGTGAGGAAAGTTTCATTTGTCTATAAGATGATGCTGTCAGTTTTAAATGATGGCCATATCTGATTACTTTAATTGCAGGTCATTTCCTAGGCAGTAGGTCAGCTTATGCTAATTAGTATGGCTTTCTCAATGAATCCGAAATTCCCAATGCACAACTGAAGATATAAAAGACATAAAATTCAGGGTCATCATGACACTAGACAGAAATGTAATTCTCTGAAACTAGCTGGGTGAATCCCTAGTTGAATCATATTAACAAGTGATTGTAGAGTTCTAGCCATATTAGGAAAGGCAAGTGGCTCATGTAGAGCTCATGCCACAGCTCCTAGCTTCATTAGCAGTATGCTCTCCAACAAACCAGTGGCCCTAACTAGTCCCTCAGAAAGCAGTCGCCATCCAATTAAAGCTCCCCTTAATGTCCACAGCTCACTAGCTTCCAAAAACACCAGTGCTCTTATATTGCCTCCTCACTAAAGGAAAACATCCATGTTTGACTTTTTATTCAGTCTCTGAATTTCCATGCCTGTCTTAGGAAATGTAGTCTAGTAAATTTGACCCTTTTTTTTTTTCAGGAAAAAACTGCAGAGCAAGGCTCTATGCTCCCTCAGTTCTAATCAGACAATGAATGCAACTCAATATGGTTACCTTGAATAAGAATCTGAACTTGGGTGTTCAGATTTAATTATCAGTTTGGCTCCTTTCTCACAGTGGACCCAAGTAAAGTCAATTACCCTCTCCAATTCTCATCTGACTTCCCTGATGCATTTATGTAAGTAGCTCGATATTCCCAGATGGAAGATGGCATGCATGCATAAGTGTCAATGCTTCTGTAAACTGACTACAAAAACATATCACAGTCCCAATCTGTACTGTCCTGCCTAATTCTGTAGTAAGGTCATTCACTGTTACTCTTCCACCCTCCACATTTTATTAATGCTATGGAGAAAGATAGGGCTACTAAATTCTAGTTATCTTTCCCCAATGAGGTTTTTGGACCACTTACTTCTTTTTTTTTAATTTCTTTTTATTTCTTTATTTTGAGAGACAGAGACAGAGAGTGAGCAGGGGAGGGACAGAGAGAGAGGGAGACACAGAATCTGAAGCAGGCTCCAGGCTCTGAGCTATCAGCACAGAGCCCAATGAGGGGCTCGAACCCATGGACTGTGAGATCATGCATGACCTGAGCCGAAGTCGGACGCTCAACTGACTGAGCCACCTAGGTGCCCCAAGGAGCATTTATTTCTTAAGCAAAGAACAAATAAATTGACCCACTGCCCTAAATATCCATTTTTTCCTTACCCCATTCTAGATGAAGCTTCTAAGTGATCAAATGGATATCAATTTCATTCTGTGGACAACCAAGGAACTACATTTATGTATAGAAACAACTGTTGAAACAACAGTGGCATTTCACACACAAAAAGAAGTTCAAGACAGACCAAATTCCCAGTGTAGCCATAGTGATACAAATAGAGTATATAATTGCATAATGGAGACTTAGTAATGAAACTGATGAGTTCATGAAAGTTACCTAAAGTAATTATGCATGTACAAATATGGCAGCCATTAGTAATTGCCCACCCCATGTCCATCTCATTCTTTCTCCTTATTAATAGAATGTCAATTTTGACTGGAGAAGCAATGGACCCAAATCAGTGGATAAATAAGATTGGTCTAAGCCAATCATGGATATCCTGTTGACCTTTGGAAAACACTTGCTTTGCAAGCTTCCTTTGTAATTACCAGTGGCCATATGACCAACTTAAAACAATGAGATATAAGAAGCATTCAAGCAGGCTTATAAAAATTACTATTTCCTTTTTAGAATAAATGAGACATGCAGGCTGTTCTCGAACATCGGCACTCCTGACAGACCTGATGTCATGATGCCCAGTGCTGTGTCCTGGACACTGGGTAGTAAAGGTACAAACAATCCAGTCAGAGGTCAAAACAACACTTACATCCTTACAGGTTAAACCTGTGTTAGGTGAGGGTTCATTCTATCAATACTGGTGGACAGCACTGTAAAACCAATAAACAAAGCAACACAGTTTTAAAATAAGATATATCCAACTTCAGCTTTAAATGACAGAATAAAGGATACTGAAAACTTTCTGTGAAAACCCTGATCTTTTCTTTATGTTTTATAAATACATTAAAGTTGTGATTTTGTCAAAATAGCCTGTGTAGTTCCAATAAATGGTTCTCTTATTTTTATTTATTTATTTTTATGTGCTTATCTCCAGAAACAAACACTTGGATCTAGTAAAGGTCTGGGTGTGGTTTAGATGGCTGCTGGCTGAAAACTGTCACATAAGGATGCTGGGATTATTCCTGAGGGATCCTGTTGTTTCTAGACTGCCCCCCAAGGCTCTTCTCCACCCACGGCCACTGCGGAGTTCGTCAGCTCTAGCTGTTCTGTTTGTCAGTCTTGCTGTTCAGCTCCTGCTCCAGCACCTGCTTGCCTGAGCAGCTTGACCCAAAGGCCTCCAAGGGCTCCCTCATTGGTGTCAGCGCCAGATCATTACACCGACTTCCTGGCAAAGAGGGAAGACATGATCCCAGAAGCAGTGTTGCCAGATGAAGTAGAGATGACTATTTGAACTTCAGATAAAAAATATTTAGTGTAGGTATGTTCCATGCAAGGTACTGGTACTAAATAAGCACACCAACAAAGTATTAATTGTCTGTCTGAAATGAAATGCAGTTGAGTACCTGCATATTTGTGTGCTAATCCTGCGTTAGTCCTGCCCAGGATCTCCTGGTTCCCCAAGCGATGCTGGGCTCCCTTGTCCACAACTCTGAGTGTGCCTAGCTCTGGCTTTCGCCCAGGTCCTCATCCAGACTCTGATGAAAAACAACTCTCTGCTATCATTCTCCTCTGAACCAGGAGGCTCAAGGCAAGTCCAAGAGGCTGTTCCGTTCCCTCCACCTTCCTCTTCTCTCGCCCTACCACTCTTCCCCCACCAGAAGCCCAGCTAAAACATTGGAGAAACCATCAAGAGCCTTTAAAATGCTCCAAAGCTTTTCTGAAAATTTATTATCTTTAAACAAATAAAACTACTGTGCTGTATGTGTGTACGTTCTGTGGCCACTTGTAGGAGGGGCTCCTAGGGAAGTCAGCTGAAAATCAATTCACCGAAAGCTGATTTACCAAGCTATTTACCTATTATATTAGGTAAATAAGCAAAAAAGCTTATTTACCTAATATAACAATTTATTTGATTATTTATAAACTGTGTCCCCCGGTCTTCAGTGCTCTGAGCTCTTCAGATCCCTCCCCTGCTCCCAGAGTGCTGTGTGTTCAGTGTCCTCTTTCCCTCTATTTGCCATGATGGCCTCTAGCTGCAGCAGAAAATAGCTGGTGTTTAAACAAATATCACATCTCAAATGCTCTTAGGAAGATAAAATTGTTCAGCTGAGACTTGAGATGCCTTTGAAAGCCATTACAACAATCTAATTCAATAGAAGATGCTACAGACTTTATAATTGCTTAAAAGAAGTTTTTGGTAAATCCATAAATACTTAGTAGAGAAAATGGTGAAAAAATTTAAAAAATCTGGAAAAAAAATAACTAAAATACACATTAGAAAAAAATCTAGTATAACCCAAAAGTTCCTACATAAAATGTTAAAGGTTTGATTATATTCATAGGAATAGATTCACAAATACAGTCAAGAAGAAAACTTTCCTAAGATGAATTCACCTATGATCTTAAGCTTTCAATAAACTGAGCATTTCTTAAAATCTGCTAAGAAAATATATCATTGAATATGTTTACAATAATCAAATGAATAATGAATCACAATATAAATAAAAATTCCAGAAGAATGTTCCAGAATGATATTATTCCTTATCATTTTTTTGGTAAAGCAGTAAATTTGGTAAAATCAGTATAATAGGTTAGCAAATTAATCTGTAGTCAGCGGAGACAGAAGTTGGTGGGGAAGAGTATTTTTAAGTCTAAACTCTAGGGATGGGTTACCCAAAACTCCTATGAGTTTTAGGAAAATGGCACTAGTGGCATTTATTTACAATTTCAAATCACTTATATTGGCTGACAGTGATACCCTGAAATTGTCTGGATCAACCCAATTTAAATAGATCATTTCACATTTAGAATTTGCAGCATTTGATATATGTGTAAACTGCGAAAAATCATGCTTTAAGTATAAAAGAAATGATTAAAACTTAAAATTCTTCTGATACCGCTTTGAGGTTTAGTTTATGATTATTATCTGCTTGTTTTTACCTTAGACTGGCTCTTTTACAGATATTGGTTTTGGTGAAAAAGAAAAAATGGACAAATCTTTTAATCTCCGAATCTTTTGTCAGCTACTCTTGACGGGATACTTGACCACTGCAAGGGCATCATGAGTGGGTGTCTGAGATGGCTGGAGTCCACAGTGGGACCAAAGAGAATATAACACAAAGAAGGTGGGCTTCAGAAATATGGAGGGAGGAGGGTCCCTATGGCCATGAGAAATCTCCTGGCAGAACTGAGAGGGGCAGAAGTGAATGGAGGGGTGCCCCAGCACCTGTGGGAGGCAAGACCTGTCTTCTGCTCCCTCTCTATCCTAAATCCCTGCTGTGAGATAAATCCAGACCCCAAACCAGCTTCTCCACAGGCTTAACATCATAGCACAAATCAGAACAGACTTCAGGGCAAGGTTACACATTATGGACATTCAAAATTGGCTTAAAATTTTTTTAAAATATTTAAATAACAAAATAATTTGCCATGACTCAGAAATGCCTAAGAATTGAATAACTAAGTAAAAAGTGGAATTACACATACTGATTCCTAAATAAGCTTAGATATATTCCAAGGTTTTATTATATAGCTTTTGATATGAAGAGAAGTAAGTGGACTCCTTACTAACAATTAATCTGCAACAAATATTAAGTTTAGGAATGGTTATACATTTAGACGATATTTCTTAATAAATATCCTCACATAAATTGTTCCTAATCTATAAGCCAATTTTAAATAAAATCCATCATGCCAGGCGGTTTACATCTTACTCTATTTATTGCCCCATTTCTCATCAGAAACCTTTTAGCTTTAATGTTATTCCGTGGCAGATTATCTCATTAGAGTGGCAAAGATAAAGTTCTTTTTGAGATAAAGTAATTATAGTGATTGTAGGGGGGAAAAATCATCTACAGTTCTTGGCTGGAGTAATCTCCTGGCTTCTGAGTCATTGGAAAACTAATAAATGGAGTCGCAAACAAAAAGATGCTAATGGCGGATAACTCGGGTTACCTAGAGTTTGTGCTGGAGAGATCAACAGTTTGTGACCTTGATTGGAACTAAAGCACACTGCAGGTTTAAATGTATAAGGCAAGTTCCACTGTTGCTTTGATGTTATTTTGGCAGAAAACTCTTCGCCTGAACAAATGACAGTTTCTGAACATTTATTATGTGCCACTGTGCTCAGTACTTTATTTATATTTTTCCACTGCGCTTCATACTTTAAAGAATGGAATCATTGAATCCACAATAACTTTGATGAAATTTTTTACTTCCAATTTTACAAGAAAACTGAGACAAAGAATTTAAGTAACTTGCCCCAAGTCCCGCAGCTACTAAGCAGCAGAATTCAAATCCAGAACATCTGACAAAAAAGGAAGTACAGGAAACCATTCTCTCGGGCTCTCTGCTCCCAGACAGCCCTGAGTCCACTATTATGTTATGTGATGTGCTCTCTCCCTCACCTCCATGTCCATTCTACTGTCTGATTATTGGTAGTCAATCAACTGTTTTACTTATAAATACTTATACTGTATTTTAAGCCTGTGTCCCGGGAGAGAAACAAGTCCATTTTTCCCTGTCTCGGAAGCTCTGTCTTCCTCAGGAGGCTGAGTCCACTCAGAATGTGGGCAATGGCTGGGCCGTGGTGGCAGGAAGGGGACCGGGGATGCAGGAGACAGCACTGTTTGGACTCGGGAAGCAGAAGCCCAAGGGCTGAGGAGGAAATGCCCTATTAGCAAGAGCCCTGGGGACAGTCTCCTCGTCATCAGCATCATATTCTAACTAAACTTCGTCAGCCCAGGCACAAGGTTTAACAAGTCACACAGTCTCTTGTGTTCTTATGATTTGGTCCTGGGAAATCTTTGCCAGCTCGAACCTAAGAGCCACGCCTGACTGTGGACCTTGCTTCCCTCCCAGAGGGCTTCCTCCTCACCATGAAACTCATAGTCAAATAATAAGATTGACTACAAGGACCACAGCTGCTGACCCTCTCTTGAGCCTTGAGTTTGGCAGGGACCCAGGGGGAGAGAAGTAGACAAGATCTGTAAGCCTCTTGGTGCTGCTTCTTTTTCCAATAGAAGCATGTTCTTTAATTTCTCATGCTTATGTCTCAAAGCTGTGTATTGTCTACATATCTTGGAAAACCTTACTTTTCCTGTACACATTTTTTTGTATTAAATTAAAGAAGAAGAACAGTTCTGAGGGTTTGACTTACTCATCATTTGATTTTTCATCCTAATGAGGGAAACAATGACATAGGTTGTTTTAGGTTACACATTTTATTATTGTTCAAGAACACAGCCAGAAACATGCATGCAAGTATAAAGCAACCTTTCTTCTGAGCTCAGCCCTGTGTCATTTCTGGGTGGACCTAAGTGGACCGTCTTTGAAAAGCAAATGAAAATTGGAGGCCTCCCATGTCTTTTTCCAAATCAGCTGCTGGTCACTATTTTCCAGTGAGCATTCATGTTTCTAAAGACTATTTTGGTTAGTGGAAACCCTGGCCAAGGTCACCATGAAATAAAGAAGGTAATTTGATTTAATGACAGAAGAGAACCTGGCATCCCAGCTAATTTTGAATTTACCCTCAAGGTCAGGCCAAAACTTCTGACATCAGTTTCCTCATTCTTTTTTTTTTAATGTTTTATTTATTTTTGAGAGAGAGAGAGAGAGAGAGAGAGAGAGAGATAGCATGAGCACGGGAGGGTCAGAATGAGAAGGAGACACAGAAACTGAAGACAGACTCCAGGCTCTGAGCTAGCTGTCAGCACAGAGCCTGACATGGGGCTTGAACCCACTAACTTCGAGATCATGACCTGAGCCGAAGCCGGACGCTCAATCGACTGAGCCACCCAGGCGCCCCAGTTTCCTCATTCTTAACACCATGGCAGAAATGGCTGTTTGTCTTCCTTGCCAATTCATTAAAAGCATAGTATTAAATATGAAACATGTAGACAATTAAAGCTTAGAGCATTAGGCAGCTCATTATCTTGCATGCAAAATTTAAATAGTGTCCAGGAAATGCTGGCTTTAGGAGTAAGTCCCCCACAACAACAAAAATTAATTAGGAGGTTACTATTAAGACTCATCAAAGGCAAAGGGTCTATTGTAGACTGATTTTTTTTCAGACCAGAAAAAATGAAATTATGTTACAAAATATAACCCAGGTCGCTAAATAGGTTCCAATTTTTCTCCTTGGGTGTAACAAGTTCCTAGCAGGAGCTCAGATAAACCACCCCTGCTCTACTCTAAACTGTCAGCCGCACAAAGTCTTTTTTCTCTTGACGACAGAGAATTCTGTAAGTTGTAGATCTTGATAAAGTTTGAAAAAAATGAAACCTAAGAGTTACCTATTCTCTTCATAGAAATGCTTCCTCTCTGCAAAGTTCAGCACCTGTCCCACCCATTGCCAAGACTTAACTTGCAGGCTCATGTGAATACTCAGCTGCTCCACACAGATACCATCTGAAGGTACTACTCAGTGTGGACTTTTGTTATTAACAAAAAAATCAAAGTCCTCATTTACTGGGTACCAGGTATGCTGTAGCTAGTAATTATACTAACACTGTGGATTAAATAAGCAATCTTTAAGTCATCTTTTCCATTTTTCTTAAATCTTTAAGTAGTTTTTTTTTTTTTTTGAATGGTGTTTTAAGTACAGGGAAGTAGTTGGGCAATAGGACATTAATGACCAGATCTGTATAGTGAGGTATCCATTCTAGAAAAGGCAGGGCTTTACAGACACACAAAAGGCTTTTCATCCCTGGCACCAACATTTGTTAACTCTTCAACTTCAGGCTCATTACTTAACATCATGGATTCTCCTTATTAAAAAGATTAGATAATAATATTTACAGTGCAGATCTTTCATGAGAATTAGAGAAAAACAGAAGTACCAGAATATAAATGCAAGGAAGGAAATCAATAAATGGTAGCAAAACAGTCATAATTACTATGATTAATATGATTACAAAATGTCACATAGAATTTCTAAAGTATGTCGATTGATCGAGTCAATGTGTAAAATTTCAAATATAGATGCCATTCACTTCTCATTGTCAGCTTTGTGCCCCACCATGGGCAAGATATTGTGTGGAGGGCTGAAATTCACCAGGGATGCCAACTGACAAGTTATATGATACAAGAGGCTTAGAGCCACTTGGAATGTAGACAACTGGACAATGGCATAGACTGTGGAAAAGAAACTTAATGATATCTGTAATAAAGTAGTAGAAGTTCGAGCCTGTCAGGGGAGGAAATGATGAAAGAAAAGGCACCAGAGAGCTCTAGAAAAACTTAAAAGAGGGGTTGACAGAGTAAAAATCATGTAGGGAGAATAGGAGTCTGAATTTAATAATCAAATGTGGAGCAGTTCTAGGAACTGACAAAGTCTGGGGTGGTCACGGGAGTGGCATCTGAGATGGGGCAGAGCCTAGACCACCAGATGGATGCGATCATCCCTCCAAGGATGTGCTGGTCCCGGCAAGCAGGTAAGGGGGAGACACAGAGCTTTTGATGAACAGGGTGGGAAGGGAGATGCTTTCACTTCTTTGAAAGGAGTTAGCCCAAGTCTGGATTGATTTTATGGTGAAGTACATAGAAGTGTGTGTGTGTGTGTGTGTGTGTGTGTGTGTGTGTTTGTAGGGGTAAGTAGAATAGTAAAAATGTAACAATAAGAAAGCATTTAAGATTTCTAATTATTTATGGTCCAGCTACTGTTCTAAACACTCTTCATAGATTAACTAATCTTCCCAAGAAATAAGAAGTAGATACCATTATCCCAGGGGACAGAGGTCCCCATGTTGACATAAATGGGAAATAATGAAATATGGACCATAACCCATGTAGTATAAAGAGTCTGCAGAGTCGTCTTCTGAGGTTCCCACCAAACTGCCTCCCAACAACTACTCACTCCAACTAAGTGGTTACCACATACCAGGCCCTCGAAGCACCTAACGTTCATGTATCACTTAACCCACACGATATGACATCAGTTCATGTATTTAGATAGACACTGCAGGCTGCTTTTCCTTTTTGTTTTAGATTTTGTCCCCCATGGAGCATATTTATAATCTGGGAAATTTCACATAAAAATCCCCATTTACAGTTTCTCTTAAGTAAAAGACAGGCCATGGTAAGCCAATCACTTGTTAGCAAGTGGCGGAAGTGGCCTCTTGGCCGCCTCACCCACCACAGTCCTCACTACCCCCAATGCCTACTTCTCACCTATTCTTAAGTCACCTGTCTGATCACTGGGCATATCGGAGACCATGACACTTAGTGTGAACATATCTGTGCGGTAAAAATGGGGAGACTGCAGAGCTTACAAGTTTAGATCACACAGCCCAGTTCAAACCCCTGGTCTCATAAACTCTTGTTTCCTTAATCTCTTTAAGCCTCGTGTTTTTCAAATCTCTAATAAGTTCACTGACAGTACTTAAGAGTGTTATGAAATAATTAAATGACATAATGCAGGAAAATAATTCAGCTTGGAGTTCAATAATAATTTGTTATTGCTGTTTTTCCTAAAAACAATTGGAAGTTGGTATAATTGGAGGCAATCAAGACTGGAGCATAAATCAGAAAAACAGAAGAGGCTGCTTATCACACTGGAAGAGGCTGGCGGCAGAGGAGAGATTCTGGGGGAAGAGAAACTTCTGTGGAGAGAGCCCATTTCCCAGACAGAAGCACCGCCAAGTGACGCCCCCAGAAAAGGTCCAGGCCAGTGGGTCAGAACAAACTGAGGCATCACTCATGGATTTGTCTTCCTAAGCCGAGACACAGGATTCACCTGTGTAGCTGACAGGTTACATCGTGGTGAAATACTGAGTAATTCCACCATTTTCCCCAGGCCTGAGCCAGGGAATACATGATTTCTCCTTTACTGGGTATATCCTTCCTTTTCTTCCATGCTGCTCCATTAGACCCTTTCCAAGGGCCACTGCCTTGACCCAGGCCTGTGGCTACCCCCCCCCCCAACAACCATATGACGAGTCTATTAATTAACCTCTTTGCCTTCAATCTGTCACCACCAGTCCCAATGACAAACTGTCACAGCACTAATAAAGGGTTCTGATACATCATTTTATATATCACCTTTATTTTTAACATTTTGCCTTGGCTCCCCATTGCCTGTGGAATAAAATCTAAATGTGGTAGCCATTAGGGGGCCCACTGTGGTCAGGGAGTACTTGTCTCCACTTCAGCTCCCGATTGTCCAAAGACCTTTGACTGTTTTATGCCTCCTTGGCCGAGCCCTCACAGCTGCGCCAACCAGAGTGCCCTCCGTGCCCACACACATTCACAGCCTCATTAACGTTCGCCAAATCCTACACAACCATCATGGGGAAGCCATGGACTAGCTGTGCGCATGTTTTATATCAGGGGTCCACAGTGTTTTCTCTACGGGGCCAGAGAGAGAGAGAGAGAGAGAAGCCAGCCTCTGCAGGGCACCCTATCTGTGTGGTAACCACTCAACCCTGCCTTGGGCACAGATGCAGCACAGACAACACATAAGGAAAAGGGTGGCGCTGCCTTCTGGTATAATTTTCTCATGGAGGCTAGAAATGAAAGTTCGTATAATGTTCATGGGCCATTCTCTTGATATTTCCTGGCCACTTAAAAATGTAAAAACCTTCTGAGTTTGTGAGCTGTATAACATAAGAGGAGGCCACAGCAGATGGTAGCTGGTCAGGCCCGGTTTCTCGTTGCACATTGTCATTGATCCACGACTTCCCTTTCTGCTTCCTCAGTGAGGCGTAACTTACGTGTAGCAGCCTTGAGCGCACCCATTCTCAATGACCTGTCTGGTGGATTTTGATATACGTATACAACCATGTTACTGTCCCACGGAACGAGACATGGAACATTTCCAGTGTCTTAGGAGACTCCCTCCTGGCCTCTTCTATAAGACGCCCCCACCAAAGTCCGACACCTTTTCACTATAAAAGCAGTCTCTATACTTTCTCTCGGTAGGCCTGGATTAAAGATATGGAAACCATGGCCCGGCACTACCTAACGTTTGACATGAGTAATGTATTTTTAAATGAAACTTCAGATGCCATTAGCCATTACAACCTCATAGAAGAATGTCTTTTGAGTCATGGGTCTCGTCAGGTTCGAAACCTCAAAAGGCATCTCTGGAAACACACACACACTTTTTTCTGGGCAGTCTCTGGGTAGATCTGGGTAATTCCTTACCTGGGCCAAGGTGAGCGTTGTCTGTTGGCAGGTACCACACTGCACCCGGAGTTTTCCTGGCTGTATTCTTTGACAGGGGCCTTTGCAATAAACATAAAAGCTGTTGTAGGGCCGTCTACCTGCTGGGGGAAAAAAAGCAGAGGAAGTAGCCAATCAATGTTGAACCCAAATTGAGACAAAGTTTTAAACGAACTCCTCAGGAGCATTTTGAAACATTAGCGGGATAAATATTCCAACGAGGATACAACAATTTAATTTAGAAAATCTAGTTTTATGCTCAAAAGAGTGAAAATCTTTTCTTCTTCCTGCCAACAGCCCTGTGACTTACTCAGCAAAGTTAGCAACCTGCTGCCAAGAGAGCTGGCCAAGTGTATTTGCAACGCAGGGAAGTTAAATGCATTCTGTGCCACTGAAGTTTTTTTAAAAGCACAGGAAATATAGGGACTATTGGAAATTTAAAGACCACTGCTCCTGAATTCTATTTCATGTTCCTTAGACAGTTCTGAAGGCTCTAGATTTTTTCCTTTTAAAATCTTATCTATAGGGACACACCAGCCCATTTCTCATGATATGAGTGACATGATCAAAGCTTACTCGGTTTCCAGTGAAGACTTTCCAACGCATAGGCACACATACAGTAAGACAAGAGTCCTGAGGGGCTTAACAGAACCCGGCTGCAGTATGCAGAAATGGGCGCTTTGTGTTTCACCCTTCTGTCTGGAGCTAGCTAGACAGATGCCTTTCAAATAACACAAGAGTAAAAGCTGGGCTAAAAAAAAAAATCCATAATTAAACATCTCTGATCACTTCTCTCAAATCTTACCATACAGACATAGTACTATTCTGTCCATTAGGGGAACCTTTCCAAATAGTGTCAGATGCCATTTCTGCAAAGAACTCACTTTATTTAGAAGCACTCATTAGTAAAATAACTGGCTTTTTAAAATTTATAATATTAAATAGTTCTTTGAATCTTTGTACGTTACTTTTTGTTGGGTAGGGATTACATAAAATGTCATGGCATAAACACTTTGTTTAAAATTTCACTACTACCATCAAGATCATCTAGAAATAATAAAGAATATTTTTATCATTATGAGCTGAAACTTTCAGCCTCCCAAGTGCATAAGGTCTATTAAAAACAATTAGTACAAGAACAATGAGAAAAAAAGGAGACCCTCAGTCTTATGTAGCCCATTTATTCTTACTTATTTATAAAACAGCATCTGTAGACATATTGAATTGTCATTTGTTCAGCCACCTTTACTAATATTGTGACAATACTTTTTACAAAGTAAAGCACACTAAAAATGTCAAATTTTATAATTTCAGCATTTTTAGTAATATATTTTACAAACATTACTCTCCAGAAATTAATAGGTAGTCTAATATTTAGCCTCCAGTGTGAAAGGAAGGTAAAATATAAATATATTTTTATATTGATAATAAACTGGTTTTCTGATGCCTCTTTGTAGCTTAGTGCCTTAACGTGCAAGATAGGCAAGTCTATAAATATCACATTGTTATTAGCAACTGTAATAATTACATAAGATATATTCTTGATTTTTATCTATTTCAATAAATGCAATGGATAGAACCATATATTAAAGTTACAGAAATACCATCATAACTGACTACCAGAAGACCATCTGTCTGATGGTTTCACTGTGAACTAAGAAGAGCTTAGTGAAGGAGGTAGGAGCCCTTATTGTTAAAACCTTTATCAGAAATATGAAGAAATCCAATATTACAATTTTTATAGTCTCCTGTAAAGGTTAAACAATAAAAAAAGGGAGGAGGAGGAACAGGAATGGGGGAAGGAGAAGCTTACAAAGGAGGATCAGGTTGGCAAAGACACTAGATTGTTTGAAAGAGCATATTAGCAACAGCTTTGCAACAGTAAATGATGCATCCATGGAACTAAATGGCTCTTTTCTCTCCCCGAGGGCAACTTCAGCAAATGATAAACGCAGGGGGGCAATGAGCAACCGGAGACTGGGGAACTCTTCCACTTTCCTTGCTGCAACCTTCACCAAAGTCCTTGAGAAGGTAGTCAGAAAATACTACGGGCCCACATTTGTGCCAAGGAAGCACAGGAGATGACATGCAATCTATTACACAGTGCTTCCCTGAGCCAGCTGTGAGCTGGGGATGGATAGTCAGTCTAAGGAAGATCAAGGTCAGGCCAGTCCTGGTCACGGCAAATTTCAAGCTGTTGGTTTTACTTGGTCAGGAAGTTGGGGCTTTCAGGTACATTCTGAGATCCCTTTTTCAGGGTGGCTTCATCGTTAATCTGGCTGGATCACACCATTTATTTATTTTTATTTTAATTAAAAAATTTTTGTTTTACATTTATTCATTTTTGAGAGACAGAGACAGAGCACAAGTGGAGGAGGGGCAGAGAGAGGGAGATACAGAATCCGAAGCAGGCTCCAGGCTCTGAGCTGTCAGCACAGGGCCCGATGCGGCGCCTGAACCCACAAACTGAGATCATGATCTGAGCCAAAGCCAGATGCTCAACCGACTGAGGCACCCAAGCGCCCCTGGATGACACCATTTAAAGTTGCCAGACTTCTCTGTAACACGCTGAGGTCTGGTGCGCACAGGACAGGAATGAGAACAAACAACACCCTGATGTTTTTTTCTGGGCAATGTTCCCATTAGCCTGACTGAGGGTCTGAGGCACAGACTTTGGAATATGTAGCCATAACTTCTCAAGGAATGGCAAGGCAGTGTGAAGAATGCCCTGGAAAGCTTTTCTCCAGCTGCATCGCTGTCCCCAGTCCACAACGTGAATCCTTCTTCCCCTTTCACTTATGTCTGAATCTTAAAATCCTTTCTCTTGCCTAATCAACTCTCCATATGGCGACCCCTTCGCTGCCTAAAATAACCAATGCAGCTTGTGATGGTGTTTGTAATGTTTCCCTCTTTTTATAGAATGAAATTTCAAAATGAGAGAAATACTTTAAAAGTATTAGAAATTATATCCTTTGCTGTCATTCACCGATTATGAACAATTTGCCATGTTCTGAGCGCACTCCCTCTGTGTGTGTGTGTGTACATATACATACATACACATATATTCACATATATATTTTTGGCTGAATCATTTGTAATTAAGTGGCAGACATCATGCTACTCACCCCTGAATCCTTCAACATCCTAAAAATATGGACATTTTTCATAGAAAACCATAGGGCTCCTTGAGGGATTGGGCTGTTTGAGTTGTGCTCAGAAGCTGAAGAGTGTATTTTAAGCATGCCTTACAGAACACCAGCATGGGCTTCAGGCTGTGACACGGTGTCAAGCCCAAATGCCTGGGATTCCTTAGCCAAACCATTTTCACTGAGGCTAAGTTAAGCCAAGATGAGCAAGCCTTCTTACTGCGGGACTTTCAGAGAGTTCTGAGACTCTGCAGAAGCAGAGAGCACACCACATCCCAGACTTTACCTGACCTCAGAAGCTTGCCTTTTTTGGGGCATTTTGTGAAACTATTCCTCAAAAAAAAATTGGAATAAAAATCCGGAGGAAGGATTCGACTCACTGTGTAGGGCTTGATGTGCAGACATGAGCCACTCTTCTATGTCTCTAAACTCAACCTTAGCAGATGTTCCTGAACGCCATCTAGACAACTAAGTTCCTCCCCTCCCCCCTGCTATCAATACATGTTTTATTTTTGCTCGACTATTATTATTTTATCATAAGCCCAGGGGTTATTCTACTGATGTAATGACTTTACAAATAAAGTATGTTCCTTTCGCTCAGAAGTTCTTTTTTTTTTTTTTTTTTCCTGGACAGAAGTTACAAGCACAGCTAGTGTTCAGGGCCCTTTTCAAAGTGTGAGTCACTGTGTCCATTTAAAGCACCCCTACAGTTTCCTTAGCATTATCCTTTTTATCCTCATCTTTAGTTTCTCTCTCTCACTTTTGTCCAGTTAACATAATCCTCAGTCAGCTTGCCACTCTCCCTTCGTCGTCCCTGCTCGATCCACAAAATTGCAGAAATCATTAACAATATTTGCAACATACCAAGGAAAACTCCTTTTTAAAGATGACATACATTATTTGTTCTGACTTTCCGAGAAACCCGCATAATGTGCATCCTTTCCATTTGTTTAAATGTGTTTTAGATAATGGGCTTACGGCCCAACAAAGTTGTTTTAATAAGATTGATGACTACGTAAGAAAACTCATGCTGATTCTCATGAAAACTTTTCATTGACCTCAGAAGTTTCCACCGCTGGCTGTCACAGAGAATCAGGAGTTTAATTGCTTGGATAATTTGTTTACCATGGAGGAAACAGTGAGAGTTAACATATTTTATACCACAGTAAAATAATGGTCAGTATCAATATACTATAAAACTGCTCTATATAACTGATTTACTACGTTTTTCATAGATGATCATATTAGAATATTAAGTAGAACAAGGTGCCTAGGGGAACTTACCGTGACCATGGAAATGTCCTACATCTGCACCCTCCCGTACGGTAGCCAGTGTTTGCCTACTGAGGATCTCAAAGGTAGCGAGGAAGGACTGAGGAAACCATTTCATTGGATAGCACCGAAGATGAGAATAAATAACAATGATGGGTCTGGTCCCCTCTCTCTCCCTCATCAGGCATTGGGTCTGGTCCCCTGTCTCCTTCCCTCTTCAGGCATTGGGTCTGGTCTCCTGTCTCCTTCCTTCATCAGGCATTGGCTCTGGCCCCCTCTCTCTCCCTCATCAGGCATTGGGTCTGGTCCCATCTCCTTCCCTCTTCAGGCATTGGGTCTGGTCTCCTGTCTCCTTCCTTCATCAGGCATTGGCTCTGGCCCCCTCTCTCTCCCTCATCAGGCATTGGGTCTGGTCCCCTCTCTCTCCCTCATCAGGCATGCAGATAACAATACAAAGCGAGTTATGGTGTCGTACTGACAAGTAGACTAGGCTGCTGTTAAGTGTACTGATTGAAAACCACGTTGGTTGGTGCAAAGGGAAAAGGGCGCCCTGAGGTGGAACTTGGGGACTCAGTCGTGTCAGAGGCAGAACAGAGCTTCTCTCTCATTTCTTCCTTGCACATGCCCCATCCCCCACACCAAGCAGAATCAGTCATGATGAGTGGCCGGACAGTGACTGCCCCATCTCCATGGCCATCACCATCTTCGACCCATACCTTCAGGGTCCAGCTGGGATGGCACTTTAATAATTCTTCCTTTGATTTCCCCATAAGGATAAGACGGCTCTCCAAATAATTACATCTGGGAGTATGAAAGTATCCAACTTAGTTTCATCACCTTTAAACACATGACTTGTCCCAACACCACAGGACCAGCATCGGATAAGGTGGAGTCCCTGGCTGGAGGCATCCTTCCCAGCCTTCCTCTACTCATTCCATAGTGTCCAGCCTGAAACCTACTGTTTCCAGCTGCTTCCCTCCTTCCTCCTGTAGCTTCGTTCCTGTTACTTACACACCAAGGATAATGTCTGCACCATTAGCTCGATTGATTAGCTACAACCTGCCTGATTGCCTCAGTTGACTCCTTCTCCTTGTCACTTAGAAGGTAACCTCAGTGTTGTTTGACTTCTACACGCCCACTGTGAAGAGACATATGGCCAGAATTTCCGAACCTGCAACCCTGACCCTGTGACAGGGAGCTAGGCCACAGAGAATCTTCTCCCATATATTCAGGAATTCTTGCTATTTTATTTCTGGGCAGCAGTCCTTCAGTCTGAACCGGACTGCATTTGCTAACATATATACCTCATGAGCCAGGTGCACAACAAATCTATACCAAAGGACTAAAATCAGCACCGTCTCCGAAGGTGTTCGGCTCAGCATTGCACAACCCATTTGTCCTTATGTTGACCTGAAACTATCCATCATTTCTAGTTTAATTTTTTAATGTTTATTTATTTTTGAGAGATAAAGAGAGACAGAGCATGAGCAGGGGAGGGGCAGAGAGAGAAAGGGAGACACAGAATCTAAAGCGGGCTCCAGGCTCCAAGCTGTCAGCACAGAGCCCAACGCGGGGCTCAAACTCATGAACTGTGAGATCATGACCTGAGCCAAAGTCAGGCGCTTAACCGACTGAGCCACCCAGGCATCCCAACTTCTAGTTTAAATAATGTATATTGAGTGAGTCTAAAGCAGATTCACCTGGAATCCACTCAGTGTGGACTCCCAGAATCACCTCTTCTGCATGACACCTTCCTTTGGATCATGGGAAGGATGAGGAACGTGTCCCCTTGCCTAAGACAAACTGCTGAAAAAATAATTCTGCCTCACATTTGGCATATGCTTGCTCTACCTTCCCTGTTGTTACACCCTCCCTGTATGTCACACTCTGTTCCATATGTTCCAAATAGCTAGTGCCGTTCCACTAGCTTAGTGGACTCAAGCTTAGTAAACACTCAGTAAGTATTTGCTAGGTTATTAAATTCTCCCACATTTGCTAAGTTATTCAATTCTCTCCATACAGCTAAATGATACAAAATCTGTAGCAGGTAGGGTAGTGTGAGAACAAGATTCATCTAAAACAGGATGTAGTCATGATTACAAAATATTTAGAACATCTTGCCACCCAACCAAGCTTACTGGACTACCCACATATCCTTCAAAATATTGGCATATCATAGTTGCAATTGACAACATGAATATTATCTTTAAGATCACAAAATGATGAATATTAATAGAATAAAAACAAAAAAGAATACTTGAAAATTTGTTACATAGGACTTAGTATAATTTTAAGTGGGAAAAAAATGAATTCTGAAAATACAAGTAGAGCTACTCTAAAGGAGGGCAGTTATTACACATAAACACATTTCATTTCAACCCTTGTCCATTGGGTTATTACACCCCACTGAACAGCCACACTATTTCACACTTTTAACAAGCCATAGTCTTAACTCCTGCAGAGTAACCAAGGTAAGACTGTGCTATAAACAACTTCCAATTATATAACCATCCATCCAATGTACGCACTTTTAAAACATGGTGGGCAATCTCTGAGGAGACTCAGCTCTTAAAAGTTATAACTTAATTCTCCATTTTTTTGTGCTAGGGTTTTTAATTATGGTATCTGCACAATAATGTCATCTGGTGAGGCAAAAACTGTCGACTTAAGCTCACGCTTTTGTCTGTTTCTTGTGCTGGTGGTTGCTGCCAATTTATTTTTCTTTATTCATTCTGAGAGTAATAACCAGATCTCCCATGGCCAGATAGAACTGTAGAATGAAGCACAATTTAAGGATTAGGTTTAAATAAATAATCAGTTCAAAGTCAACCAGGCTAAATCCAGTTGCTTATTCTTCCCAGAAGTGGACTCCAGCAGGGTAGGGTTTAAGTGGGTGCCAGGAAGTCACAGCTCTTCAGAGATTTGAACAAGCACCCATTACTCTAATTTAGATGGAATAAAATTTTGACACTACTGATAACTGTTCACAACTTCCTCTCTGTAGTCTGGAACATGTCCATCTAGGTCCAAACTCTCAGTGCCTGATTTCCCATATGCAAAATGGAAATGATTGTGGTCCCTAACTCATAGGCTGTTGTGAGGGTGTAGGAAAGAATGATGTAGGAGAAGTACTCAGCACGATATTTGATACACAGTGAATGCTCAGTACATTTTACTATCCTTACTTGCGGTCAAAAAATTTAGAACTCAACTTATTCCCAGGTACTTCTCCCCATGGGCACTTAGTCCTCCTCCTCAAGTGGCCACTTTCCCACATTTATAAATGTTTATTCTTACGTAGTATTTCCACCTGAAACCTACCTCTAATTTTTTACAAATAATTGAAGTATAATCCTTTTTAGAACTTATTCAAACCATATCCTTTACAATTAGTATTATGGAACATAAACCATGATGGAGAGTCCTTAAATTGATTTAATGCTCGCTGGAATATTTTTCCCATGAATCACTTTTTATTATAATCCAAGAGATAGAGATGGACTGTAGAAAAATTAATAATGGAAAAAGAAAACAATTATAGGGATCCAGTCTAGGGGATAAAGTGCACAGGTCATGATCTCACAGTTCCTGGGTTTGAGCCCTGCGTCATGCTCTGTGCTGACAGCTCAGAGCCTGGAGCCTGCTTCGATTTCTGCAACTACCTCTCTCTCTGCCCCTCCCCCACTCACACTCTGTCTCTCTGTCTCTCTCTCAAAAATAAATAAACATTTAAAAATTTAAAAGATAAAGTATTTCCAAATTAAAAAGTGTGTGTGTGTGTGTGTGTGTGTGCATGTGTGTGTGTATAAAATGGTACTGAAGGGGATTCAGAATGGATTTCAAAATTTCATTTTAATGGCAACTTGCTTACAATACTGCTTATTCTCTGAAACACAGCCATGATCATAACCATTTTATAAATGAGGAAACACAAGCTCAGAGAGGTTGAATGGCATTCCCAATATAGCTGCTGGGGTAGTCAGAGATTTGAATATAAAATTTTTCCGATTACAAAGCATACACTTGCCCCTCAACCACATGACAATAAACTTGACTTGGATGGTGGCTGTTACTAAATACTGTAGGGGATTAATTCTATGGCTTCTAAAAAGTGGCACGTGAACGCAAGTTGGCAATTCTGAACAACTGCCAGCAATCATTAACTGCCTTACCAACCCATTTCTCTCAATTAGCATGAAAGATTTCATGGAAATTTCCATGAGCATTTTACAGCACTGGCATTCAGCAAGAATGGGCAGGGATAGCAACTATCAGTAAGGAAAAGTACATCTCATTTTTAAGGGTTTAGCATCTATTCTAAAATTGCATGTTATAGCAAGAAATGGTAATCCATGGTGTAACCTTGGAATCGAAGGGTTTCTTACATTTTTTGTGCGTATATACAGAAGTGAACTCTTCTTGCTATTAAAAAAAACACACTTTCTAAATGTACTTATTTTACATATTCTAAGTGTTAACAGAACCTGTTAAGGAAATGAATGCTCAGTGTAATGGCTCCAATTACAGAAGGCAGCAGGCAAGGCGCGACCCTCCTCACTCCCACATTCTTTCTTCATTTTAATGCATCTCCAATAGCCAATATCATTAGTTTGGTATAAATATTCCATTTAAATATATAACATTTCCAATTTTTCATTACCACTGTTAACTATCGTCTTATAAATTCCAATGTTTTAAGGATCCTATTCTGCCTGCACCAAAAAAATGATAAGACAAAATATGTAATGTTAATAAATCTGATCCTTCTGGGCATTGATTTCAAAAAGCTTTTGGTGGTCACTGAGATGCATGAAATCGCAACTCCTTCTTAAAATATGAGGAGAGTTCTTTTTCTTTTGTGACAGTGATTAGTGAGAAATGTAAGGTGATGTCATCATGCTGGAAAAAAAAGATAAAATTATTGTCTTCTCTTAATCAAGGCTGATAATATTGTGAATTCATAAGCTTCCAAAAGTACACATTAGAAGCACTCGGGCTAAAACAGTCTTCACAGGTGTTCCAGGTCCCTCGGACCATGACAGTTTTCTCGCTTCATGAGTAAGGGCTCCCTAGACCCATCTCAGCCCTGCTCATAGGTCATGGTCCACGTCTGGGACCACCTCTCTTCTGGTCGAAGGTCCCTGCAAGCTTAATGCCTGTATCACCAAGAAGCAACTCATCTTCTGCGGTGGCTCTGTGTGTTTAAATCAGAATTTACGTTCCTAGGGTCAGGATTTCAGTGGCCACTGGTTTTCTTTCTATCCTCCACACCAACTTCAAACTAGAACAGTGGAGTCCATTGTAGACACTGAGCCAGTTAATTGATCAAATAACTGAGAAACTGAAGCAATTAGGCAAGTCCATTTTGACTCAATATTGTAAAGTACAAGAAGGTCACTATGTCTGTGCCGCAGGGTACAGTAATGTCTGCGCGACCTTCCGGGATGTCTGTGGCCCAGATAAGAAAAAAAAATCTGTTTCTTGGCATGCTACAGAATCACAGGCTGGCATATATTCCTCACCACCTCTATAAAAGGAACACTAAATTCAGAGAAATTTAGTAGGGAAAAATGACTTATTAGAGATCAATAGAAAAAAAAGAAATATATTTATAATTTCTTAGGAAAGATCTAGCTTTCTCAACATGGTAAATCTTGTCTGCCTAAGGAGTCAAGTTGGTTGGGGGAAGGGAAGAATAGTGGGAAGGAAGTAGGTCATGGTCCTAAGGAAACAGGTGAATAGTAGGAACCTATCAAGATTCTATCTATCAATAATATTAACAACAAACGTTGATGGGACCTGCATTGTGACTTTAGTAATATATGAGAAAATTATAAAGCCTAATCAAGACAGTCCTTATCTTAACAGCTTTAAAATCCAAAAGTAACACTTGCACAATCCATACATATCTTAAAGGATATTTATCAAATGCATACACAACAGAGAAGGACCAAGTATTCTGAGAATAGTGGAGAATAAAATAAAAAGACTGGGGGCAAGAATATAGACTTCTAATATACAGTCTCTTAGCTTGAAAGCTCTTTGGTTTTCAATTTCTGAAATGACCTAGTTGCACATTCCCACAGTTACATCTTCTACGCAGGTGCATCTGCTCACACCCTTTTCGAGCCCTGAGACCTTCGGAAGACAGAGAGGAGGCATCTGCCCAGATCTGCTCAGTGTCGTTAGGCAGTGAACCCCCAACATCTCCTAACACTGTGCTTCTGGTCTCATGTATCACAGTTTATGGAAATCAAGTTCCTGGGAGAAACTAAGAAATACCTCCAAAAGGGTGTGAACAAAACAAAGAGGACACTGATCAAGGGAAGGTGTGCTCAGAGGTGGAGATAATTCAGCGTCCAGTCTGTTCACACTGCGTTTCGGCTTCATCATCTGGAGCCTTGGTACCTCAGGTATCCTACAGATGATGTGGCTGGATTCCCAGTACCGGGATCCCCGGGACAGCCAGGCCAGGAGCCAGGAGGCACGGTGAGCCCCTTCTCAGCAGCTCCATCGACCCCTCCCTACATCTCACAGGGCTACTTCAGAAACGGCTCCAAGTTTCTTCTCTCGTCTCCTTCCATGGTCCCTATCCTGTGTCAGGCTCTCTTTAGCAGTCAAAAGTGCCCCCCCAAAACAAACAAACAAACACTCCCTTCCTCTGTTCTCCTTTCCTCCTAAGCCAGGAAACTTACAAACTGCTAAAGGAATGGTCTTCTAAACACACATTGTACAACCTACCTAAAAAATAAAAAACAAACAAACAAAAAAACAAAAACAAAACAACGACATGCCATCCAGGGTCCCTGGGTGGATCCCAAAGGAGTACCAGGCAAAGGACTTTTTATTAAAATTCATTTACACTTTGTATTTTACTACAGAATAGGTGTCTATTATATTCCTATAGAAATATTTTTAAATTATCATTACAAAAGACAATACTTTTAGAATATGTACTATCTCTTCAGGTGCCAAAATAATCACAAAAATTGCCATTTGCAGCTGAAATTTTTCATCACGGCCCCTCATGATTTTTTTCCCAGGCAACTTTATAAACTTCATTACCACCACCCTATGCGGTAAGACAGTCAAAACACTTGTGATCTCCATGTCGTGTATCATCAGGGCTCTGCACCTTCCTCTGGCTGGGGACCAATTCCCTCCATCAGGAAGCCACACTCATCTCTAAATGAGGCTGCATCGAATGTCAAATGTTAGTTCCTTGAGAAGCCTAGCCTCCCCTTCCCCACATAGAGCGAAAATCCCTCCTTTAGAGCCCCCCACCATCCGGTTCCTCTGGCTTCTATTTGTTATTAGGTTTAATATAACTACTGTGTATATCCATTTTTTTTTTTTTGGTGGAATCACAGTTTTCTAAGGAGAGGACCTGCCTTTTTCATGTTTATATCTCCAAGTTTAGCAAGCAAGTAGGGAATCAGTGGTAGGTAGGCTAGTCACATATTAAACAAGCACAAATTATTTACTGAAATTTTCCTATTTCTCTTACATGTTGCATTTTGGGGGTCTGTGCCCTTTCATCTGCTCACTGGTGATGGGCTGACCTGTCCACGTCAGTGTGAGTCCCTATCACTACATTCTTAACAATTTTGACCTTCGCGATCCTTTGTTTCTGTGTACTGAAGCCCTCCACCCTCAAATTACATCTGCACATGAATGGGCACAGATTGGATAAACATCTCAACCTGCTATGTTGACCATATACATTAGAAATGCCTAAGAAACTATTGTAAGAACTTGTTTTAGCCATTATAAATGAATTTTCACCAAGAATCATAAACAGATAAAATCTTTCCCGTTTGACCCACACTCCTGTTAAACCAGCCCCTTGAGACTACTTATATGAGTCCGTGACACCAACATTTCCTAAAACGGACATTCAAGTGAGAAGAAGTTTATCTTCTCCGCCTTTTGAAACCCAGGTATATATGCAATGTCATCACTGCATTATCCACCACGTGTACCAGGTCATAACAATACGTCAGGTGGGTCTAAACACAGATGCGCAGCTATTGTCCTTGTGCGTTTCCCTCTGTTTCCTTCCCTTGTCCTCTGGACCAAAGCAATTTAGTAACAGGTCGTTCTTTCTTTGGACTCTCTAGAACCTATCAATTCTCCAAATTGCTTTCAGATTAATTTTCCTAAAGTAAATCTTTGATCACAGCATTCTCCTTAAATGTCTCCTCATGCTTGCTGGCATGAGAGTCAAACTGCTTTGCTTAATAAACTCGGTGCTTTCACTGTTTGCATGCAACGTGTGCTCCGTCTTTACTGTCCCCTGCTTCTCTGTTTCAAGCTAAACTGCTCCCTCACATGACACCGCTTTCCTCTCTCTGCCAGAGGACTTATCTAAAACTTGGAAACAAGGCAAAACGTGTAGACAGTGAGTTCTTTCAAAATCATGGGAGCAAAAGCCATCCAAAGGTTTTCCAAGCAGTGTTGCAGAACAGAACCCTCTCCACTGTTGGAAATGTTCCATCCGTGCATCTCCCGAGGCAGCCACGAGTCCCATGTGGCTAGTGAGCCCATGAAATGTGGTAAGTGCACCTGAGGAAGTAATTTTTTAATACAATTTATATTCAGTTAAGTTACATGTAAATAGCCAGGAGTAGCCAGTCAGGTCTAGGGGAATATATTTAATGTTAATATTGATTAAAGGTCTCACACTTAGTGAAGTTACTTGTCATTTGAGGATTTTTGCCCAGTAGATTATAATTTCTGTAAAAAGCCTAGCAGGATCTATCTCTAAGTAGGACGCAATAAATACCCACCTTTACTCCTTTCCCTCTACCCTTCTTACAAATGTAAAAAAGCATCAATTTTCCCTATTTCTACACACCCTAATCCCCCTTCTCCATAATCTTTTGAAGCCCAAATATACCACCTCCTCCAGGAAGTCTTAGCTAATTCATCCATCAAACATAGATACTCTTCCTCTAAATTCCCCGTACATTTTATTTACATTTTATTCCTGGTACTTAAGTCACTTTCTGTCCACCACGTCCCATGGAGATTTTTATCAACCTCATCTGAGTTTAGAATTTCAAGGGTAGAGACTACCTTTCACTACGTTCATTTCTCTCCCAGGGTCAATGAATAAATAATGGCAAATATGTGGGGGAAAGTCAAACGACTGGATTTGAAACTGATGCTGTAACACAGGAAAGTCTTTTTACCTTGCAAACGATAAAATCACAATAAACTGACCCTAAAATAACTTAATCTCTGCGACAATATAATGAGGAACGTTCTCCCAGACCCATTAAAATGACAGGCAGGTTGATAATTATTTTTACAGTGTCGGGATTGCAAAACAAAATGCTTTCTCGGCTTCCGTTATTTGGTAATGCTAAATGAATGTTGTCAAAAGATTAAATATAAATTGGCTATAAATCTTCATTTAACTAGATTGCATAGGGAAGGTTCCATTACAAGAGCCATGTTTGTATCAGCATAAGAACATAGAGAGTTTTGTTTTAATATTATTAAGACTGCTGAAATTATTGTTTATTCTACATAACAGGCTTTGGATTTGGGGATGATGCCATTGATGGTCATCACTGAATATAAGAGAAAGGCTGAAAAAAAGCTGAGGGCAATGAACTGGACCCTTCTGGACTCCCAATGGACAGCATGGCCCCTTCCCAACAGCCGAGGTCACCATTTGCAGGGTGCACTGTCATTGCCTGAAAGGTATACTGACTTTGCTAACCAAATTTTTCACAGTGATTGAAAAACGTGATTTCACAAACAGTCCTTTTTCAACCCAGTTTGACTGACTTTTTAGGCAATGACCCGTGGTTTGATCACCTGTCCAAACCACCTGGTGGCTTCTTGAATGGGATCGACTTACAATCTTGCAGAGGGGCTCTCTGAGGCTCCATAGCCACCCTTGAACTTTGAATCATGCTGTCATGTGGCCACAGAAGCTTGATGAATATCCTCCCACTGACCTATCGAGCTTGTCATTACTGAATGATGAGGCCAGGCTGCCTGGCTATCACAGTAGGAGTCAGCAAAATCTTAAGATGAAACTCTTCTTTTGGTTATGGACTTCAACTTTGGGAAGAAACAACTGGTACTGAAAAAAGGACTTCATAGGGATGCCTGGGTGGCTTAGTCAGTTAAGCGCCCGACTTTGGCTTGGGTCATGATCTTGCAGTCCATGGGTTTGAGCCCTGCATTGGGGTCAGTGCTGACAGCTCAGAGCCCGGAGCCTGCTTCGGATTCTATGTCCCCCTCTCCTCTTGTCACCCCCAAAAATAAACATTAAATTTTTTTTTAAATAAAGGACTTTGGAAGAAACTAATGCTTCAGTGATTAAAAGAAAAACTTATTAAATTAAATTGAATTACAGTAATAATTATGACAATTATGACATAGGAATTATATCAGGAAAAAAAAAGCCTGAAACCGACTCAATCCAAATTTAATAGTTAATTGATATACTGCAAATATTACCCAAATTATAAGCATATGTATATGCATATATATATAAACACATATCGTACACTTCTATAAATATAGACATAAAACTAATACACACATACTATAATTGAAAAATCTTTCTCCAAGGATAACAATTTATAACAAAAGAGTGGAAAAATATTTTTTAGAAAAATTAAAAAATGCTTACTTTCCTATTTACTTGATAAATAGTCATTAAAATATCTTACTTTAGGGCTTACTTATTTTAGATATTTAGAAAATATCATACCTATTTACTTTGTAAACATTAATTAAAATATGTAAACTTTTGCAAAACGTTTCTCACATGGTAATATCATTAGAGATTTTTTTTCTTTGCTTTATTTACTTTCTGCCTTGCTATAGGGGTGAAGGGGCTAATCTATCTTAATTTTGTCTTGGTATTTTGTTTTCCTTGGATTTTCCAAGTTTGTTTGTTCTCTTTTACAATAAAGATACACTATGTTTTTAGTAATAAAAATAAACTTCTAAAACAACCTTGCCTTTTAAATTATAAAGAAAGATAACCTTTATAGAATAAATTCTCTCTGTGTCTATCTATGATCTATCTATCTACCATCAATCTATCACCTATCTATCATCTATTATCTATGCATCCATCCATCCATCCATCAATTGATTATCGATCTATCTATTGATCTATTAATGCTTCCTTTAGCCTCTTTAAAGAGAAAGCCCAAGGATGTGGCAGGAGGAGAATGACAAACAGAACAGGAAAAGCTACTGAGGCAAACAAACAAACAAACAAAAAAGTAGCAGAGAGGAAGGTGTAGAGATTTAAAAAAAAACTGTCTAGAAGAAAGAGCACGGAGCAGCCAGAGAAGCATGGAGAAAAGGATGAATATTGAGAAAGAATATGAAGTTTCATACAGTAAGACTGTCCAGTCTTGTGACCCCTTGGAATATTGCTCTGTGACACCCGGGGCTCTATTTCCACTGCTGTAACTCTAACGAGCTACTGGTTCCCGACATGCTCTCCATGCGGTGCATAAACCAAGGCCCACCATTAGTTCCCTTCCAGTTCTCCTCTTGTTTCCACTGTTTCTGTTCCCTCTTTCTATAGCCTCTGTGTGGAGGGTGCGGGGCTGCAGAATGGCAAACACATATATGTTCCTTCCCCTTATGCTACATGCTGTGATTTCTCTGACTTGGCCCCTACCTTTAAAAAAAGACTATTAATAAACACATCAATTAGAAGGCTACTTAAATGTCCATGGAAAGGAATAATTACTTTTAGCTAGAGAAGAAAATCAGTATGAAAATGTCCCCTCAGGAAGGAGACAAACAGAAATGTGGGATGAAATTCCAGCACAATCTTTTGGTGAGAGAAATGGGTGGTTCAGTGTACAATTGAAATATAA
The DNA here is from genome assembly GCA_028646485.1 of Cryptoprocta ferox. Taxonomy (NCBI): domain Eukaryota; kingdom Metazoa; phylum Chordata; class Mammalia; order Carnivora; family Eupleridae; genus Cryptoprocta; species Cryptoprocta ferox. The sequence goes on along the minus strand of CM053577.1, from coordinate 6,254,176 downwards.
GCCCCGCCCACAAGACTGAATCACCAGTCGTCTGCTTTGGGGGCCGGGTGGGACTCTGGCAGGATGGACAAACAGTGTCAGCACACACAGCTGTCCAGAAGAAGGGCCACAGTCCATAAACCTTAATGAGCTCCTCGAAGTCCTTCCTGGAGAGCAGTGGGATCAGGATCGGAGGTGCTTCCAGAAGCAGGGCAGCTCCCTGCAGACGCAGGCGTGGGGCGTGGGGCAAGCCTGTCCCCTGTTGGAGGTGTGAAGGGGGGTTGGCACGTGCAGGCACAGCACAGGGAGTGAATCACAGGCTCCAGACAGAGGCACGAGAGTTCCCGAGTACAGCTTGTTACCGCCCCGCCCCCCCCAAAGGGGCCATGGAGCCACCCAAATCAGGAGGCCGCTGGGACTTGTTTCTCTGCTCCCTGGTCCAGGACATGTGGCAAAGGGAGGGACCTTGAGGTGTGCAGTCGTCTAGAGCCCTGGGGAGGACTGCGGCTTGGGGCAGGATGAGCCTGTCCTCAAGAGCATCCTTGCAAATCCACATCCATGGGGCTGGGGCCTGGAAATTGGTTATTTATTCAGTTTTCATTGGTTGGTATTTTTGAAGCTCATTGGGTAATTCTAATGCAGAGCAAGGTATGGAAACCATCGATAAAAAGATTCATGACATTCAGAGCTGAGTGGACAGAAAACGGTCATTCCAGGAGGAGAAGGCGCCCTAAGGTGTGGGGTCCCACTGAGACAGTGCTGGGACTCTAACGACAAAGCCCCTGTGGGGGGACCTGTGCAGCAGGTGGGTCATGTGATGCCCGGAGCTCTTCACTCTTGCTCACCCAGGGCAGTGAGTTAAGGAAAGGTCATCTTCTTATTTCCTGCCTGTGTCCCTGCTGCCAGCCCACCTGCTTCTCTATTGAGACAACTCTTCTTTAAAAATCAACCTGAGACTCAGCTTATCGTCATCACAACTTGCCCATAAAATCTACTAAAACCTAGTAGACACGGAGCCCTCTAAAATAGCCCTTTATCTAGAAACAGCATAGGCAATGACCACACTGTGTACTGAAAATAATGGGAATTGACAAGCCGTTCGCTCTTTAGCTCTTCAGTTTCCTCTGCTTTCATTACTGGTTCTATTTCATTTCTAAATTGAACTGCATATTGTAAAATCTGGCTGAATAGATCTTTGTGTAGATACTGTGTCTTGCTTCTGCCAGAGATGATTTTTCATTCAGGGTGAACAGGAAAAGGCAGTGTTAGATACAAAATGCATTCAAGTTTTAAAATAAAGGTGAGAAAACACATGTGCGTCATTCCACTGCCCTCCACAGCCTTTTACTCCATATCACATACAGAGATCTACAATTGAACCACTTTTGTTTGGGCTGCTAGTTTTTCCCTTGCTTTGATTCTCTGGTCAGGAAGCAATTACATTCTAGAGATTAAATGATGCTTGCATTGGGGGTGTGCCATGAAAACAGCAATAAATGTCACTGACCTGCCAGAAATACGCACCATCGTGGTTAGTGTTTTATAACCACTTCTTCTTTGCATGAAAGTTAATTATAAATATCTTCTGCCCTGACATGTATGACTTTGAGATCTTGGCTTACAATAAAACTATAAAAGTAGAATATACGTTCTTTATCTTATATTCCATAATAATTTCTTTTATGACACACTCCATTGCTATCAGATACCATTTACTGAGTGCCTGCTCTTGCACTGGCGCCGCGTCAGGTTCCGTAGAAGATCCCTGAGAAGTTTATGTAACTATTTTATAAGTTCTACAAATGAAAAGTCTGAGTTTCAGAAATGCAATCTGCCTGGAGTCACGTGGCTTTACAAATGTCATTTGTGGATTTAAACCCAGCTCACTATGACTCAAGCACCATCCCTCTTTTGGCCACAGTACACTCCAGCTTTTTGAAAGGAGACTTGATGCTTTAAAGGCAGTCTCTCTAAGAAACTAAAATCAAACTTAAAAACTGGAAAAGGGGGAGAGGTCGCAATTAATATAATTTTGGATCCAGGAATAAACTGGATTCCAATGCCTGTTGGGTCACTAGCAGCTATATGAATTCAGGCTGTATTTAAAACTTCTGCAGCCTCAGTTTCACTATCTATGAAATGGCGGTAATGATACACGCCTCCAATAATGCCTAAGAACAATAAATGAAAGAACATATTTAATGGCTGGCACCTGTTTCCAAACTTCCTGAGTGAAAATGGTCAGGGATGAGACCAGCTGGGCCAGAACACATGGAAGGGAAATTTATACACAAACTAAAGGAATGACAAGATCAACTGAGAGTAAAAAGTCAAAGTTGAAGTACAAGGAGGTCGCCAAACCAGCGAACAAAGTCTTCATGGGCACAGAATGGGCCACTTGCAACAAGGCAGGGGAAGAGCAGACAGTCCCTAGGGGAGAGTAAGCCAGAAGGCAGCACTCATCAAATATCTGAACTTGTTCAAGGGCACAGACCTCGACAGGGACTTTTCATGCAAGGGTCAGAAACAGGCACCTGGTAAGTCCCCAGTAGTGGGAGTGTGCGGTGAATGTATTCATACATGACATCTACTCCTAAAGCATCCTGTGCTGTTTTGGTCAGCTGCCCCATTCCCTCGTTAGTGCTTACATCCAAGGGTCACATGAGTGCCGAGAGAGGGTAACTGACGCGTCTGAAAAATCTCACTATGTCAGCACATACTGGTGTGTAAGATTTGTTCCCCCCTGCCCTGGTTCCTTTTTGAAGAACGCAGTGTATGGAGAATGCATATTCCACCCATGTTTCTTCCCAAGATGTTTATTTCTTAACAAACTCTTTTTTTCTTTGTTTCTTTTCCTCTTCCTCACCCCTAGTCCCCCCTGGAGTATCTTGCATTTGCTGTTAATTGAAGACATTGAATTGGCAGAGAAATGAAATACACCTTCTTCATTTTGACAATCATTTCACGTCTGTGTATTTCTTTGGAGGCAAGTTGGCTGAGGAATGAACTCTGTTGAACTACAGAAAAATAGTAAGACCTTCCACAAGTCCTAGTCTCTGACTTTGACTGCTGTCTGAAAACAAAGCCTCTGAACTTTTCAAATGAGTGTGCCTCATTCAGTAGTTCCAGATGTACTCAAATTTAGGGTAGCAGTGAAAACTGAATGTGGCCCATGGCACGAGGTATCATTCAGGTGATGCCACAGAGCCATGGCCAGAGCTTAGCAACACTTTTCCAACTCATTCTGTCAACCATCCTATTCTCCCAAGCCATCACTGACGTAGACCTTGCTTCCCCGGCATCATTTTATTACAAAAAAATAAGATGATTGAAAAGTATGTGAAGCTTATAATACAATGCTAATGGGGCAGAAGATGGGGAATGCCAGAATGTTTCTTCACTGGTTTTTGAGATATAAATATTCAGGCGATGCTCAGTAAGTTCTGACAGGCATTTTAACAAATGTAAATTAAAGGGAAATTGTAAGATGACATGTATTTGCTTTATCGTTGTAAAATCTCAGCTTGACAGTGACATCATCATGAAAAAGAAAGCCTTTTCAAAAGAATCGACAGAAAGTTAAAGGTATAAAGAATTCAGATGCTGAGCTAGTTACACATACTCTCAACTGTGTTAGTGATTTCTACCATGAGATACGTGTTGTGTTTGAGGAGAAAACACACATGATGGCAAAGGTAAGAGATTTTGTGGGGGAGTCTCAGAGTCAAAGGCTTTAGCTTGAATCCCAACTTTTTAGTTTTATAACCTGGGGCAATAGTGGAGACAGAATTCCATGACAGTCCCTGATTCCAGCCCCCTGGCATACATGTCCTGAATAATCCTCTCACCTGGAATGTGGGTGAGTTCATTGAAAATGATTACCTTTCATTATATGGCAAAGGTGAAGGGTTTTGTAGATGTACAGGAGGTCCGATCTGTGGATCTGGATTTAGTCAAAGGGAGAGACACCCTGGGTGAGCCTAGCCTCATCACCTGATGCTTACATATGGGCCCCAGGTCTTTTCTGAAAGAAAAGATGAAAGAGAGAGTATCTCCTGCTGGCTTTGAAGTGGGGTCCCAGTTGTAAGAGTGTCCGTGAAAGGGCCACATGGTGGGCACTTCGGGGCCTCAAGTGCTGAGCGCAGCCCCGCTGACCACCAGCAAAATAGCAGGACCACAGTCCTACAACCGCAGGAACTAAATCCTGCCAACAACACGCGAGCCTGGCAAAGGACCAGAACTCCAGAAAGGGACACTTTCAGAGCAGCCTGTGAGACCCTGAGCAGAGGACTCAGCCAGGACCTTGCCCCGATTCCCAATCTTCAGAGAACTATGAGATCATAAAAAGATAGTTTGAGGCCACTAAGTTTGTGGTGATTTGTTGCCCAGTAAAGCAGACTAATAGAGGTGAGCTGTGTACTTAACCTCATATGCATCGGTTTTCCTACATGTAAAATGGAGATCGCAACAGATCACTGCAAGGATTCAACGTGATTAAACCTCTCTCCCAGCACATGCCTAGCAGGTCAGAAGAGCTCAGGAAAGGTCATTGCAGTACTAACAGCACTACCAGCAGTAGCAGCACAAACTCCAGTAATTGTAATATGCTAGAACACTGGCTATGCTTAGAAACAAAACAGGAAATTGGCAATGTACCTGTATCCTATAGGTTACCATTTGACTAAATTAAGTATATTTTTATTTATTTTTTGAAAGTGAGAGCAAGCATGGGAGAGACAGATAGAGAAGAAGGAGAATCCCAAGCAGCCTCCACTAACAACGTGGAGGCTGATGCAGGGATCGACCCCACAAACCACGAGATCATGACCTGAACCAAAATCAAGAGTCAGATGCTTAACCGACTGAACCACCAGGTGCCCCTTGACTAAATTAAGTCAAAGTATTGTTACATCTGTCAACATCCACACATATGTATATGTTGGCCAGCCCCAGCCTGAGATATATAATACACACACACACACACACACACACACACACACAGCTCCAAGAGCAACAGATTATTCCTAGTCTACAAATACACTACATACTTTGTGTCTTTTTTCCATGCACTGCTCCTTCCCACTGAAATGTCAATTCCACATCTCTACCTGAAAAGTCTATTCATTCTTCAATGCCAGGCTCAGTTTGTACGGCATTACAATGTCCAAGGACTGTGCTAATCACTTCAAAAATATTATAGTGCTCAATAACAATTACATGAAATAGCTATTACTGTTGCTCCTCCTTACCCCCTTCTTAAAGGATGGGAAATCAAGCTCCAGAAAGACTAGTTGTCCCATCTCACAGTGCAGAGTGAGATCTGAACTTAGCCAGCTGTGCTCCAGTCTGTGCTCCCAACCACTAGACTAAGTGGACTAAGCTTCACGTTGATGGCCTCCTTATAAACTCATCCAGATCCAGTTGCAATGGAGTTTTCTTTTATCTGATCTCCTATTATATACATGTTTTAACTAGTAGGGTTTAAGATGAGCCTAAGCTGAGTTATACCTGGCATATGGAGTTTGTATGTTTGTTTGTTTTCTTTTGAAGAGACAGAATCTTAAGCAGGCTCCATGCTGAGCATGGAGCCCAATGCGGTGCTGAATCCCATGATCCCAGGATTGTGACCTGACCTGAAATCAAGAGTTGGATGCTCACCCAACTGAGCCACCCAGGTGCCCCTGGCATATGGAGTTTGAAAGCAAATTTTAATACATTTACATCCATATGAGGAAGGACAAATTGGAGAAAAAGCTTAATCCATGCCCTCATTTACATTTGTCTAATTGGAGGAGAGGAGCCAAAGGCAATAATTGGGAGGGTGCAGGGCTTCTGGAGGGAATCTATGACGGAAGGAGGACTTGGGACTGGATGGGGTATCTTCTGGCCACACAGCTGCTCCGACTGTCTACTCTGGTATCATTTATCCCAGCAATGAAATAAGGGCAAGAAACAAACACAAAAAGCTGTCACTGTAACACCTAGGACACAAGTCACCTTGCCCTTAGGTGCTGTGAGAGTTTCACACAGAGGGGAAACTATTTCCTGGCCTCATTCTATGTAAAAGCATGCTTATCTCTGGCCCAGTGTGGTGGCATGGCCTCTGGTCTTTCTATCCTAGGGGAGAGGCCTGGCGAATGTGGGGAATTCAGACCTATTTTAGGCACTGACTGTGCTCTATTTTAAAACTAAGAGATGGGAACACCTCTCATTTCTCTGGTATCTCTGAAATTTTGGGGGGGAAGCAAATTTTAATTAAAGGAAAAGTTCATGTGAACTTATTTTGCATAATGACCTTACGCTGACAGAGCCAGTGAGATCTGGAGACCACGATATCTGTGGAGCCTGTGGTCCTCATCCCCATTCTCCCCAGCACTGGGGGCTTCCAGAGAGCAGGGTCTGTGGGCCCCTCATCTCTGCACACTTATGGAGCCTGCCCTAACACCTTATACTCAGTAGACACTTAATAAACGTGCATTGGTTAAAGAGGAAAATATTTTTATAATTCCGCAAGAGCTAAATTACCAGCAGATGTAGCTAATGTGTTTAACTTTAGAAAACATGTACTGGGGAATCTAACACAGAAGAACAATGGGAATTGACTTTGGAAATAGTTAATAACTGATCTAAAAATGAACTGCTGGCTACAGAAAATAATTGCTATTAATGTTTAGTTGTCTTGGGAATCTGAGTATATTTTTCCCCCTACTGTGAAGAAAAGGAAGTGTAAAGTCGAAATCTGGCTAACGAGGAGATATTGCTTTAAGGAAAAAGAACAAATCTGAGCAGTGTTTAGGGTTAGGAGCTACTAGATTAAACGAACCTGACCTTACAGCCCATGTTATTCAAGAAAGAAAATATTTAACTACAATAGATAGTGATAGCATTTTAGGTGCCGCGTTTTTTAACTTTAGAAATGGCTCCTCTTGCTTCTTAAGACCTGTTGCAGCCTCTATAGATTTCTAGCCCATCACTCATAACCCTGTCCCGAGTCTGACTCCTCTACTAAACTCCGCTGTCCTTGTTGACGGCGAAAAGTCCTACTCATCGTCTTATCTCCGTTGTCCAAGCACCTACGTGACAAACAACAGCCTCTCATTAAGCGCATACCAAGGCAAGAAAATGCCTTAAGCTTTTTACAAAATTTAGAATTAATAAACCTTCCAAAGTGGCTGTCTTGGCTTAAACTTTTCTTGATACCAACACATCGAAATACAGCTCTCTCTGATGATGACGACTTGGAGAGGGTGCGGCACCGACAGCACATCTCAGTCTGATGCGTGGCTCTGCACCTGCTGGGATGACCCCTTGTCATCCTTCAAGTCCTGCGAATAGAGGTGCCACGAGGGCAGCAATCTGTCCACCATGTCCGTGGCCACGCCGCCACAGCACAGCTCACTAAATGCGTATTTGTTGAATAAATGGATGAAGAAACAAGAGCGACCCTGCAACGACTTCTCTCGAGCCTCCATGCAGTTCTTCTAAACTCCACCGAATCTTCTATGCCAATCTAGGAAACCACCACACAATATTGTCTCCTAAAATAGTTTCCTTGTAATTAAAATTCTGTTGTGTGTGGTTTTTTTTTTTCTTCCTATTTGTGCTTGCTTCTAACAGCATGGGAGGGAGGGAAAGGGGGCGGACAGAGAGGGACACCCACCACACCTAAGGAGTGAGAAATCTCCTTCCAAGATGCACGGAGCCCTTTCCAGATGCCTGGTATCAGGGAAACGGCCAGACCTTTCCATGAGGGCATCCTAATGGGGAGACACACTGCTAATGATGAAAACAGTCATTAGCAGCAGGGCCACTGGGTCAAGTTACCTCCTTCCCTTGCTGGCATGAGCTGCTGCTCACCAGGAAATCCCAAAGGGAGAACAGAAGCCTCTCATTCTCCTCCTGCCCTGATGAAAGTCCAGACAGGATTGGCTGCTTGCATTGTTGCCCCAGAGGCTTTCCTGCCCAGGAAGGGGGAGGGAAGTGAGGAAATAAACAAGATATTTATCTGCATTTAGCTTAACTATCACAGTATATGTGTGGAAGGGACATACGACCCACATATATAAATATTTAAGTAGCCGGCACGATTTCTCTCTACACTGCAGTGTGTTCCCTTGACTTTCACCCTCTTCAAGTCATTGACTAGTTTCTTCATTTTTAGCTACCCAACATTTTGAAAATATGTTTTTTTTCCTTCTTAATGCAACAAAGCAAACCACTGAATATGTTCTCTTGGTTTTCATTATCTGGAATAACTAAGTATTTTTTTTCTAGCCCTTCCTATATCCATTAGAACCCAGTTCCTGAAAATCACGGTTTTTCAAAACCCCAAACATATCTCATTATAGTTGTAAAGTAAGAAACTCTGTAAATGATCGATAAATCCAAAACCCACAAGCATTTCTGTTTTACTTTAGAAATATCTCAAATATGTGAGTCCCAAATTACGAAATTATAGTGTTGATTTTCACTTTGTACTTGACCTCTACATTAAGTTGGAAAGAATGACAGGCAGATTTTACGTTAACTTATCTTCCTCTCATCTTCTTGTCCTTGAACTGGGAAAACATGCTTGGAAAACAAAACAAAACAAAACAGAACAATATTGGAGTTCTATCATTCTTATTCCCAATCCCAAAATGAAATATAAAAGCCAAAGTGAAATTAACTACTTAGTAAAATATGGTGAGAGATCATCAGTCTCTTATATCCATAGAGAGAGCACTAAAGACTGAGACTATGCATGTATACAGAAGTCTGTAGTACGGACATATTAAGGAAACAGGATGCCTCACTGAAGTCCAGACAAATGGGTGGAATAGTTGTTGTTGTTGTTGTTGTTGTTGTTGTTGTTGTTGAAGTAGCTCCACTTAGGAAAACAGAATATTTAGTAATTTGATTAACTTCCCTGTCTTATTGTTGGGGTTATTTTCCCAAATTTGACTCTCAATGTGCAAAGTCCAACATATTAGTGACTATAGGAGTCTCCAAATTTAAGTTGCGGAAACCTCACTACTGAGATCATTCAACGAAATACACATAAAGCAAAATTTCAGTGCAAGAGGGATTGGCCACATAATAAAACAGATGTCTTTCATCTGTATTTAAGAAGATATGTTTTTGGTAGACATTTCAACTGATCCACAAAAAATCACTACATGCAAGTCAAATTATTTATAAGATTTATCAGAAGGATAGTGGAATTAATTCTGTAAAATACTTTTTGTTGGAAATAAAAATTTAGAGCATTGCATTTATAAACTAAAGCATAAATGAGTCCCTAATAGTATGCCGGGTCATGCATGCACATGTACCAATGGGGGCTGGAGACTGTCCTTTCCCTCCTCATGAATGATAAATATTGATAATAATGTCCATGAAACAAATTCTCTGTATAAATGTAAAGTTTCATTAAAAATTTGACACTTGAAGCTATGATTCATTAAAATGGAAAACAAGAAATTCAGGGGAATTTTTTTTTTTTAGTCCATTGATCTCTCACTTTGTTGAAAGACAATTAAATGGTTTGAAATGAATGCCTGATAAATATGTGAACTGATTGAAGCTATAAATATCTTCAAAGAGCTATTCAAAGCTTATGAAAATCCTTTTAATGAGGTGAAAACATGAAAATTAGCTCACTTAAATGCCTAGGAGAGCCCAATATTGTATTTCACATGTTGACTTACAAACATCGTTTTCAGTCTTCTTGAAATAGAACTCCAATCTTAACATTGTTCTGGTTTTTCAAATCTTTCTAGATTTTACAGAGTCTGGTATAGTCACCAAGAATAGATCCTCCAATAACATAAGCCAGGCAGCAGGGTTCTGCACACAGCACCATGAGCTGTTTCCTTGCCATGTTCTATGCCGGATCCTTTGCTGAACTCCAAATGTTAGGAAGACACGATAATCCAGTCCATGGGCCTCTTCTTTCTTCTATCTATACTCACTTGCTAGGTGATCTTCTCTAATCCCATGGCTTTAAATATTTATACTTTGATTTCCAAACTTACCAAATGACCAAACAGTCAAAATTGAGCTCCAGATTTGTACAGCAAATTGCCTCCATACCTCAGCCACACTCATTGGCATTTCAAAACAGTATGTCCAAATTAGAGCTTGTGATTACTCATCAATAAAGCCCACTTCTGTCTGGTCTTCTCCATCTTAATAAAGAACATCTCCATTTCCCAGACATTTAAGACACATGTCTATGAATCATCATGAATTCCTCTATTTCCATCATACTCCACATCTAATCCATTGACAGATAATACAGCTTCTAGCTTCCAAATGTCTCCAGAATCAGACCACCTCCAAAGCTATTCAACCCTAATCAAGCTACTGCCATCTCTTACCTGGATCCCCATATTGCTTCCACTCCTTCCATTTCTGCTTCCCAAGCCATTTTTCTATAAGAGGCTAGAAGGGTTGTTTAGAAACATAAATTAGATCCTGTAACTCCTCTGCTCACTATCTTCTGATGGCTTCACATCCACATACCATACACACACCTTCCAGATCTTACATAATCCTGTCTGGCCTCTCTCCAACTTCATCACCTTGTTCCCTGATCCAGCCACATTAAATTTCTTTCTATGCCTCACATACACCAAACTCAGTGCCTTCACTTGTTCTCTGCACTTGGCATTCCCTCTTCCCTGTGCAGTTCCTCTCAGTATTGCATATCGGTTCCCTCCATCCATTCAAGGGTCTGCTTAGAGAGACCATTCTTCATCTGAACCACTTGCACTTCACTCTTCAGCCTTCCAACATATTTTTCCTTTATTTATGGCACTAATCCACCAGCTCAAATTATATAACGCATTAATTTAGTTACCTGTTTATGGGCTATCTTGCCCAACAGTCAAATCTTTGTATTAGGGACTCTGTCTGCCATGTCTGCCATTATATCCAAGCACCTAGTACACTACTGGCACAGGGCAGGCACTCAATAATTATTGCTTTTTGTGAAGGAGACATTCATGAATGTGTACCCTTTTTCATAGTCTGTGTGACTAAACAAGTCCCACAATCTATTACTGTAATGCAATGTAAAGAACAAATAGATATGATTTTGAATGGCAAGGTTATTAGTTTTTATCCAGTATATATACATACACATGTATATATCTTAGCTAAGCAATTAATTATTATACCATTGGTATATCAGGGGCCAATAAACACATGAATCAGCCATAGATGTGTCTGTCTGTTGCACACAAGCCTACACGTAGCATTGACAACAGCAACCATTCACAGCCCGGGATGCACCCTTGTATATTTGGTGTATTCCAATTCCCCAAGTTGGTTGGAAAAATCTCCTGAGTCAAGTAGGAAGGAGGACACTCACTTTGAAGTGGGTTATTCTATTGTCTTCTTGCTGTAGAGAGGATGCCTCATCAGTTTTGACACTCTGACTCTGCAAGAATTTTAGGAGATGCACAGTCATGAAAGGCTGTTGAAAGGCAGCTGGGATACAGGCTCTTCGTGGTAGGAGCCAGGGAAAGAGCTAAGAGAAAGGCACTTGGCTGATAACCAACGTCCTAAAATGCTGCACTTTCATTTAGTGCTTGTTACTATTACAATTTTAATAATGCTCATCAGGGACAGTTAGGCTGAACAATGCATCCCCTAGGACTGGTCTACTGACTTCTACTTTCATTTTATCATATTTTAATAGAGGACAGTGTAAATAGCTTGAAGATAGGGATCTATACAACAGTTGATAATAGAGGAGGGTCACAGAAACCTAATAACATCCTGTAGAGAATAACATCCTTGCTTTACTATCATGCCAAGTCAATTGGATTCCACAAGGAACTTTTCCTGTTAATTCACTGCTCCTATCTTGCACGAGGCAAACCAATTCACAGTGAATAAGAAGGTTTTCTGTAGCTCTTTGAAGGAGTACTTTATAAAAATTCTATGCATGTCCACCTGAAAATAACTTTAAATCACTATTGTAGCTCTCTGGTTTTCTTTCCCTCCCATAAAAATATTTGAAAATAAAATAGTGGATTCAGACACCTGCCTTCCCTATGTGATGCAAATCCACAGACTGGCCATTTCTATACTAAAGCAGTGCTATAGATAGTAGAATAATTCCATAGACAGTTTATCAGCTTTCTCAACAAAGGAGGAAAAACTCACTCTTTTGGAAAAAATCAAATAAACATTCTCCCTCTCTCCCTCCCTCTCTCTACTGTAAGCTTCCAAATAAAATACTTTGGAGTGTAAGAGATCATCAACGGATACAGACACAAATCCCCCACTTCATTCTCTATGCAGTTTTCTTACTGACAATAAATTCCCATTGAAATATTAACATCTCTCATTGTTTATGGATAAAACTTAATTTTCATGGGAAAATCTAATTTGTTGCCCCCCTGTTCTAAAGAATACTTGTATTACAAATGGATTTCAAAGAAGGTATAGCTGTGTCTTAATAGACCAACATTCTTTTTAAACAGGGAAGAAATCCTTGAGAAAAATTTAGCAGTGGTGTTTCATTTTCCCTAACTCCCCTAAGTCTTTGAAGATGAGGAAATGCTTTTCATTTATGCCTAGAACAGCAAGAAAGTGATACAGCATAGAAGTTAATCCTGGAAAGACAGAGCAGAAAATAACAACTACCTTCCAGATCTATACCCAGAGCAATCAGATGCCACTATTTTAGGTCATTTGGGGAAATAACAGTCCTGCACATAGTCTGATCCTGGAAAAATTACTCTCGCGTGGCAAACCCATTCAATCAATTAATATAAAACATGCCAAGGTTTTTGTATTGTGAAATTAAGGCATTACCTGTTTATTCATAAATCAGAAAACCTAACGTAATCACATTAGCCATTGTCCCAAGTGATTAAATCCATCCTGAGACAGAAAAAATTAAATCAAACAAGGCAATCTGTCCCAGAGAAGACAGGAGGGAAGAAGGCACTCCTTGGCACACAGTGCCCTGTGTTCTGGAATTTCACTGGTCCCACCGACTGTAACGAGCGTGGTTGAGATGAGGCTGTCCTATCATCTTGGTAGTCATATCACACATCCCCACCTGTCCCACAGAGCACCGCAGGATGGAAGTGTGTCACCTTGGCTATGTTCACAGCCCTCTGCCTCCCATGCAGGTTATAATCATGGCCCTTGGAAATGTGTTTCTAATTTGTCTTCAGAATAAGTAATCACTCCCACAAAAAGCGGAGAGGGGTCTGATCTCAGGGCTAAGAACAACAAGGGGTGGATGCGTGGCTACTCATGGATTTAGCTCAACGAGTTCTCCATCCTTTTCTGCCATATTCTTGACCCTGAGTCGCAGCCTTTTTGTTGAACTACAAGTGTTCCCGTGTCGTCCCTTCCCCATGCCTGGCCACTGTTCCTTTTCCTCTGCGCCACTGCCTTGCCTTGGGAGGGGGTGGCAATAAGAGAGGCAGATCCTGCTGCTCACTGCCCAGCTCTGTGGCTCCTGTCCACCCCCTCACCCCCGACTAAATATAGCATAACTTATTGAATGGTGCATCGGATGTCGGGGAAAAGTGACCCTTTCCCTCAGAACTGGCAGATTAATTGCCTTTTCTTTCACTTTCCTGTACACAGGCATATAATAGAGCAGTAGTCAGGTATGAAGTCATCGATTTGCCTCCAGGTTGAGATTAAACCAGTCACTTTAAACATTTTAATATTAATAAAAGGCTTTGTGTGATTTTTTTTCCCCCTCTCCGCTGTGACTTTATTCGAGGGCTGGAGATCACAGGGGCTTTGACAAGCTTGTCAGTGATCAGGGGCCACTATAATCAAGTGAGAAAAAAAAAAATCCCAACAAGACCTATCACGCATGTTTACGTCACAGGACCTGTTTAATGCCAGTGTCTGCGCAAAATGTGGGTTGTAAACTATAGAGACTGTGGAGGACATTAATTAACACAGATTGTAGAATTTACAGCTCATTAACAAAGAGATCAGTGTCAGAGCTTATGTTTAAAAACCTACGCTTGGATCAAAAACAAAAATCACGGTAAATAAGTGCGTAAAAGGTGAAACACCAGCACAAAAATGGCCTTATTTCTTCTATGTAAATATCACCACAAGCACTAATGAACAACTAGATTTCCTTACAAAATATTGATATAGCAATAAAATAATTCAATAACACAGGGAGACTGCTAAAAGAAAACCTTAGATGGAGTATTATAGTCATCATTATGTATACAGATATATACTGTAAAAAGATGTGTACCTGACTACTTCAGTATTAACTCTCTAAAGAAAAATGTTTTACAAATGTCTTCCATATCTATGTGAAAATAGTTATTCACTAGTTTTAGCTAATATATGAATATGATATTTAGAAAAATATAAACTGATTTTTAAGGTAAAAGGTATGCATTTATTATAATTACTTTAAGTACTGTATTTGACTAACAATACATAAAATAGAAACCGATTCATTGATCCCAACTCAAAAAGCTTATCCTAAGACTATAATGAGTCAAGAGCACACATATGCATGGACAAGATGTTTTCTGAAGCTGTGTTATAAAAGCAGAAACTTGAATAAAAATGAATGGTCATCTGTATGAGATGGATTCAATGATTTATGTTATATCCATACAAACAACAGAATCCTATACAACCATTCACACTCGTATGTGATAAGAAAACAAGTATTCTCCACTGCAGGGACAACAATGGTTAATTTCAATCACTGAAAACACGATTATTGCACTGCTTTTGGAAGCCACTGCATTGAATACCTCCATTTATTTATATATTCAATAAATACTTGTTTTATGTTCAATCAGACACTATGTGCCAGATACATGTACGGATAAACAAAACAGACTTGGGCTTATAGACACTACAGAGTTAGTTAGAATAATAAATATGTCATTGTAATCAATTCCATGAAGGAAAACCACAAGATGAACCAGAGATCATAATACTAGACCTAATATGGGTTGGAGAAGGGGAGCAGAGAATGTATTTTAGGACATGACAGGAATGCTGAGAACAGTAGAGTGTCCTTGGTACCGTCCTGGGACTGACACGTGGTCAGTATGGGGCTTGACTGCACCTGCACTGAGTGTGGGCAGGGGTGGGGGATGAGATCGAGCGAAAGTGGCAGCTGGGTCCCAGTGTGCCCCATCAGCCAGGTCTAGGATTTTGAATTTTGATTCAATGAGTTCAATCGATTCATTGAATGGTTTGATTCATTTGATTCATTGGAAGGATCTGCCATGGGGATAAAAGTGTGAAAAAATTTTAATTTAAATTAAATTCAAGAATCACTAATCATATGATGTAATATTTTGACAAGCCCCTACTGAAAAGCTGTCCTTTGCAGTAATGGCATCATGACCTTCAAGCTGTGTGGACATGTGTACCTTATCACAACCAACCCAGACCTCAGTTTTCTCATCTGTAAAGCAGCTGGTGGGTGGGGTAAGTGATATCACTGTCCTTCTAGTTCACGTGCAACTTAGCATTGTGGGGACATTATTTAGAGATTCTGTTGCTACGGTTACATTTTTACCAGAGTTAAGTCAATAAAATAGAGCTTCATACAAAGTAGTATGAAAGGATTGGTTTATTTTTGTGATACACAATAAAATAGTTGAATCAGAGGCTTAAGGGATATTTGGCATTCGACTAAGTTTTAAATATGAAGCACGGAAACATACTGCTAAATCCTACCCTCCAGGATGTTTTTACAAGTTCTGATATTGGGAGTAAGTTGGGAATCAGAATGTATTCCCAACTCCATAACTATTAGGTTGCCTGATATTTTTAGTCAATTAATATTCTTAACTGATGGCAATGTTTAACACTGTCTGAATGTCTATGTGGTTTGGAGCCATACCATAAATAAGCATGACAGGCCCCTCCTTGTTCTGACAGCCTGCACAAATAATATAACTATCCATAAATAACACACATAAAAATCCATATTGATGATGTTGACTTTTTTTAAGTTATTTATTTTTAGAGAGAGAGAGAGAGAGAGAGAGCATGAAAGCAGGGGAGGAGCAGAGAGAGAGTGAAAGAGAGAATCCCAAGCAGGCTCCACACCATCAGCACAGAGCCTGACATGGGGCTGGATCCCAAGAACCCCAAGATCAGGATCTGAGCTGAAATAAGCTTAACCAACGAAGCCACCAAGGTGCCGTTTGATGATATGGGACTTTATTTGAACTCTCTGCTCTTGGAAACAGTGAAGACTGAAGGAATTTTCACCCTTTTATGTTCTGGAAAACAGCTTATTGCAAGGAATGACTCTTCCCCATAAAGGTCTCAGATGTCCCCCACCTTGTTTATCTCTAAGGACAGACACGGACCCTCCAAACTCCTGTTCTTTGCTTCACAGATGATTAGCTAAACCGCTTGTCCCCACGGACCAATCAGAACACAATGCTTGGTAACCAAACTTCAGTTAAGTTTCTCTCTTTCCTCCAAGCCCCTGAACTTGGATCCACCTTCAGCCTCAGCTAGGAGACAGCCCCTCCTGAGCACAGGCTGGCCACAGGGGAGAGGAGTCTCTGATCTTCTCTCCTGTAATGTTGTCCTTTCCTTCCGCTTCCACACCAGTTCTTTATAGCCTTGTTTAGTCCTCTCTGTTAAAACCAACCAACCAACAAAACCTCTTTTCCCTAACTTTGAGAGGCTTGCAGACCTTCTGGTGAGAACGTTCTGCCCCTGCAATGGTGTCCCTGCCCCTACTGCAAGAGCTCAGCCCCAGCCCTGCCAATAATCCTTTCCAACAAAGCCTCCCCCTATTAAATGGGGAGTTATTTACTTTTTTATTTGACAACATTTACAAGAATTCTGTCTTGGGAGGTCAGACTAGTTTGTTGTTTCTCAGTATCTCCTAATTTTCCCTCCAGGATTTGGAAAGTCATGCTTGGTGTAGAGGGGGAAATGTGATTATTAGACAATAAAAATCATTTTAAATCACCAAAGAAATCTCCACACATCATTGGGCAAGATCCAGAACATAGAAAAAAGTCAGTGAAACAGTAACAACAAAAAAACTACCTACCCACAAAGGAAACATGATTTACATAATCAGTTCATGCTTTTCTCCTTCGTATTATGGAAGTTTCTTTGTTTACATGATCTCTAGTGGTCTGTTAAATGCTCGCAATGCATCAGTGCTTTTCCGAACAACATTTTGTTAGGAATGAAAAATGCCTTACCCATCAATAGGAAAGGCAGCTTAAAGATTAGAATTAAGAAATGAGTTGGTCTGCAATACTTATTTGGTTTCAGCCTTAGCTCTCAATCACAGGAAGGAGGTCTAGAAGGAAAGCTTCACTTTCCATTTTTAAAACATTTTAGCAATAAGCAAATGGTGACAAAACTATTTAAAAAGGTGATGAGTTCATGGTATTTTGCATCACTCTGTGGTGAGCTATCCAGTAAACCCAGATGATATTTCCAAACCTATAAAGAGTGATTTTAGGGGTGCCTGGGTGGCTCAGTCAGTTAACCGTCCGACTTTGGCTCAGGTCATGGTCTCACAGTTCGTGAGTTTGAGTCCCGCTCTGTGCTGACAGATGGGAGCCTGGAGCCTGCTTCAGATTCTGTCTGTCTGTCTGTCTCTCTCTCTCTTTCTCTGCCCCTTCCCTGCTTGCACTCTGTCTCTCTCTGAAAAATAAATAAACATTATAAAAATGTGAAAGGAGTGATATTATTTCAATGTCAAGTATCCAATACAATGTAAGGGGCAGGAGCATTCCATTAACTCTTGTATCCAGATCCTGGCTATGGGGTGGGGAGGAAAGTGGGTGGCCCCAGTCCAGGGCCTAGAGATGTCCTTGTTTCATGTGGTGTGAGACCCAGGAATTGACACGCCATGGTACCCAGGCTAAGAGGGTGCAATGTGTTCCCAGGAAACTGGAATGAGAAGTAGGAAACCTGACTTCTAGGGGGACTTCCTATCACTATCCTTATCAGCAAAATGAATCATGCCAAATATGCCAACTTGCACACATTTGCATGTGGCTTACGCATGTTCACATCTTTTACGTATACATAGATATCCATAAATACTTGTCAGGATGAACTAACTCCATCATTCTAGTCAGACCTTGAACAAGCATTTCACATAGTTAATCCTTACAACAGAAAAGTGAGGAAGATATTATTTTTTCCATTTTACAGACAAGGAGCAATGGCTCTGAGAGTTGAGTGATCTTCCATGAGGCCCCATCCATGACTGAGCCAGAACCCAACATTTGACTGACTCCAAAGCCCATGTTCCATGCTCCTAACCACTCTGGTTCTGACCCAGAACATTCTGGTGAGTTTCTAGTTGTTTGTAGAAAAACAAAAACAAAATCAAAGAAAGGATGTGTCAATAAGAGAATTAAAAAAAAAAAAAAACAGGTCTCATATTCTTATTTGAGTGCTACTAGTACCCAGATAAGAACCATGTTTCAGGTCTGTTGGAGACCCGGTTACCACTGTTTACAAATATCGGCTCTGAAAGGTCCACTGCATAAACAGCATTGGAAAAGCACCTGAACTGTGAGGAGTAAAGCAGATAAGAAGTGACTAGAAGCTAAGCTCCCAGTGTGTGCAGAAACCACAGCTGGCCTTCTGTGCTCATGGCAACCCACCAGGACACCTTTGTCAACTGTCCCCACACTTTGAGAAAGGGGTAATTCGCGACAATACTGAGATGATTAGGATCGTTGAAATTTCCTTCCATAATGCACAAAACGAATGTCAGGGTTAACACATTGTTGCGGCGACAAGACTCAAAATACCTCTCTGAGAGTATAGTTAAGAGAAGGAAATGCTTAAATTACTATTTCAAGTTAATAGCTGGATAATAGTAGTATAATAAACAAACCACGGAGTTGATATTCAGTACTAAGACTTTTCTCTGGCAAACTCATTCTCATTTCCTAAAAAGTGCGAGCTAAGTTTGCAGGACAAACTTTCCTCACCAAACAGGAAATGTTGGCTCTCAGATCAGCAGGCTGATCTCCCCACATTTCATTTTCTATTTCATTTAGATTTTTCCTGACTCTAATTTGTTTCTATTTTATTATATTTCATGTGTTCTTATAAACTTCTTCACGTTTTTTTGGCATAAGATATTGTGAGCATGAATACCTAAAAGATCTATGTTTTCATTGTGAACTCGAATTATAGTGGCATACTAAAACTTGCTAGTATACGAATATAACCATGGCTATCATGTATTTACAGCTTACGTGAAACCTAAGAGTTTTAGATAATTTTTTAAAATTTATTATCAAGTTAGCTCACATACAGTGTAGTCTTGCCTTTAGGAATAGATTCCCGTGATTCATCACTTCCATACAACACCCAGTGCTCTTCCCAACAAGTGCCCTCCTCAAGGTCCATCACCCACCTCCCCCTCGACCCCCCACCTCCATCAACACTCAGTTCGTTCTTTGTATTTAAGAGTCTTGTACGGTTTGCCTCCCTCTCTGTCTACATCTTATTTTTCCTTCCCTTCCTTTATTGTTTTCTGTTAAGAGTATTAGATAAAATTTTCCATGCAATGCACATGGCGATCGATCCTCTTGTTTTTGCCACTTTTCAGAGGATGAAGTGGAGGCCCGGGGCAGCCAGCCAGCACCAACTAGAGCTCAGTTCCCTCTGCCTCCCAATGGCAATGGATCTCCATTCCGTGGAAGTTGAGGAGTTGTCCTCAATCCTGTCTACCCTCACTGCCCAGCCCCAGTGGATGAGAGATTTCAAGAATGTGTTCATGGTACTTGAGGATTCTGTTTTCAGCCCTATCGGGGAGACTGGACACGGCAAATCTAATTAGGGTTGAAAACAGCCTAGGGCGGGAGAGCACCAATAAAAAGGGGCTTGCAAATGTTGGGTTCTGTTACATTTATCATTTTGATCCACTCACTATTCTGTACAGTTTAAGTGTCCTGAGACTGTAAAGCTAAAAGCAAACAAAAAAACCTTGGGCTTCCCAGATGTTAGGTGCAATCTGTTTTCGCTGCTTTTTTTACTAAGGCCATCGCATGGGAGCCACTTCCCCAAATCTCGCCTCACAGGGCTTGAAGGCCAGGTCTGTGGTTTGCAACACGGATTCCTCACAGCACGCACATGCGGAAGATAAGAAATGTCTAACAACTTGCCAATTAGTGTAGATAATCCTAACTGGTCTCTTTCATGGAGTTGGAATGTGGTTTTGCTAACCAAGCCAGTGACGCTTGTTTTTACAGGCGGGCACAGGCTTCCCAGCAGTTCTTAGTCAAGAGCTGGGGAGAAAAATAAAATTATGATAAAAGTTAAAATGACTGAAAAGTACAATATGTTTGCTTTTGTCAACTCCTGGGCATTGCATAACTGATAAACATATATGATGAATTGTTTCAGCAGATACTTTTGAATATGGCTATGTACATGATACTTGAAGTATAATAACTGGTGTGAAACACATCCACAAAGACTTTATGCTCCATCTTTTTCTTCCCATATGTGATCCGCTTGTGGGTTTGTGGCAACATTTTTACTTTAAGAGGAATTTTATCTTTTGCAAAAACTTTGGAAGCATTAATGAGTAATTGCTATATTTCTCATAGCTACTGGGGTGCAACCCATTTATTTCTGTTAAAACAGAAACCTGAAGAAGAGCAAAACACACCCCAATATATCAACAAAAATAAAAACAATAGTCAGAGGAAGCAGAAATACTCTCTCTTAAGCAGTAATGTAATTTGAAAAATCATGACCCTGTAACTCCCTTATTCATAGGAAAGGAGCCATGCTCCTGAAGGTCAATGAGTAGTTGAGTTAATTGTGTCCAAATATCAATGAAGGATAAAAACTAAAGACTAGGATGAGTCCCATTATAAAAATAAGAAAAGAACAGAAAATAAAATCAGTACTCAAAAGCACGGTTTCTTAACTGAAGTGTCATTCAATTAGTCATACTTTAAGACTCACGTATTATGAGAGTTTTCAATCACATAAACCAATTCAAAGGTGAACTCCAGAAGGTATTTTGAAGGATGTGGTGGAATCACTGCCCTAGAGATTTTAAAAAAGTGCACTGATAACCACACCTAGGGTCTTTGGACAATCTTACTCTAAAGCAGAGAATTTTATGTATTGACTTCTCGAATGTCCTTTCAATGTAAGAAATTTAAAGTAGATTGTGCATGTTAAAGTTGAAAAGCCTAACTAGCTATTTTGTTCCATCTTACCTCTGTGCTACAATTTTATCAAATGCCTTTTACTATCCCCTGAAAATCACTGTTACCATCATCACCATCATGATTTTAATCAATTATGCAGTAAAGCATAACTGGATTTGGACTTTGTTACGAGGTGTTCAACATTATTTAGACTGGCATCAAAATTTTATTGTAAGTAAATTGCACCAAACTTTAAAAATGTAATCTAAAAGTCCAAAACCCACTGATATACATTAAGACTTTCATTACTGTATTCAAACAGCTATAGAACGGGCATAATGAATCATCAGGTAAAGAGACTGAATCAGAAGTATAATGAGTTCCAGGAAAGATGAGATCATTTTATGGATATAAGTTCATTAGAGAGGTAGTGGATAAAGGAGTAAGAATTGATTAGAGAACATTAGCACAAGTTGTAATATCTATTTCTTATCCCTACTTATATTGCTAAGCCATGGTTTGGTTACAAAGAAAAAGTATGAAAATGATACCCAGGCTTTATATGGTATCACTTCAACTATTTCCTTATCCTAAGTGAGAACTACTTCAGGAGAGAATTAGCTATTGTAGCATGCTTTGCTTTAAACTATGAATACTTCATCATGAAGATGCTTACATTGTAATAAAAACATGTGTGTCTGATAGTATCAAACACACTACTCTATGTATTCAACTCTACAGATAGCAATGACCTTGAAATTCAGCCCGTCGCCAATGACACCAGCAAAGTTTCTCAAGCAGATATACCAGGTTTTCTTCAGTTTAGACGGTGATATTATATCTAGCTTCAGTAAAGGAGAATTCTTTAGAGAAAGAATAAAAAAGAAGCTAAATTTCCTGAGGCTTTTTCCCTCACAAATACTTGTATAATTTATCAGTCTACATTCTAAAATAATTTATTTATTCACTTATAATATATCCCTCGGATATTTCTAGAATGGACTGCTACACTTCAGATTAAGAGGCTACAAAAGAAAATTTCAAAATAAGATAAAAAGAGAAGGATCGCCTAGGTAGATACACAAACTACCACCAAGTTCCAAGTTTCAAATTTAGCATGACCCTTCCTGCATTCAGAGCAGAATATACAACAGACACACACTGGGCCACAGCATCTCATTATGGGAAGGTTATTCCTCATTCCTGGTATAGATTCCAAGAGACACAAGCTGCCTTTCCCATGAAAATGCAGTTTCCTATGGTATTAGTGATCATTACCTATTTGCAGCAAAAAGAGAAAACCTAACTGTGAAACTAAGAAACTAGTTTAGTTCTTACTGGAAGCAGAGGATCTAAATGACCCTCCCAGTAGCAGACTAAACTATGTTCATTTTCATGAAGTATTGTTAGTTTTTCTAATTAGTTCCCTCCTATATAAAATCCACATAGGTATTTCCCATTTATAAGAAATATTTACACAATGAGTCGTCTCCTAGATGGAATCCTTTCTTAACAATCAACTATTAATTTAGGCAGAAGTGTTTTCTGGTAATATAGTCAAAATGCTTTGCTAAGTTAAGAGAAAGGATTCACATCTACAAATGCCTTTGCTATCTGGTTGCGAAAAAACCTTGAGTCTCGTGTAGACAAAAGTAGCTCATGGAAGCTCCCTGCTTCCTGCCAGCCTCTTCCCAATACACTAGAGGACAACGATCAACTTCTGTTTACACGAAAGAGACTTAAAAACAATGAAGTAATTAGATACGTTCATGAGAGATAATTATGTCATGTACTGATGACTGTTCCCCAATGTGTTGCTGGCTCCCTGAGAAAAACATTTCTCTTCCATGCGAATCCTGCAGACGTGCAGGATATGAGGAAAGGCGACATTCTCATCAGAGTTAAAAGCATACGATATGAATGGGGTCCTCCACATGGCAATGACTGCAATAAATTACCAAGCGTGTGTTCTGTTTTCTGAGATGAGCTCAATTTATCATTTTACTGAAAAGGTTCCATTATGCTAATGTCTTACAAAATCACATTCTGCTGTTGCTGGAAGGTCAGGAGGGGATATAAATTTTTACATTTAGAACCAAGTAGTTGTACAGCAGTCCCAGTTTCCAAGGGTTAATAAGAAGCCATCAAAGTACATTCAAGGACTTGTCAATGGCAGCTCTTTAAGATGCAACCCTAGTTAATGGAAAGAAAAATGAATATGATTCCAAATTAAACATTAAAAAATAAACTAATGCTACAAGAAGACAGGTATTAAAACTTGGTTAAGTAGGGGGTGATTATCTGAAAAACAATGTCTTCATTGAAATTGTGATTTACCTATCGATGTGAAGTATCAGTAGAATAGGTACATATTAAATAGGTCTCTATCATATAGTATGTTATCCGCCGTCTTCATCTACCATTTTCAAACACTTTCACAAATAAGTTTGTTAAAGATCTATAATGTGTGCAAATTTAACATGCCTATTTTTGTGCAAACTCATTGTGTCTATAAGGAGGGTGCTTACGTTTTTGACTAGTCTCAAATCCCACAGTTGAGTTCTCTGGAAAGAAGGATGGTGAGCTAATTATTTAATGCAAATCAGATAGTATTCCCTAGAGTAAGGTTTTGTTTCCATCTTTCCAAGAATTATTGATTCCCTCCAATCACTGAGGACTGTGAACATAATTCATGAATATATTGTATCAATAATTTGTAGTTATGGGCAACTACTGTCAAACAGCTGAGTAAAAACACATTACAACCAGATAGCTCCCTTTGGACCAATTATTGTAAATCAAAGCAACACTGAGGAAAAACAGTTGCTCTTTAGAAATACTTGCCTGGTATATATTTGGCATCTGATTTTCTAATGCAGCCCAAACGTCAGGCTGTGAACAGTTATCACACTGCTGGATTTGGCGTTTTGTCTTGTCTGGTTCAGTTGCTGAATGGTGATAGAGGTTTATATTCTACGATATGAGTGCTTTGTAAGTTCATGAGGCCTTTTAGAATGGATCAATGATCAGATTTTGAGGTTGTTCCCAAGCAGGTAATGACTAAGAAGTCAGATACGGTCCAGGGCTGGGTGTGCTCAATCTTTTACTGCATTAAAGTACAGACACAAGGGGACAAAACATGTTCATTGGTGACCTGAGACTAATTTGACAGAAGAAAAAAAAAAAAACTTTAGAAATATGTTCAAAATAGCTGGGAAGCTCAGTTCACAAAACTGTGTTTGAAAGGAAAAAAACAAAAAAGATTATGGAACTTCTTGACGAATTCAAATCATAAAGTGTCTCACTGACGAACTCCGAACATATTAAAAGTGGTTTTTCTCTGGCTTTGACGTATTTCCTGTCAACTGGTATATTTGTTCAGTCAAATGTAAAGCCATGGAAGGTAGACATCTCTTAACTTAGGGAACTATTACTGAGATACTTTACAAAAATGGAGAGATTTCTTGAAGGCCTTCTAATGAGGGGGTTGCTCTTACCTCAGAGTGTATAAAATTAGCGTTGACTTTACAAACCATGGGAAATCGAAGCATTTGCCAATAAACACTTTGATCCAATTCAAAGAGAATGGATTTTTAAAAATGTTTTATTTATTCTGAGAGAGAGAAAGAGAGCGAGAGCATGAGTGGGGGAAGGGCAGAGAGAGAGGGAGAGAAAGTTCCAAGCAGGCTCCACGTTGACACAGCACAGAGCCCAACATGGGGCTTGAACCCATGAACACTAAGATCATGACCTGAGCCAAAATCAAGAGTCAGATGTCCAATCCACTGGGCCACACAGGCACCCCAAAGAGAATGGATTTTTGACCAAAGTTCTTGATTCAAATCTTAGCTTCAACATGTTTTAGCTGCAGAATCTTGGACAAGCAACTTACTTTTTACTCTGTTTTAAGGGTGAAAAAATTCTTCTTATGGAAACTACTAGCTAAGAAATATTTGAAGGATACAAGTTCACATAATTAAGGTGAATCTCTGGACACTTGAACTGTTTCAATAAATTGGATTTAAGAAAGAACGAAAAGCTATGTATCTTTTCTCAGATATATCAGAGTTAATTATTTTATATTTTGTAAAAGACGGGTTTGATTTCCCACAAAGACAGTAATTAATCTGAACTTATACTTCTCATATTGGTTTATTAATTAATCAAACATTACACTTGTGTGATATTTAAGTTTATGAAAAATATACATGTACGCATTTGTATTTCACTAGATTGAATCATTATTTTGGCAAATGTTTTATAGTAATGATGTTTTATAGTGTATCACCCAAAATATAAGTTCTTAGAACTTTATGTCACTTAAAAATCTGGATTAATATTAAATCAGGATACTTAATGAATAATTTTTAGATGGCTGGATAACATCTGTTATTGAATACAAAAGTATCAATAAATGACATGATTTTAAGTTTATATATTTTTGGTTCTATATGCTCTATGCTAAAAATAATTGAATCTTTAGTTCACATTAATAAAGTTTTATTTTTGCTACTTTTAGAAAGTAACCCTTTTCAAACCCATAGAAAACTGTGTAATGTGTATTTATGAGCTTTGCTACTCTGCTAAAATTCTTGTGACAAGCAGTTCTCAATTACCTACCTCCCAGATTTTTTGTTCTTGTTTGTTTGTTGGTTGGTTGCTATCCCAGCAGTAAAACTAAGTTGTTATTTTGGTTAAAAGTTATAATTAGTTTTCATGGTTGACATTGTACTGAAGCAATAGCCACAAAAAAAAAAAAAAAATACAACTGTTTCCCCAAGGCAATGGAATGAGTTTTTGTTTTCGTTTTTAAAGAAGAGAGTTGTTCCCCCCACCCCCCACTAAAGTAAAGTGGCAGTTTGTTCCAGAATATGAAAAAATAGAGAAGACAAAACTTGAGAAAATAGAAAATATAGCAAGTTGTAGAAAGTTTGAGGAAAGTGAATTTTCCTTTCTTTTATTCATAAAAGCTAAGTCTTAAAAAGTTATGAAATGTGTTAAAGTTAGTGCAAAGTCTCCCTAGTTTTGATGGGCTGATTGATAAGATAATTTAAAAAGGGCCAAAGAAGGGAGCTCATAAAACCTATGTCATCAAATATGATATTAATGCAAAATTACAATTAGACTTCTTCTCTATTGACCTGATAAGGTTCATGTTAGAACACCTAGTCCAACTATGCAATCTTTCCAGGTAGCAATTCTATAACCAACCAGAATAATCTCAGCTTTAGGTTTATTTTATCATATTCTTTTGTAGATCTTTTAAAAGGCAAGCTGCTTCAGTTGTAAATCACCTTTTGATCACCTTACCTTACCTGCATTTATTTTTTAAATATTTTATTGTTATTTTACTTTTAAAAAATAGCCAAGTATTGCTTCTCAGGTGCTAAGGACTTTATTAGAATCAAATGATCAAATCCCCTCTGATAATTTCTTTGATCTTGCCTTCCAGAAATCAGATTTAAAATTTAAATAAAAATTTAAAGTAATAATTTCAGTTTATACCTTCCACTTAAAAATGTCTTTGAATTGGAGCACCTGGGTGACTCAGTCGGTTGGGCATCCGACTTTGCTCGGGTCATGATCTCACAGATGGTGAGTTCGAGCCCCACATCAGGCTCTGTGCTGACGGCTCAGAGCCTGGAGCCTACTTCAGAATCTGTCTCCCTCTCTTGCTGCCCTTCCCCAACTCACACTGTCTCTCTCTCTCTCTCTCCTTCAAAAATAAATAAACATTAAAAAATTTAAAAAAAATAAAAAACGAAAATAAAAATGTCTTTGAATTTCCCAGAGGGAACCTGGAGAGAGATGCTAGAGACCATTGGGTTTGTTTGGTGTGCTTCTCGTTTCTTAATGAGCTCCTCCTGCAGGAGCTGGGGACTGTCCAGCCAGAGGAGACTTGGCCTTCCCTAGGTTTGGTTTGTATGGATAAAATGTTACTCAGCCCAATCTATAAATTTAACACTTGGAAAGGGGGGGATGGAGATTAATCGAAGCCCGAGTTGCCCATTAAAGGGTCTTATGCTCAGGGGAAACCCTGACCAAATGCGTATGAAATAGTTAGGTACCGCATCACCAAGGGGAGAGTTGCTCTGCCGATTCTGATATTATTGGTCACTGTGAAACTCCAACCAGCCTTTTGTTACTAGGAAACTGGTTTGTTTGTGCTCCCATCCGAGGCTTGCCTGAAAGCTCTCTACAATCCTCAGGCCTGAGCTGTGCCTTCATCACAGAAGGACGGTCTCAGGCCTCAGCGAAAGGACCGTGCAGGTGCTTTGAACTACCGATACTTTAAAGAACACACTCTCAGCTACAGGCATTATTAGAGGCGGCATCAGCTTGACAACTTCTAGACTGTCCCAGTGGAATGAATTAGGCTTTCAGGATCATTCCAGGATCCTTTCAGTCTGGAAATCCAAGTCCTTCATGACAACAACCCGCTAACCCAAGATCTAACAGAACTAGAATTATTTACATGAGAATGATTAAACTGAGGAGGGAAATTTAATTATGGCTCATTGTTTGGAATATTATTAGTACTACTTTCATTGTTCTTGTTAGTAAATATATGAAGATATATTTTCTTCAATTTAGTGGACTATGCCTTTGTTTACTGAATTAAACTTTTACCAATAGTATCCGATTTTCAGTGGCTGTCAGAATTCAGAAACAAATATTTCATGGAACCTCCATACTTTTTCATGGCAACACAGTTATTGACAGTGATTCAACAAGCATTTGTTCTCATTTTACCATGCCATAAGTTAACAAAAAGTGCAACAAAGGACACCCATGGAGAGTCATGCTTGAGAATACTTCTCGCGCTCACTTCAGCAGCACATATACTAAAATGAGATTACTTCTCACTTCATCGGGTATGACAACACATTATTAAGAAATGATAATCGGGGCGCCTGGGTGGCTCAGTTGGTTAAGTGTCGGACTTCGACTCAGGTCATGATCCGGCAGTTTGTGGGTTCAAACTCTGCGTCAGGCTCTGTGCTGACAGCTCAGAGTCTGGAGCCTGTTTCAAATTCTGTGTCTTCCTCTCTCTCTGCCCCTCCCCTGCTCATGCTCTGTCTCTCTCTGTCTCAAAAATAAATAAACATAAAAAAAAGAAATGATTACCAACTTTGTGTAACCAATGTCTACAAGGCCCTCACGTATAAACAGGTTTGGTACAGGGGCAACGGAGTCCCATTCACAGGCCATAATTCTTATCCTATGTAAGAGATAACCCTAAAGACTGTGGCTTATTGCTCTACAAGAGATGAACAGCACTGTATCTAATCCAGCCATGTTACCCTAACATTTCTTCATTACACACACACGCACACTCCAATGCTGGAATGCCGGAAGGGGATATTCTTTACTTGGTACTTTGAAATTTTTACACAAAATTACAGGAAATAGTATAATATAACCACTGCCAGGTAAAATTGATTAAATGATAAAAAGATAAATTGATGGTTTGTCCACCTTTAGTGACCCTAAGACTGATCAAATGGAATCAGCCTGACTGCTTCATGGTGTGTCCATTCCCTTCCTTGGACCTTTTTATAACTGTTGGCACAGTGAGTTAGGACTCACAAAATGGTGAGTATTCTGATCTTGGTATCATCTTCAGTTATTATCTGGAACAATTCTGTACAGAAAAGTTTTTCCTCAACCACTAAGGTTATTTGGTTACTTTGAAATAGAATTCTTACAGACTAGAGAAATCGTTCTTGTTTTTCTTTTAATTGCCAACTTTCTGAGTAAAGTTTTAGTGGTCTAGTTATTTCCAATGCTTTTCAATACATTGAACTTTTTTAGTAACATGATTTTAATAAATTGTTTTCAGTACACTTTTTTTTTTATCTGGGATTATCCCATCTTTGGATAATACATCTTTGTTAGCCCATGTGTCCTTCACACAGTCCATCCATCTTTGATAACCTGCACAAGCTATTGAACAAGATAGCACTATAATGGATCGAGGGTTCATCTTGCATATTTTCTGTCTTGGGTCTAAATATGTCATTCTTCAAGGATTCCTGGCTCCTTATAGTGGAACATAGTGTCAAGAGACCAAACTTTGAGTGGCCATAAACTTACTATTAATTTATAGGCTTGGAGGAGTGATCTAGATGCTCTACCTGTAAAGGAGTTGGTAGGGGGAGGGGAGTGGGGTGATAGGCTGAGATAGAAAACAGCAATCACATTAGGTCCCAACACTGGTTGCTCATCAAAATCACCTGTGAAGGGGTGCCTGGGTGGCTCAGTCAGTTAAGTGTCTGACTTCAGCTCAGGTCATGATCTCACAGCTCGTGAGTTTGAGCCCCGCGTCAAGCTCTGTGCTGACAGCATGGAGCCTGAAACCGGCTTTAGATTTTGTATCTCCCTCTCTCTCTGTGCCCCTCCCCTGCTCGTGCTCTGTCTCTCTCTCTCTCAAAAATAAATAAACATTAAAAAAATATTTTTAAAAAATCACCTGTGAAGCAACCAAAATATAGATTCCCAGGCCTCCACCAAGAGGTGTTGAATCTAGTGTTCAAAGGTGAGCCCCAAGTAATTTAAAACACCCTCAGGAAATACAACCACTCCAGGGGCCACTGGACTGGAGTGCCAAGTCCAAGCAATCACATTTCCAAGACTGTGGCATAGAGTATTTCAGAGACCTTAGGAGTTGAACCATTTTTATCTTTTATCACTACTTTTTTTCTTATCCTACAAAATAATATATTATTATTTTAGAAAGTTATAATAAAACAGGTTTCAAAATGAAAAATCATAAAACTCATAATCCTACTGCAAGAAAAAAAACACTATCAACTCTTGTATCTGCTTTTTAATCTTTTTTCTATATTACATATGCACACAGAAAACATATATTTGTCTATTTTTTTAGACTAAGTTCATATACCACTCAGTGTTCTGGAATCTAATTTTTTCATACAGCATCTTTCTATGCCTTTAAATATTATTCTCCAACATCACCTTCAATGGTTATAGAGTATGCCATTTTATTGGTTGTCAAACATTTATTTATTCAGTCCCTCTGGCTGGAATTCTAGATTGTTTTCTTTTCTGTTATTTTTTTTTTTGCCAATGTAAACAATGCTATGTTTGAACATCTTTATGGATAATTCCTTGTATACATCCTTAATATGATTTTATTATAAACTTTGAAAAGTAGAATTGCTAAGCCAAAACATAGAAGTGTCATTTCTTCCTGTGGGACTGTAAAGTTCTAAAATAATTTCCTAACAATTTGAGGTAAAAGAAAAGCTATGACATCTGAAAAGGACTACAGTAGAAGCAAGGGTGTGTGAAGGAGGAAAGAAACTTGTTATCTGACTTTTTTAAGGACTGTCATTAAGTTGAATGTTAAGGTATATATATATATATATATAATTTGTAAGTCTGAGTATCTTGCAATATTGATTGCAATGATTAAGCTATCTGGTTGTCTCTGACAGAAGGATTGGACCCTGCTTCAGGAATCTAAGCTTTTCCCACAATTTGGAATCGTAAGAGACTCTTAAATACAGAGAACAAACAGAGGGTTGATGGGCAGATGGGGGAGAGGGGAAAATGGGGGATGGGCATTGAGGAGGGCACTTGTTGGGATGAGCACTGGGTGTTGTATGTAGGCGATGAACCATGGGAATCTACCCTAAAAACCAAGAGCACACTTTACACACTGTATGTTAGCCAATTTGACAATAAATTATATTTAAAAAAAGAACCATTAACGTGAATGAATTATACTTCCCAATCTCAAAGGGCCATTAAGGGATGTTTTTATTCACTTAATATGTATTTATTAAGAATTTACTATGCTCCAAGCACTGTGTTGGGTACTGCAGACAGCCCAGAACAAGAGGAAGTCTTGTCTCATGAAGTTCACTTCCCCATGGGGCCTGTACAACCTGTGTGAGGCACCCTGGGGCTAACAGTCCTATTGTACACAGCAAACCTCTCAAATTAACTACATTAAAAGAGAAAACTTGTTCTGTTTTTCACACAAATAAAAACAAATTACTTGCCATGAAGTCCATAAGGAAAAGATTCCTACGGAAATAATTTAAAGGGATACTGGGGAAAATAACAAGTCTGAAAAATTCTGGATTGTTCTGCTAATGAAAGAGAACACAAGGCTCTAATCTGTCTCTCTGTAATAAGTAGGAAGCGACCCAAATGTACAATCATACAGTAACCCTAAATTACCAGTATTCCTATCACTGAAGATGTGCTATATTTTATTGAGATATAATATTTCTTATGGACATAAAGAGAGTCGATTAAGCAAAAGACTTAAAGCTATGGTTCTATTTTACCAGAATAAGTTGACACATCTAAAATATGGCAACTACACTAGCAATATTAATTACTATGTAAAATACTCAGTAATAGATACAATCTTTCTCATTTTCATGAAAGAAAATCCTACATGGTCAATTTTAAGTATGTTGTCTCACCACTTATGGGAAAATTCTAATTCCTACTCCTCTTGGTCTATCTTTCCCCAAGATTTTATTTATTTTTCAAATATATAAAACACCACCAAAATCTCAGTGATGTCACCAGGAATGAGTAAATGCAGTAAAAGAATATTGCCAAACGATTCAATTTTTTTTTAATTTTTTTTAAGAGAGGTGACTTTATAGCCATCAGCTAGAACTCAAAGAGCTCTGGCTGGCTCTTTATCATCATAACGATTATACTGGCATCAGAATCCCACACAACAAGCAGCTTTGATAAACAATTGCCAGGCACAAGGATCATTCCCTGAAGCTGGGTCTTTACATTCTTGGTGACAATAAAGAAATTGCATGGCAAACCGCAGCAATCTGTGAAGACCGGTAAATCATCCTTGCCTAAGCCATCCCTCTAGATTACAATGTTTGCCTTTGTTGGTCATCAGGTTAGTGAAATGTCTTCTCTTTGAAAGGACACCATGAAGATGTGCACACATCTTTTTCTTGCAGTTATGTACGGGTGGGGACTTTCAGACCCATGTAAGGATCCATTCATTGGATTCGTGTAAACATCTAACAAGAGAGAGCAGCAACACTGCAGTTACCAGCATGCTGTTCTATGACTCTAGCCTGAAAATATGAAACCTGGTGATCAAATCTGAATCTGTGTGTGCCATTCTCTTGCTCACGGAAACAATCTCTGTCTGCATTGTTAAGCTCAACAGTAACCTGTCCTGTTTTTTTTTTTTTTAATTTTTTAATTTTATTTTTGAGAAAGAGAAAGAGAGCATGAGTGGGGGAGGGGCAGAGAGAAAGGGAGACACAGAATCTGAAGCAGGCTCCAGACTCTGAGCTGTCAGCACAGAGTCCAACACAGGGCTCGAACTCATGAACCATGAGATCATGAGCTGATGCTGAAGTAGGACGCCTAACTGACTGAGCCACTCAGACGCCCAACAGTAACCTGTTCTTAAACTGCTCCTGTCTGTCACCTGTTAACAGGGACAGGTTGATAAGGTCCTCCGTGGTCTACTTCTGTGATCAGTCCCCAGTTAGTCTGCTCCTTCAAATTACTGGATGCAGCCAAAGGGTGATTTGAACAAGTCCCACTAGAAAAAGAAAGAAACAACTTCATCTTTTCTTTTCTTTTTTTTTTTTTTGCCTTATTGAAACTTCCTTTCTGTCCAAGTGGTTCCCAATGACTAAACGCAGATCATGAAAAAGATTAACCCTATTTTCTGATAAAATACTCTCAAAGTAGTATATCACCTAACAGAATATGAGAAAAAATAAACAAAACCAAAAACGACAACAACAAAAAACTCAAAAAACATCATCCGTGATTCAGAGCTGGAAGATGATGACAATGTAAACTTTTAGGAAAATAGCCATGAGAGGTTTTGTTCCCGATGTCATTCTTCACTATCCCAGAATGTGCACAATGCTAACCTAGTCCCAAATACATGGTGGAAGTGACCGACATTTAAAATTAAATTTTAATTAATTAATTAAAGTGAAGTGAAACCCCAACTCCAAAACCACAGTGAAGATAGAAGGCAGGCTTGTGAGCAGGGAGTCTCTGAAGCATGGAGATGTAGCTCCTGTTTTTTTCTGATTCAAATCAGGAAGCTCTGAATCTATAAACCTGGACTGATTTTAGAGCCCAGGCCCAACATCAGGGCTGTTGATCAGGTGAACTGCAAAGAGAAAGGATAACAAAAACAGCCAACATTTAATCCACGTTTCATATATGCCAAGCCCTGTTCCAAGCCCTGGTCATGAAGTAGCTGGAATAAATGATGTGAGGTAAGTAATTTCATTATCTGCGTATTGTAAATGAGGAAACTAAGTCCTAGCACCTTAAGAAAACCAGTGCTTCTCAAATTTTAATGTGCACTATTTGCCTGAGGACCCTTTCTAAAAAAACACAGTTTGTGATTCGATAGGTGTGGTATCAGCCGATGCTCTGCATTCCTGACAAAGTCCTGAGTGACGATGCGATCACTGGTCTACCGACCACAATTAGGGCAGCAGAAAGTTCACTGTCAAAGGTCACAGAATCGGTAAGAAGCAGAGCTGGGACGTGGCTCAGTCAGCCTGTCTCCTGAGCCTACACTCATCTCATCGCCACTAAACTTGGAGTCCATGTCACAGACATGTCACACGCAGGGGCGCTGTGGCCCAAGGATTAGAACAAATAAATGCCTGTCACCTTTTCCTATGGCACTTTCCAGCAATAACAAATCTTTATTAAATGCCTACCATGTAACAGGCACTGTGGGAAACACTTTCCACATATAAAAACGATTCCCTGGCTCAAGGGATTTTAATTTAATCCACTAGACAAACAACTGACCATTTGATTCCCTTTTAATTATAGTTCCACTGGTTGAATATTCTGGTTAGTTTAATTATCATACACAGAGAAGATAGAGCATTAACTTCCAAAGAAGCAGAGTACAATAACACACCTCTAACACCAAAGGTAGTCAATTTAATTCCATCTCTGGGGACCAACGAAGAAATTTTTAGATTATTACTGAGTTTCAGTGGTATCATTTGGGTGATTAATTATAGCTCAATAGATTTAGAAGGTGTAGGAGTTTGGCTGGGGGGCACCTGAGTGGCTCAGTCGGTTAAGCATCCAATTTCAGTTTAGGTCATGATCTCACCGTTTGTGAGTTCAAGCCCCACATCCAGCTCTGTGCTGACAGCTTGGAGCCTGGAGCCTGGAGCCTGCTTTGGATTCTGTGTCTCCCTCTCTCTCTGCCCTCTCCCACTCGCCCTCTGACTCTGTCTCTGTTTCTATTTCTGTCTCTCTCTCTCTCTCAAAAATAAATAAACACTAAAAAAAAAAAAAAAGAAAAGAAAAAGAAAAGAAGGTGTAGGAGTGGGGCTGATTCTATGGAATTAACTACAAAAAAATTTAAAAAACAAAGTCCTCATAGTTTTGTTTTGTTTTTTTGTTTTTTTTTTTACTTATAATGAAGGTTTCAATTTCTGTTATAAAATGGACATTTTGCTAATCCTTATTTTCATTGCAGGGGCGGAACAAAGATTCTTGAATTATGTGTAAAATCTCTTGGAAGCTACCATTCATACAAAATAACAGCTTCAACAGAACATTCACAGAATTTCCATTAGTCTTTATTTATTCAGAACAAATTTAGAAAGTTTTAGAAGAGTTTATTATAGGCAGCCAATTCCCACCACTTAATTTGTAATTTTTCTCTTTATCTTCCTTCTAAAAAATCAAGAAAATGGAATCTAGCAGCTTGCCCGCATTTTTGGCACAGTCGGCATTAATTAGAACACTCCAACGATTCCCAAGACGGACCTCACTGCCTATAAATATCCTGCCTTGGCTCCCACTCTCCTGTCAAGTGCAAATCTTCCCATCTTGGCCCAGTGTCCTCCGAAGGACCTCAGAGCTCAAAGAGTAAAAAATGAAAATGCTTTACTTTGTGGGCATCAGGCCCACAGGAGACGGATGCCCGTGCTACCCATGGCGGGGCCTTTAGAGCACGCAGTCACATCAGCCCCATTTAGTCCAGGGTGCAACTTCTCCTCTCCCTTTTTAATCAAAATATTCCTCTGCAGAGGTGACTTCAGAAAAATCAAAATGTCTGAGGTCCCCGGCGAGCACCCCTGTCATCTCCCACCACTACCCCCTGTAGTTCATTTTTAACTGCTTATGTTTTACAACAATCACAAAGGACACCACACTTCTAACAGAGTCATGTATTACTCTGCTTCAGAAGCACGGGGTGGAAAGGCCAGCCTTGGTTTGTCTTCCCATTTCCAACAGGGAGCCCACTCTGCACTCAACCAGTGTGTCATGGATGGAGTGAACTGTTCACTCATGGGGCTCTGGGCTTTCCCTCCCGGATTCTCTGTCACACAGAGAAGGACACGCTGGTGCTCCATCCAGCTCTGTTTGACTACCCAGCTCTCCTTTTCCAAGTACTTAAGAAAGAAAATACAAGACATGGGGAGGCTTTATTAAACACCAGAAGGCAGGAGAGATGTGACAAAAAGGTTATCATGGCCATTTGGGTCACCGAAGGCTTTGGTGTCCTGAGCTCTCTACAATGGGAACTCACCCCCGACCCCCCAACCACCTTTCCAATGTCATCAATTCTCTGAACCTGCTGTGGAATCCAGCCATGGTCATCACTGTCTGGATACACAAGTCCATGCATCTCCGAGTGTGACCGACCCCTCACCACCTCCTCCAAAGCCCCCACCCTCTGCCAGTCATGGAGAAGTCCTTCCAGACTCTCAGAGACCATCCTCCAAAGTGCCATACTGCTTTGATTTGCCTTTTTTTTTTTTTCAGAACTCGCTCCACTTAAATTGTATACATATATCTCTAAACTGTGAGCTACTTGAGGGTCTGGGTCTTCTCATTAACCCCTGTATCTCCTGTTGCTTGTTTATTATACATAGGAAGTTCTCCAAAGTTCTGACACATGCTACAACATGGATGGGCCCTGGAGACATCCTGCTAAGTGAAGTGAGCCAGTCACAAAAAGACAGCTACTGTATGGCTTCACCCATACAAGGTGTCTAGTGTAGTCAAATTCATAAGAAATAGAAAGATGGTGGTTGCCGGAAGCCATGGGGAGGAGGGATTGGGGGGTTGTTTCAAGGGCCTGTAGGGTTTCAGTTCTGTGGTATGGGAAAGTTCTGGAGATGGGTTACACAACAGTGTAACTATCCTTAACTCTACTGAACTGAACACTCAGCAATGATTAAGATGGTTCCCTTCTTGTTCTTTACCACATGAGAGTAATAAAAAAGAAGTACTCAGAAGGAGGGTTGATAACAAATGAAGGAACTGACTGCCCTGTGTGGAGGGCTCAGTTAACCCTAGACACCCCTTTGCCAAGGGACTGCTTCAGGGTTACAACTATTGCCTGTACTCTGCATATCCTGTGGCATATTGCACCCTGCTCTCCATGCGCAATTATTAACCATTTTACCCACCATGTGTGATAAATGGGTTAAAGAGTTGTAAGGGCTATATCTTATATGTTGAATAATACTTAATGGCCGTATGACAATATACGCACTTCCATCCACGTTCCAGGCCATGGAAGTACAAAGTGTATGAGACTTACTTGCATTTGATGAGCACACCCTCAAAGTGATGAGCAAAATCATGACAAGTTATTACATGACAGTATATATAAAGCACAATCAACAGGAAGCAACAACTCATTCTGCTTTTGGAACAGTGTTCAGACTTCTTGGAAAGGAATATAGGACTATCCTCCCCCCACACACCTCAAAAGCCCACCCAAAAATATGTCACACTGGCAAAATTCCCGCTACTGTGCAGTATCATTTCCATGTTTTCACTTATAACATTGAAAGAGCATATTATAGCAAAAATGTCTATGTTGGAGAAAAAAATGAGTTCTTGGCAAAATCATAATGTATTTTTCATAATTTTACAGGAGAGCAACTTTAAGTTGCTCTCGTATGACTGCCAACATTTTGTTGTTTCAGGGAAGGTTTACACAAGGGGCTCTCCTTAAAGCTGTCCAATGTACCAAGAAATTCACACCCTTGGGCTTAAAGTCATTAGCGTGTCTTCTACACATTTTCAAGTACTTCAGATTTGATTTGGGATCAAATGAGAATTAAGTCTGAAGTTTATCACTATATTTCATTAGTAGGCCTCCATGACTGATTTGTATTTGGCAGATGTCAACTAATTTATAATCCTGTAAATAATTTTCGTCTTATACTATATTCAACCACTGGCAAAAAAAAAAAAAATATATATATATATATGCTGATAAAAACATATTCTCTGATAATCATGATGTATCTATAGTGAACACCTCCTCAAGCCTTAAAAGCAATTTTATTTACTTTTTAATAGACTTTATTACTTAGAGTAGTTTTATTATTTTTAATTTTTTTAATGTTTATTTATTTCTGAGGGAGAGACAGAGCACAAGCGGGGGAGGGGCAGAGAGAGAGGGAGACACAGAATCCAAAGCAGGCTCCAGGCTCTGAGCCATCAGCACAGAGCCCAACATGGGGCTTGAACCCACGAACCATGAGATCATGACCTGAGCCGAAGTCAGATGCTTAACCGACTGAGCCAGCCAGGCGCCCCTATTTAGAGTAGTTTTAGATTGACAGTGAAACTGAGCAAAAACTACAGAGCTCCCATAGACCCCCTTCCCCAACACACACACATGCACACACACAACTTGCTTCGTTACCAATACTCCACAACAGTGTAGCACATTTGTTTTAATAGTGACCCTACCCTGACACACCATTATCACTCAAAGTCCACAGTTCACGCTAGGGCTCTTTCATGGTGTTGTATATTCTATGAGTTCTGACAAATGTATAAGGACATACAGCCACCATTCGAGTATTATACAGAGTAGTTTCTCTGTCCTAAAAAATCCTGTGTTCTGACTATCCATCCTTCCCTATCCCCTATCCCCAATCCCTGGCAATCTGTATACATACAGATTTTCACTGTATCTATAGCTTTCCAGAATGTCATATAATTGCAATCACACAGTATGTAGGCTTCTCAGATGGGTTTCTTCTACTTGGAATTACACACTTAAATTTCCTCCATGTCTTTTCATGGCTTCATAGCTCATTTCTTTTCAGCCCCGAATATTACTTTATTTCTGGATGGACCACAGTTCATCTGTTCATCTACCGAAGGATCATGGTTGCTTCCATGTTTGGGTAATTATACATAAAGCTGCTATAAAAATCTGTGTGCAGTTCATTGCATAGACATACATTTTTGACTCAGTTGGGTAGACAGCAAGTTTTAGCTGCTATGTTGTATGGTAACAGTGTGTTTAATTTTGTAAGAAACTGCCTTCAAAAGTGGCCATGCCATTTCATTTCCACCGGCAATGAATGACAGTTGGGGTTGCCCTATTTCCTCATCAGAATTTGGTGTTCTCAGAGGTTTAGCTTTGGGCTATTCTAATGAGTGGGCAAAGGTATCTCGTTGTTTCAAATTGTAATTTCCTAATGCCGTATGATATTGAGTACCTCTTCTAATGCTTATTTGCCATCTATATAAATTCTTTGGTGAGGTGTCTGTTGATGTCATTTGCCCATTTTTAAATTTGTTTTGTTTTATTGTTGGGTTTTAAGAATTCTCTGAGTATTTTGGATAACAGTGCATCAAATGTGACTTTTGCAAATATTTTCTCCCAATTTGTGGCTTATCTTATTCTCTTGACATTGTCTTTCACATAGGAGAAATTATTCATTTTAATGAAGTTCAGCTTATCATTTATTTATGTCAAAGATCATGCCTTTAGTGCTGTGTCTAAAAAGTCATCACTATATTCAATGTCATCTAGGTTTTCTCCTATGCTTTATTCCAGGATTTATATAATTTTATGTTTTACATTTATGTCTAAGATCCATTTTGAGTTAATTTTTGTGAAAAGTACAAGATCTGTGCCTAGATTTCTTTTCAGGACATGGGTGTCCAGTTATTCCAGCACTATTTGTTCAAAAGATTATCTGTCTCCATCATATTGCCTTTTCTCATTTCTTAAAGATCAGCTGACCATGTTTATGTGGGTCTGTGTCTAGGATTTCTATTTTATTCCATTGATCTATTTGTCTATTATCCCATTAATACTATACTGTCTTGATCATTGTAGCTTTATAGTATGTCATACATAGGGCAGCATCAACCCTCTGATTGTTCTTCTCCTTAAATATTGTGTTGGCTATTCTGGCCTCTCCATATAAACTTTAGAATCAGTTAATCAATATCCACAAAATAACTTGCTGGCGTTTTGATTGGAACTGTGTAGATCAAGTTGGGAAGCTAACCTTTTGGCAATAGGGAGTCTTCTTTTCCTTGACTGTGAAATGTCTCTGTATTTTTCAGTTCTCTGATTTCCTTCAGAAGAATTGTGTGATTTTTCTAATTAGAGGTCCTGTACATATTTTGTTAGGTTTATATCTAAGTGTTTCATTTTGATGGGTGCTAATGTAAATGTTACTGCATTTTTAATTTCAAATTCCACTTGTTCATTGATGGTCTGTAGGAAAGCTGTTAACTTGTGCATATTAATTTTGTATCCTGCAACCTTGATATTAGTTTCAGGAGGTGCCTGTTTGTTTGTTTGATTCTTTCAGATTTTCTACATAGACAATCATGTCATCTGTAAACAAAGACAGTTTTAGGTCTTCTTCCCAATTGGTCTACCTTTTATTTCCTTTTCTTGTCTTATTTTATAGCTAGAACTTGCAGTACAATGTTGAAAAGGATTGGTGAAGGCCATTTATATTTAAGCTTTTTTTCATATTTGTCTATCTTTATTTTCTATACAATGTCTTTAAGTTTTATTCCAGTAATTCATTCCAGCATGTAATGTTTCACAAAAGTCATCTCTTCCATTTAGTAAGAAGATATATGCTTATTTTACAGTAAAAAGTTCATTACTAATGAAATGCTTTCTTAGTAATCTGAGGCAAAAAGACTTGAAAGAACTGGATAAGATTAACAAGGGATTTATTTTTAAAAAGAGAAAAAAGGAGGAGCACCTGGGTGGTTCAGTCAGTTAAGCATCTGCCTCTTGATTTCGGCTCCGGTCATGATCTTGTGGTTTTTGAGTTTGATCCCCACATCAGGCTTTGCATTGACAGTGCAGAGCCTGCTCTCGATTTTCTCTCTGCCCCTCTTTTTCCCTCTTTCTCTCTCTCCCTCCCTCTCTCTCTCAAAAAAAAAAAAACCCTCAAAAAAAGAACATAGTACACCATGTGATATAAAAATTGAATTTTAAAATTTGACTATTTGAAGGTGCCTGGGTAGCTCAGCTGGTTAAGCGTCCAATCTTCATTTTGACTAAGGTCATGATCTTGTGGTTCGTGAGATCGAACCCAGAGTTGGGCTCTACACTGACAGCATAGAGATATCACCTCCTGATATCTATATTTTGAGGAGTACAGGCTCCTGGATACTCCAAACACAAGCTTTGGAGTAAGACAACCCTTCGTAAAATCTTGCCTTGTCTGAATCTGTTCTTCAAATAGTCTGATGTTATTAACTCTATAATGAAGATAATAATATTGCCTACCTGGTGGGGCTTCTAAAGAATTAAACAAGACATTCATGGAAAAAAAATGCTTAGTACAGTGTCGGGTTCACAGCAAGCACTCAGAGAAGCTGATCATTATTATTACCACTAGTTCCTGATGTTATTGGCATTAGCATATCTCTATGATTCACGAGCAGCCAATTCAAAAGGCAGCTGACTTAGCCAATTCCCTAATTCAGATCACTCTACTGCATTGCTAAGAAGCCTTCCAGTGGCTCCCTTCTCACCAGGGTAAAACTTAAGGTCTACACCCATTATGCAACTTGCCCCCATTCTGACCCTTTATGACTTCCCTGCTTCTTATTGTTTCACACTCCTTCTGCCCCTGTCTCGCTAGCTTCCTTGCATTCCAAGCCTTGGATCCATCTGTGGCTCTCTTTTTGCCTGAGATCCCTCCACGGATGCTCTCCTGAGACGTCACTTCATCAGAAAGGCCTTCTTAGCATCTTATACAAAAGAGCACTCCTTCCAATACTCTCTATTCCCTTTACTCTGGTGAATTTTTCTCCAGAGGAAGTAGACTTACTAGTTATTTGTTTCTTTGTTTATTACCTTGTCCCCAAGTAGAATGAGACCCATCCAGGTAGGCATTTTTTCTGTTTCTATTTCCTGCTATATCTCTGCACCTAAAATTATGCCTGCCACAGGGTAGAGATTCACTGACATTTTGTTTATGTAGTTAATTAACTGTATGACAAATATTAGAGAATATTCCTATTTTTTCTCTAGGCCCAATAGCTTCATATTATCTGATTGTCAGGAAATGATGAATGGCTCCTCATTAAGGAAAAAAAGACATAACATGAGAACTTAGTTCATGCATGGGTACCTTGGAGCTCAGAAGTAGCTTACTTAATGTTCTTAATCAAATGTTAATAAATTAATGTTTATATACATTCACAATATTTGAAGCAATATAATTTCTTATTTAGGATATTGTTACTCGGGAAAGGGAAGTGAGCAGTGGGGCCAGCTGACAGTAACGGGGCTGAGAGGCTGTTCATTGAGCAAGTTGAAGATGAATGCCAGAGGACTTGGATCTCAGCTAAAGGACAGCAAGTGGATCTTTTGAAAGTCATGATGTTCTTCGAAAAGGTCTTCCTTGTGTGAAAAATGAACTTTTGCCTAGTCATCCTCTTGAATTATCAGAAAAAAATTTCCAGCTCAACCAAGATAAAATTCATTTTTTCACACTGAGAAACATCCAGGGTCTGTTTGCTCCACTCAGATTACAAATGGAATTCAAGTGCAGCACAATCAGTGTCTTCCATTTCTTCCAAGCTCAAACCTTTCACTGGATATTTTGAGGGGTAATGATGAGACCAGTGGATTTCAAGATATTCTTAATGATCCATCACTGAGTGGACTAATGGGAGAACCACACTTGATGGTGGAATATAAACTAGGTTTACTGTAATCTGTTGTGCTGTTCATGAAAACAGAGGGGCTGCATCTCATTTACAGTCATCTTTTTACTATCGTTTGGTGTACACAACATTGAAAGTACTTAGACATGAGAATTCCTGCCTAAATAGTATCTGTAATCATTTGAAATTATTTGGGTCTTTAGTTTATTGCCATGTGACAATTGAAAGCACTAAAGGGAAATGTTTTTAAAACTCCCAATTTGGCATCTGGGCAGCTCAGTCAGTTGAGTGCCCAACTTCGGCTCAGGTCATGACCTCAGAGTTGAGGTCAAGCCACGCGTACGTAGGGCTCTGTGCTGACAGCTCAGAACTGGGAGCCTGCTTCAGATTCTGTGTCTCTCTCTCTGCCCCTCCCCTGCTCATGTTCTGTCTCTCTCTCTCTCAAAATAAATAAACATTTAAAAATTTTTTTAAAAACTCCCAATTTATATGAAAACAGTAGCCTTCTATGCCTTTAAAAAATGTTGCTAATGAGTATTTTAAAACTGTGTACAGGTCTACAATGCAAACTATTTTCTGGGTATTCTATAAATCTAGTTTAGAAACCATTATCAGCATTTGAGTCTGCAACCTTCATAGTAATGTCTTTTAGAATAAACATCTGTAATTGATTTTAGTGGCAACGCTTCAAATTAAGTACAAAGCAAGGTATTTACATTTTACCTTGTTTCAGTATAGCTCATTAATATTCACAAGAATCATATTGGCTGTATTGATGCTACTTTAGAATTATAGCTATTCTTTGATTCTTTGAGGTTGAAAAGTAGAAGTTCAAAGGTTTTGATTTTGGTCTTGTCTTTACAGTGAAAAAATAAATAAA
Source organism: Cryptoprocta ferox (assembly GCA_028646485.1). Taxonomy (NCBI): domain Eukaryota; kingdom Metazoa; phylum Chordata; class Mammalia; order Carnivora; family Eupleridae; genus Cryptoprocta; species Cryptoprocta ferox. The sequence goes on along the minus strand of CM053577.1, from coordinate 6,211,228 downwards.
GCAACCAGGATATGTTGATGGGAATAAAAAGGATATTGTTATTCAAAGCAGGTCTGCTGGAACCACACTCCAGGCAGGGCCTGCGAATATAGAGAAATGCAGATTCTCAGCCTTCACTCCACACTGACTGGGCTGGTGCAGCCCTCACGGGACTCTGCTGAGTGCTACGGGTTGGGACCCACTCCTCTAAAGGACGCTTAGATGACACATTTAAGTTCTTTGACTCCCTCTTATAAACCACAATATAACATATGTCCTAGATTCTAAGTACAGATCATATGATTGGTTATTAATGTAGAACATGACATTGTCTCTCATATTAATCCATTATCTTTGCCATTTTTAAATATCTAAAAACCACATTCCAGGGTTTCCAGAAGTTCTGATTTGTTTCGGCTACTTGTGTGGCTACAGCCCAGCTATTCACCCTTTAAAGCCCTCCTGAGTTTAGCCAGCACCTAAATTCTTCCTTGTCTAATTTGAACACCCTAGAAACAAGAAGAAAGTTGGTTTATTTCTCTTAAATTTCTTTCTTTGAGGCAGAGTTTTTCGAACATGTTGTAACCAGGAGTTTTCTTTTCCCAAAATGAAACATGCTGTACATGAGTTAGATATGAAACTGGTAAATGAGAGACTGCTGGCTGCCATGGGTTGGTTTGGTTTGTTCACTGTCCTCCCCCAACCTATCTCCTTCCTCCCACCTAGTTGAGGACACTAGGCAGGACCCACAGTTATAAGGTTGGAAACCTCTGCTATCAGGTATAGTTTTTCTGAGTGTGGTCAGCCCAGGATTTCTGGGCCTCTCTCCCGCCCACCTGAATTAGAATTAGTTCTAGAATAGCAGGGAATGAGCATCCACAGGTGACTCTTCTACACACTAGAGGAAATCACTGTCTAACTCTAAACTGTCTTTTTTTAATAAAGAAAAATAATCATGTAAGCGCACAGTTTGCCCACAGTTGTTCCAAAGAATCCGAATCAAGGGACTACATTCATTTAAATACTGACATTACCAAGATATTTTAAGAAGTGAAGTCAAATAATTTTAAATAAAGCATTAATTCTAAAAGTTAAATATACAGAAATTATGATGGATGCCTTACCACATTGACAATTTTAAATAATTTAGTAAACATTTGTCATCAGTCTTCTGGGAGATGTTGGGGGAAACTATAATGAACTAATGGATGTCCTGCCCTCAATGAGAGGGATTCTATGCTGAGAATCTGTATATTATTGGAAGTAGTAGAAGGTATAAGAGTTCTGAAAGGGAGATGATTCTTCCCAGGTCTGAAGATGAAGGGATGACTCTTTGTAGTTCAATTTTAAGTTTAACACAGAGTTCAGTCTTAAAGTTGACCTGGGATAACCCATCTCTCCTTTCCTTATCCTTTCCAGATTCTACAAAATTAGCACATGTCCCTCACACAGCATGCAGGGTTCCAGGAAAGCTCATTCCTGGTCTGGGGCAGGGGCAAGGGGTGGGGAGAGGCACATAAGGAAGCCACCTCTGCCATTTACCTGGTGCAGGGGTACCATGGTCAGTCCCCAGCCCTGCCAAATACACCCAGCTAACAGGCTACCAGTCAGTGGGCCAATGACAAGAAGATGATCAGAGAGAGGTCAGATATAACTGATGGAGGTCCATGTGGGAAGTATAACTAAGCAATCTTGTCAAGGAGCATACAATAATCTGCAGCCTCCAGGTCCAGTGGTGTTGGCATTTACCATGTTGCATACATTAATAAGAGCTTATTTAATCTCTTGTTTGGGTTGAAAGAATTACACATTTCAATTAAAAATATGAAGTGGATATTAAACATTTAGCAGAATTTTCTGAGGGCCTACTGGTACCTCAATCCCTTTGGTAAAAGAATATTTTCTTAACTAAAAGGATTATGGTCTAGAAAGACATCAACTGAAGGTGACAATAATTCCAAATTTAATCATCATTAAGTAAAACTGAAGAAGACAAAAGGCAATTTTATAATATAAAGAAACAAGATTTGTGTTTAGTCTTCAGGTAAATACCATTGACAAGATGGTAGAGTCAGATATATTAAACTGATTGAAATATGTGACTAAGTACAAAGGATAATTATTCTACTAATATTATTAATGTTCAGATGATAAATACAAACGTTTGATCTTGCTCTTAAGAACATTATCTTTTTAACTTTTGAAAAAATTATTTTTGAAAATCATACCAAAGAACGAGTTCCTATCTTTACTAACATAATGAATCCAATTTGTTGACCCATAAATAAATATTTCAAAGGTAAATAAATATATAGCTTAATCATATTTAATGCAAATTTTAACTCTCAAACATCTCCTGTTTGTCCAAAATACATTATTTGGTTACCCTACTAAACAATAGATGCAATTGTTTGGGGCCATGTATTTTGAAATTTTGTATCAACTGTATCTTACTGAACATTCTTTGCAATTTACAACCCATTATAAGAATACAGTGTCAATTATTTATCCATCCTCCTGTTTAAAGACAGCTATGTCATTTCTTTTTTTTAAAGTTTTTCAAAATTTTTTATTTTGAGAGAGAGAGAGAGAGAGAGAGAGAGAGCATACACATGTGGGCTCATGCATGAGCAGGGAAAGGACAGAGAGAGAGGGAAGAATCCCAAGCAGGCTCTGCACTGAGATCATGACCTGAGCCAAAACCAAGAGTCTGCACTTAACTGACTGAGCTACCCAGGCACCCCAGCTATGTCATTTCTATTTTTTCACAAACTCCAATGGTCCCATGATGGTCATCTATATGGATGTCTCCTTGTGTACTCTGAGTTCCAGAAAATGCGTATCTGGAATTCACAATTAATTACTGCGAAGCTGTGAATTGCTCTATATGATGCCTGAATTGATTAACATTCTTACCACCATGTATGGAAGCACTTTCTGTCCTATATCCTAACCAATGCTTGGTATCGTCAAACTTTTAAATATTAGCTTATCAGATAGGCTGCAATGATACACTGTTGGTGTAATATTAATTTCTCTGATCACCAATGAGATCTTGAACATATTTCCATGTTAATTGATCATTGTTTTCTCCTAAATGTTATTTCATCTACTACTTTGGTTCCTGTTTTTGTACCCATCACACTAATCAATATTATTTTTTATATCAGTGTTCATTTAGACTGATCCATATTTACCCTTGTATTTTTGGAGCATCTCTTTTATCTCTTTTTGTCACCCTGGGTTCAAACCACCCCTCCCTGCTGTGAATAAAATTCTTTCAGACTGAGTACAAATACTCTCAGTGTTTGTCTGAAAGTATCTTTATTTTCCTCTCACTCTTGAGCAATAATTTTGTATGGTATGTTAGGTTTAGAATTCTAAGTTAACGAGTGTAGCCCTCTGAGTCATTTGATATGACACCACTGCCTTTCTTCTTCCGTTATTCCTGCCAGGATCGTTTCAAATTATTATTCCATTATAAGTAATCTATTTTCTTCATTTGATTGCAAGATCTTCTGTTTTTCCTTGGTCTTTTACTGTCTTTATTTTTTTAATTTTTTTAATGTTTATTTATTTTTCAGAGAGACAGAGTGTGACTGGGGTGGGGAGGAGGACAGAGAGAGAGGGAGACACAGAATCCGGAGCAGGCTCCAGGCTCCAAGCTGTCAGCACAGAGCCTGATGCGGGGCTCAAACTCACCAACTGTGAGATCATGACCTGAGTTGAAGTAAGATGCTTAACCAACTGAGCCATTCAGGTGCCCCCTAGTCTTTTACTTTCTTTATAAAGTGAATTTATTTTTTGTTTATCTTGATTAAGAACAATTGTGTGTGTGTTTTGCTTTGTTTTGTTTTCTCATGCTTGGGACCATGTACTCTTGAATCAGGGTTCTCAGTCGTTCTCTTAGAAAACTGTCTCTCTTCCATTCTTTATTCTCCTATAATGAAATTCCTATCAGAAATATGTTTGGCCATCTTGTTCCAAACTCCTAGTCTCTTAAAAGCCTTGCTTTACATTTTAATCTATACCACATTATGGAAAATTCCCTCCTATCTCTCTTCACAAATTCTCTCTTTGGCATTGCCTAACTTGCTGTTTTAACCCATCCACTGAGGATTTGTTTTTAATTCCAGTAGTTAAAATTGCCTTCTATTTAATAGGTATATTTTTCTATTATGTTTGTTTTCTGTTTTAGGCTTTCTATTTTTTTCTTTAATGCTTTAATTAACATGAATTGTATATGTTTTGTGTTCTATTTCAAATTGTTGTTTTATTTTCTCAAGTTTTAGGGGAAACCAATCATACACCATACAGTATGTGCTTACTTTCACTGAAGACAGATTATTCCTTTGTCTGACTTGTAATGTTTGATGATGTGTCTCCCTTTAACAGGGCATGTTTCCCTCCAGAGGCATGGATTTTAGGCCATTCTCTGGAATGCTTTCCTATATGCTCTGCCTGAAACATCACACGCACCATAAATCTGAGTCCAATATTTATATTAACTTCCCATTCTGGATCACACAGGGACTGCAGAGGTTCAGATGTATCTAAGTTCTGGGTTTATCCATTTCTCTATTCAAAGATAACTGTGCTGCTTCTCCTTTATCACTTGCCCTTGGAAATTTTTTTGTAATCTCATCCATGGTTTTTTAAACTTTATTAAATTTTACTGAGTGAAATCAGCAGGAGACATTTCATATTATTTTAGGTCTCTACCTTGCTAGTTCCCGAACTCTCTGACACTATGAAACCTGCAACAGCCACAAACCACCTATGTCCTCACTCACTGTATATGGGAGAGAAATAGCCTTCTAAACTCATGGCTATCATTTTGTGTTTTCTGTCACACACAGTCTAAAATAATCCTGATATACCTTTGACTATTTAAATTGGAAAATAGAGGATGAGGGAGACACATTAATATTGTCAAAATAACAAAGGAATCACCATCCTTGCTAGATGAAAGCATTTTTGAAATGGGTTGTAATGGAGACAGAAGTGAAGAAAAACCTTTCACACAAAGGGTGTTACTGACGTTGTAATGGGTTGCCTTGGTGCGTGCAAATGAGTAAAACTGCCTCCACACTTCTCTTTCTGCTTCTTAAAAGTTCTCTACATCACCAGAAACATAATAAATCAAAGTGTATTTTAGGAAGATAAGAAACTGAAAAAGAAGGCAAAAGTTGAGAAGGTTACACACGCATCTTCATCATAGATTCTGACCCAAGCACAATCCATCACATTTCCACCCCACTCCTACTTTCTCAAAATAAATATAAATAAAATAAAATACTATCATCATGGTCCTGAGGCCTCCTCCATCCCTTACCTTCATTCTCCACCTGAAAACCCTGTTTTATTGCATTTATTAAGTGTATTCATCTCAAATTTTATAGCCAAGTACCGCCTTCTGATGATGTCTCCTTCTAGTAATCTAGAATTTACCATGAACCCAGTATGTACATATGGAGGCCCTTCTCAGTGGAGACCTTCTACACAAAGTGCTCTACTAGCCACAGACCGAGTTTGCACAATTACCTCGCCTTCCAGTTGGTAGGGTCTCCTCACGGTCATTGTTCAGGATCACAGCCAGACCCACCGAGTGCGCAGGGAGGACTGAGCTGCTGAGGTCCACGCGCGTCAAGCTCTCGGGCTCTCTCCCCGAGCCCTCCACAGCATTTTGTGGGCCATCGTCTCCTTCCCTTTCTTGGCCTTTTCTCCAGGGTCTCAGCACGACATGAACGATGCTCTGCTGATCCAGGTCACAGCTCTATGTGGGAGTAAGGCAGAAACAGACCAGAAAGCACAAGCATTAAAATGCCAAGTCAGGTGCACCTTGTCCTCTGTCCCAGAGTATGCGAAAGAGTCTAAAATCTGTTTAGATCCAAGGCTGCATGCAGTCATGGGACTTAAGAAAAGAGCCATGTGTGGCTGATCACGTTAGATACACTTCCCCTGTCAGCAGGGTGACAGCACTCACGCATGTGTGTGTTACACACGCAACACTGCGCTGGGGCCACAAACCAAAATGTGGGGATAAAGGGACCCGGGCGATAGAAAACTAGGGTAATATTCAAAGTGATACGAAATCTAGCAGGACAAATATGAACCGCACTGCATACAGCAGCACAGTGAAAAGCAATATGCTCTTAAAACTGATTTACTTCAGACATGGTGTGTCCTCCCAATTATCAAATATAAATAGTGGTATTCACTCCATTTAAAAAAGCACAGAGAGTTGGTTATTGTCAATTACGGGGCATTTTTCTCTACAATGTAAAATAACTGTGTTTATGGTAGATTCCACAGGCACCCCCATGCCACCAGCAAAACCATTAGCACGGTGATCGGGAAGCAAGTGAAAAGCAGACCCAGGCCATCTCAGGACTCATCCGCCGTCCCTGCCAATTTCACAATTAACATCAGTGAACATTTACAGAAACGTTCTGCATCGAAATATTGATGTGTATGAACGGGAGACTTGGAAATTTAGTAGAATTAAAGTGAGAAGTCAGATAATTTGCTAGGACAAAAACTAGACTACCCGAGATCAAAGCCAGGTCTCGGAATACCGAGTGGAGGGGGCACCTGGGTGGCTCAGTGGATTAAGCGACCAACTCTTGATTTTGGCTCACGTCATGATCTCATGGTTCTTGAGTTCAAGCCCCACATCTGGCTCTGCACTGACAGTGCAGAGCCTGCTTGGGATTCTCTGTCTCCCTCTCTGTATGTCCCTCCCCTGCTTGCTTGCTCTCTCAAAATAAATAAGTAAACTTAAAAAAATAGAATAGCACTGGATAGAAAGTCACTCCTCCGTCTGCAGAGAGGGACCCCCGAATTTCAGTATCTACAAACTACCTGCTATCACTCTCTCATCGTCACCATGTTCAAAGGACACCCTTGCAAACACAGTGATACTGATAACAATCAGAACTATCCCCCTTGCCCCCTCCAGTGCTCCACTATTGCACCAGCAAATGTTTAAGAGTGACACCCACTATGTGTCTGCCTTTCCTGCAGCCACACCACTGTGGACTCAGAAGATCACCAGGATACCCTCGGGTCCTGAATCCCATTCCTACCTCTTCCCCATCCCATGTCCTGGACCACTGCCATGGGGGACTCACTCACTCTCCCTGACATCTGTCCTCACAGCTCTGTGTGTCAGGACTGCGTCTACTCAGCCATGGTCACTGGGTCATCAATCTCTGCTCCCTTAGCCTACCCCCACCTGACGACCCCATTTCTGTCAAAGCACCGCCTTCCCCTAAAGTATCCAGGCGTCAGGCCCTCCCCGCCCTCCTACAACTCTGATTATCCTCCTGTGTCTTCTAATAGCTTCAGTAGAATCACCACCTTGGGCTCCTCCCCCCTTACTCTTACATCCAGCAAGGACTCAGAAATACCCTTCACATCTTCCACTCCTTTACTTCCTAATTGTTACCTCCCCATTTGAGTCCTTCATCATCAGAGTAGCTCTGCAATTGCTCCCTGACCTCCCATCTCTCCCTATAATCCATTATGTGCAAGTTTCTTCGATGTGCTACGTAATCTTTTAAGGTGTCTCGCTATCACCTGTTAAAAAGAATCTGACAGCTTATTATCATCTTCAGGTGTGTTTAGACTTTTCTCCTCTCTAGACCACCTGTCTGATGATTTTATCTCCTTTCCCTCTCCTTCACTGTACCCATGACAGATTAGGTTTCTCGTCAGAGCTATTCACTCTCATCTCTCCTCCTCTTGTCCTTGAGATGGGCTCAGTCACGTGATTGGCTTTGGCCAACACGATTGAACCACAGCCTTGAAATGTACCTGCACCACCGCTGGGGCCAGCCATAGAGCGCCCTTGAGGAGTTTCCACCCAAGTGGAGCGGTACCCACAGCTTGAGCACAGCCTCCCTGCTGGATGCAGGCTGGCCCTGCAGGCCCCCAGGTGACCTGAAGGAGATGCTTATCAATGTGTGGCACTGAGATTTTGTGGCTGTTCATTAGGCATTAATAGCTGACAGTATCTATTTTCCATTCTAATTGGACTAACAGACATTCTATCACTATTCATCATAGCCGCCGTGTTCAGCCAGAACTCTAGGAACTGTACATGGCCTTTAGCTTGAGTTATTTCAAATAAACCAACATCAAGAGCTGAGTACACTTGAGCGGGCTTGCGGGGCCAGGAGATTTGCCACAAGGAGAAAAAGCTGAGAATTAGTATCCCAACATCCCCTGAGGCTTTTATCCCTTGTGTGTTCTTTTCAAGGAGGCTCGAGAATTCAGTCAGATAAAATTCCTCTGTCTATGGTCAGGACTTATGTGCTTCATGTGATCCTCTCAGATAAAGTAATGCCTTTCTTCCTCATCTGAATGCCAGAAGTCTTTTCCTGCCATGCGCTTCTTACTGCAGTGGTCAGGGCTTGGGCAGTATTTGTGGTGTGTGTGTGTGTGTGTGTGTGTGTGTGTGTGTGTGTGTGTGTGTGTGTGTGATCTTCAGACTGAATTTAGAAATTCTTGAGAACAGCAACTGGGTCATACTTATATTTTTACTTTCCAGAATGCTTCACCCAGCCCTTTGAACCTTACGGATATAGAAAATACGTCTGTGAATGGAAAAGGTGAGGGACAGGCTGGGAAACAAGAATGAATGAACAAATATAAGTAGTCATAAGCTCAATACCTAAAGTGCTCCCTGGGGAACCAGAAGGCTGTGGAAGAAAGAACGTGGAATTTAAAGCGAAATAGATGTAATTTATTAGCTGTTTAATTTTTGGCAAACTACTTTTCCTCCCTAAGCGCTAGTTTCTACATCTGTCGTTGGCAGTAATATCACCAACTTCGAAGACTACTCTGAAGATTTAAGGAAACAGAAGGAGAACAGACCCCAGTGCACAGCAGTAAGTCAATATGTAGTTGTTAGTACTGGTATCACCATTTAGGAGTTTTGAAAACTAAACAGGATTTGTCCCTTATCTTGCACATCGATAAAGCCTCCAAATCCTATTAGGCTGTGCCACTCACACAGTCCACCTTGGAAAATGGACACAATAGGTAGAATAAGCAGGTGCTATAGATGTGACAATCACTCTGGCAGCATTCCAGCTTCCTGTGCACTAGAAACTGATTAAAATATATTTAGATATAGATATAGATATCGCTATATATATGTATATATATCACTGTATGCTCAGATGTCATAGAACATATGAGGAACCTCAGTAAATTCTCAGAGGCTGCTAAAATTTGACAAATATGGAAGAATTCCAAATACTGAGATTTTCCTTTCAAATCCAGATTTTTCGAATGCTCAGGGTAGAGCAGGAAAGGGGATAGGAAGACCCCGAGCAGATTTCAGTAGTTACAGTGGTATGTATAGAACATATTTCCCTCAGTCTCCATCCACAGCTCTGAGATCATTAATTGCTTAATTTTTTGACTTCTCATAAAAAAAAAAAAATAGTGTGGACCTCAGAAAGCAGTCCCTTTGCCAGATGGCGTGACTGCACATCACACTGGTACAGTTCAAAGCTGCATTAATAACATGTTCTAGGGATGATAGATTGGATAAAGTTTAGTGGTCTAGCCCCTCTAATGCCCAGAATAATATTTAGTTCTCTTTGTATAGGAAACATTCCTCAGCTTCGGGAGGTAGAGATTTTCAGTGGGAAGATAGCAAGAGTTCTCCAACATGCTTTAAACTTCCTCCGGACAAAAACAATGTCTACTTTTTTTTCATTTCCTCGGTAAATAAAATATGGCCTCACAAACAGGAAACACACTACATTTGTGTTTTTTTATAACTTATTAATTCAACAAGTAAGGTGACATAGATCGTTTAGAGTCGATGAAACAAGTAGTCAATTTGTCCAACTGGGCTTGCTCTTATGCTGCCAAATGGAGCTGTGGGCCCACCAGGGACTGGGACATCTGTATCTTAGACACTCTCTCTACAGGACCTTTTTGGAGATACCTCAGTATTAATAAATTCTATGGGAACTGTTTGGCAACCAATGACCAACTCTCACCCATTTGGCCGTGATTCAACAATATCCAAGGAATTGGTGTATTTTTCCTTTTCAAAAAGGAGTCCCTTTGCTGACATGTAGTCAGGATTCAAATATTTGAAAGTCTGGTAATCCCCTTAGAACACTGGAAATAAGCAAAACTTGAAAAACCTGCTAATGATTTTCAAACTATTCTTAACCTTTGAGACCTTGTAAAAACAAGTAATGTTATTCTAACAAGAAAATTCCTGGGGATTGAAAAGTTATTGGAATGTTTCCCAAACACTTAAAGGAGGTTAGACAGACAACTTCTAAAATAATTAATAATGAGATTCAAAAGTCAATAATGTCACATTATTAACAAAGTGCTTTCATCTTCTATAGCAATAACAATTATATTAATAAAAGCAAAATAAGCACATGACATTTTTGAGCTCTAGCTAGCCTCCAAACTGCATTACAAGGTTTTTGATGCAGTAAGTTGTTTGATGTTCCCAGAGTCCTTGGAGGGAGGTGCTGTTACCATCCCCAAGTGTGTTTCTGGAAAGCCAGATCTGTGGCCAGCACAAATAAAGCTCTTTATTTACTGGCTGTTCAATTCAATCATGCCTGACAGAAGATGAAAGGGAGCCACAGAGGAGTTCATGACAGGTTCAATGTCACCCAGCTCCTAAGTGTGAGGCCAATGGAGAAACCCAGGCTGAGGACTCCCCATTATCCTTCTCCGCCTCCCCCAAGCTCCACAGCGTGGTCGCTGAGAAGTGTGTGGTGTGTGCGGGGCAGACAGAACAGGATGAGAGCACAGGGACATCATGAAGAACAGGGTTTGGAAGCCGCATGGACAAGCCCCAGGGACAAAGGAATCATCGGGAGGAAAGCCAGACACCCAGAAGCCGTAGAAGACAGCCCAACTGGAACTGAGTCAATGGTGGAAGCAAACCAGAGTGTGGGCAGATCTGATTAAAAACAAACAAGATAACAAAGCAATGATGAGAGTAAGAGCCAGGGCCAGTTATACAGGAATCCATCAAAGCAGGTAAAGAACTGGAGTGAAGGTAGCCCGGAAACAAGGCTGTGCCACGGAAGGCCAGTACCAGTATGCAACTCACCGCTCCTTGGGGGTCCCAAGCCCCCAAGAAGACAGCGTGTTTCTCTCCGTTCCCAAGCAGTGCCACCCTCAAGAAAAGAAACTGCATGTCTCTAATGCTGAGGCAGCTATTACAGAGACCTGCTCACAGCACATGGCCCACCTGGGTTGGTCAAAGCCTGTATCAAGAGTGGCAGCCATTTCAGAGGTGAGGTAACATTCAGAGGGCTTGAGTGACCCACCCAAACTTTGTAGCCCACGTGTTCTGGCTGTCAACCTAGTGCTTTTTCAAATAGTCAGCTTTGAACTATTCACATATTCTGCGTCTCCACCTCCCTGAAGTCAGGATATAGGCAGCCACGTTGGACAGAACTTCCTGCTGGTTTATTTGTACCAGCATAGTGACGAGTCCACACTCGTCCACATACTCTACTGATCCCTGTGCTTATTAAATTAGTCAAGTTATCTTCTCTCCAGTCTGCTAACCTCTACTTCATCCTACAAAAATGCTTAAACAATTTCAACGGGAAGGCTGTCCTACTGTGTAACCGACTTTACATTTTAAGGTCTGAAAAATCCCTGATTTTCATTTGCATTTTTAACCACACACATTTTTTCCCTCAGAAAAACAATAATACGATCAGCCAAGAATTATCAGATAAAAGATTTCCTAATTTAATAGGCAACGTTGTTATCATATTTTCATTTTAAAAATCGTTTTGACACGAAGGAGGTCTTTCTTAGATAAATTGACATAAATGATCTCAATAAAAAAGAAACACTTTTTTAAACAACTCAAATTTTTCTTTCTTCTGCCGTTAAAAATTCAGAATGCTTATTAGTTGCTTCTTCTGATAATAACTTTTCACAAACATGTTTCTGTACAAGCTTTTAATAAATGTATTTCCTATGTCAGAGAAAGACAAAATGGCAATTATTTAGGAGTACAGATATTTTTAGATGTAATGGTTGAAAAATATTTTCTATGGTCACAGCTAACAAGGCAACAACATGGATAAGGCAGTGCGAGCCTAGAGATGTTCAGAGGAGAGTCAGAATAACCTGAAAGGAATCATTCCCATGAGTTTGTTTCTCTTGAACTCCAGTCCCCTCCATAGTCTTCAGTGAACACTAAATGCCAATTTATATTAATTGGATGAGAATAAAAACTGTTCCTTCAGCGTGAGCTTTCATTTTTTTTTTTTTTTTTTTGGAGATTTGTAGAAGATGGATATTTTGTGATTTATGCTTTGAATTTATTTCACATTTCTTATGACTGGTTTTCATTAGAATCAAAGATCTTATGCCACATAGAGATAATGAAAGGCCCTTTCTCTGGCTGCTGAAGGCCGGGAATGCAAGTGCTGTGAAAGGTCAATTAGCCCCACGCTAATTAGCCAGTGTGGGTCAGAGCCACGCTATCCATGTCCTTCCCACCCAAGGCCTGGGACCATTTTGCTGCTCATTAGGATCCAACAGTAGAGGAAGGGGACAAATGGGCATCAATGGCCTTCGCTACCAGGGAGCTGTGTAGTAAATGATTTATTGCAGGGGGGTGTGAGTCCTGTGTGCACGGGTGAGGTCTGGGGTTCCCTCGGTCCATGCATGCCCTTTCCTAGATACACAGGTAACTGATAACCAGTGCTATGCCCATGAAACCACGTTAAATCACGTTTTACATTGTAAGCTTTACAAAAAGTATTCCAGTGTTGTTTCTTCAAATATTCTATTACTAGTTATGATAAATATTATAAACAGTTAAAAATATATACATGGAGTTTTCCAACAGAGTTCAATTATTTTTTAAAAGTCATACACATGCTTTACCGTATTCACGGGGGAGGGTGGGCCGCAGGGTTAAGACACACTCTCCTTCTCAGGCATATATGGCTATCAGATGAATCCTGAACAACAGTCCATCTTGTATCATATCATCTTCCTATAGAAATTTTGCCCCCAGTTGATACAACTCTAGGAAAAAATACGAAGCATGCAAATTGTCCTCCTGAACTCATTTCATATGATACCTCTCTCTCACTGTTTTCTCTTTTCCCAAAACTCAGTGGAAATTTATTACTGCCAAAGAGATTTTGCTTACAATGTGGAGAGAAGATATTTTGCAGCAATGAGGCCATTTCAAGAAAAAAAGATAACACGATAAGGATAAAAACATTCTATGTCCTTTTTTGGCATTTATTCGTTGCTAGGCCCTAAAAAAAATGTGGGCCACCATTTTATTCTGCAATTTGTTTCTGGTTTCCTTGTCTTCATCCCTCAAATATTTCCACTTTCTAAAAGAATCTGATGATCTTTGGATGTTCTCCCCTTGTCTCCCTGGTCTTCCTCTCTGCCCCACCCCCTCCCCACTTTACCCATCTGCCCTATGCTGCTGCTGCCTTTCATTCCCTTTCTTTCTTTTTCTTTCTTTCTTTCTTTCTTTCTTCCCTTCTTTCTTCCCTATCTTTGATCACTTTATGGGTTAAGATATCCTTTGTCTTGGGGCACCTGGGTGGCTCAGTTGGTAAAGCATCCCACTTCAACTCACAATTCCTGAGCTTGAGCCCCACATAGGGCTCTCTGCTGTCAGCACAGAGCCTGCTTCAGATACTCTGTTCCCCTATTTCTCTGCCCCTCATCCTTTTGTGCTCTCTCTCTCTCTCTCTCTTTCTCTCTCAAATATTAAAAAAAAAATCTAAACAAAGGAAAAAGATATCCTTTGTCTAACTTAGTCTTACATATAGAAGAATATGGTAATCTTTACTTTTGGGGGCAAAATCCAGCAAAATTTGTGCCAAAAGTCTAGCTATAAAGATTGTTTAGGGCCATTCAGACTGTTTCTTCTACCTTCTAGGCTTGCAAACATGACTCATTTCAGTCATGTTTGAGACACTGTGTCTCCCAGACCCTGTGAAATATCAGGACTTCCTAAAGGAAATACATAAAAATTTCAGATAAAGAATATTGAGAATAGTGGCTGGGAAAAGCTGTAGGAATGTTTTATTTGCACTAAACTACTTTCTACCTCTAGGTCCTGTATGCTCAGTATATCTTAACTGTGCTGTTTTTCTAATCCATGATTTCTCTTGTGTGAACACAAGAACCAAAAAGAATTAGGTGTGTCCTCTGCGTGGCTTACAGCCCATTGTGGGATACTAGGAACTCATCAACTAGCACGGAAAAATAAATTGACTGACTCAAGATTGCAGTAAGTTAGATTTATTTTATTTTTATTTTTTTTTAAGTTTTATTCATATTTTGAGAGAGAGAGAGGGAGAGACAGCATGAGCAGGTGAGGGTCAGAGAGAGAGGGAGACACAGAATCTTAAGCAGGCTCCAGGCTCTGAGTTAGCTGTCAACACAGAGCCCAATGCGGGGCTGGAACCCACGAACCATGAAATCATGACCTGAGCCAAAGTTGGAAGCTTAACCAACTGAGCCACCTGCGCCCCAAGGTTGTAGTAAGTGCCAACCTGGAACAGAATAAGTTTTGTTTGGTTTGGTTTGGTTCCAGTGTAAGTAACATACAGCATTATATTAGTTTCAGAGGTATTGAATGTAGTGATTCAACAATTGTATGCATTAGTCAGTGCTCATCATGAGAATAAGTTTATTTTATTTCATGTCTTTAAAAGAATCTATTATATGTACAGTAAATTATTTTAAATCAGTAGAAACCCAGAGTGATAATTTGAAGCTTTGATTATTTGAAAATAGATATCTCCCCCTCCAAAAACAAACAAACAAACAGAAACAAATCTCTTTCAGGAGAAGAAAAAGCCATCAAGTTACACACCTAACACAGAGCTTTAAGGAAAAAAAATGCGTGGTGTTTGGGGCTCCTGGGTGGCTCAGACAGCTGAGCGTCCAACTCTTGATTTAGGCTCAGGTCATGATCTCCTAGTTCATGGTGGGCTTTGCTAACAGCATGGTGCCTGTTTGGGATTCTCTCTCTCTCTCTCTCTCTCTCTCTCTGCCCCTTCCTCACTCTCTCTCTCTCTCTCTCAAAATAAGTAAATATTTAAAAAGCAGGGGAGGGGGAGGGGAAAAAAGAAAAGTGTGTCGACTCTAGAAGGGAGAAAAATAACCAGGGACCACCGTATCTTTAAATATTACAGTTTCTCCCTACGGCCACAGAAGATAATACAGCCAACTACCCTCACCATCAACAGGGGGCCACTTAGTCAATCTGAGCTCTCACATGTCCCTTAGACCCTGGGGAAGCTGGAGCAGGGTGGAGAAGGGTAGGGTACCCCCAGAGTAGGGCAGGATGGGGAAGACAGTAGTCAGTCAAGCTCTTCAGTGGCAAAGATGAAAGGAGAGATGACAGGCATTTCTATTTATTTTTTTAAACTGACACGAAGATAAATAGTTTTACTCCTTAGCTGTAAATTCCTTAAGTTTCCAGCCTCAGGTTTACATTTTAGATATAAACACAACACAGTGTTCCTTATGTCAGCTCCTGTTTCATAATCTGGATATCTTGTGTCATGTGTCACCACTCTTTTACTCCGGATAAATAAAACATGAAGCTGCTCTCCTCTTTCACACCTGGACTCTAAGCATCTGCCCTCCAGACATCAGCTCAGAGGAAGGCATTGAACGTCTGTGCAAACTGGGACAAAATCCTAGACTCTGACATCCAACTACAAGAAAGGATAAATGGTATTCATATCTTCCACTTAATTTTTTTTTCCTTTTTTTTAAATGTTTATTTATTTTTGAGAGACAGAGAGATAGAGCGTGAGCAGGGGGAAGGGCAGAGAGAGAAGGAGACACAGAATCTGAAGCAGGCTCTGAGCTGACAGCACAGAGCCCCTTTGCGGGGCTCGAACCCACGAACCGCAAGATCATGACCCGAGCCGAAGTCGGCCGCTTAACCGACTGAGCCACCCAGGTGCCCCTCATTTCTTCCACTTCAGCTGTTGGTCCTAACTAATTCCATCCTGTAATCATTTATTCAGGAGAAGCAATGTGTCAAGCCCACTGCCATCTCAAGCACATTCCTGAGGGTAACAGTGTGTGCAGGTGAGTACCATGCTTCTCCAAGAGCCAGCTACAGGTAAATGAGAGAGATGTGGTGGGCTGGGCAGAAGCTCCAGCTTTGAACCTTTACTCAGAAATAACTGGTAAATATTGTCTTGGATATAAAAAAAACACTTTTCTAAATTTATCTAACAGAACTTACTTATAAGGAACTTCCTTTCAGATTGTTGTCTGAGTTTTTTACATTTTCATAATGTACACTTGTGGGGCATGAGGATTGAATAAAATCTCAGGAGAGGCACATTCAGTCTCTTCTTGGGATAAATCAGTTGAAGAAATTTACAAAAGTCCATTGTTTGGGGAGGTGATATTTGGGGACTAGGAGACTATGTCCCTCAAAGTCTGGGGACGGTGTTTTCCATCCTTCTCTAATAGAAGCTAGTGCAAACCCACAGGTGACAGGTCAGGCCACGGATTTACAGAAGATACATTTTTCTTGTACCTATAGTAACTCAAGTTACTTCCTCAGCTCTGGTAGAGAGAGAAGAAAGGCATGATGGGAGTTGATTTATAAATGAGTTTCTGAGAGAATGAGGACTCACGCTCAATCCATCAAGACAAAAGCTTCACTTCAGAAAGACTGCGCCCAATACTGTGCCCTGATTTAAAGGAAAGCCTTAACCTCTTTTTCATTTTAATCTTCTTCCAACTAAAGGAAGTATAGTGGGTTGAATAGTGTCTACTCAAAATCCGTGTCCATCCAGAATGTGAACTTATTTGAAAATAGGGTCTTTGTGGATGTAACGAGCTGAGGTTCTCAAGATGAAATCATCCCGGGTTTAGGGCCTTCCTAAATCCAATAACTGGTATCTTTGTAAGAAGAGAGGACACAGAGGCACACAGAGGAAAATGTCATGTGAAAATGAAAGCAGAGATTGGGGAGATACCTCCACAAGCCGGGGTACTCCAAGAGTCACCAGAAGCTGGAAGAGGAAGAGGTATTCTTCCCTAGAGCCTTCTGCAGAAGTATGACCCTATGGACCTGATTTCAGACTTTTTTGCCCCCAGAACGATGAGCAATAAATGGGTGTTATCTTAGGCCTCCATGCTTGCGGTCTTGGTTACGACAACCCTACCTTGCAAACTCACAAATGAGGAATAACATTCTGGCCAGAGGGAACAAGATGTGCAAAGTTAGGGGTGAGAGACCTAGGGAATTGGGAAGAAGAAAAGCTCGCATTCATTATGGGTGGGAGTAAGATACTTGTAGGCAGAGTCATATACAGATGCCCTCCCCTCCCAAAGAGCTCCTGATTTGGCATTCCATAAAGCCAATAACCCTTACACGTTTGTCCACATTTATTTAGAGGAGACTTCAAGCTCTGCCAGGGTAGAAATGAAGAGAGCTGTTAGTAGCAGCCACTGTCACCAACCTTTCCCTCTTTGGTTCATTTTGGTCAGGTGACATGCATCCTGGTCTATTCAGGACTGTTGAGGTGACACCTGTTGTCCCCCTGTAATTGTTAATAGCTCCCCTTTAACCATCAAAAGTCTCCCAGTCTGAAAGACAAATCATATGGTTACCCTATTCATAGACGCCCATGGCACACAATAGCCATTCAAAATGTAAAGTTTGAACACTTAATGAAAGAATTATAATAGCAATCATATCTAGCATTTTTTGAATTGTCTACATGCTGGGCACGGTGCTCAGTATTTTCTCATTTTACTCTGTGCAATGCCACAGTGAGATAGGTACTATTAATATCCTCATTTTATAGATGAGGTGTAAAGAAGGGAAGTCATTGCCAAAGGTCATACATAGCTACTAATGGGCTGAGCTGGGATAAAAACAAATATCTGTGTGGTACAACAGTAACTGTTTCACAAATCCCTTTCATAAACATCAACACATTTAATCTCACCTAATACTTTACCTGACCCTTTTTCAAATATTGTGTCCATTATTTTAACAGAATCACTTAGGGTTTAGGAAGGCTAAATTAATTAGCCAAGATTACACAGGAGTTTCTCCACAGGTAGTGGGCTTCCATCCAGGTCAAAATCTGCAGAAAAAAATTACCTGGGGTGCCAACAAGAAGAACACATTTTCACCTCCCATTCTAGACTTCTGGAATCAGAATCTGGAGAGGTAGGTCCTGGCAATCTGCATTTTGAATCCTCTCCCCAGTGACTCTCAGTGTGAAGTCACAGGTTGAGAATTTCTACCAAGGTCCAGACCTGGATGGGCATTTGGCCTCTGGCCTCTCAGTCCCAAAGATTCCTTATCCATGTGAAATCTTCCTTTCTGGGCCCACAGGCATCCTGTATTTCCTCCTAAACCCTCCTCAGCCTCTGCCCAAGTAGGTCAGTGATGCTCCCCAGACAGACATGCACCGTCGACTTCTTGACTCAACCGGAGGGGACAGGACAAGGTTGCCCTACGTAGGCAGGCTCTGGGGTCTGAGGACCCTAAAAGAGTTAAGAGCACCGTCATTTCTTAGGATAACACTCCCAGAACCATTCGGTCAGACATTCCATCAAAACAGCTCCAAAGTCGGTGAAGAAGAATGGGTTTACTCGTAAGCGAACCGGGGAAAGATTTAATTTGTGATGCAAGCTTTTCTAAGGGGTCATATTGACTATAAGAGAAAGCATATTATACAAATGCATATATAGAGAGAACATACACCCAGTTTTTGTGTCAGACATTCACAAACTACCAATATCAAATGTGGCATCAATTATTTTAAAGGGCAAATCCTGGAATTAACATACAAATAGTGACACTTCTGGGTACCCAAAACATGTGTCATCTCTAAGTCTTGTCTGTGTTGAGTAATTTGTTAACCTATAAAAAGTTTGGAGCAGCACAAAGTGAAGCCAACAACAGAAAACAGATTTTAAGTCGAGTGAAGACTTAATGAACAACTTCACTTTTCCTGGTTTTATAATCTAGCATACCAGCTCTTTTGAAATACACCAAACTCAGAAGGCAAATGGGGAAAGGAGACAAGCACACACAAGGATGCTGATCTTGACACCTTTCAGGGGCAAAGAACCTGAAATAAGGGAAAGATTTGGCAAATGTAATTTTTTTCAATATATTGATTTCATTAAGTTTCTGTGGGATTGTGGGGGAGGTAACCTAGCACAGAATCTGTTAGAACAAAATCTGTTAGAACAAAAAAGATAGGGGCACCTGGGTAGCTGAGTTGGTTAAGCATCAGACTCTCAATTTCAGCTCAGATCATGATCTCACGGTTCATGGGATTGAGCACTGCGGCGGGCTCCTTGCTGCATGGAACCTGCTTAGGATTCTCTCTCTCTCTCTCTCTCTCTCTCTCTCTCTTTCTCTCTCTCTATGTGCTTCCCCAGCTCACAATCTTGTTCTCTCTCAAAATATATAAATAAACTTCAAAAAAAAAGGATAACACTGGATCCACACTGACACTGTATGTGTATATATATAATATATATTTTATATATAACATGTATATTATATATATACACATAATATAGCATACTTATCCTAGAAGAAAATATGAATGCACTCTTTACCCTGAATCTTTAAAACTATGATGCAAAATCTATGATGCAATAAAATATTAATACACTTAATAACATCAAAAAACAGTCTTTCCATGGCAAACATTAGAAAAGCAAAGACAAAAAACAAACAAACAAACAAAAAACAGACTCTTAACCACAGAGAACAAACATATGGTTACCCGAGGGGAGGGGCTGGAGTGATGGGTGAAATAGGTGATGGGTATTAGGAATACACTCATTGTGGGGGCATCTGGGTGGCTCAGTCGGTTAAGCCACCCTCAAGTTTTGATCTCATGGTTCGTGGGTTTGAGCCCAGCATCAGACTCCGCACTGGTGGTGTGGAGCCTGCTTGGGATTCTCTCCCTCTCCCTGCCCCTCCCTTGCTTGTGTGCTCTCCCTCTCTCAAAATAAATAAATAAATTTAAAAAAAGAATTCACTTTTTTGATGAGCACTGGATAATATATAGAGTTGCTGAATCACTATATTTACCGCACACCTGAAACTAATACAGTGCTGTAAGTTAACTACACTGGAATTAAAACAAAAGAAAATAAACAAACAAAAACTTAGGAAAAGAACTTCAAAAGGAGAAAATAACAAGGCAAATACAAGTGATAAATGGGAGAAAATATTTTCAAATTAGGACACAGAAATCATAAAACTTGGAAAAATGCATAAAAATCTGATAGAAAAATGCGTTAAAGACAACAGAAATTACAGAATGTGTACAAATGACTATTCAAACATGAAAAGACGCTGAATTTTAATTAAAATAAGCTGAACACATGTTGAAACTATTCTCCTTTATGCCAGTAACACTGACTACTCTTCAAAAGCTTAGCAAATGCTATTGGTGAAGGAACATGTGCACATCTCTGGTGGAAGATGCTGACGGAACAGTTAGCATAAGGTCATCCAGGTTCATTCGCGTGGTCCCAAATGGCAGGATTTCTTTGTTTTCACTGGCTAAATAACTTTCCAGTGTGTATATATACCTCATCTTACTTATTGATTCACCTATCAATGGACACATAGATGCTGCAAAGAAATTGGGGGTCCACATATACATTTAGTGTTTTCATCTCCTTCAGATGAACACCCAGAAGTGAAATTACTTAATCACATGACAACAGTTCCATTTTTAATTTTTTGAGGAATCTCCATGCTGTTTTCCATAGTGGCTGCACCAATCTGCATTTCTACCAACAGTGAACAAGAGTTCTCTTTTGTCCACATCCTCTCTAACACTTGTGATTTTTTTATAATAGTCTTGCTAACAGGTGTGAGGTTGTATAACTTATTTTTAACAAAGCTGAAATGTATGTGTATGTGTATTTGAAGCCCTTTCTTAGATAAATGATAAGATATATATTTTTTCATGAAGTCTTTTTTTCCCATGATAATTCACCCTAGAACTCATTATACAGTAAGATAGTGAGATTTTCCTTATTCTTCTTCATAACTACATTGCAATCTCATGTGTGGATGAATCATAGTTTATTCAATCAACACCCTACTGGTGGACATTTCAGTTGATTCCAGTTTTTTGTTAATTACAAACAATGCTTCTGTGAGTAGTGTGTGAATACAGCTTTGCATATTTCTCCAGTACGTTAATATCAGGATTAGTTTACTAAAGAGAACTAGGAAAGTCAGTACTTTGATAGCAAGGAGACTACCTAACACGCAAATGTTGGTTTCAAAATGTTCCCCACTTAGATGAACCAGGACTCCTGACACCAGGCCTGAGAAAGTACAATATGATCCCAGAACATCGTTTGTGTGATCCCAGAACACCGTGCGTATGCCAAAAGGCAAGACTATGCTCAAAGACAAATGGGGTCACACTGGCCAAGTCTGGGGAAAAAAGAAACATAAAAAAGAATACTGATGGTAATGGATTACAGCATATTGCATAAAGACAGAATTTATAAAGATAGTCAAAATATAGGGATGGTAAGTGAGGAAGAGCTCCTCTATATAGAAGAATGACATAGGATAAATGTGGAAAGATTGAGAGATTAAGAAAATTACATTTTTAAAACTACTAATCTGAAAGCAATTTCATTTAAGGACCCCCAGTACAGCAATTGGATGAAAGACCACGAGGAATCAAGATAATCGCACAAAGTATCTTCCCACAGGTCAAAGGCAGAGGGTTGTTTCCACGAAAGTATATTTGGCAGACATCATGGTAGCCAACCACACTAGCATCACCAGTTACAAACTATTCAGTATTGATGACTACAGTGTTTAACTGAATGTACCGATGAAGAAACAAGGAAACCACTCCAGGACGTAGACTGTTCTGCAAGACCACTGGCCTGGAATCATTGAAATGTCAATTGTTGAAAAAACCCAGAAAGGTGTGTATGAGGAGACTGTTCCAAAGTAACAGAGATGAAAGATTCATGATAACTAAACACAGTGTGTGAGCCTTGACTGAATTCTTGATCAAAAAGATTTTTTAAAAAAAAAGCTATAAAGGACAATTTGGGAATGACTGGCAGGGACATTTGCATACGGACTGCGTAAGAAATGTCCTTGTATTGATGTTAAATTTCTTGGGTGTGATTAGGCATCATGCGTATGTAGAAGGATGTCTTTATATTTTGTAGATACTGACTATACCATTTACGACCCAATTGCCCTGCTGTCTGCAGTATGTGTAACATCAGGAGGCAGGAAGGGAAGGAAGGAGGAGAGGAAGGAGAGGAGGAGACAGAGAACAGTAAAGCAAATAAGGCAAAATGTTAAGAGCTGGGGAATGTAGGTAAAGGTCACACAGGCATTTGTTATATGGTTTTGTTTATTTCTTTGACTTTCAAGGTTTAAATGTTATAAAATAAAAAAGAGTGATAATGTTTCTCCACAGTCAGTCACCACATGGAAAGTACTCATTGAAAACAAGGAATGTGACGTTACTACAAAATTTGGGAGAGAAAACAATTGTGTGAATTGCATGCTACCTCTCACTGATTAACTTTTCTTGCCTGTTCCTATATGTCCCTTAAAAACTGAACTTCAAATGAAAGGAGTGAGGAAGAGGAAAGCAAACTCCAAACATACCTGAGCAAAAAAGAAATCTTTGCTTTGAAAATCAGAAAACTCTTATAACAGGATGGATTACCACTATGGTTTATTTATTCTATTTTTTTAACAGTTTTTTTTTTAATGTTTATTTATTTTTGAGAAAGAGAGAGACAGAGCACGAGCAGGGGAGGAGCACAGAGAGAGGGAGACACAGAATTGAAACAGGCTCCAGGCTCTGAGCTGTCAGCACAGAGCCCGACGCGGGGCTTGAACCCACGGACCGTGAGATCATGACCTGAGCCAAAGTCGGGCACTCGACTGAGCCACCCAGGCGCCCCACCACTATGGCTTAAATAGAAGAGTAATAGTCACTTAAAGAATGTGGTGTGTGTACTAAAAGCTAAGCAGCTCATAATAACTTTGAGAAGACCACTACAATGAATAAATCTATTTCCCCAAACTAGTGAATTTGTAGAATCCTAAAGCAACTTCTGCAGCATAGCGCCATGCATGGGCTTATGTACTGTGTGAATAACCAAAGAAAATAACTCAGTTCATCAATGCCCTTTTTCCTTACAGAGGCAACAAAAATTTCTCAAACATTTTGCAGCAAAGATCTTTTCCACATCATAAAATTCAAACAGACATGGACTGGGGCGCCTGGGTGGCTCAATCGGTTGAGCGTCTGACTTCGGCTCAGGTCATGATCTCGCAGTTCGTGGGTTCAAGTCCCGCATTGGGCTCTGCACTGACAGCTCAGAGCCTGGAGCCTGTCTTCGGATTCTGTGTCTCCCTCTCTCTCTAACCCTCCCCTGCTCACGCTGTCTCTCTCTCTCTCAAAAATAAATGAAACATTTAAAACAATTTAAAAAAATAAAAATAAAAAAATAAAGAAAACCAAACAGACATGGACTTCCATGCAAGGAGACAGTGTAAGAAATAGAATAGAATAAATTAAAATCCTCCTAGATATCTATCCAAAGTAATCAAAAGGGCAAAAGATGGGGAGGGGACATATTTGCTAAAATCCATATTAGAGAGTATATGAGAACATGTGCATTATGATAAACAGCTAATTGGAGTAAACAGACTCATTTTTGAAGGTAGTGTACGTGTTGGAAGACATGTACATGGATGCTCTTTGCAATGACCATGAAAACAAAAATGGAAACAATCGAAACACTCATTCATATGAGGCTGGCCGACACTCGCCCATTCTACTGGTCAGCATCTATTGTGACCCCAGAGTGCTCACATGAAAAACGATGCTGTCCTTTTTTTTTTAAATAAAAACTTCAAGTTTTTAAGTGTGCAATAGTATGTATTATTATTAACCTGTTTAGTTATATATTGCATATAATTGTGTACATGCATTAAGTTTTTTTTAATATGCATACCAAATTGTGATTATCTCTGAAGAATGGGATCAGATGGGGAAAAATGAATTTTGAGTTTTTATATATTTTTGGAATTTAAAAAAAGTATGGGTATTTGTTACATTGATCGTTTTGAAAGGACACCTGGAAAAATATCTGCAAGTCATTTAATTCCTAATCATGCTGACATCCTTTCCACATCATAAACTTCAAACAGAAACTATATGATGGAAAATGATACACTTATAAGAAGGAATTCATTCTCTTTTTTTACTCTCTTGCTAATATCTGTTGTTGACGTGTCTTTCATTTTGTCATCATTGGCTATAACTTCTTTCTGACCTTTCACCTAAAGTGCCCTAAATACAACCTTAGTTGTAAATACAACACAGTTGCTTAGATGAGAGCTATTCACTCACCTCTCCTTTTGAGGAAAAAAAATTAGTTTTGTAACCTTTATTTGCTTCATTCTAAGAAGACTTTTTTTCCCACCTCAGATGTGTGCCTACTTTTAATGTGGATGAGATGCTGGAAAGCTTATTTCAGTATAACTAGAGTGAGCGAGAGAGAGAGAGAGAGAGCACAAGAGCACATGCATGTTGTGCACACGTGTGGCTCAATGCTTCAAGAGCTCTTTGTGAAAGCTCCAGTAAAGGTCATAGTTGTGAGATCAGAAGAGAAGGATTAAGGAAATGGTCAAGTTAGGAGCCCCTGGGAGGCTCAGCTGGTTAAATGTCCAACTTCAGCTCAGGTCATGATCTCGTGGTTTGTGGGTTCGAGTCCCACGTCAGGCTCTGTGCTGGCAGCTTAGAGCCTGGAGCCTGCTTCGGATTCTGTGTCTCCCTCTCTCTGCTCCTCCCCCGCTCATGCTCTGACTCTGTCCCTCTCCCTCAAAAATAAATACACAATAAAAACTTGAAAAAAGAGGGAAATGGTCAAGTTAAATTCTGAACAGTGCCCCTTTTCTCTGATTATGATGTTGAGCTTCAGGTATCCTTTGCTTTTGCAACTATCACAATGAAAAAGTAGAGAAGCAGATAGTGAAAAATATACCAAGGTTAATATTGAATGTGACTTTAATTTGTTATATTTTAAAATGTATACACTGAAACTAATGTAATATAGTGTGTCAACTATTCTCAAATAAAGAATACACTAAATACATTATATATATCATATATATATAAAGCACATTTATATATATATTTATATATATATATATATAAAGCACATTGCAATAGTATTGAATATTATCTCTGACAAATTTCCTGCTTGAATTCAGTGTTGAATTCAGTGTTCTTTTTTGACAATAAATTTTCACAGATTCAGCTTGATCTTAACTGGACAACATCCTAAAATCTTCAAATTACAGTAAAGACATACTAGACACACATATAACATAAAAATTTGAATGCACATATTTAGCTAAAAAGTAAATAAAAATAAAATCAGTGAAATAAACAAATCATAGACCTTTGTGGACTTGGCAATGGAGACCCCAGTCTGAATGCAAAGAGACTGCTAATTCTTGGGTTTTGGGTTTTCACGTGCCCATAATGCACTGGTGACAGAGTAATTTAAGAGATTTTAAGGTAATTGGGTGTGTTTATTTATTGTACATTTCATCCCATGTTCTTATTTTTGAACTTTACCAACTATCCTGCAAACATCAATTCCATCAATTTTAATTTTGAGCCATTCCCATATATAGCTTTATTTTTAGAATTTCTTGACATATAAAAGGAAATAAAAAATGGACAACCTTGAGTATCCACTTCAAGATGTTCAGAGCTAAAAAATGGTATCTATGTACATCTAGTGGCATAGACAGCAGCCTCCAATGCCTCCGGTACTATGTGGCCAAATTTATTGCCATTGCCTGCCAGTGCTTGGCAGGTATCTTACTGTCATAGGCTGACTTGTATCCTCACAAAATTCATATGCTGAAGTCCTAACCCCTAGAGTGTGACTGCATTTGGAGATAGGATCTTTAAAGAGGTAATCAAGTTAAAAGAGGCCATTAGAGTGGACTCTATCTAATCCAATATGACAGAGTCCCTAGACAGAGGAGATTAGGACATAGACATACACAGGGGAAGACCATGTAAGGATACATGAAGAGTACAGGCATAAACAAGCCAAGGAGAAAGGACTCTGAGAAAACCACCCTTGACACCTTGATAGAATTGTAAGGAAATAAATTTTCATTATTTAAGCTACCCATGCTGTGGCACTTTCTTGTGACTGCCCTGGCCAATGAAAACACTGAGTTTCTGTATCTTCAGAAATCTGACACTTTCGAAAGTCTGCTGCCTGTTATAAATAGCAAGGACACTACATTCCTACCTGCCCATTCACCTCTTCATTTTTCCCAAAAGGACTCCTGGGGTCTTGGAAAATCATGCCTTTGCTGTCAGAACCTTGACTGACAACTCAATGCCATAGGACAGAATTCAGGGAGGGCTCACACTGGACAAGGATTATACATGAGCACTTTACAGCTCCCCTCTTGGTTCTATAACAGCAGGTGTTGTCTTGGATCTCCCTCTCTATGTTGGAGACATTTTTCTTTTTTTCCCCATGAAGGCCTTGGTTTCTCTGCACCTTACAATACTTTGGCATCAAGGGCAAGGCTTTGGTTCTCCATGTCCCAGAGCCTCCAGTCGAACCAGATAATGACTGTACTGTTGTAAGGCAAAGGGGATGTAAGTCATGAGTAGGAGGCTCTGCTGGAGTAGTAAACACCGGAGGACAGGCTGAATCCTGGAGAAGGGGAAGATGGCTAAGTAAACAAAACATCTTTGGCTCTCAGCTCCACGATTCAAGTGATGTCCAGAGTACTTCCCCCAAATTCTCATCCAAGCCACTCCTAACTTTACCCAAAATTCTGAAGGAAATTGATGATACATCCTGGTAGCATTTTTACAGTAGCTTCTTCACAGTTCACAATTCTCACTGAAACCAGCATTTAGCACATATTTGTTGAATGAATGAATAATGATAATAACTACCACAAACTGTCCTAAGCACCATATTTACTAAGCATTCCACATACTAGTTATCCCTGCAACTACACTGAGAGGAAAGTATTAAGACAAGGACTGTGAGAACATCGTTAAAATCCGCTTCTTCCCTTTGCTGGGCACCTGGCTGACTACATCTTCCAGCCACCTGTGGATTTGTGGTTGGGCCCAGTAACCATTCTTGCCCATGGACTCTGAATGGAAGTGATGGGTGCCACTTCCTGGCCAAAGAATGCGTGCTAAGGTTCCAGCAAGACATAGATGGACAGACAGAGAGAGCGACGCATGGCAAAACGGCTGATCAATGAGTGAGTGGGTACAATATAAAAATACAGAAAGCTCTCCACTGTAATCCGGGAGCTCATATCTTAGGTTTGAACCACACAACAAAAGACGATACAGGAGAAGTTTGGCAGCAGACCCAAATTACATTATTGAGTTTTGGGGTATAAATAAGTTCTCTAAAGATTACTCTGCACAGCTCAAAGTTAAAAAAAATGACATCATATATTAAAGTTAAAATTAGTAAGTTGAAAGGAGACAGTTCTTTTAAAACAATGCTGTATATGTATAGGATGTACGTATAGGATGCCTGATTAGGAATAGGTTTTATCATATTTATTTTCTGGATAATTATTGAATCCACTTCCTTTCAAAACTCTTCTGATTTTTCCTTTTCAATTTTTTGTTGTTGTTTGTTTTTAGTTATCTTTATGGCTGTCAGCCTTGATCTTCATGTTTCCTTTGGCAGAAATAAATCATTCCCTATGCCACATATCACCTTCAGATTTCTTTTTTTTTTATTTTTTGTGCAAATTTCATACAGTGTAATATTAGTTCCAAGTGATATAGTGATTCAACACTTCCATAAAACACCCCATGCTTATCACAACAAATGTGCCCCTTAATCCCCACCACCTGTTTAACCCATTCCCTTACCATCTGGTAACCATCAGTTGGTCCTCTGTCGTTGAGAGTCTTCTTGGTTTGACTCTCCTTTTCTTTTCCCCTTTGTTTGTTTTGTTTCCTAAATTCTACATATGAGTAAAATCACATGGCATGTGTCTTTCTCTAACTGACTTTTTTCACTTAGCATTACACTCTCTAGTTCCATCCATGTTGTCATAACTGGCAAGATTTCCTTCTTTTTTATGGCTGAGTAATATTCCAGTGCGTGTGTGTCTGTGTGTGTGTGTGTGTGTGTACACATACCACACCTTCCTTATCCATTCATTAATTGATGGACACTTGGGCTGCTTCCATATCTTGCCTATTGTAGATAATGCTGTTATAACTACCAGGAGTATGTATCCCT
Organism: Cryptoprocta ferox; assembly: GCA_028646485.1. NCBI lineage: Eukaryota > Metazoa > Chordata > Mammalia > Carnivora > Eupleridae > Cryptoprocta > Cryptoprocta ferox. Next base: position 6,182,878 of record CM053577.1, on the reverse strand, counting down.
TTGAATTAGTATTTTTGTATTATCTGGGTAAATACCTAGTAGTGCAATTCCTGGATCATAGGATAGTTCTATTTTTTGAGGAACTTCTGTTTTCCACAGTGGCTGCACCAGTTTGCATTCCCACCAACATTAGAGGAGGGTCCCCCTTTCCACATGCTTGTCAACATCTGTTGTTTATTGTGTTGTTGATTTTAGCCATTCTGACAGGTGTGAAGCAATAGCTCATTGTAGTTTCTATTTGTATTTCCCTGATGATGAGTGATGTTGAGCATCTTTTCATGTGTCTATTGGCCATCTGGATGTCTTCTTTGGAAAAATGTCTATTCATGTCTTCTGCCCATTTTTCATTGGATTATTCATTTTGAGGGTGTTGAGCTTTATAATTTCTTTACACGTTTTCGAGAGACTAACCCTTTTTCAGATATGTCATTTTCAAATATCTTCTCCCAGTTTGTAGGTTGCTTTTAGTTTTGTTGATTGTTTCCTTCACTATTCAGAAGTTCTGTATCTTGATGAAGTCTCAATAGTTCAATTTTGCTTTTGTTTCTCTTGTTGCAGGAGACATATCTAGTAAGAAGTTGCTATGGCCGATGTGAAAGAGGTTAATGTCTGTGTTCTCTAGAATTTTTATGGTTTCCTGTTTTACATTTAGGTCTTTAATCCATTTTGAATTTATTTTGTATATGGTGTAGAAACGTGGTCCAGCTTTGTTCTTTAGCATGTTGCTGTTCAGTTTTCCCAACACCATTTGTTGAAGAGACTGTCCTTTTTCAATTGAACATAGTTTCCTGCCTTGTTGAAGATTAATTGACCTATAGTTGTGAGTTCATTTCTGGGTTTTCTATTCTGTTCCGTTGATCTGTGTGTCTATTTTTGTGCCATTACCATACTGTTTTGATTACTATAGCTTTGTAATAGAACTTGAAGTCCAGAATTGTGATGCCTCCAGATTTGCCTCCTTCTTTTTCAAGGTTGCTTTGGCTATTTGGGGTCTTTTGTGATTCCATAGAAATTTTAGGATTGTTTGTTCTAGCTCTGTGAAAAATGGTGGTATTTTAATAAGAATTGCATTAAATGTATAGATTGTTTTGGGTAGCATAGACATTTTAAATATTTATTCTTCCAATCCACGAACATGGAATGTCTTTCCATTTCTTTGTGTTATCTTCAGTTTCTTTCATCAGTGTTTTATAGTTTTTAAAGTATACATCTTTCACCTCTTTGGTTAGGTTTATTCCTAGGTATCTTATGTTTTTTGATACAATTGTAAATAGGATTTATTCCTTAATTTCTCTTTCTGCTGCTTCATTATTGGTGTATAGAAATGCAACAGATTTCTGTACACTGATTTTGTATCCTGCAAGTTCACTGAATTTGAATAGTTCTAGCAGATTTTTGGTGGAGTCTTTTGGATTTTCTATATAGAGTATCATGCCATCTATAAATAGTGAAAGTTTGACTTCTTTTTTGCCTATTTGGATGCCTTTTATTTCTTTTTGTTGTCTGATGGTTGTGTCTAGGACTTCCAGTACTATGTTAAATAAGAGTTCACCTCCATATTTTTTACCACGTGTTTGTCACCTCCATACTACCTAAATAAAACTTCAACAGCCTTGTGAACCCAATTTTATACTATCTTAAGTCCACTGGCATTATATATAGAAAGTTAACTCCAATAAAATGTATCAGTTGAAATTATGTTAACTCCGAAGCAAAGAATGTAAACTTCTAACCCACTTCTCCCAGAAGCAAAACACTAGATCCTCCTGAAACTGGGAAGAGCCTTTTAATAAGCATGGAATTGTGGTTGGCTGGTTGCTAGGACAACACCTATTGCTGAGGTAAGACCATGATAAGGCATTCATTAGGAAAGTAAGTTCTTAGGCAGCAGTGAGAGCTGTTATGTTTTAACATTAGCCAAGTAGATAGTTTTTAAATGGATTGAGTATTTTACCTACATTCTCTGATTTAAATTAGTAACAACCCATGAAATAAGCATCACAGATGAGAAAACTGAAGCTCAAAATGAGGCACAATTTACCCAAAGATAAATAACCAGTTATGAAACCATGTTTATCTTGTTCTAAAACCATGTTTTACTGTTCTCCTTGCATGAATGAATGGAGAAGGAGTGAAAATATCTGCTCTAATCAACACATCCAAATCTTGCTTCATTCTATAACCAAAGCAGTTTTATTAAGGTAGAATTCAGAGGCACTTAAGATGAACTGTCAATTTTTGTTCTAGATTGTTTCAGAAGGTTGTTTCATCTAATGGCCCAGATTTTTCAAATTCAGAGAAATGATGACAGAGCATATATAAGACAAAGGATGTTGTAAACAAGGGATTCTGGCCTAGAAGATGAGCTGGAGAGTTTGAGAAGTTCTTAAACCTCTAGAGGGATATAAAAAGTCTGTAATGTGTACCTTTGTGGTAAAGACCACATGTCTCCCTAGTTAAATATCACTGTGCCAAATGGAGATACTTTGGGGAGGAATGCATTTTAGTGTGTGTGGCTACTGTTATACATTCATGAGAATGATCATAAAATGTTGTGGTTTTTCTGACAAATCATAATTTAGGTAGGTAATATTATTTGTTTAGTAGAGAGTTTGAAATGCAAGCACTACATTTGTGCTTGTATTTCAAGCCCAACTGGACTGAAGCATAATTAAAGGTTTGATTTAATGGCATTTCCCTATAATTCCCATCATTAATATCATTCGTTTGTTTTTCAAACTTTTACTCCAGGAGACATATAGTCAATTCTAAAGTAGTTCTGGGAGGGATAAACATAGAGCAAATTATTATATATTTGGTTATCATAAATAGAAATTTCATGAAGGAAATGATAAAGGGGAAATTGGCTTTGGTCCTGAAAAATGAAGTAGAAATGGCTGATACGGATAAGCAGCTAAGTTGGGTAACTCATTCTGATCATGTCAAAGGCTGGTATCACTGGAGAACTACTAACCCAACAGCACGTAGAATCTAGAAGCACAAATTTTAGTTTGCTTGGGGGTGAGCCCAGAGGTCCATGAATTCCTATTTTCCCTCACATTTCCCAGGACAAATGTCTCAGATTTTGGTCTTTCTTCTGAACTGTGCTCAAGGACGTCTGGTAGAACTAGAGTCTTTCCCTAACCCTGAGCCCAATGCACTAGGCAGTGAAAATATGCCTAACCCTCACGGTTTCCCTCTTTGCCTGGGGGTGGGCTCTTCTCTAAACTAGTCATGCAGAAGTACAGTGTTGCCCACATCCTACCCTCAACCTAACTTTAAATATAGCCAACAGGAGGGCAAATTCTAGTCTATGCCAGTGGTAGGTGGAATTCTAAGATGGCTCTCAAGATTTTTACTCCCTGATCTATGCACTCTGTATAATCCCTCCCATAGGTATGAACAGGAACTGTGAATATAATGGAGGCCACTCCCATGATCAGGTGAGGTCATAGGGCAAAAGGGGAGGAGCTTTTTGGAGGTAATCCAAGTCCCTAATAGTTGATTTTTTAAGCAAAAGGGAGATTATCCTGGGTGGCCCTGACCTACAAAAGGAAAACCTATAGGTGAGCCCCATAAAAGAAGGCCTATAAACCAGAGACAGAACTGATGGAGTGACACTCTCTTCCTGGGATTGAAGCAGCAGTCACTGTGAGCTGTCCAACTACAAGGAAATGAACTGTCCCAATGACCATCTGAACTTGGAAGAGGACCCAAGCCTGAGAGGCCCCAGCTGACCCGTGATTGCAGCTTCCTGTGACCCTACAAGAGGACCCAACTAAGCTGTGCCCAGATTTGTGGACACGATGGGAAACTCATATTCTTATCCCACGATACTGTCTATAAACATCTGATGTGTTTCTCATCCCTGGGATGCTGGTCATTCCCAGATTATCTGTGCATTATTGCTGAGGTGAGCGGCTACTTGAGAGGCAGGCCGAAGCCTGCTGAGGATGAAGGAAACAATGTTGTTATTGTTGTTTTAACCTTTCAAAACAGTCTCCTGAAGCTCATTTTAGTGATTCTGTTGTGAAACTTTCAAGGCCATGCTAGGCAGAGAGAGAGGCATTTGTTATCCACAAGGAAGAACATAGGCATTACTGAATTAGGCCATACCCTAATGACGTCCTTTTTTAAAATTTTTTAACATTTTTATTCATTTTTTGAATAAAAGGGAGTGGCAGAGACAGAGGGAGACAGAGACTCCAAAGCAGGCTCCAAGCTCCGAGCTGTCAGCGCAGAGCCTGACATGGAGCTCAAACCCATGAACCGTGAGATCATGACATGAGCGGAAGTCAGATGCTTAATGGACTGAGCCACCCAGGTGCCCCATCTAATGATCTCTTTTGAACTCGGATCACTTCTGTAAAGACCTTATCAGCAAATAAGGTCACATTCTGAAGTACTGAGGGTTAGCACTTCAACATATTCTTTTTTGGGGAAACAACTGAACCCATAACACCCACCCCAGAGCAAGGGGGAAAGCACCCAAGGCACTGCCTCTCACCCACAGGCCAGGCAAGGCCTGTCACTTCCACATGGGGGCAGGAAACAAGGGTGACCCTTCCTAATTTATAACCCTGGGAAAGAGGGCAAGATACAGGAATATCCAAGAATCCTTAATTTGACTCCACATTTACTTAAGTCCTTCTACTGAAATGGAATGACCTTCCTGGATGTGGGAAGATTATGATTTGTTTTTTCCTCCTTTTGAGACTGGAAATCAGGGCTTGTGAAAAAGTTGAAAAATAGAGAAAGTTTCATATCAGATTAGATGGATTGCAGTGTATAAATATTTCTATTAGTGCCATACGTCCTAGCTAGATTCTAGAGTACCTAAAATGCGTGCCATGTGGCATTCAGAGAAAGAAGCTAAGACTTTGTCCTCAAATCCAAATCAATCACCCGCCATTGTCTCTGATAATGTATGCAGTGATTGTGCCTACTACAATGTGGCCTTATGTCCAAACAAACCTGGAGCAGGTCAAATAAAGCTGTTTGTTTGCTTGTTCACTTTGATACAAGATAGACGATTACTAAGACTTCACTGAACAGGATTATTAAACAGAAGGGCCACCCAGCTTTCGCACTGTTGACTGGCTTCCTAGTTAATCATTTTGCGAAAATAAAAATAAATCTAACACAAAGCGCCAGAAGTCTTTCTTTCTGAATATAATTTAAATCCTTGGTTTAAAACATTATACTATATTCTTATTTTAAGTTTGATTTTTCACATGATGCCTTTATATCCTAGTATATGGAACTAAGTGGCAATGACACTCATGAGTCATTCTTCCTCGCCAAAAGTTGAGTGTCTCACATATATCGTCTAAATGAGCTACTAATATTATGACAATATTAATGCCATGCATTTTCAGACCAATGCAAAATAAAAAATTAATTCTTAAAACAAAATTTAAAGTACTATACTTAAAGCATTAGTGGTAACTTCCTCCTTGCAAACTGCCTCAGTGTTTTTCAACTCTGCGCTAACAATCCAAGAGAAGAAAAGAGATGGCAAAAGCTTCCTGATGTGGAAATAACACAGTGAGGGGCTTGGAAAAGACAGGTTTCTTGGAAAAGACACTGGCGACTTTCCAGGAATTTCACAACAGGGATGGGCACAGATCTAAAAATGAACATGAAACCAATCTGGCTGTTGAGCCGGTTAAATACTCATTCTCGAAGCTTCTGGTGGAAATAAAGTTGATAATATCAAACCTGAAATATGTTCTCCTAAGTTCAGCGATGTTAGGATGACTTCATACACTTGAGGAAAGGAGGCAGGCCATAGTCGGTTTCCCTAAACTTCACAGAGAAACGGTAAAACAGCACGTATTTGCTGAGACCTAGGCAGAGAAAACGTGCCTGCAAATCCAAGGATAGAAATATGCAGGGTCATTACAATAAATTACAACTGGTACAAAAAATTATAAATGTTATAACCTAAGCCCAGAAGTCACGGTGACCTCTGACAATGGAAATGCAGTTTAAGGTGTGCAAGATGGTCGTAAGTATGCTTCCAGGACCCTCTTCCTTAGCCAGGTTATCAGCATGTCCTGTCTGCCATGCTCAGCACCAGTCTGCAAATGGGACTGGCCCAAATGAGCCTCGGGCTGGCATTTGTTACTGACACGTATGAACCAGACCTGCTCAGCTGCATGCCAACAGAACATGCCACAAAAGGGGTGGGGCAAGAGCTACCGCAGGAAATAGGACGCTCGGGAACTCTCTGACTCTGGAGGCCCACCCCCACCCACCGTTTCCAGCCTGCTATCCCTCCAACCCTTAGGGAGAGGGTATCAGGAAATCATTAGGAAACCAACACGGCCCCACACATTTCTATGCACTTAATCTCCTGTTTGAAAGGCAGGGGAAGGAGCCTTGTAGAGTCAAAGATGAAAGATGTTTTTGAAAGGGAGACTGACAGAAGAATGCCCTGTGGAAAGATAAAAGACCTGGCTTTAAGAGGACTCCTTTTCATTTTTACCTTAGAAAGGTCTGCCTTTTATGTTTCTCTGAAGTCATTCAATGAGAGGATAATAATCTGCAATGGCATATCTCCCGTTACAGAGCAGGAAACGGTTTGGCATTGGGATTGGGTAGGGAAATCAAAAACTGAAGATAAACAAGATGTTCTGATACTGAGCAAACCTGATGACTCATTTTGTAATAAGCAAGCAGTCACATCCAGATAAGATTTCTTTTTGTCACTCTACTACTTATTTTATCATTTATCAACTGACCCATCTTCCAGCCACTCAGCCACTCAGAGAAACCATGCAGTAATGGCACAGGATATTTTGAAATGTTACCCGTTAAGGTTTTTCTTTCTTTTTTTTTTTTTTTTTTTTTTTGTGTCTTTGATGCCCTGCAGTGCTCTACCTTGAAGACTAGACCCTCAGGCAGAGCCTCTAATGGAACGGAGAACACACACAAAAATCCTAGGAAAAGAAAGGGTCAAGTGATTGGACTCTGAATTCCTAAGAGATGCTGCTGAATCTATACGAGCCATAACAGTCCAGTACAGGATTATTCCATAAAACTCAGAGGTGGGAAAAAATGAGGATGGCAGCAGAGCCCCCAAGGAGGCACGTAGGATCGGCTGAGCTGAGGTGGATACCTGGAAGGTGTGTGGTGAGAGCTTAGACCTCAGTAAGTGGGTTAGCAGCAGCACCACCAGGACCAACTCCCTCAGTGGGGACAGAGATGGGGCAGGGGATAACAGACATACCCAGATGGGTGTGGTTAAATGAAAGCATAGTGATGGATGCCTGGTTCTTTGGGGGAACTCCCAGAGGAGACAAGTGTCTAGAACGCTTGCCTCTGACAGTGGGCAGCAGCAACACCACAGATGTGGCCACATGGGATATCTATTCCCACAGTCCTTTGGTCCTGGGGGCCCAAAGGGTGCATGAGAGGAGCTCCCAGAGGAGCAAGGAGAGGGCATAGGATTTAACCACCAGCTGGCTTCTCCAAGGGACCCTGGCTGGAAAATAAGAATGTGCAAACCAGGTGCCCGGAACCATGAGCTTCAAGAGCAGAAGTTTAGAAAGGAAACCTACAAGATTGGGTGTGGCCACCCTCCCCTCCGAGGAAGCCAGGCACACAGGGGACCTCCTTGTGACCTTGAGGTCACATCAGCATGTGAGGTCTTCTGGCCAGATTGTCCCTAAGGAAAAAGGTGGGGGGTGGGGGAGGTAAAGAGAGAGGGAGAAACTGAATGTGAATGAGTATTTTTCCCCCAAAGGCCAAAGTTTTAATTCATCAGGTTAAAAGACTAGGGGTTAAAACAGGTTTAAATGAAGGCACCTAAATACAGAAAAAATCTGTTAGGAATTCCCAAGATAGATGTCCATGATCGTAATTCACAAAAGAAACGAAAACTTCTGAACCACTCCTGGACCACTCAGCCAGGTCACGGATACAAAATGAGGCCCGGAGTCCAGAGAAAGGTGATTTGTGAAGATATATTTAGCAAGGACAGGACTGCTCCTGTGGGAAAGGCCCACATCTTCTTCCCTGGGGACGACGTGGAGATCTGGAACACAGCAGGGCTGGGCTCCCAGTCTGATCCACACCTGAAGAAACTGGACTAGGCCATGGCAGCCAGGGTTGACCTCCACACCGGGACTGGGGGAGGCAAGGAATGGTATTTTCTGGGGACCAGATGAGGGCCAGGTGGACAGACTAAAAGAAAGAGGGACAGATGAAGCAGTCTTAAGTCCTAGGCATCAGGGCCACTACGGGGTGGTGGGACCCCAGAAGCCAGAAGTGAAGATCAGGAGGTAGGAGTCCAAGAGGCACCCTGAATGGCCCAAATAAAGACCTTCCATGGGCCAGAGAAAGGCAGAAACAAGGTCCTCAGAACAAAGACACGTCCACGGGGCCATAGAAAGGCAGAAACGGGGTTCTCAGAATAAAGACACGTCCACAAGCCCAGAGAAAGGCAGAAACGGGGTCCTCAGAATAAAGATGAGTCCACAGGGGCAGAGAAAGGCAGAAATGGGGTCCTCTGAGGTTGCAGTGCCCACAAAAGCACCCCTGAGAGAAAGCGGTCACCCTCTGCCAGACTCAAAGAGCCTGAGGCCAAAGTTCTGTCTCATTCCCTCCTCTCTTCCCTCTCAAGCTTTCCCCAATCTCCTCTGAGCAGGAGTCTGGAGGAACAAAGAAGACAAACAGAGGCTGAAAACACCCTCTTCCTCAAGGTCAGGCCCAGAAACAAACTCTGGCCTGAACTGGACAAGAAATAAAAATTGTAGAATTGATTAAAATCCTGGCCTGGGTATCACAGTTACTAAATTGAGACATGTTTTCTACCTCAAGTGTCCACAGCACTGACTCTTATCCAATATGGAGGGAAAAAAAATCAGAGAGTTTGTAGAAATCTTATACAGAAGTGGGGGAATGGCCTAGTCCCTGAACAAAAGTTATGGGCAATTGGCAAAAAGAAATACGATGTTGTGATTTGATTACGTGTGTGCTCAGCATAATCATCATGTTGAGGTTTCTGTCGAAGAAAAGGGAGTAAGAAAAGGAAGCAATGGGACGAAGCCAGCTAGCTTCAGGGTCGGAAGAGAAGAACGACATGCTGACATGGTGGGACTCCTTCCTCTGTGATGTCGCAGCCGCACGCTTGGTGAGATGACAGGGAAAATGCAGGACAGGTCTGGCCGTGTGCCCTTGCCCTTCCTCTGCCCCTAACTGTGGCACCCTCACTTTCCATCTCAAAACCCCTGCCTCTATTTTTAATTTGTAGCATAAGTTTATTAATATGCAGTCCTACACAGGTTGGGTCAATGTGTAGCTAAATGAAATGGAGTCATTATTAAATTAAGATTGAATTTTTTTTGTTTTTGTTTGTTTGTTTTGTTTTTAGGGAGAGAGAGCACATGAGCAGGGGAGAGGGGCAAAGGAAGAGAGAGAGAATCTTAAGCAGGCTCCACACTCAGTGCACAGCCCAAACTGGGGCTCGATACCATGACCCTGGGATCATGACTTGAGCCGAAATCAGAGTCAGATGCTCAATTGACTGAGCCACTCAGATGGTCCAAGATGAAAATTTCTTTCTTTTTTTTAAATGTTTATTTATTTTTGAGAGAGAGAGAGAAGAGAGAGTGCAAACGGGGGGAGGGACAAGGAGAGGAGAGAGGGAGACACAGAATCCAAAGCAGCCTCCAGGCTCTGAGCTATCAGCCCAGAGCCTGACTCAGGGCTCGAAATTACAGACTGTGAGATCATGACTTGAGCCAAAGTCAGATGCCTAACCAACTGAGACACTGAGGCGCCTCTAAGATGAAAATTTCCTAAACAAGAGATGCTTTGCTTCATGATCCACACGGGAATCGGCACACGATTCTCCCCTTGTTAGGCTGCGCATTTCCACATCACGGAGCTCCTCAGAGTCACCTTCACCGCCAGGCACCGAATGGGGCGTTTTGCCTATAGATGATGATGCTTTCTGGAGGAAGACTTAGGCTATGTCCACATAGGGCCAAACTAATGAATCCGTTTAGTTATTATATATACACCATTCATACTGTCTGAGAGAATTTTAAGCTTTTTAGTCAACTGTTCAGATATCATGGGGTAATTGTTATTATTTAGTCTATGTTTATACGAAAGGGCTACCGTGGCCGAATGGGGGCCCTTTGCTCTGACATATATGAGATACCATCATGTTCCCCATCCGCTAAGAATAGATTTACTGACACCTTCGAATCCCCTCCAAGTGGAACTCATTCTGACTTTTGATCCTTTCCTATTTGGTCAAATGCTATTAAGTAATCATCGAATAGCTTCAACTAAATGAAAGGTATTAAGGGCACATATTATGCTAGCCCCCCTGGGGCAGCTCCGGGGAGAAGGGCTTATGGGCAATCAGATTACTTCCTTCTCCTCTCCTGTTCAGCACATCCCAGGATAGATCCACTGAATCCATATTTTTCTGGGGCAAGGTGAGGCCATTTACACAACCATGCATTTTCCCCTGGATTTGATTTTGACATCTGCATAGATGGGTGCCAAAGCAGTCATCAGAAATTCAGGGGCTCCATGTCCACACGTTTCCTTTTATCTTATTTACCCCTGCTGACATGCTCCAGGGTGAGCAGGAGTGATATGAGATGGAGAAAAGAAGGGATAGGTTATTATGTAGGAAGGGCTTTATAATTAGAGGTGGGATAACCAAAGGCTAATTTTCTGATGTTCTCAATGCTACCAGACAGAATTGTGAATTAAAAGGATGTGACCCACTAAATTATAATTTCAGAAAAATGAAAGAAAATGTCAACACAACAAGCTCATACCTGGGATCTGTTCATTAAAAATAAAATAAAAAGATAAAAGCAAACAAAGCAAGAACAAGCAAAGAGGGGAGACAGGGAATAAATGAGCGTAAGAAAGGAAAAGATGGAGGGGATGGGGAAGAGCAGAAACTGTTGAGGCCTGCAGTGGCTTGAGGGCTGAATCAGCCCACTCCCGCCCTGTCCCTGCCTGTGTCCAGTCCCCGCTCCCCGGGGCCCTGGAGCCCAGCCAGGGGCCCACACTCCTCCAAGCAAGTGACAAGCAGCCCATCTCTGGGGGAGAAAGGAGTCAGGCTCTTCTCCTCTTGTCACATCCCGAGTCCCAGTCACAGCACACAAGCCTCCTGTGTGCTGCAAGGACCTCTGCAGCACCCTGAACCCCAACTTCTGATACAACCCAGAGCTCTCTGTGGCCCCTACTCTGGGCCCTGCGGAAACACTTATGGAAGTGGTTAAAGCCTGTTACTGTTATTCTGCAGCCGGCTTCACAACATACATGTATCCAACCTTTGGGCAACCAAGTTATTATGTGTCAGGGACACAAAGCAAACATGAATTAATTTAAAAGAGATTAAAATATGTTCCAAGTTGAAAACATCTATGCAGCTAATGCATGGAGCATGAAAGAAAAGCCATTAATGTACGTAGCTAGAAACTTTCCAACTTTCCAACTTTCCAACTTATATAAGTTTCTAGTTAATATATATATATATATATAAAAGCAAGCTTAAAAAGTAAACTTGAAAAAAAGCCATATGTATATATACATGAAATTTATTTTGAGAGAGAGAGAGAGAGAAATGAGTGAGCAGAGAGGAGCAGAGAGAGAGGGGAAGAGAATCCCAAGCAGGCTCTGCACTGTCAGCACAGAGTCTGATGCGGGGCTTGAACTCATGAACCATGAGATCATGACCTGAGCCAAAACCATGAGTCAGATGCTTCACCGACTGAGCCACCCAGGTGCCCCAGGAAGAAAGCTTTACCATCCAAATCCATCATGTTTGGAAAACAAAGCAGATCTCCAGACCTCGGAAATGACTTGTCCAGTCAAACCTCCAACAGAGAAGAAATGAACAGCCAAGGAAGTCAGGAGTTAACTGCTGACTTAGGTAGCAATCAAAGGCCACATACAAAGGAACCTTCATGCCTAATGCAGATTTCACAGCCACACCTTATCTGCCACGTCAGCCGCAATGGGGACCACTGGGCTCCATCAGTCGTCTGGTTTCTGAATATTTTTTTAGCATTTTATTTTTTTATAAGCTACCGGCCATGCTCGTATTTGCCACTCCCTGCTGTCAAATATATATAAGATATAAAATAGCTCTGGGTCCCTTTCAATTGTGCCAATTACATCAACATACGTTACAAGATCCTGGCAGTAATATTAATATACCAAAGTACCAGCGAAGCCATATGCGCAATGGTCTTCATCCAGCTGTGTGTGTATACTTTTCACATCTGGCACAAAAGGGGAGAAAGCAGATCCCATCCAGCAGGACCAGATTTCGGAAGGGCTTCTGTTCGAAAAGCCAGCAGAAAAGGTAGGGCATGTGAATGAAGAAATGCATTATGAAGCATCCATAATGTCACAATTCAAGGAAATTACTGTAAGACTCATCTCTCCTAAAGACTCATCTCTCCTAATGCCATTGGAAAATATACCCATCGATTTTATAAATGAGCATATATAAATCTACATGGGTCTTCTGCAGGATAATTGGAAAAAATTATTCTTAGTGATTTTTCAGTTCATTTTCAGAATAATTATCCATATAAATAAAACCCACATAGAACAGAGAGACAACAAATATGTCCCCTCAAATAATTTAAAAATAAATGTATCGATATAGCAGCATACCAAGTGGACTCTTCTCTTCCTGCCTCATTGACTTCCCTCTATAGCCACTCCGTTTCTAGCTCTGGCCAAACACCAGACCCTCAACTCTACACACAAAGCCTCAGATCCTGTCCAGGGGGCCTCTGTCAGTGGGTACAACAGAGTATCTGAAATCAGAAGTGTCCCTGTGGGAGCTTTCATTGAATTGTCTACTCCTGCTACTTTCCATGTTTATCCACTTACCAGCCCCACCTGCCATCCAGGCTTTTCTGCTCTATCCTGTACCCTAGAAGGCTGACACAATGGACCACATGACAGGGCCCCCTGCCCTCTAGCCTCCAGGTGGGTTGAGACAATGGATGGTACCAGTAAGAGGTTAAAGGGCACAAGAGAGGGGACCTGGGGGAGGTTGGGAATATACCTCCACCCTGCTTGGTCCTCCTTTGGGATATTGGGTTCTGACCTGGTTATGACTGGACATACACCCGGGTGGCTCCTTCACGCAGCTCCATTTCTCACTGGGCCCCGTCCCTGTAGACCTAATGACAGTGACAGCCATTCATCCCTCACGAGTTTTCATCAGACTGCTCTGTAAACAGTGGCCTCCTTCACGCCCCCTCAGCCTTCCCACGGAGGATGCTTCCTGGAACCTGAATTGACACACTAGGATTATGGGATTATTTTCCCCAAACAGCAGGATGATATGGGAAGTATCAGTGGAAATGTTCCCTCCTTCCCTTGTGATGACCTGTGTCCTTGAACCTCATGACACTCTCCCACTGGGGTCAGCAGAAGAGACTTACAACTCTAGCCTTGAAGTTGATGAAAGCAGCAGTTTGGGTGTGGGGCAGAATGCTGTGGGAGGAACCCTGGGGAGCACCTACCCCAAGCCTGCCCTGAACTGAGCAAAAGGCTCTGGACTCCTAGAAAGAAAACAAGAGCAGGGCTGCGTGGCGTGGATGCAAAGCTAGAATGCTGTTCTCCTCCGCTGTCTGAGTGATGTTCACGGCGGCCCAGGGACGAAGGAGGGCCAGTGAGGATGGCTGTGGGGTGTCAGAGGTGGTGAGGACCTGCGGTCAACCACCCCCCATAACCCCTCCAGAAACCATCATTTTCTCCTGCCCTGAGTGCAGAGCTGGCTTGGAAAAGGCAGGTGGCCCACAGAGCTCTTGCAGTCACAGAAGGGACATTCTTGAGCTGCCTGGACAGAGGAATGGGAGGCTGGCCTGGAAAATGGAATGCACAGGCTGCTGACCTCTGGAGCAATAAAGACAATGCAAGTACACACCTGGGTGGGCAGCACCTGGGGGTGGACCAGAACTCAACGGTGGATGGACCAGGACTCACAGCAGATGGGGACACTTTCCACTGATGAGGCTCTTCCCGTGAGCCCCAGAGCTCAGACTCATCCCAAGTAAGAGCGAGACGGGACTGATGAAGCTTAGACTCTGAAGAAACTGAGGGTACCTGCAAATGTTTAAGATTTTGGTTTTCCCATTAGGGGGAAGGTGGGATACACACATACTAGAAAATTATTCTTTTCTCTCTCTTTGAGAGCAGCTCCTGAAATAAAAGCACTTTTTTTTTTCAGATGCACCGAAGTCTTCAGTGACTTGAATTTATCCAAAGCATATGGGAAAGTATAGGCTCCTTTCTGTTCACTTAGATATAACTTTTTTTATTGTGAAACTGGCTCTTAATCACATATACAATCATATATTACACACATATATTTATACTATGATTATTTAAACTATACATACATATCAGCAGATGTACCCACATCCCTTTATTTATTCCTGTCAGTATGTATGTGTTTATAGGTCGGGGCAGACAGTAGGGTCAAGTCTACTTTAAGGGAATGTCTCCTACCCATGCTTAGTGTTTTGCACAGAGGTGTTCAGAAGAGATCTGTAACAAAGAAATAAAATAAATACCTGTACTTCGATCTTGTGTATTACAAATTTAAGTATTGCTAAGTAAAGCCCGGATGTGTGTTCTGTTCTAGAATAGAAAGCAAAAGTGAAATAAAAAATCTGCATCAATGTTTCTGTGCAGAAACTCTAAACTTTCATTGTAGCTTTATTTATTTGAGGTGGGCGTTGTTTGACATTTATAAAAAAGATTCGTGATATTCTGCATATTTAGTGCTGAGTAACCTTCATGTTTGCTTTACATTCTCTGTTAGTCTTTTTTTAATATTATACAGACATTTTTCAAAAATAAACTGAATATGTGCGCTAGTGTTACAGAACCGCAATGCTAGGCAGTAAACGACTGATGAAACCATCCTCTCTGGATACTGCAATAGTGTTATACATACAATTACTCTCACAAAAGTTGTAAGGCAAACATGAATAGGAATGCCTACAACATTCAATATATGTCAGTTTTTAAAAAAAATTATTTCTGAGCACGGTGTTTTTTCTCCTTTTTTTTTTTAAAAAAAAGCATTCTATCAGAATCTATCTAAACCATTCTGAAGATGTAAAAAGCTGTCATATTCTTAAAGACCAGCAGAGAAAAGGATTTGCCAGTTATCCTCTCCAATTCTGGATGTCAGTTAAATATGTTTTAGAGCTAATCCAGTTCTCTAAGAATGAAGATCATGCAAAAAGCCCATTTTAGTCCCCCTGCGCACAGACCAAAGACGCAATTCTGCTCTCTTTGTTCTCTTTCATTATTTGACTTCTTAAACCTTTCACCTGAACACTTGCCAAGTTTTCCACTTACATCTTTACTGGAGGGGTCCTGGAGCAAACCAAACACAGAATGCCACCTCACTTCCATCAAGCTAACATTTGCCAGGCTCAGCCACTCAGGAAACGGCCAAGAAGAATCAGGCCGCAGCTGCACACGCGGTGCTCAAACTTGCACCTATATGACTCAGCTGGGCCTGGGAATCCGCCTCATCCCATTGGAGACAAAACTCAAATGGCCCTACCTGCCTAGTTTTCTCCTTGCACATTAATATAATAAAATAAATGGCGGCACGCATGTGATCATACCTGACAGGAGGAGAAAGCAAGAGCTGACAGTGTGGCTAGACACACACATAAGTGGGAACGACGCAGAACCGCTTCTGTGGATATTAACAGAGCCCCACTGTAGGATAATGTCCGAGGCCACTAATAATAACATGCGTGTGCCTACTGTCTTCTAGCCTAGGAAGACGCGTTTAGTTGTCTACCCACACATCAATATCACTATAGATACAGGAATACAGAAACTTATTGACACCTGCCAATAGCCAGCGAGATGCACACGATCGTCCGTGCTCTCCGGGTCTAGGGCTCTGAGAGCAGAGAGGACAGAGGGAGAGAAGTGTGTCCACTGAAGAGCAAAGCTGGATTGCAGACCCTCTGACAACAAGCTACTGATCTCTCTCGTTTTACACGCTGCAGACTCAGCGTTCTTAGTCTCCTGGTTGCTTTTCATGCACTCTGTCTGCTCCCGCCTCCTAAAATTGTATCCCTTCTTGCAAACTGTACTTGGGCTTTGAATGAATCCGCTCAGACGGCCATGACAAAACGCCACATACCGAGCAGCTTAAACCAGAGACATTTATTTTCTCGAAGCTCTGGAGACCGGAAGCCCTGAATCAAAGTGCTGACAGTACTGGTTTCTCCAGAGGCCTGTCCTTGGCTCGTAGACTGGCTGTCCTCTTGCAGTGTCCTCTCTCTGGGCCACCGTGCTGGCGTCTCTCCCTCTTTGTCTAAGGCAAAAGTCAGGACCCCACCCTTAGGACTCCATTTAACCCCAGTCACCTCTCTAAGGGCTCTCTCCAAACAGTCACATTGGGGTTAGGGCTTTAACACACAAATTTTGAGGGAACACAGCTCAGTCATAACAGATTTCTAAGCCATTTTCCTTGAAAAGTATATTTATTCTCATAGCCTCGACTACACTTCTGAAGTGATGAATGCCAAGTCTGTTTCCCCAGGCCTGGGCTCCCACTTGTGCTTTATGTATTTACAGCTGCTTATAAATATTCTCCTTCTGGTGCCCCATTAACTTAGACTCACCTTGGATCCAGCCAAATTCACTGTCCCCTTGGTCAAAGA